>OY726517.1:56368089-57568089 GCA_963383655.1 Bathymodiolus septemdierum | reverse complement strand
GCTGAAGCTTTGTTTTAATAATTGTCTTTTATTTAGTCCGCTTTGGAAGACTTCAAACACTATCTAGATTCAGTTTAGTCCCCTTTGGAAGACTTCAAACACTATCTAGATTCAGTTTAGTCCCCTTTGGAAGACCTCAAACACTATCTAGATTCAGTTTAGTTTCCTTTGGAAGACCTCAAACACTATCTAGATTCAGTTTAGTCCCCTTTGGAAGACCTCAAACACTATCTAGATTCAGTTTAGTCCCCTTTGGAAGACCTCAAACACTATCTAGATTCAGTTTAGTCCCCTTTGGAAGGCCTCAAACACTTTCTAGATTCAGTTTAGTCCCCTTTGGAAGACCTCAAACACTATCTAGATTCAGTTTAGTCCCCTTTGGAAGACCTCAAACACTATCTAGATTCAGTTTAGTCCCCTTTGGAAGACCTCGAACACTTTCTTGATTCAATTTAGTCTCCTTTGGAAGACCTCAAACACTATCTAGATTCAGTTTAGTCCCCTATGGAAGACCTCAAACACTATCTAGATTCAGTTTAGTCTCCTTTGGAAGACCTCAAACACTATCTAGATTCAGTTTAGTCCCCTATGGAAGACCTCAAACACTATCTAGATTCAATTTAGTCTCCTTTGGAAGACTTCAAACACTATCTAGATTCAGTTTAGTCCCTTTGGAAGACCTCAAACACTACCTATCTAGATTCAGATTAGTCCCCTTTGGATGACCTCAAACACTATCTAGATTCAGTTTAGTCTACTTACTAGAGTGAGTGAGTGATTGTTGTTTAACGCAAATTCAACAATTTTGCAACTATATCATGACGAGAACAAGTTAATTTTCAATGAGATGATGATGAGGTCTGCTTTGTACTAGACCAACAAGCTGAGTTGGATTGTTATAGTGCTAGCTCACTGAAACAACAGTCCGCTCCACTCGAACACATTATTCTGAATCCGAGCCAACCAGTCTTTGCTCTTTTTCCTTAATGTTGCGTGCTTAGCGGAGAAGCAACAAATACCAATTTTAATGTCTTTGGTTTGACCCGACCGTGCTCGAACCCACGATCTACCACACTCGAGGCTAGCACGCTAACCATTACGCCACCGATGCGGTTCTATACTTACTAGAGTTTAACCAGGTATGTGTAATACCCGCCGCTCCAGAAACTATACCAGTGACAGTGCCAACAGCTGTTAGACTCAACGATCCACCAAGGGTAAACGGAGCACCAACTATACCGGCAATTGTCATGACACCAGCGACAATTCCAACTGACGAATATGCAAGATGTCCTTTTCTGTGCATTGTCTCTAGATTCTGGATATCATGCGAAATAGAACGTATCTTTAAAATTGTCTCTTGTCGTTGTTGTTTCCATTCTTGATATGCAATATGTAAATCAAGGAACGCTTCAATAAACTGCGAAATATATTGTATAGCCGTATTCGCCGACATGGTTAATATGTGATCAACGGACCCAACCAGACGTATCTGAAAATTGTTTAACCTTTTTATCGGAAAACTTATCTTATCAACAAATATACAAAATATGTACCAATATACACAATATGCATAACATTTGATAAACTAACATACACATATATACATTTTAATCACATGAAAACATATCATTTTATTGTGTTATTTATCTGTTATAAATAAAACACAGGCGCTCGTTGTAAGAAATTCCCCCCTTTTTTTTTAACTCTGTTTACATATTTATTTTCAATAAAATTTCTTTAATTCTTTATCATTTCATTTCTTTTTCCTCATTATAACTTGTTCGTGTCCATATTCATACATTGCTATGTTAACAGCAACTTATATGTGTCGACCCAATATATACTAAAGGGTCGACACATGTAAGTTGCTGTTAGCATACGATTGTACACAAGTTAAAATAAGGAAATATAGATGAAATAATAAAGAAATGTTATTGAAAATAAATATGTAAACAGACAGCAAAAAAAAGGGGGGCGTAATTCTGTGCCACCACGAGCGCCTATGAAATCAGTGTCGTCTGAACGCATGGGCACGATGAGCAGTTACCCAGGGACCTCATTCTAACATAGGTATGTTGTGTATGATATTTAATGTTTAAACACTGACTTTGTTGGAAGTACCAATACAATAAATATATGTTTAATTGTATCGACCATTTACATTTTTATTCCTGTAAGTGGTTGTGTAGGTAGGAGCTCCAGTGCACGGTTTTGCCCGGAGGCCTATAATGCTGTTAAAACGGCCTTGTGTGAAATAAATAACAATTTAGAGACCGACCATTTATTTTATCAGCAAAAATTCTCCCCCGAAACAGCTCGACCAATTTGGAAACGATAATAGCCATTTAAAATGTATTTGTATATCACATAACGGACCGCTTAAAGGGAATTCAATGAGAAATTAATGCATACATCTGCGACTTATCATTTTGGGTGCATGTTGATCCCTTTTGGTTCATTGTGACCTTTTGTTTCTTGGAAAATATCAGAGTTAGGTCAAATCTGTTCATAGCAGGAAATTTCATAAGGAATCTTAAGAAACATTCCTTATTAAAATCGGACTTGAGTGGGTGCTGCCCCATTTGACCCTATTATATTCCCGAAACGTAATATTTAACCCACACAAACTTTGTTGCCATACTACGCCACGATATAACTGAAATATTGTTGAAAGTGGGGTTAAACACCATGAACCTCAGCATAAAGCGAATTCAATCAGGAACATGAAGAAAGCCAGAGGTTCACTCGAGTATAAATCATTCATCTGAACATCGTTTTTCTTATGACAGTAGTACATTTTATTATGGATTAGACTAATAAGGATGAGCTCCTAATTTTATTCCTACAATTAAATTTTAAGCAAATTCGGGTTTGATTGGTTGGTTGGTTATGGTGTTTAACGCCACTTTCAATAATATTTCAGTTATATCGTGGCGGTCAGTTTTATTGGTGGAGGAAACAGGAGTATCCGGAGAAAACCCCAGACCTTTCGTAAGTCACTGACAAACTTTATCACATAATATTATATCGAGTACACCTCGCCATGAACCGGGTTCGAACTCACAACTTAAGTAGTGATAGGTAATGATTGTACAGGTAGTTGTAAATCCAATAACCATACTATCACGACCACGACGGTCCCCGATTCTATCTTGAAATATTGGTCAATTTAGGAATTGTCTGTTTAGTACGGAAAGCGAGAGGTATCTTCAGACATCAGACTTCTGACTTCTGACTTCAGACTTCGGACTTCAGACTTCAGACTTCCGACTTTAGATGCTATATTTCACTCTTTCTACTTCGGGCTTCATACTTCAGACTTGAGTGCTATTGTGATATAAGCGCTATTATCAGCCATTGAAAACACGACATTTTATTTAGACCGGTATTGCTACATTTGTAAGATGGAGTTGTCCACAGAGGAAAGAAAAAGCCTATAAAAGACTATTTAACCAAAGGATTAACTCAGAAAGAAATCCGGAATATATTGATGTGTCCTCATAATCATATAGTTATCCATTATCGCATACTGTTGTAAACAAAAAGAAAAAAGAAAAAAAAAGAACAATAGAAATAAGCTTTCGAGGTCAGTCGCGAACGGTAAACAATTAAAACACATTATCAAACAGTAGTCAATTTATGGTGAAGCGACCTGGGTCTTGAATGAATTTTAGAACTTGCAAACAAAATTGTATATTTTTTTCATCGTTGAGAATTTCATTGCCAAGTAATAAAGTAAGCTATTGATGATTCATTGTTAATTTCTCGAATTCCTTTAAGAAAAATATTTCTCTTTTAGTTAATTATTTTGTATTCTATGTTCAGTTTTATTGTACGATTTTTTTTTACCATGTTAAGCGCTTAGAGTAATTTTAATTAGAGAATGCGCTATATAAATATTGTAAATAATAATAATAATTTATAACATTTCACACTATCGTAATGTGACGATAGGTCCATGTAATTTGTCATCACATCTTCCAAGTGACAACTCAACCATCTTTACTTGGTGTAGAGAATAACTATAAGTGGTGACTGGTGTTAGTCCAATACTTGGTGTTGAGAATAACTATAATTGGTATCAGACCAATACTTGGCTTCGAAAATAACTATATTTAGTGCCAGACTAATATTTGGTGTAGAGAATAACCATTACTGGTGTCAGACTAATGTTTGTTTAGAGAATAACTACAATTGGTATCAAACCATTATTTGGTGTAGAGAATAACTATAATTGGTATCAGACCAATACCTGACTTATAGAATAAATATAACTAGTGTCAGATCAATACTTGATGTAGATAATAACTATAACTGGTGTCAGACCAATACTTGGATTGGAGAATAACTATAACTACTGTCAGACCAATACTTGGTGAAGAGAATAACTATAATTGGAATCAGACCAATACTTGGTGCAAGGAATAACTATTATTGGTATCAGACCAATACTTGGTGTAGAGAATAACTATAATTGGTATCAGACCAATACTTGGTGTAGAGAATAACAATAGCTGGTGTCAGACCAATACTTAGTGTAGAGAATAACTATAACTGGTGTCAGACCAATACCTGTTTTAGAGAATGACTAGAACTATTGTCACACCAATACTTGGTGTAGAGAATAACTATAACTGATATCAGACCAATACCTGTTTTAGAGAATGACTATAACTAGTGTCAGACCAATACTTGGTGTAGAGAATAACTATAGCTGATGTCAGACCAATACTTGGCTTAGAGAATAACTATAACTAGGGAAAGACCAATACTTGGTATAGAGAATAACTATAATTGGCATCAGACCAATACTTGGCTTATAGAATAACTGTAACTAGTGTCAGATCAAAACTTGATGTAGATAATAACTATAACTGGTGTCAGACCAATACTTGGTGTAGAGAATAAGCATAGCTGGTGTCAGACCAATACTTGGTGTAGAGAATAACTATTACTGGTGTCAGACCAATACCTGTTTTAGAGAATGACTATAACTAATGTCAGACCAATAGTTGGTGTAGAGAATAACTATAGCTGATGTCAGACCAATAATTGGCTTAGAGAATAACTATTACTAAGGAAAGACCAATACTTGGTATAGAGAATAACTATAATTGGTATCAGACCAATACTTGGCTTATAGAATAACTATAACTAGTGTCAGATCAATACTTGATGTAGATAATAACTATAACTGGTGTCAGACCAATACTTGGATTGGAGAATAACTATAACTACTGTCAGACCAATACTTGGTGTAGAGAATAACTATAAATGGAGTCAGACCAATCTTTGGTGTAAGGAATAACTATTATTGGTATCAGACCAATACTTGGTGTAGAGAATAACAATAATTGGCATCAGACCAATACTTGGTGTAGAGAATAACAATAGCTGGTGTCAGACCAATACTTAGTGTAGAGAATAACTATAACTGGTGTCAGACCAATACCTGTTTTAGAGAATGACTATAACTAGTGTCAGACCAATACTTGGTGTAGATAATAACTATAATTGGCATCAGACCAATACTTGGTGTAGAGAATAACTATAATTGGTATCAGACCAATTATTGGTGTAGAGAATAACTATAGCTGGTGTCAGACCAATACCGGATTTAGAGAATGACTATAACTAGTGTCAGACCAATACTTGGTGTAGAGAATAACTTTAACTGATGTCAGATCAATACCTGTTTTAGAGAATGACTAACTAGTGTCAGATCAATATTTGGTGTAGAGAATAACAATAGCTGGTGTCAAACCAGTACTTGGTGTAGAGAATAACTATAGCTGATGTCAGACCAATACTTGGCTTAGAGAATAACTATAACTAGGGAAAGACCAATACTTTGTATAGAGAATAACTATAATTGGCATCAGACCAATACTTGGCTAATAGAATAACTGTAACTAGTGTCAGATCAATACTTGATGTAGATAATAACTATGACTGGTGTCAGACCAATACTTGGTGTAGAGAATAAGCATAGCTGGTGTCAGACCAATACTTGGTGTAGAGAATAACTATAACTGGTGTCAGACCAATACCTGTTTTAGAGAATGACTATAACTAGTGTCAGACCAATACTTGGTGTAGAGAATAACTATAGCTGATGTCAGACCAATAATTGGCTTAGAGAATAACTATATCTAGGGAAAGACCAATACTTGGTATAGAGAATAACTATAATTGGTATCAGACCAATACTTGGCTTATAGAATAACTATAACCAGTGTCAGATCAATACTTGATGTAGAGAATAACTATAACTGGTGTCAGACCAATACTTGGATTGGAGAATAACTATAACTACTGTCAGACCAATACTTGGTGTAGAGAATAACTATAAATGGAGTCAGACCAATCTTTGGTGTAAGGAATAACTATTATTGGTATCAGACCAATACTTGGTGTAGAGAATAATAATAATTGGCATCAGACCAATACTTGGTGTAGAGAATAACAATAGCTGGTGTCAGACCAATACTTAGTGTAGAGAATAACTATTACTGGTATCAGACCAATACCTGTTTTAGAAAATGACTATAACTATTGTCAGACCAATACTTGGTGTAGAGAATAACTATAACTGATATCAGACCAATACCTGCTTTAGAGAATGACTATAACTAGTGTCAGATCAATACTTGCTGTAGATAATAACTATAATTGGCATCAGACCAATACTTGGTGTAGAGAATAACTATAATTGGTATCAGACCAATACTTGGTGTAGAGAATAACTATAGCTGGTTTCAGACCAATACCGGATTTAGAGAATGACTATAGCTGGTGTCAGATCAATTCTTGTTGTAGAGAATAACTTTAGCTGATGTCAGATCAATACCTGTTTTAGAGAATGAATAACTAGTGTCAGATCAATATTTGGTGTAGAGAATAACTATAACTAGTGTCAGACCAGTACTTGGTGTAGAGAATAAGCATAGCTGGTGTCAGACCAATACTTGGTGTAGAGAATAACTGTAACTGCTGTCAGACCAATACCTGTTTTAGAGAATGACTATAACTAGTGTCAGACCAATACTTGGTGTAGAGAATAACAATAGCTGATGTCAGATCAATAATTGGCTTAGAGAATAACTATAACTAAGGAAAGACCAATACTTGGTATAGAGAATAACTATAATTGGTATCAGACCAATAATTGGCTTATAGAAAAACTATAACTAGTATCAGACCAATACTTGATGTAGAGAATAACTTTAGCTGGTGTCAGACCAATACTTAGTGTAGAGAATAACTATAACTGGTGTCAGACCAATACCTATTTTAGAGAATGACAATAACTATTGTCAGATCAATACTTGGTGTAGATAATAACTATCACTGATATCAGACCAATATCTGTTTTAGAGAATGACTATAACTAGTGTCAGACCAATACTTGGTGTAGACAATAACTATAATTGGCATCAGACCAATACTTGGTGTAGAGAATAACTATTATTGGTATCAGACCAATACTTGGTGTAGAGAATAACTATAGCTGGTGTTAGACCAATATTTCGTGTAGAGAATAACTATAGCTGGTGTCAGACCAATACCGGATTTAGAGAATGACTATAACTAGTGTCAGACCAATACTTGGTGTAGAGAACAACTTTAGCTGATGTCAGATCAATACCTGTTTTAGAGAAAGACTAACTAGTGTCAGATCAATATTTGGTGTAGAGAATAACTATAGCTGGTGTCAGACCAGTACTTGGTGTAGAGAATAAGCATAGCTGGTGTCAGATCAATACTTGGTGTAGAGAATAACTATACCTGGTGTCAGACCAATACCTGTTTTAGAGAATGACTATAACTAGTGTCAGACCAATACTTGGTGTAGAGAATAACTATAGCTGATGTCAGACCAATACTTGGCTTAGAGGATAACTATAACTAGGGAAAGAACAATACTTGGTATAGAGAATAACTATTATTGGCATCAGACCAATACTTGGCCTATAGAATAACTGTAACTAGTGTCAGATCAATACTTGATGTAGATAATAACTAGAACTGGTGTCAGACCAATACTTGGTGTAGAGAATAAGCATAGCTGGTGTCAGACCAATACTTGGTGTAGAGAATAACTATAACTGGTGTCAGACCAATACCTGTTTTAGAGAATGACTATAACTAGTGTCAGACCAATAGTTGGTGTAGAGAATAACTGTAGCTGATGTCAGACCAATAATTGGCTGTCACCGAATATGGTACTGCTTTGACTACTATTTTACCTATTTTGTTCCTGTATTTAAATACTGTTACAGTGACAGCCGGAACCTTTGAACCGTAATGAGAGCGGGAGGTTTGGCGCCTTAAAATCTGATTCAACCCACCATTTCTTTAGAAATGCCTGTACCAAGTCAGGGTCATTACGGTTTTCACAGTTTTCCGGTTGTTGACTGATTTTGTCTGTTTATATAATTATGAGTTTTGACTTTCCCTTTGTAAGATTGTTCGGAGTTCGGTAATTTTGTTATTACCTTTATTTAGAGAATAACTATATCTAGGGAAAGACCAATACTTGGTATAGAGAATAACTATAATTGGTATCAGACCAATACTTGGCTTATAGAATAATTATAACTAGTATCAGATCAATACTTGATGTAGATAATAACTATAACTGGTGTCAGACCAATACTTGGATTGGAGAATAACTATAACTACTGTCAGACCAATATTTGGTGTAGAGAATAACTATAAATGGAGTCAGACCAATCTTTGGTGTAAGGAATAACTATTATTGGTATCAGACCAATACTTGGTGTAGAGAATAACAATAATTGGCATCAGACCAATACTTAGTGTAGAGAATAACAATAGCTGGTGTCAGACCAATACTTAGTGTAGAGAATAACTATAACTGGTGTCAGACCAATACCTGTTTTAGAGAATGACTATAACTATTGTCAGACCAATACTTGGTGTAGAGAATAACTATAACTGATCTCAGACCAATACCTGTTTTAGAGAATGACTATAACTAGTGTTAGAACAATACTTGGTGTAGATAATAACTATAATTGGCATCAGACCAATATTTGGTGTAGATAATAACTATAATTGGTATCAGACCAATTCTTGGTGTAGAGAATAACTATAGCTGGTGTCAAACCAATACCGGATTTAGAGAATGACTATAACTAGTGTCAGACCAATACTTGGTGTAGAGAATAACTTTAGCTGATGTCAGATCAATACCTGTTGTAGAGAATAACTAACTAGTGTCAGATCAATATTTGATGTAGAGAATAACTATAGCTGGTGTCAGACCAGTACTTGGTGTAGAGAATAAGCATAGCTGGTGTCAGACCAATACTTGGTGTAGAGAATAACTATAACTGTTGTCAGACCAATACCTGTTTTAGAGAATGACTATAACTAGTGTCAGACCAATACTTGGTGTAGAGAATAACTATAGCTGATGTCAGACCAATACTTGGCTTAGAGAATAACTATTACTAGGGAAAGACCAATACTTGGTATAGAGAATAACTATAATTGGCATCAGACCAATACTTGGCTTATAGAATAACTGTAACTAGTGTCAGATCAATACTTGATGTAGATAATAACTATAACTGGTGTCAGACCAATACTTGGTGTAGAGAATAAGCATAGCTGGTGTCAGACCAATACTTGGTGTAGAAAATAACTATAATTGGAGTCAGACCAATCTTTGGTGTATGGAATAACTATTATTGGTATCAGACCAATACTTGGTGTAGAGAATAACTATAATTGGCATCAGACCAATACTTGGCTTATAGAATAACTGTAACTAGTGTCAGATCAATACTTGATGTAGATAATAACTATGACTGGTGTCAGACCAATACTTGGTGTAGAGAATAAGCATAGCTGGTGTCAGACCAATACTTGGTGTAGAGAATAACTATAACTGGTGTCAGACCAATACCTGTTTTAGAGAATGACTATAACTAGTGTCAGACCAATACTTGGTGTAGAGAATAACTATAGCTGATGTCAGACCAATAATTGGCTTAGAGAATAACTATTACTAGGGAAACACCAATACTTGGTATAGAGAATAACTATAATTGGTATCAGACCAATACTTGACTTATAGAATAACTATAACTAGTGTCAGATCAATACTTGATGTAGATAATAATTATAACTGGTGTCAGACCAATACTTGGATTGGAGAATAACTATAACTACTGTCAGACCAATACTTGGTGTAGAGAATAACTATAATTGGAGTCAGACCAATACTTGGTGTAAGGAATAACTATTATTGGTATCAGACCAATACTTGGTGTAGAGAATAGCAATAGCTGGTGTCAGACCAATACTTAGTGTAGAGAATAACTATAACTGGTGTCAGACCAATACCTGTTTTAGAGAATGACTATAACTATTGTCAGACCAATACTTGGTGTAGAGAATAACTATAGCTGATATCAGACCGATACCTGTTTTAGAGAATAACTATAATTGGTATCAGACCAATACTTGGTGTAGAGAATAACTATAGCTGGTGTTAGACCAATATTTCGTGTAGAAAATAAAAATAGCTGGTGTCAGACCAATACCGGATTTAGAGAATGACTATAACTAGTGTCAGACCAATACTTGGTGTAGAGAATAACTTTAGCTGATGTCAGATCAATACCTGTTGTAGAGAATGACTAACTAGTGTCAGATCAATATTTGGTGTAGAGAATAACTATAGCTGGTGTCAGACCAGTACTTGGTGTAGAGAATAAGCATAGCTGGTGTCAGACCAATACTTGGTGTAGAGAATAACTATAACTGTTGTCAGACCAATACCTGTTTTAGAAAATGACTATAACTAGTGTCAGACCAATACTTGGTGTAGAGAATAACTATAGCTGATGTCAGACCAATACTTGGCTTAGAGAATAACTATAACTAGGGAAAGACCAATACTTGGTATAGAGAATAACTATAATTGGCATCAGACCAATACTTGGCTTATAGAATAACTGTAACTAGTGTCAGATCAATACTTGATGTAGATAATAACTATAACTGGTGTCAGACCAATACTTGGTGTAGAGAATAAGCATAGCTGGTGTCAGACCAAAACTTCGTGTAGAGAATAACTATAAATGGAGTCCGACCAATCTTTGGTGTAAGGAATAACTATTATTGGTATCAGACCAATACTTGGTGTAGAGAATAACTATAATTGGCATCAGACCAATACTTGGTGTAGAGAATAACAATAGCTGGTGTCAGACCAATACTTAGTGTAGAGAATAACTATAACCGGTGTCAGACCAATACCTGTTTTAGAGAATGACAATAACTATTGTCAGACCAATACTTGGTGTAGAGAATAACTATAACCGATATTAGACCAATACCTGTTTTAGAGAATGACTATAACTAGTGTCAGACCAATACTTGGTGTTGATAATAACTATAATTGGCATCAGACCAATATTTGGTGTAGAGAATAACTATAATTGGTATCAGACCAATACTTGGTGTAGAGAATAACTATAGCTGGTGTCAGACCAATACCGGATTTAGAGAATGACTATAGCTAGTGTCAGACCAATACTTGGTGTAGAGAATAACTTTAGCTGATGTCAGATCAATACCTGTTTTAGAGAATGACTAACTAGTGTCAGATCAATATTTGGTGTAGAGAATAACTATAGCTGGTGTCAGACCAGTACTTGGTGTAGAGAATAACTATAGCTGATGTCAGACCAATACTTGGCTTAGAGAATAACTATAACTAGGGAAAGACCAATACTTGGTATAGAGAATAACTATAATTGGCATCAGACCAATACTTGGCTTAGAGAATAACTGTAACTAGTGTCAGATCAATACTTGATGTAGATAATAACTATGACTGGTGTCAGACCAATACTTGGTGTAGAGAATAAGCATAGCTGGTGTCAGACCAATACTTGGTGTAGAGAATAACTATAAATGGTGTCAGACCAATACCTGTTTTAGAGAATGACTATGACTAGTGTCAGACCAATACTTGGTGTAGAGAATAACTTTAGCTGATGTCAGACCAATAATTGGCTTAAAGAATAACTATAACAAAGGAAAGACCAATACTTGGTATAGAGAATAACTATAATTGGTATCAGACCAATACTTGGCTTGTAGAATAACTATAACCAGTGTCAGATCAATACTTGATGTAGATAATAACTATAACTGGTGTCAGACCAATACTTGGATTGGAGAATAACTATAACTACTGTCAGACCAATACTTGGTGTAGAGAATAACTATAATTGGAGTCGGACCAATCTTTGGTGTAAGGAATAACTATTATTGGTATCAGACCAATACTTGGTGTAGAGAATAACTATAATTGGCATCAGACCAATACTTGGTGTAGAGAATAACAATAGCTGGTGTCAGACCAATACTTAGTGTAGAGAATAACTATTACTGGTGTCAGACCAATACCTGTTTTAGAGAATGAAAATAACTATTGTCAGATCAATACTTGGTGTAGAGTAGATGATAACTATAATTGGCATCAGACCAAAATTTGGTGTAGAGAATAAATATAATTGGTATCAGACCAATACTTGGTGTAGAGAATAACTATAGCTGGTGTCAGACCAATACCGGATTTAGAGAATGACTATAGGTAGTGTCAGACCAATACTTGGTATAGAGAATAACTTTAGCTGATGTCAGATCAATACCTGTTTTAGAGAATGACTAACTAGTGTCAGATCAATATTTGGTGTAGAGAATAACTATAACTGGTGTCAGACCAGTACTTGGTGTAGAGAATAACCATAGCTGGTGTCAGACCAATACTTGGTGTAGAGAATAACTATAACTGGTGTCAGACCAATACCTGTTTTAGAGAATGACTATAACTAGTGTCAGACCAATACTTGGTGTAGAGAATAACAATAGCTGATGTCAGACCAATACTTGGCTTAGAGAATAACAATAACTAGGGAAAGACCAATACTTGGTATAGAGAATAACTATAATTGGTATCAGACCAATAATTGGCTAATAGAAAAACTATAACTAGTATCAGACCAATACTTGATGTAGATAATAACTATAACTGGTGTCAGACCAATACTTAGTGTAGAGAATAACTATAACTGGTGTCAGACCAATACCTGTTTTAGAGAATGACAATAACTATTGTCAGACCAATACTTGGTGTAGAGAATAACTATAACTGATATCAGACCAATACCTGTTTTAGAGAATGACTATAACTAGTGTCAGACCAATACTTGGTGTAAATAATAACTTTAATTGGCATCAGACCAATATTTGGTGTAGAGAATAACTATAATTGGTATCAGACCAATACTTGGTGTAGAGAATAACTATAGCTGGTGTCAGACCAATACCGGATTTAGAGAATGACTATAGCTAGTGTCAGACCAATACTTGGTGTAGAGAATAACTTTAGCTGATGTCAGATCAATACCTGTTTTAGAGAATGACTAACTAGTGTCAGATCAATATTTGGTGTAGAGAATAACTATAGCTGGTGTCAGACCAGTACTTGGTGTAGAGAATAACTATAGCTGATGTCAGACCAATACTTGGCTTAGAGAATAACTATAACTAGGGAAAGACCAATACTTGGTATAGAGAATAACTATAATTGGCATCAGACCAATACTTGGCTTATAGAATAACTGTAACTAGTGTCAGATCAATACTTGATGTAGATAATAACTATGACTGGTATCAGACCAATACTTGGTGTAGAGAATAAGCATAGCTGGTGTCAGACCAATACTTGGTGTAGAGAATAACTATAAATGGTGTCAGACCAATACCTGTTTTAGAGAATGACTATGACTAGTGTCAGACCAATACTTGGTGTAGAGAATAACTTTAGCTGATGTCAGACCAATAATTGGCTTAAAGAATAACTATAACAAAGGAAAGACCAATACTTGGTATAGAGAATAACTATAATTGGTATCAGACCAATACTTGGCTTGTAGAATAACTATAACCAGTGTCAGATCAATACTTGATGTAGATAATAACTATAACTGGTGTCAGACCAATACTTGGATTGGAGAATAACTATAACTACTGTCAGACCAATACTTGGTGTAGAGAATAACTATAATTGGAGTCGGACCAATCTTTGGTGTAAGGAATAACTATTATTGGTATCAGACCAATACTTGGTGTAGAGAATAACTATAATTGGCATCAGACCAATACTTGGTGTAGAGAATAACAATAGCTGGTGTCAGACCAATACTTAGTGTAGAGAATAACTATTACTGGTGTCAGACCAATACCTGTTTTAGAGAATGAAAATAACTATTGTCAGACCAATACTTGGTGTAGAGAATAACTATAACTGATATCAGACCAATGCCTGCTTTAGAGAATGACTATAACTAGTGTCAGACCAATACTTGGTGTAGATGATAACTATAATTGGCATCAGACCAAAATTTGGTGTAGAGAATAAATATAATTGGTATCAGACCAATACTTGGTGTAGAGAATAACTATAGCTGGTGTCAGACCAATACCGGATTTAGAGAATGACTATAGGTAGTGTCAGACCAATACTTGGTATAGAGAATAACTTTAGCTGATGTCAGATCAATACCTGTTTTAGAGAATGACTAACTAGTGTCAGATCAATATTTGGTGTAGAGAATAACTATAACTGGTGTCAGACCAGTACTTGGTGTAGAGAATAACCATAGCTGGTGTCAGACCAATACTTGGTGTAGAGAATAACTATAACTGGTGTCAGACCAATACCTGTTTTAGAGAATGACTATAACTAGTGTCAGACCAATACTTGGTGTAGAGAATAACTATAGCTGATGTCAGACCAATAATTGGCTTAGAGAATAACAATAACTAGGGAAAGACCAATACTTGGTATAGAGAATAACTATAATTGGTATCAGACCAATAATTGGCTAATAGAAAAACTATAACTAGTATCAGACCAATACTTGGTGTAGAGAATAACTTTAGCTGGTGTCAGACCAATACTTAGTGTAGAGAATAACTATAACTGGTGTCAGACCAATACCTGTTTTAGAGAATGACAATAACTATTGTCAGACCAATACTTGGTGTAGAGAATAACTATAACTGATATCAGACCAATACCTGTTTTAGAGAATGACTATAACTAGTGTCAGACCAATACTTGGTGTAAATAATAACTTTAATTGGCATCAGACCAATACTTGGTGTAGAGAATAACTATAATTGGTATCAGACCAACACTTGGTGTAGAGAATAACTATAGCTGGTGTCAGACCAATACCGGATTTAGAGAATGACTATAGCTAGTGTCAGACCAATACTTGGTGTAGAGAATAACTTTAGCTGATGTCAGATCAATGCCTGTTTTAGAGAATGACTATAACTAGTGTCAGATCAATATTTGGTGTAGAGAATAACTATAACTGGTGTCAGACCAGTATTTGGTGTAGAGAATAAGCATAGCTGGTGTCTGACCAATACTTGGTGTAGAGAATAACTATAACTGGTGTCAGACCAATACCTGTTTTAGAGAATGACTATAACTAGTGTCAGACCAATACTTGGTGTAAAGAATAACTATAGCTGATGTCAGACCAATAATTGGCTTAGAGAATGACTATAACTAGGGAAAGACCAATACATGGTATAGAGAATAACTATAATTGGTGTCAGTAGGTACTTGGTCTACAGTTTGTATGTGTTCACTTGCTATAAAGAAAACAAATGACATGACATAGTTGTGAATTCTAAAAATAAATAAGATCACTTACTCATTTGCATACATTTTTATAATGCATCAAACCTTTTTTTTAATTATTTTCATCTTTTTAGTCAGTTAATTGATTATTTTCCTTTTAATATTAACCTGCATGAAAAGGGGTGACTAATTCACTTATGACAAAATAATGGAATCTGCGAATCAAAAAGATCACGTAAGTGTAGGAAAAGGGGGAAGGGTGGTGGGAAAAGGGGGAATTGCTAAGGATGGTGGGAAAAGGGGGAAGTGCTAAGGATGGTGTGAAAAGGGGGAAGTGCTAAGAATGGTGGGAAAGGGGAATTGATAAGGATGATGGGAAAAGGGGGAAGTGTTAAGGATGGTGGGAAAAAAGGGAAGGGTTAAGGGAGGTAAAGGGGGAAGGGTTAAGGGAGGTAAAGGGTTAAGGGTTAAGGGAGGTAAAGGGGGAAGGGCTAAAGGGTGGTGGGGAAATGGGAAAGGGTTAAGGGTGGTGGGAAATGGGGGAAGGGTTAAAGGTGGTAAAGGGGAACGTTAAAGGGTTGGGGGAAAGAGGTTAAGGGTGGTGGGAAAAGGGGTAAGGGGTAAGGGAAAAGGGGAAGGGTTAAGGGAGATAAAGGGGAAGGGTGGTGGGAAAAGGGGAAGTGTTAAGGATGGTGGGAAAAGGGGGACGTGTTAAGGATGGCGGGAAAAGGGGGAAGTGATAAGGATGGTGGAAAAGGGGGGAAGTGCTAAGGATGGTGGGAAAAGGGGAAAGGGTTAATGGAGGTAAAGGGGGAAGGGTTAAGGGAGGTAAAGGGGAGGGGTTAAGGGAGGTAAAGGGGGAGGGTTAAAGGGTGGTGGGAAAAGGGAAGGGTTAAAGGGTGGTGGGAAAAGGGTGAAGGGTTAAGGGTGGTGGGAAATGGGGGAAGGGTTAAAGGTGGTAAAGGGGAACGGTTTAATGGTTGTGGGAAAGAGGTTAAGGGTGGTGGGAAAAGGGGTAAGGGGTAAAGGAAAAGGGGGAAGGGGAGGGTTAAAAGTGGTAAAAGGAAAGTGGGAAAAGGAGAAGGGTGAAGGGTAGGAAAAGGAGTAGGGTTAAGGGTAGGAAAAGGGGAAAGGGTAGAAAGGGGAAGGGTTAAATGTAGGAAAAGGGGAATGGTTAACTGTGGGAAAAAGGGAAAGGGTTAAGGTGGGAAAAGGGGGAAGTGTTAATGATGGGTGGGAAAAAGGAGAAGTGTTAAGAATGGTGGGAAAAGGGGGAAGTGCTAAGGATGGTGGGAAAAGGGGAAGTGTTAAGGATGGTGGGAAAAGGGGAAAGGGAGAAGGGTGGTGAGAAATGGGGGAAGGGTTAAGGGCGGTAAAGGGGGAAGGGTTAAAGGTGGTAAAGGGGAACGGTTAAAGGGTTGTGGGAAAGAGGTTAAGGGTGGTGGGAAAAGAGGTAAGGGGTAAGGGAAAAGGGGAAGGATTAAGGGTAGTAAAGGGAAAGGGTGGTGGGAAAGGGGAAGGGTTAAGGGTAGGAAAAGGAGTAGGGTTAAGAGTAGGAAAAGGGGAAAGGGTAGAAAGGGGAAGGGTTAAGTATAGGAAAAGGGGAATGGTTAACGGTGGGAAAAGGGGAAAGGGTAGGAAATGGGGAAGGGCTATTGGTGGGTAAGAGTCAAGGGTGGAAAAAGGGGAAGGGTTAAGGGTGGTGGGAAAAGGGGAAGGTTAATGTGGGGAAAGGGGAAAGGGTTAAGGTGGGAAAAGGGGAAGTGTTATGGTGGGAAAAGTGGAAGGGTTATGGGTAGGAAAAGGGAAGGGTTAATGGTGGGAAAAGGGGAAGGGTGATGGGAAAAGGGAGAAGGGTTAAGGGTGGTGGGAAAAGGGGGAAGGATTTACGGTGGGAAAAGGGAGAAGGGTTAAGGGTGGAAAAGAGGAAGGGGTAAGGGTGGTGGGAAAAGGGAGAAGGGATAACAACATAAATAACAATTTTATGACATAACTGTATTAAGATATACTATATTTTCTAATTTTTAACAAATTTGATATAAATTCTGTGCACAGATTTACTGTTAAGTAATAATTTTAATTTCATTGTATCATTATGGAAGTTTGGAATTTTTTTTTATAATATAAAGATACTTTCTAAAATAATATTTCTCTTTCTTTCCTATATTTTTCGCACTGCCAAAGGAAATGGTTTTCATCTTCAATTTCTAAATCAGTGCATATTTTACAAAATCTTTCAGTTCTATTTATTTGGACATAGCGGCCTTTTTCAATTTCGAGGTTATGGGCACACATTCTTAATTTGGCGATATTCGATCAATCTGATTTCAAAATATTATTATCTACATAATAAATATTACGTAAAAAGGAAATATTTTCACATTCTTTGATTTTTGAGTTTTGATCTTGTAGAATTTGGTCATATATTCGCTGTTGAATCTGATTGATGAATGGTTTGAAAGATGTTGTAGGCATAATTTCGTTCAAAAAGGAAAATCCTAATCTATTAATGCATGAAATAATATTTCTAATCCATACATTCGACTTCCAAGTAGCCTTAAGTATATCATGGGATAGGGTGTCCTTAGAAGAAATGACATGATCTAAATATTTAATGCATGCCATAATTATTTTTGTTCTACAGGGTTGTCTGGTTAGCTCAGACCTACAGGCAGCATTTGGACAGGCAACATTTGGAGTTTTACAATGCACTCCAAGTATTTCCTTCATAAATTTAGTATGCAATAACTCATAAGGATCATATTCTTTACATTTCAAAGCAGGTTCTAAACCCCAAATCTCACAGCAATATAATGAAATTGGTAATATAAGGGAATCAAAACGTTTTTCTAATAGATTACAGGGATTATTTAAGCCAATAGTTTTCTTTATTTTAAAATATGCTTGTCTAGCTTTTTCGGCTAAAGTGGACATGGCAAGGTTGAAACTACCATTACATTTCAACACTATACCAAGATAGCAATAGCTATTTACTGTCTCAATGGCATTCCCATTATACATAAAATGATTTAAGAATGATTTTCCATTTGAGTTGAAAATAAGCACTTTATATTTAGAGTTATTAACCTCTAGTTTCCAACATGAACAAAATTCATATAAGGTATATAAGGCATACATTGAATTAGACACATTCCAAATGATATTAGATGACATTAATACACGGGTTTCATGTCTGAACGTCGACCAACATTTACAGTCGTCTGCTGTATTTAAAATTCTGAAAAACATTCAGTTTACCATGTCTGACAGAGCAGCTCCAGAGTGTGTATTTAATGAATTACTTCAAACATATAGAGAAAAACTGTTGAAGGAGCACGTTGAAAACTTCAATGATCTTCCTGACGTTGAGCAAGATTTATTGACTCGGATGTACAACTTCTTCTGTGGTCTTCACCTGACAGTTAATATAGCTGATATTGTCAATAAAGTTTTCCTGGAAAACCAGACCGACCATTTATTTGACAATGATAACTCCATGCAAGATAAATCTGAAGATTCAGAGGTTGTTCGTTCATTAAGATGCATATGCAAAGCATTTGCCGTCGGAGGGGATGAAAAATTTGGAACATCCCTAGAATTTAAAACTCACCTGAAGAGGAAATATGTCAAGTTTCCTGAGTTTCCATGGAAACCGGTTCAGTATAGTATTTCACAATGGTGGAATTGCATATTACTTACGTGAACAAACATTTCTTGAAGATGTAAAATTTGAGGGTAAATTGTCCAATCTAAACGGTCTATTGAAATCAGTCCTTAAAACTGTTCAATCTCCAACAGTAATCACTGCATTCCGTGCTTTAAGGAGTTTTCAACAAATTTATATCAACACCACTTTTGAAAATCTTGGAGAACAAGTCAACGCACATTCTTGATATGAATGAACGTTACAAGACACTAGTGCCATATCTTGAAACTGTTTCTGTGGATGTTATTCGTGCACAAGATCTAATAACAGGCGAATTTCGACCATTCGAAGACGTTGCTATCAAGAAAGACCAAGTATGGGCATCTTTAGTTCAAAGTGACAATGATGCAGAATGTGTTGCCATCTTATCCAACATAAGTTCTGCGGTTTGTAAAGCTTTAAAAGATAAAGTCAAAGACCATCTAGATGAAGGAAGACACACACAGTACGATGAAACGGACCGGGAGCGGCTTAAATCTGTTCTTACACATAACAAACTCCCTGAGCGTGTCTTTTGAGCAATTGGATTAGCTATTGAGGCATCGTCCAAACTCTTCAAAGTTGGCAAATGAGGCGCACAGTCTACACATTGAATAAAACTGGACGGTGGCTACACGAGCACGACGAAAAGCAAGTCATGGAACTTATCAAATGGTCAAAGGAACAATTAAAGTCTGTAATAGACACTGAAAATAAGAGATTGCGCGAACTAGATGCTAAACTTACTCAAATCAGCATAGACAAAGAAAATCGAACCAAACAAATACTTGACAAATCGTTAGAAAAAAAGGAGACTTTGACTAAGGAAATTCTAAAACTAGGACTCTGGGATTCAAAACAGCTTGTTACCAAGAAGATGAAGTGACTGGAAACAAAGACAGAAAAACAGAATGCACTGAAATCTCAAATTAACTTTCGGCATTTTGTACTTGAACAAAAAGCAGAGAAAATGTTATTTCAGACGAACAAATACCAGAAGAAAGTCGTCACAATTGATCAACTGCAGTCAAACCTAATACTACTTATTGAAATGGCCAAACAAAACAAAGGTAAATATGCAAATTTTATTACACTTTAACAAATATATATAGTCTCTTTGTAGAATTTCAAAAATGACTATGAAAACAAATATCTATACTAAAATCAAATAATTTTCTCCCGAGTACAATCCTGATTTCTCCGTTATCATTAGATGTACACCCATAATTGGAATTTGAATTTGAATTTGTTGGTGTTTAACGCCACTTTCAGCAATATTTCAGCTATATCATGGCGACCAGTTTTAGTGATGGAGGAAGCCGGAGAGAACCACCGACCCTGGGCAAGCAACAGATAAATTTTATCACTTTCGGCTGCGTGTCGAGTGCACTCTTTTTTTGTAATTTACAAAGCTGGGCGCGAACCCACGCCGTATTGGTGATAGGATTGTATGACTTGTTAGATCCAACGACCTAACTCATTGAGCCACCCGGGCCCTCCATAATTGGATATAATATGTAGAATAACAATTCAATTATAATATAATTATTTGCCCATTTTTTTATTTTATTTTTTGACATTTTCGCTCTCGGCGGAAGTTTGTGTTTCCTATGTCAGACTTTCCGCCAGTCTTTACGTTCGTCTGCTTACGGTTTTAAATCCATTATTGAAAGAGGCTTTTGAACTTTCAAAATCGCTTGATTCACAAGGTGTTTCCAACAACCATGAAGTTTCATAATTTATAAGCTCTAAATATTTTTTTCTTAAATTATTTATTTTTAATTTTCTATATTAATTTTATTCCTGTAAATGATACGTAATAGACCATGTTATGAGAACAAAATCACGTCATAATCACATTTTTGGTCACTTAATATTATCATTTAATAAATTATTCATTTTCACTAAAAGATAATAATTGTCTTTTAAATAAATAAATAAATAATTATACACATATAAATATTGAACAATATTATAAAACAATAATACGGTCCGAGTTGTCTTAACATACGGGCCGACTAGTCCTCGCTTACGGCCCGACTTGGACTCGCTTACGGGCCGACTTGTCTCGGTCCGAGTTGTCCGCGGGCCGAGTTGTCCGCCATTCATTTCTAAAAAGTGTTAAAAATTATGTTACAAACGTTTAAACCCTTGATTTGTGCCAATTTACAGGATTTTTTTTTAATTCCAATAAAATGAACTTATATGGAAATGTTCACTACGTCCAAGTCTTATTCAGGGTGACCTTTGAACTAACTCCATAGATCCTCAGAAGTTTAATGTGCACCACACGTGTTGATGATCATTTATGCTTGTTAAATTGTCCTCTGTATTCTAGGGGGGTGTCGTGGCCGTGATCGCATGGTAGTTCGAACCTCGCTCATGCGAGGTGTACTCGATACAACATTATGTGATCAAGTTTGTCAGCAACTGTCCTGTGGCAGGTTGGTAGTTTTCTCTGGGTATTCCGGTTTCCTCCACCAATAAAACTGACCTCAGTGATATAACTGAAATATTGTTGAAAGTGGCGTTAAGCACCATAAAACCAACCAACCTGTGTATTCTACATTTTCTTCCATCA
The DNA here is from genome assembly GCA_963383655.1 of Bathymodiolus septemdierum. Taxonomy (NCBI): domain Eukaryota; kingdom Metazoa; phylum Mollusca; class Bivalvia; order Mytilida; family Modiolidae; genus Bathymodiolus; species Bathymodiolus septemdierum. The sequence continues at coordinate 57,546,111 of OY726517.1, read as the reverse complement.
CATGACATCATTACAAATTAAGTTAGACCCCTCCGTTTTAAAATACTAAATATCAATAATAAACAATGTTTTTTAAAAAGAGTTCATGACAACACCAGGACATCTTGGACCGTACTAACAACGTTGTTGTATACAGTGTTATGTACATATGACCGAGTTGTCCTTTGTTACGGTCCGAGTTGTCCTGGTCCGAGTTGTTCGCGGGCCGAGTTTTCCACTTGTCAACAAGAAGTGTACATAAGACCAGAATAAAGTAAAATCGACTAAATAATAATAAACAAAATTTTTTTTAAGGATGATACTAGTTATCAAAGCGAAGCATTATAAATATAATTCGAAACAATTTTAAATTATAATATTTATTTACTGCGAAATTAGAACATTTATATTTTATTTTAAAATGGCGTCCTGACAACAGACGCGAAATTTTATAAACAAGATCGTTTATAAATGTAAAGGTCCCATTTCCTTCTATTAGGTAAAATATTACAAAGTTATAGTTCTAAGCTACCAAATTTATTCAAAGTTCTACAATTGCAAAACGAAAAACAAAATGTAAACAACAAAAACATGCATATAATTACCTAACGCTCACCTGTTAATGGAATACGGGTATAGGGATGGTATCGGTAATTTGTGCTGAATGATGAGCAGAATTTATTGAAATCATATGTTATCTATAGAATTTCTGAAGTGAAATGCAATTTATTTGAGCAAGATATCTGTTATGTTTTTCCACATTTTATCAAGAAAAATGTCAAACCACAAATCAAGTAGAAAAATGATATAAAATCTAAATATCCATATTTTTTCTTGCACATAGTCTTGATACATTGCTTGAACATCAAGACAACTTTTTAGCAAGAAATCGTCACAGAAATTCCACTTATTTACATTTTTTAGATACAAAATAAATGCAAGACAACAATCGTTTTTTGAATAACTAATGTATAATGATTGAAACAGTCTAATATTTCAATATTAAGCATAAAAAATGCACTTAAGTCTTTTGCCTCTCTTCCTTCTTGAATCATGAAATGGTATGTTCAATTTATAAGTAAATTAAAGTAAATTAACTGTCATTATTACATGTAAAATTATACTGGAAAGTGAAAAATGGCAAAACACTCCATAAATGTCATGTTTATATATTATCATACCTGTTAACCCTCCCCCTTTTCGCGGGAGTCTCCCGCGTAAGAGCCTTATCTCCCGCATGGACTGGGTCTCATGCGCGGGAGACATTAATCTCCCACACACACCTTTTCCTCCCCCCAACAACAAAAATCAAGTACAATAAAATCTTGACCTACATTTTGCGATCAATATTTCTGGAAATTCCCCATTTGGAACTGATGAAAAACGCTGAGAGATATGAATGGTAAAGGTGTTTAAATGATATCCGGTTATTGATCTGTTTGACACCTTTACAGGTAAATTGGGTCATGGAGATTAATTAAGGTGTTGATGATTATACAACAATTATCCACTGATTGACAGTTAATTGGGGATAAGGAAGTGGGTTTGTGGCACACGCTTAGATGATTAGAAGTGTGATAGCAGCAATTAAAAATAGTTATAAACCGTTGTGCAAACAGGAGTCGGACAAACTTTGATGCCGAGAAAAATTTCTTATTGCGATCAAACGTGCAATGAATTCATCTCGGATTGAGTTGTTATGGCTTGTTTGGGACCAAAGCCGATCAAAGTATTATTTAAGGACTAAGTTCCAGGATGGAATTGATAAACCACAAAAATGTCAAAACGTATGCTATCACCCAACGCACCAGCAGCAAAGTGACTTTTTAATTTTAGTGCTCTATGACTTTATTGTTCAGAGCATTCTGTCTTCATTGTTTTTGCTTTGTTATAACCTTATGATTATGAATGATTATGAATAAATTATAAATACAGTTTTTATCCTTCATTCATCATATGAAACACTACTAATAAGACAGAAATGTAAACAATATATATTGAAATGGGATGCAGTTGGTTCAATACTGAAACAAACAAAAAGAAAACATCAATTAACAATAAAAACATGCATCAAATACGTCGATAAAAAATCTCCAGCCAAAAATTTACAAATCTCCAGTTGTAGCATAGCAACTCTATCACATGTATGCAACTACAAGGTACAATTTTGTGCGTTTAAAGACGACGCACAAAATCTCCCCCTTAGAAGAGTTGGTAGGGGGGAGATCTCCCCCCTAGCAGTTCCCAGAGGTTAACAGGTATGTATTATTGTACAATCTAAAACAATATGAATAGAAAATTTCAGACAAATGATTGGAAAACTATGGTAAGTATAGTTAAATAGCTGAAAGATGTTTTTCCAAAGTGACAAATAATTTAAAACATTCTAAAATAATAAAGTGAACAGGTGACGTGTACCGAAATTGTATGGAATATTCCTAAATTAAAAACCTGGATTTAAGACAATACCAGGGGTCGACGTAACCGCTGGCCCGCTGGCCCGTGGCCAGTATATTTACGGTCGGGCCAGTCAAACTGAACAAAGATCGGCCCGCTGGGCCAGTTGATATTCTCGGGCCACTTGGGCCAGCAACTTTCGTTCCTTCCGTGTCATTCAATATCGACTGATAACAGACTAATGAAATTTCCGGACAAAACGTTAAAATTCAACTTCAATCACTCGCCGAAAGCTATAAATAGCCTAATCACACAATCAGCATGTGTTTACCTGGATCTGTTACCGCACGTTAAACGAATATTGACAGAAATATATGCTGGGAACCAGTACTTCATAATTCAATAATTTTCAAAATCACGATTATTTATAAAACTGAAAGATTAAAACGGTATTTTCTATAGTAAGCAATTTTAAATATTTAATATAAATAAGAAATAAACCCAAATAAACCAAACAACAATAATAAATCATCACGTGAACATCTTACCTGTAAAAAAAATGGTGGATACACAATAACGCTAATCGTGACTTCATTTAATATGAAAAATCTATTATTATGAACTAGTAACAGGTATGGACTCGGTCAGTAGATCATGCCGATATCAGCAAGAGGGATATTGGCAACAATCGCTGCATCAGCTGGGCAAAACGGAAAATTTTCCAAAGTCGGGACTGTGTTTGTTTATTTATTATCTAACTTCCGGTTTGATAATAATCTTCTAATATTCGTTATATGAAGAATTTTTACCCAAAGAACATGGTCGTTAGACAGTGGGTCGTTATATAAAGGTCGAATGCACGGGAAAACGCTGGGGAGGAATAAATAAGATTGGCTAAAAAAGGAAGCCGTTATACAGAGGGGGTTGCTGAGACTTCTTCTTCTTTATATTTCTGGCCGTCCTTCACTACTGAAGATTATTGGCTGAGCGCCGTATTAAATTTAGTTAATACATAAGTTAACATATATACAATAAACAATGAATCAAAGGTTAAAACTATATACATTTGATAACAAGTTTGACTATCTATATGTAGATTGTTTGATTATCTTCTAACCATACCTGTTAATTGTAATGCATTAAAAACACTGCATGTATGGGAAAATGTCATGAACTTTACCCTGTTTAAAGCAAGTACAACATTCATTCATAGAATACAAAAACTATATGTACATGTTTAAATCACTGACAGTCAATTTAATTATTTGCGGATGCCACTAGTGGAGCAGGAACTGCTTATTCTTCCGGAGAAAATGAGTTCACCCAAGGTTTTAATGGGGTTCATATTGCTCGATCTTTAGTTTCCTGTTTCTTGGGAGGGGGAGGGGGGCAAATCCCCCCTTTTATATCGGTCCACTTCCTGGACCGATATTTCTCAGGCCAGTGGAATTTTGAAGGGGCCAGTTAATTTTTTTTCCTAAGTCGACCCCTGAATACAAATACATTTATACTATTATACCTATTTTGTCCCAGTATTGTTAAAAATGCTGCTATAGTGACACCAGAACCTTTTAACCGTAATGGAAGCGGGAGGTTTGGCGCCGTAAAATCAACCCACCATTTCTTTGGAAATGCCTGTACCAAGTCAGGGCCATTGCGGTTTTCCCAGTTTTCCGATTGTTATCTGATTTTGTCTGTTTGTTGACTACTGGTTTTGTCTTTCCCTTTGGAAAATTGCTCGGTGTTCTGTAATTTTGTTATTACCCTTACTTGTTAAATGTACAGCGCTCTGATGAACTTTTTGTGTGTAATTTATTTTTATGCGCACACCGGAAAGTGGCAGAATAATCAACAATATGATGGCGACCACTCAGCGGTAGAAGTAGAAGTAGAGACTAAACCAGGAGTCGACTGTTATTTCTCCAATATCAGAGCTACTCTACTCTTTTTCTAAAGCAACATCTCTTGCAGTTGGATTATTTATATGTAGGTAGTTTTGATACTACAGTCTAGATTATGTGATAAACTTTTTCTCAGTGACTTGCAACAGGACGTTGGTTTCTCCGGGTTCTCCGGTTTCCTCTACCAATAAAGCTGACATTCATGATATAACTGCAATATTGTTGAAAGTGGCGTTTTACACCATCAAAAAAACAAACACAAACATTTGTATGAATAGCAAGACTTTTATTTCAATTAAAAATTTATTTGATTTCAATTATTTTTGCAGATGTAAAGTAGATGTGATGGCATCCAAGGTGGATGTTTCCCTGGACAGGGGCACAACACCCTCCCTGCCAGCTCTAAAAGAGGGACAGAGCAGTCTAGTTGCACCTACACACAGTCTACAGTCACCAACACCAAGGCAGAAAGCTGCACAATGGGCACTAGAGACAAGACACAGGTTCATACCAAACTGACTATTTTTGTTACATTTGTCATACATCAAAACAAAAACTTGCTTAAAAGTATAGGTGCACCCCCCCTAAAATTGGAAAAAATATGATTTTTTGGTGTAAAATCATGATTTTTCACACGAAATACCCCAAAAATTTTCGCACCTCCCTCCACTCGGCACAATTTTTTTAAGTGTGCCCCCCCTAACTTGAAATGCTGGATCTGCCCCTGAGTATATTATAAAAATGAATTCACTTTCCAAGGAATTTGGTCCAGTGTTTTAAATAAACCAGAGTAAACAATTGTCAAACAAATTGTAATGTTCCAACAGTAATCAAATTTATTTGAGTGCTAGGGGTACCAATTTTGTTTCTTTCTACGATTTTTCTATTGGATTTTTGGAACTGTTCCGACAGTGGGAAATGTTTTGTTTTTCATTTTATTTCAATGTTGTTTTGCAGAATAAAAAAGTGTATAGAAACTGACGAAGTAAAGAAAGAGGATGTCACACTTTTGAAAAAAGAACTGATCACTGTATTTATTACAGCCTTACAGCAGGACAAGTAAGGAGGAGGAAGTTGTTCCTTTCTGCAATAGATGTTGAAATTAAAAAAAAAATATATATATATATATATATTTTAAGGTTTTTAAATAAATATTGAGATCAAATTTCTATAGAAAAAAAGCACATGTAGAAGCATCTTCTGTTTTAAAAGACTGTTTTTTTGTTTGTTTGATGGTGTTTAATGCCACTTTCAACAATATTTCAGTTATATCACGGCAGTCAGTTTTATTGGTGGAGGAAACCAGAGTTGTCAAGAGTACCTGGAGAAAACCACTGACCTGTCACAAGTCACTGAGAAACTTTATCACATAATGTTGTATCCAGTACACCTCACCATGAACGGGGTTCGAACTCACAACTGCAGCAGTGATAGGCACTGATTGCATAGGTAGTTGTAAATCCAACTATCATACGACCACGACAGTCCCATGTTTTGTTGCAGGTTCTAGTATAATGTAGACTGGAAAACTTAATACTCCACAAATTAGTGTGTGGAATTGTAGGTCTGTTTGATTTGTAAACAAATGCAAAACAAAGTTCAAATTGGATTGTATTGTTATTTTTTTAACTTCAAGTGAGCAATATTTCAGCTATATTCATGGCGATAACAAATTTATAAGCCAATATTGTTGAAAGTGGCATTAAGCACCCATAATGCAATGTACTGGTAACATGTAATTACAAAATTCTGTCTATTTTGATTTCAGTCGAGATTCCTGGGTATATCTTCATGAAGTTTTAGGTATAGTGGAACCTTATAAAGAATACTTGGAAAAATTTGACATTAAAACAGAGGTAAGGTATTATGCTATGTTTGTAATATTATTTTTTGTTTACAAACAATACAGCCATTACAATTCATTTACACAACAAGACATTAAACATAAGCATATAAACACAAGACATAAATATCTATATTTAGATCAGAAAAATGTAAATATAGTGTTATTGAAGATATTTATGTATTTAATTAATACAGGTATCACAGGTATCACAAGTTATTTCATATGAAATGGTCATGATCAGATTTCCAGATAATTTTCTAGTAGATGGAGTTATTTCTCTGTAGAGTAAATGTTAGCTTCTTGTCTAAAATGCAGTAGAATGATCAAAGCAAAAATACAAAAGATGGTTTTAACTGCTAATCTGCTAAGCATATAACATGCAGATTACAGTCAAAAACTGGATGGCTCAAGTCAGATTTATGTGTCCAAGTGGAGCTATATACCTACCGTTAATCTTGTTTCAGTGAGTTGGCATCACAAAAATCTAGAACAGTATGTTGTTCTTGTACAAATCGTTCATCATCGTCTTATCACACAACTGAGCTTGCTCTGCCATGATATAACTAAAAAATAGTTCACCTGGTATTAAGGGACCATCAGTCATGTAATGGTAGTTGGATTTACAACTACCTATGCAATCAGTGCCTATCACCATTAATGTTGTGAGTTCCAGTCCTATTCAGGTGAGGTCCACTCGATACAACAATTGAACGTTATGTGATGAAGTTTGTCAGTGACTTACGGCAGGTCGGTGGTTTTCTCCGGGTAATCCAGTTTCCTCTACCAAAAAAACTGACCGCCACGATATACCCGAAGAAAACCACCGACCTGTCGCAAGTCATTGACAAATTTTATCACATAATGTTATACACCTCGCCCTGATCGAGATTCGAACTCACAAGATCAGTGGTGATAGGCACTGATTGCATAGGTAGTTGTAAATCCAACTACCATACGATCACGGCCACAATGGCCCCTAGTTAATAATTTGTAATGTGAGCGAATTTACTAATCTTCATTTGACATTTTCATTCCACAGGTGTATCATTATCTAGAGAGACTGATCCACCATGCTGAAAACAAAAAGGAGAAGTTGTTTGATTTACAAATAGCTGATTCACTGTCTAAGATATTCCCACAGGTATAGTACTGTATTTTACAACACAGGTGGTAGATGAAAATCAATAAATTCCTTGAATAATTGCACAGCCTTCAATGATGATATAGTTTTAACCTTTATTTTAGCAGTATTCTTTTACTTCTGGTTGATATCTGAGCTAAATTCTATTGGTTGGTTTTTGCAGGATTCCTGTTTTTTTTTTTACATGTTTAACTGTACTGACAAAAAGTTTGAATTTGATATTTCTTTGATTGAATATCTAATGGTATCACCAACATATAAATTTTAGTAATTTATTGCACAAGTAAACTAATAGAATTGTATTTAAACAGGCATTTCTGTTAAAGAAATAGAAATCAATAGTTTTTAATTTTGACAGAAAATTCAACAGTTTTATGCCTTCTTCGCTAAGCAACAGGGACATTAAGATTTTGACTCATGTTCATATGTTCATCCGTAGGTCCAACAGTTGGTTTCCACTCAATAACTAAAGTTTTTCACCTTAACCAAATCATTTGAGGAGGTTATGGGTTATGGTGTTTAACGTCTTTTTCAACAATATTTCAGTTATATCGTGGTGATCAGTTTTATTGGAAGAGGAAACCGGAATACCCAGAGAAAACCACTGACCTGCCGCAAATCAATGACAAACTTTATAGCATAATGTTGTATCAAGTACACCTCACCTGAGTGGCAAATTGTGTGAAATTCATCCCCAAGGTCATTAACCATAAAAGGAATCCCAAGTGTGATTTCTGGAGTTCTGGAGTTATCTTATCCATGTCTTTCTTCCACACATTTTTCAATATTTTTTTTTGGGTGATTTTCAAATTAATAGTAATGTGAAATAAAATTATTGAGAGAATTTATTTTAAAGGGATTCAATGGAAAAATGAGAAAAGTTTGAAGGGTAATCAGAAGTCATAAATTGAAGGACCAGACAACACAATGGCCAAAGAAAAAAGGACAAATAACATAGCAAAGAAAACTAAAAATCAAACAACACGAACCTCACTAAAAACCAGATGTGAACTCATGTGCCTCGGAAGGGTTAGCAGTTCCTGCTCCCCATATGACACAGTCATAACCTCATCTTAAGTATAACTACTTACAATAAATACTGGCAATTTAGTTACACAATAATATATGTATACAGTTTATTACTTACCTGTTGTACCTGTATTTTAGGAGGTAGATAAGATTCGTCATATTGGTGCCTTTCCTGCCAGGAATTATTGTTCTGCTCCACCGGTACCATCTGTCAAGTTTACTCCAACTTCACCTAAAAAGTCGCTACAATCTCCAAGAGTCTTATTTCAACTCCCAGATGGAACTAATCCATATAAAACACATGTATCAGTAAGTATAAAGATATCACCTTGGTTACTGAAACTTTATTTTATATTTGGTCAAGGGGGTCTATAGGATTCAAAATATTTGTCAGATAAAAATCTAACTTTAACACTGTTGGATTGAATGTTCCTACATTCATATAAAAAATATTTTATACAGCCTAGTTACCTTTCAAGATCCAGTGCGATAGATATATTACATTGTATATGGTATTTTTTTCGTAAGTAGAGATTTGGATGTTTATAAATACAAAAGAATCTCTGAAACTCTGGTGAAAAAGTTAAAGATTGCTGCTCCTCAACTTTGTTACTCTGTTATTATTTTATTCATAAATTCAAATTTAACCTCAGATAAGTCAATAAAAGTTAAATGCACCTTTGGTTATGAAAGTAAATTTTTCTTCAGGATAATTCAATAAAATTTCAATTTACTCGGAATAATTCAATGAAAATGTTATTAACTTCCATTAATTCACTGAAAATAAGATTTACTTGGAATAAATTAACTGAAAATGAGATTTACTTGAAATAAATTCACTGAAAATGAGATTTTCTTGAAATAAATTCACTGAAAATGAGAATTACTTTGAATATTTAATATTCTGACTTGTTATAATTATTCCTTGGAAGGATATCAACTTACAAGTGCATGTTAGCCTTAACAGTATTTGTTTTATTTCATCCATTTAAATAGACATATTTTTTTAACTATGCTTGTAAATAGTTGGTATGGATTGCTAAGTTAATTTTACCTTTACCTTTCAGCACAGAGATGATAAATATCTGTTTACTAAACCTTTGACGATAGGAGACATGAGAAATTCTATAGCTGATGTGGCAGCAGAAATGGCAGCACGTAAGTTTAACAGATACATGTATATCAAGATAACGAATGTTAATACGGTGAAACCTGTCTAAACTGATCAACCTGGGCACTAACTTTTTTGGTCGCAATAGACAGGTGTTTGGTTTATACAGATTAAATTAACAAAGGTTTCCTCCATTTGGGCTTTATTTGCTCTTTCTGCATGCTTAGTGGAGAAGCAACAAATACCAATTTTACAATCTTTGGTCTGACTCGATTTGACTTTATTGATTTTTGGTGTTTTAATGCCATTTTCAGCAAATATTTCAGCTATATCATGGCGACCAGTTTTAGTAGTGGAAGAAGTAGGAGTACCCGGAGAGAACCACTGACCATGGGCAAGCAACTGATAAACTTTATCACTTGCAGCTGCGAGTCGAGTGCACCCTTTTTTTGTAATTTACAAAACAGGGCACGAACCCACGCCGTATTGGTGATAGGCTTGTATGAGTTGTTAGGTAATCCAACTACCTAACTCATTGAGCCACCCGGGCCCTCGATCAGATGGTGGAAAGGCACTGTATAAATAAATGTAAAAGAAAAAACTTCTTTATGCTGTATATTAGGGGAAATGTTCGTGATGTGGAAATATCCACTTAATTTACATTTATCTAAATATAACCACCACACGAAAAATGTTAATATAGGTTTTAAGCTGAAATCAATAATGTTAAATTAACCTTGTCGTGAATGAAATGTTCAACGCGAATCATAAATTACCCCCCCCCCCCTCACTCAGAAATTTTCCATATATACAATCCGACACCTGAGCTATTCAACATCCTGGTACATGTATACGACAAAAATTTATGGTCCCAAAGCATTTCTGTTCAACTAAAATAAATCTGAGTATTCCGACATCCTGTACAATCCGACATTTCCCTTGTCCCTTGATGTGTCGGATTATACAGGTTCCACTGTATCAAGGGAATTTCCCAAAATAGATGAATCAGAAAGTGTAAAGGAACTTTTTTTCATAGAAACAAAAAAATAATCCTATTCGTATTTACAAAATTCTATTGTTATCCATAATATCCATGATATTTTAATTAAATGGTCATCTCATACAATGAACCCCTTTTGGTATAAAAGTCCTAATTTTTATTTTCATTATTTTCAGGGGAATCAATATGGAGTCAGCATTATGGTACAGTTACACAGGCATTAAGGACAGAGATTCCAGACAATGAGGATGTTAGTATGGAAAAATATCCACATCAACTCCTCCCTCTACTTTAATATTGACCAATCAGATATTCAAATCTCTTGAAATGGAAAATTTGAATTGACCAATCAGAAATGTCGTAGCAGATTAAATTTTGTTTTTATTTACTACTACGTCTGCAATCAGTACCTATCACCACTAAAGTTGTGAGTTTGAACCCCGTTCATGATAAGGTGTACTCGATGCAACATTATTTGATAAAGTTTGTCAGTGTCTTGCGACAGGTCGGTAGTTTTCTACAGGTACCCTGGTTTCCTCCACCAATAAAACTGACAGCCACGATATAGCTGAAATATTGTTGAAAGTGGCGTTAAACATCATAAACCTAAACCAAATATTCAAATCTCATCCATGTAAAATTTGAATTCACCAATCAGAAATCTTGTAGCAGATTTATTTTTATTCACAATGATTTGACATTTTTAATTTCGTCCATTGTTTCAAATTTCAGAGAAACTAATATTTTATTAAAAATTTCTAATTTTATCATTAGAGATTCTTCAATATTTGGATTGTGTAAAATGATTTTCATTATTACGTAGAAAGGACACCATTCTTGAAATTAATTTTTGTATCTGGAAATGATGTACTGTTTTAGTTTGCCATTAAATATGAGAAATTAGGGAATAACTATATCATATATGAAGTTTACCTGTCGACGTGTAGCTGATATTTGCGAATGTAAAACCTGTGATTTATGTCGGCAGCACCTCAAATACAATACTGTTATTCCTATTCTAATAAAATTCTCACTACAATAACATTTATTTACAATTACCAGCTGTTTTTAATCAATTTCATTGCATCTTATCCACATAGCATATCTGCCAAAATAGCTCCATAGTTACAAACCCTATTTGATTAAAAATCAAGCGCTTTATAAAATATTAAATGTTCTATTATGTAATCATAACCGAAAATATCAAATATTTTATTTAGCTTAAAAACAATTTTAATAACAACATTAATGTGTGTCACTTCAAGTCAATATTTAGTCAACAGTTTCCAAGAAGGTAAAACGTAAAATTTACTCTTGACACATAAATCCAATTGACCAATTGACCATTGAAATTGCTTGTTTCATAACAAATTGCATTAGAATTTGAAATTTATCTAATGGAGTGCTTATGAATTGTAGAAATAAAACAATTAGCAGATTTATGAATTACGATACTTTCCTTATGACCCTGAATTTAATTTGTAGGAGAAACCGCCAAGAGATTCAGTATCCATAGCGTCTACACCAAGAAGTTCCCTAACATCATTGTATGGTAAAAAGGAGAAAAAGACACCAAGAATTAAGGTTAGATGTCATTAATGATATACTAGACTGGATTGTTTTGTCATTTGTTGAGTAAATTAAGTATCTATTTTGACTTTGTAACCTCAGTGACTTGTGACAGGTCGGTGATTTTCCCCAGGTACTCTGGTTTCCTCCACCAACAAAACTGACTACCACGATATAACTGAAATATTGTTGAAAATGGTGTTAAACACCATAAACCGAAACCTCTATGAAGGATATGTCTATACAGAAACCACATTCTGGTATCTGTATACTTAGAAATGTCAATGATTCATAATATGTATACACTTATCCTTGATGAAGGCTTTATGGGGGCCAACGTGGTTGTAATCATATTGTAGCTGGATCTACAACTACCTATGCAATCAATGCTTTTCACCACTAATGTTATGAGTTCAAATCCAGCTCAATGCGAGGTGTACTCCATACAAAAGTATGTCAGTAGATCGGTGGTTTCCTCTGCCAATAAGACTGACCGCCACAATATACCTGAAATATTGTTGAAAGTGGCGTTGAACGCCATAACCTTAAACCTGAAACATTGGGTGAAAAGCAAAAATATCAAACATTTATTATATTATTTACCTTATTTGAGAAAGAATTGAACCAGTATTTGAAATGAAGATCAACAATTATTATATAGATGCCTGAGATAGAAATACTGAGATTTCCTAGTAAAATAAAAACCGATATTTCACCCAGTGAAAAAACGTTTATTTCACCATGACGTCACAGTACCAACGTACTATCAACCAAAAATATCATTTGGCACCAGACAATGAACAAAAAGTTTCTTTTTCAAATGTCTTATTACCATAAACAACATTGTAAAATCTATGTAATGATAATATAACTACTCTTAAGCTTGTATTCTGAATATCAAAAATAAATCACTTGTAGCAATATGCATGTTGATGAATTTCTGCTTTGTTCGATCATTCAGGATTTTGTTTTCAATATTTGTAATGTATACGATAATAACTACATTATTTATTTAATATCATATATCATCCAAGAATATTTCCTCTTGTTCATTTAGCTGCATCAGTGGTGTAATGGTTATCATGCTCACTTCGAGTGCTGTAGATCGTGGGTTCGAGCCCCAATCGTGTCAAACCAAAGACTATAAAATAGGTATTTGTTGCTTCTCCCCCGCTAAGCATGCAGCTTTAAGGAGAATTAGCAAAGACTAGTTTGCTCAGAATCAGGATAATGTGTCAGAGAGGGGCATCATGTCTATCCGCAGAGTGTTGTTTCAGTGAGCTAGCACTATAAAAATCCAATTGTGCGTGTTGGTCTAGTACAAAGGGACCTCATCATCTCATTGAAAATTAACTTGTTCTCGTCATGATATAGCTGAAAAATTGGCATTAATCAACAATCACTCACTCACTCTTTTTCGTCCTGAATATAGCTGAAATATTGCTTGCTGAAAGTTAAGCAATCAATCAATCAGTCTTGTTCAATTTTATTCATATCCCTTATTGTAAATTGTAGGACAGCTTTGTTTGTTAATACTCTGGACTGGGTTGCAAAACCTCAATTAAATTAAGTGCAAATTAAATTCATATACATTTCAAGTAAAGTAAGTTTAATTGACACTTAAATTTAATTGAGGGTTGTGCAACCCAGTCCTGATGTGTACTTTCTGTAATAATGTTTGACATCTACTTGATACTTGCAGCAGGTCAATGTTTTTTTTTTAAATATTAATTTATTTGGTTTTGATAAGAAATTATTGTTCAGCAAAATGAACATATACCTCGAATAATGATTCCCAATATTCATATTTGCTCATATTGATTTATTTATAATATTACTTTTTTTTTGTCAGGAAGAAAAAGTTCCAGCAATGACAGGTAGACAGGCTGTGGAATACTTTGCTAAGCTTCATCACATTGGCAAGATTGAATCCATACACTTTAATATAGTTCCTAACAGACATTATAACCCATATGATCTGATATCTGTGCATAAAAATAAGGTATTAAATAATGTAATGATCTGATCAAAATTGTTATTTCTAAAAACAGATAATTTGTTTGGAGCAGAACCTTCTTACCCTTCCGGGGCACCTGAGTTTACCCCCTGGTTTTAGTAGGGTTCGTGTTGCTCAATCTTTAGTTTTATGTGTATGTTTTGTAGATTGTTGTTTCTCCTCTTTCTTTTCACCATTGTGTTGTCTGTTCTTCTTCGATATGCAGATTCTGATTACCCCTTTGGTTTCTTCAAACTATTCTGAATTGGAAGTAAAAACATGGTCGGTTCGGGTTATTTTTCAGGTTATTTTATCCCTGATAATTAGAATACTCAGATATTTGAAAGTATCACCAAAATGAACAACTACCTCTCACCTCAAATCTTTGAATGCAAAAAGATCATGGCATATGCTGATGGAAATCCAGGTCATGGCTTGGGACAGGCAAGCAAATTTTGAGGGGTTAAATCGGTTAATGGGATTCTAATCGTCGCCCTTAAAATATAAAAAATGCAGTTTTTATAATGACTGTCTTGCATGCGGAATATTATATTTTAAGCTACTATAGTTTGAACAAAATCATTGTTTTGTACCAGTACTTGGCATGTTCAAAAAGAAATGACCATACATATACCCGGAGCCACTTATCATTGATTTGAAAGCTTTTTATTTATGGCTTGTAATTATTAATATTTTACATGACCAGGGTAAATTATTTCAAAATAATATACAGCCAAACCTATATTTAGAGGTCATGACCTTTGGGACACAGAAAAAGTGGCCTTATAAGACAGGTGACCTCTTAAAAGAGGTTCAAGTCATATGAAATTTTATATAACAGGACTAGAATAATGTGACCTTTTAATACAGGTTACTGCTTAATAGAGATGACCGCATGGGCAGGTTTGAACGTACTTCATCCAGGTAGTAATTTACACCATTACAGTAAAATTATAAAGCAACCACACAAGAAAGTGTCACGAAGATCAAAGAAAAATTGTGTACATAGGTTTTTAAATTAAAATGTAGATTAAAATAATAGTTAAACCCCAAACTTCAGCGCTGAAATAAAAATCAAATCAAATTTATGATGTTTGGTAAGAGAAAATAAATGTAATAAACTATTATGATACGGGTTAGACCGTTCAATGTGAAATCTATTTGACATTTCCTTGACTAAAATTTCTTGATAAAAAAATCCTTTTTTATTTTGCAGGTGAACCCTGAGCACTATGTCTTCTCTACGTTTGGAGTTTTACATGTGTACCCAGATCAACCAGCAGAAAGTATGAGTTTGTCAGATTGGCAGAGAGAAGCAGTATTATGGACAGCTGTCTCTAATATACCTTTCTTTAAAAACTTTCTAGTCCTGAAGATGTTTTGCAAGTACGTCTTTCTTTCTTACATTTGATTTATGATGTTTAATGCCACTTTCAACAATATTTCAGTTATATCGTTGTGGTCAGTTTTATTGGTGGAGGAATCCAGAGTACTCAGTGAAAACCACTGACCTGTTCCATGTCACTGACAAACTTTATCACATAATGTTGTATCGAGTACACCTCGCCATGAATGGTGTTCGAACTCACAACTTTAGTGGTGATAGGCACTGATAGCACAGGTAGTTGTAAATCCATATGATAACAACCACAATGGTCTCTTTTCTTACATTTGGGATCTTTGGCAATTGAAATGATAACTAGCAGACTATTAATATAAAATCTAAATTCTTTTAATTATTTTTTTAAGCAAAAATTAACAAAAATATATGATTACAGTAAATTTGTACATCTCCAGTATATACAGGTTAATCTTGCTGTTGTGAACACTTATTAAAAAATAAAGATTTTGAGAAATTAACTTTTTACACCGAAATAGAGCATTCATTTCTAATTATGATTTTGTTGATTATCGTTTAAAGTCCAGCCATTTTATAAAATTCTTTAGGGAGTGAAATATTGTTCCTGTTTCAGTATCCAGCTGTTAGCATGGGATATGTTAACTGAGTCCTATACCACCAATAGATGTATGGGTAGATGGGGGTGAATGACACTTAAGATAGACAATACAAGGACTTTATATAGGTGGGTCTTGGGGAGAAAAGTGCCTTTCAACCCCCCCCCAATTTTGTTTTTTACTATAGAAAAGCCCTAACTGACATGTGATTTTAAGCAGAAGAAATTTTTAAGGAATTTGGCCATAATAATTTTTTATTATTTTTTTTACAGGTGGAGATACAATAGAAACTGCTTAGATTTTATGAGAAAGTTTGAAAAATTGAATGATAGATTGTTACAAGCTGTTCCTTCCTTTGGTGCTGCACTGATACAAGTCTCTAGGTTAGTATTTAACCATCACAAGGTGATAGTCACCAACTTGGTAGTTTTATGCTCCGGAGATTCCAGCCTTATTTTCTCCAAAACCCTATCCCAGTGCCTCATTTTCGCTTGATTTCAACGGCTTTGTAACTAGAGTAGCACGGCGGGTGCCACTAGTGGAGTAGGAACTGCTTACCCTTCCTAAACACATGAGTTCACCTCCAGTTTTTAATTGGGTTCGTGTTGCTCGATCTTTAGTTTTCTGTGTAGTGTTTTGTAGATCATTTTTTGTCCTTTATTCTTTTGACCATTGTGTTGTCTGTCCTTTGAATTACAGATTCTGATTACCCTTTTGGTGTCTTCAAACTTTTCTTTTTGTTTGTATACATGTTTTTAACATGACTATAACTCAAATACTGCTCATTTGACGTTAAACAACTTTCAATCAGTCAATAAATTCCCATTATAATTTATAAAGTACCATATTATATACTGGACTATAAGTAGGTACTCCTATATGTCGGTCCGCCTATAAGTAGGAAGGCTTTTGTGTATGTATAAGTTGGTCTGAGATCACCGTCGCTGACAACAGACAAGTGTATCATGCTGTACATAGAAAAATGTGATTGTGTTTCCTTATATTATTCTGGAAAAATAAAATAAAGTTATTTCAGTTTGTTAGCATATTTATATTTTTTAAATTGTCTCAAAGTCTCCAGTTTGGTATTTATTCCATATTTCAGGTTGGTTTATGGTGTTTAACGCCACTTTCAACAATATTTCAGCTATATCGTGGTGGTGAGTTTTATTGGTGGAAGAAATCAGAGTACCCAGAGAAAACCACCAACCTATCGGAAGTCATTGACAAAATTTATTACATAATGTTGTATCGAGTACACCTCGCCTGAACGGGTATCGAATTCACAACGTTAGTGGTGATAGGCACTGATTGCATAAGTAGCTATAAATCCAAATACCATACGATTACGACCATGGCAGCCCCTGCATATATTGATCCCCTAATGTTGTCTACGTTCAGTGGTATGAACGTAAACCAGAAAATTAATTGTCCGGGACAAAAAAATGTAGGAGGTATGACAGATGGATGCAATAGCAGAATCCCTGAATTCATTTGATAGTGAACCTCAACGGGGGTGTAATGGTTAGCATGCTCGCCTCGAGTGCTGTAGATCGTGGGTTCAAGCCCAGATCAGGTCAAACCAAAGACGGTAAAATTGGTATTTGTTACTTCTCCGCTAAGCACACAGCATTAAGGAGTAAGAGCAAAGACTGGTTGGCTCAGAATCAGGATAATGTGTCCGAGTGGGGCATCATATTTATCCGCAGACTTTTGTTTCAGTGAGCTAGCACTATAAAAATCCAACTAAGAGTGTTGATCTCATTGAAATTAACTTGTTCTTGCCATGATATAGCTGACCAGTTGCTGAGTTGGCATCAAACAACAATCAATCATTCGATAGTGCTGGGGTAATAAAGGGAAATAACTATGAAGTGCTTGTCTTAAAAAAAATGTACAGAGAAATTGTTTTGTGTATTTTTATTGATATATAATGTTTGATATTTATTATCATTTTATTTTCAGACTGCTTAAGGAACTCGTCACTGTTAAGTTTTTACCGATGTGTATTTTTATTGATATATAATGTTTGATATTTATTATCATTTTATTTTCAGACTGCTTAAGGAACTCGTCACTATTAAGTTTTTACCGATGTGTATTATTATTGATATATAATGTTTGATATTTATTATCATTTTATTTTCAGACTGCTTAAGGAACTCGTCACTGTTAAGTTTTTACCGATGTGTATTTTTATTGATATATAATGTTTGATATTTATTATCATTTTATTTTCAGACTGCTTAAGGAACTCGTCACTGTTAAGTTTTTACCGATTGAAAAAGAGTAAGTGTAACTTATAAGTATATATTTAGTGGAGATCAAGTCGGTGGGGTAATGGTTAGCATTCTCGCCTCAAATGCGGTAGATTGTGGGTGCAATCCATTGTTTGATCAAATCAATGACTAGAAACTGTTATCGCTGCTTTTCTACATAAGCACACAACAGTAAGGAGTAAAAATGCAAAGAGTAGATAACTCAGAATCAAAATAATGTGTCGGAGTGGAGCGACATGTCTACTTGCTATTATTTCAAGTGGGAGAGCAACTGTAAAATCTAGCTCAACGTCGTGGTCTTGTATAAAGCAAGCATCGTCATATCATCTCATCAAAAAACAACATATTCTCATCACGAAATACATAGCATAAAAAATGGCATTCAACCATTATCTCCTACACATTTTATGTAATCAGAAAAGATTTTGGTTGAAGTAAACCTGAAAAAACATCCATCAGTAACTGATAGGAAATCAAAAGTTAAGAAGCAATGCTTTTATCGCTTTGTTTCATTTCTCATGTGACATTTTGAAAATCCCATGACCGTTTAGAAAATCAAATATTTAAATATATATATTATTAAAAAATATTGATGAAAATGCTCGTGTAGTTTGTCTTACCCAGGAGCCTGGTTAAGATAGAAAATCTTTTTCACCTAAATTAACAGACTTCATCCAATGAGTGAGAAATGTATGTCTGATTTGGAAAGAAACAGTCAAAATTAATACTGAAATCTGAGTTCTTACTCAAATTTGAGTTTGTTCACAATCTAAAGAAATATACCATAATAATTTGTGTAAAATGCACACTTTTTTAACATTTTATTTTGTATTGAGACAATCTCTTGTCCAGTCAAAGATAATATTATACACAAGAAACCAGAAATTCCACATATTTCTATTAAAATCATTTATTACAAAGGTTGCATGTCTTACTTACCTTTACAAAAAGCTGACTCTGTATGATTTTCTACTGATTTTCATATATAAATGAATAATTAATATCCTACCAACTGCCCAAAATAGGTAGCCGCAATAGTTGAAAAATAAGATAATTTAAAAAGTTGGGAACTCTCCAAATAGGAAAATAGTAAAAAAATTAGGCTGACGAAAAATTTGAGAAATTACGGTAGGTAAAGTATTAAACACATAACATCACAGAATATGTATTTTACTTAGATAGTTTGGTTTGCTTTTATGGTGTTTAACGCCACTTTCAACAATATTTCAGTTGTATTGTGGCGGTGAATTTTATTGGTGGAGGAAACCAGAGTACACCGACCTGTTGCAATTCACTGACAAACTTTATCACATAATATTGTATCGAGTACACCTCGCCATGAACGGGGTTCGAACACACAACTTTAGTGGTGATAGACACTGATTGCATTGATAATTGTAAATCCAACTACCCTATGAACATGACCACGATGGCCCCCTATATGCTTAGATGCATACTATGCATCAATAATATACGGTAATTAAACAAAATTCTTATATACTACAATCTGATGACAATATATGATTTGATTACAGTAAATTATACCAGCTGTCTGAGTTTGAGAATGAAGTGAACTATAAGAATATGCAAGCAGAAAAAGTTATTGAAAAATTCTTTCGGTAAGTTTTTTTTAGTAATTGACAATTAGTCAAACTCATATTCAACGGTCACCCTTGGGAAAAATGAATAATGACCAGATAAGATTTTAATAAGAATTTAAGATTTTCAGTTCTGGTCCGTATTGATTCGTATATTATTGTTACTGGAAGGCATTTTATTTTGGAAAAAAATGGCAGATGCTTCGTAATGTGCCAATGATTTTGTAATGATTAACAATTAATTAGTTAATTATTCAATGATATGATTAGCTTAATTTGTACAATCATGTATTGAGAACACCTCGAAATTTAATTACTGATGAAAACTGACTGTAAAATACCTACTTATGTTCTCCGTTGGAAAATCATTTAAATCTATACACAGGGTCAGGGACCATAAAAGGGAGTTTGGTTTCAGATTGTACCACTTTTTTACTGTATACTTTAGCAAAAAGTGAGGACATCCATGTCCTATGAACACATTCCTCTTTTGTGTGTAGGTATTTTTTTTATTGATTGATAATTATAATTAATTTAGTTACTGTAAAAAAAAATGTTTAAATTTGTTTTATTTTTTGTATTATTTTTTTTTATTTTATAATTACTATAATATTTTTTTTTTTTTTTATTAATGATATTATTATTTATAGTTACTGTAAAATAATTATTTTATTTTAATTATTTTTTGTATTTCTTTTATTTATTAATGATATGATTATTTATAGTTACTGTAAGATGGTGGTTGACGTGACTGCTGAAGCATCATTTAATAAACTACACCACTGTGAAGAACAAGTTAAGAAGAAAACTGTGTTGTAAGTTTATATTACAAAAAAAGAAATAGATTTTTATAGATTTATGGTGTTTAATGCCACTTTCAACAATATTTCAGTTATATCGTGGCACGAAAATAGTACAGTGAATGAAACCTGTCTAAATCAAGCCTCTGGGACCAACCTTTGTGTTCAGAATAGACCGATGACAGGGAGATAACTCTTTAAAATCAGTTGAACATTTTGATCATATGATGTTTGTATGCAGATTTCAAGCATCTCGGTGATCAAAACCACAGAGAGAAAAGCTGCTATGTGGCTAGTGAATTTATAGCTCTGAGTCTGTTGGTTGGAATTTGTTAAAATTTTGATATTTATTACAGTGGATATATTCAAACACACTGCCAAAAAAAATAAGAAAATTAAACGAGCAGATCAAATTTTACCTGAAGTGTATGGTACCACCTTAAATTAACAAAAATAACTTACATTGTGACTTTATTTAACATTCAGTTTATCCAGGATTTCAGTTTTGGTTTAGACAGGTTTCACTGTATTTATCTGATCATCAAGTTCACTGCTTGATTAGGGATAACAATATCTGATTGCTCCAATTTGATCAATTGTGTAGATTTATGACAACAAATCACAATCTTACAATTGAAACCGGTTGATGGAGAAATATTGATACGTACTGTAATTTATGTAATTGTCAGAAATTAGGTGATGAATACCACTATGTTTTAGAGTGTTCTTCTTTAATTAATTGTAAAATGCAAACAGTTTTTCCAAAATATTTTATGAAAAAACATAATAATGTTAAATTTTCTTTTAACTTATGTCCATAAAAAAAAACAACGCTGTTACGAGAATTATGTATATTTATCAAACATATCAATAAGGTTTTTTGTACTCCTGGCTTACCCGCTGTTGTTCCTTAACCCATTTACCCTCTTGTCTGTATATATTGTATGATATAACTGAAATATTGTTGAAAGTGGTGTTAAACACTAACATTAGTACTAACACTGTATATAATATAAATAGTCTTGTTATGTTATTATTATGTTGTTATTTTTCTCTGTAGCAATGTATTTGGCTGTATGAGAATAAAGATATATATCATCAAACTGGTTATATAAGCAAAAAACAGCCAAAAAAAAAAGGGGGTGGGGGGGTTGAAGATTAATGTATATTTAGACACATTCATCTGTGGCTTAATACATTTTGACACATGTAAGCTGTTTCTAATTTTAATAGGAAACATGGAATTGAAAATATTAACAAAAAAGCAACAACAAAAAATGTTTAAAATGTAAAGCATTAATTTTTTTTTTTAAAGTTTGTCAGTTAAATTTCAGATTTCAGAAGAAATTAACATAGGTAGAAAATGAAACTAATTACTGTATTGAAAATATTTAACATTGATAAAATGTGACACTAATTACTGTATTTTTCTGTTGACAGTTCAAAAGACTCACTTCATCTACAGAGAATAAAACATGAACAAAGACAGGTCAATCTTATCGAGGCCAGGAATGAAACAGGGTTTGTACCTTCTGAGAATGATATTTGTTATATACATTGATCTACAATTGTGTGAGGGGGCATCATGGTCGTGATCGTATGGTAGTTGGATTTACAGCTACATATACAACCAGTGCCCATCACCGCTAAAGTTGTGAGTTCGAATCCCGCTCATGGCAAGATGTACTTGATGCAACATTATGTGAAAAAGTTTGTCAGTGACTTAGGCAGGTCTATAGTTTTCTCTGGGTACTCCGGTTTCCTCCAACAATAAATATGACTGCCAGGATATAACTGAGATATTGTTGAAAGTGGCATTAAACACCATAAAACAAGCAAAGCCATCTACTTCTTAAAATCATTAGAGTGACAGAATTCACGGATCAATATTTAAAGATTTCTGAGGCGTAAAATATTCAGTTAAATCTGATTAAAATCATGTATTAAAATATGTTATGCCTCCATTATCTTCTAACACAACTTGGTTAAACTTATTTTGTTTGGTAATACCAGTATCTTGTTTGTTTGCATATTGTAGATCGATCTTTTCCTCTAGGTTCTAATACACCCATATATTTGTAATTATAAGAATAATTTTTTGTATAAGTAATGCTTTTTTTTTGACAGGCGTCTTGGTAACTTTGTGAAGTTAACAGATCAGCTGATTGTAGAACACATGTATGAGATTTGTAAAGTACAAGTTATACAGTTTGTTAATGAAGTTCTAAAGAATCATTCAGAAAAAGAGGGATTCTTCCAAGTTTCTCTTATTTTTACCAAACAAGGTTAGTTTTTATTGCTACGAATTAAACTTGTAAATAATGTATGATAAACCAACTTTTTTCATAACATTTTAATTCAAATGACCCAAAAAGTTTATTTGTCTGTTTGTCATTCATGTTTACATTTGATATTTTGGTCCAACCTTTTTCATAAAATGTTAGTTAAATGGACCCAAAAGGCCATGTAAGCTATAGCCATCACTTTGCATTTGTCGTTCTGTTCGTCTGTCCGTCATTCTGGTGTACAGTTGATATTTTGGTTCAACCTTTTTCATAACATTTCAGTTCAACAGACCCAAAAGATCATGTGAGCTATTGCCATCACTTTGCGATTGTCGTTCAGGTTGTCTGTTCGTCATTTTGGTTTACATTTGATATTTTGGTCTTCTGAAACTACTGTGCCAATTAGAACTAAACTTTGCTGGAATGATGTGTGTGATGTCTTCTACAAAACGTCCACATTTAGTCTTTATTCGGCAAAAAAGACATGGCCACCATATATAGGAAATTCTGTGAATTGGGTGAAATTTAAAAAAAAAAATTTCATCTGAAACTACAAATCCAACTGGTCATTTCATTGGTAGAAATAATGTATGCATGATGTTCCATGGGAATTCTTCATTTTATATGGACACATCAAAAAATGTGGTCACCATTGTAAATTTTTGTTTCTGATTGGCTAATATTCTACATATCTTTTCTTCAGAAATTTACAAGTTCAAATTATTTTAGCTTAGTGTAAATGATGCATGTGAAGTTCTCTACAATGATTCTTCATTTCCTCTTGATTCAGAAAAATACACGGACGTCATGTGCAATTTTGTTTCTGATTGGCAAAAAGTTTTAAAATCTTTACCGAATCCGCTTGTTCTTGTACTTGTAATAGCTGAAAAATTGCTCACTTGATGTTCAACACCAATCACCACTGGTGTTAAATTGATCGTGGTAACTGCAGTTACGACAATCACAACGTGGCTGAGGTAGAAATAGGTAAGATTGTTTTCTGCTAATTTCTCCATTCTAACGTGTTGTCAAGAATTACTCTGACAGCCGCAAGGTTGATCTGTACGATTTTGTTGTATGTGTGTGTTCTTGATACCATATATGGTCTTGTTACCAAGAAAATAGCTGTCGGAAATTTAGGGAAGATAATCGTAACTCCAAAAGAAGATAATCTATTTTTATATATTATAATTTATGGAGTTACGATTATCTTCCTTAAATTTCCGACGGCTATTTTCTTGGTAACGAGACCATATATGGTATCAAGAACACACACATACAACAAAATCGTACAGACCAACCTTGCGGCTGAGTAATTCTTGACAACAACATGTTAGAATGGAGAAATTAGCAGAAAACGATCTTACCTATTTCTACCTCCGCCATGTTGTGATCGTCGTAACTGCAATTACTACGATCAGTTTAACACCAGTGAATCACTCTCTGAAAAAGTAACCGATTCTTGCCTTGAAATACAGTGAAGTTGACACCCTTGTAACCTACACTACAGTTTTGTCAGAAATAAAATCAGCTGTTTGGATTAAACAGGATAAATTTGCATAGATATCAAACAACGATCTAGAAAAAAGAATGAATTGGATGTGTTTATTGGTTTTGTTGCTCCAAACAATTTTAAATTATTTGGCTTTCCAATCTTTTGATTTTGAACGTACCTGATGAAGGTTATTTTGAGCGTACTTGATGAAGGTTATTTTGAGCGTACCTGATGAAGGTTATTT
Organism: Bathymodiolus septemdierum; assembly: GCA_963383655.1. Taxonomy (NCBI): domain Eukaryota; kingdom Metazoa; phylum Mollusca; class Bivalvia; order Mytilida; family Modiolidae; genus Bathymodiolus; species Bathymodiolus septemdierum. Next base: position 57,521,485 of record OY726517.1, on the reverse strand, counting down.
TGAGCGTACCTGATGAAGGTTATTTTGAGCATACCTGATGAAGGTTATTTTGAGTGTACTTGATAAAGGTTATTTTGAGCGTACCTGATGAAGGTTATTTTGAGCATACCTGATGAAGGTTATTTTGAGCGTACCTGATGAAGGTTATTTTGAGCATACCTGATGAAGGTTATTTTGAGCGTACCTGATGAAGGTTATTCCAGAAACATGTCGTGCTCACTAAATTTAATATCTACGTTTTTATACATGAAAATATCTTTTAAGAAATGTGTGATTTTTTTAATTTTTAAATTTCTTTCATTTTTTACTTAGATACACTAGGACTTTCACCCACTAAGGACAAATTCATCAAAGCTTTATCTGGTACCCTGAGAGGTATTCCTAAGGTCCTCTGTTCCAATGCTATTCCTATTGATGGTTCCCTGCCAGATTATCGCATAGAAGAAACTGATGTTACCAAGTCAGAAACTGCTGAAACAAAGTAGGTTTAGGTTTATGGTGTTTAACGCCACTTTCAACAATATTCAGTTATATCGTGACAGCAAAGCAAAGTAATATAACATGCATTGTTTGTAGTTTATCATCAAAATTTATTTAATACAAAAAAAACAACAGTTAAAATAAGATATTGATTAGGACTTTGTTGTTTAACACCACTTTCAACAATATTTTAGTGATAAAGTGCCAGTCAGTTTTATTGATGAAGATGACTGATATAACTGGAGAAAATCACTGACCAGTTGTAAGTCACTGACAAACTTCATCATATAATACTATATACATGTATTGTACCCAGAGATAACCACTGCCCTGCTGCAAGTCACTGACAAACTTCATCGTATTCTATATACAGTCAAACCTGTACAGTATAGAGCAAATCATTGTCTATAAAGGGCAGTCTCATTTTTCCCATTAATGAATAGTGCATATAATTTTAACCTCTACATAAAGGGCAACTGCTCATAAAGGCCACATTTTCAAGTTTCCTTGAGTGGCCTTTATATACAGGTTTGACTGTACATGTATAGTACCCAGAGAAAACCACTGCCCTGCTGCAAGTAACTGCATACTTTATCACATAATGTTGTATCGAGTAAAATCTCTTCATGAGTGGAATTCAAACCCACAGCTTTAGTAGTGATAGGCACTGATTGAACAGGTAGTTGTAAATCCAACTACCATATGATCACGACCGCAACGGTTCCTTAAAAAATTATGTCAAAGGGTTAATGGAACATACAGTGGAATCTGTCTATTCCGACACACCAAGGGACCAGAAAAATATGTCGGATTGTTCAGGTTGTCAGAACCTGTCTAATCCGACACACCAAGGGACCAGAAAAATATGTCGGATTGTTCAGGTTGTCAGAACCTGTCTAATCCGACACACCAAGGGACCAGAAAAATATGTTGGATTGTTCAGGTTGTCAGAACCTGTCTAATCCGACACACCAAGGGACCAGAAAAATATGTCGGATTGTTCAGGTTGTCAGAACCTGTCTAATCCGACACACCAAGGGACCAGAAAAATATGTCGGATTGTTCAGGTTGTCAGAACCTGTCTAATCCGACACACCAAGGGACTAGAAAAATATATCGGATTGTTCAGGTTGTCGGAGTACTCAGGTTTTATTTTAGTTAACAGAAATACTTTGGGACCGTAAATTGTTGTTGGATGTCACAGGATGACGGGAAAACTCAGGTGTCAGATTGCACAAGTTCCACTGTAATAGTTTTTTTGTATTAAGTATGTTATGTATTACCTATATATGGAAGGACAGACATAGATATTGCTTTTCCAGTAGTGATTAATTATAGGTTTTGATGACTCATGATAAAAGGTGGAAATAGCTGAATGTGGCTTAAAAGAAACAATCATTCATTTATTTAAACAGAGCAAACATAATACTAATATGGTTAGGGTTATGATGATTAGCACCACTTTCAACATTATTTCAGTTATATCGTGGCAGTCAGTTTTATTGGTGGAGGAAACCAGACTGAGTGGGATTCAAACTCACAACATTAGTGGTGATAGGCACTGCTTGCACAGGTAGTTGTAAATCCAACTACCATACGATCACGACCATAACAGTCCCCATAATGCTAATAAAAAAGACAAATCTGCTGTATGAATTCTTAATTATTTTTTATTAACTTGTTTTTTCTTGTAAAACCATTATAAGGTTACAAGAAAGGAGGAAGAGTACAGCAGCCACAGCTCTCAGTAATCTGAAACAGGACAGTCTAATACATGTACCTGTACCTCCAGAGACAACACAGTCATTAGCAGGGGAGACAATCACAGAATCTATTGAAGATGAGGAGGAAAATCAGGTTACAGTTGGTGGAGATGATGGTGAACTAGGTATACCTGATCTACCCAAACTTAGTAAGTGGACTAGTCTGAAATATGAATATTCAACAGTCACACATGGCACAAAATCTACCCGAACTTAGTAAGTGAACTAGTCTAAAATATCAAGTATTCAATAGTCACCAGCAGGTGGATTATCATGTAGGCTAGTATAAGGCTGAAGCCTGGGGCCCCTCAAACTTGGGGGCACCAAGTTTGAGGGGCCCTGCTAAAATATTTTCAAATATAAATTATTTTTTGAAAAATGAGTATTATATTTTAATATTTTGCATTGCTGAAGTTGCCTCATATTTTCATTAGCCTAGGGGCCCCAAAAGGTCATAATCCGGGCCTTGACAGTCACCCATGGCACAAAATTGATGCCATAAAACAATTCACGGCTTATTTAAAATCGGTCAATTCAGATTGTAAGTTTCTAGTCCATAATGATTGGTGTCTTATCTTTACCGATAAATACTTTAATGGAAAAAATGGCACCCGCTTCGTAATGCATGGGTCTTTTTTCAATGATTTACAGTTAATTAGTTAATTATTCAATAATTTGAGAGCTTAATTAGAACAATCGTGCATTGAAAACACCTTGAAAGTTAATTAACAGTGATTTTTTAAAGTCTTACGTGACCGTTAAATACTGGTAGACTGATAGGATGGGATAAACTTTGACCATTTATTTGAGTTTAAGTGTTAACACGTAAATCCAGTGGGGTTGGTTTCAGAGTGGCCATTTACAGCAGGTGACTGCTAATTTAAAGTGATGGTTAAGGCAAGTTTGATTGTATATGTTATCACATTATAGTAATAGGGTTGTCAGGTTGCTAATGTATAAAAAATATTGAATGAGTTTACCTTACTTTGGTAAATGGAATCTTCAACAGAAAAATTGATGCTTTTCCTTTAATCTGTGATATCTTCATAAATTTATGAAATAGTTTCTTATGAATCATGTAGGAGGGGGTCATGTTTTATTTACGTTATTTAGGTTTGTTTCTGTATAGTGGTGTCCAACACATATTGTAATGTGTTTTTGTTTTGTTTGAACGTTTTTCTTTGTCATGTGTACCCTATGTTGTCAGTTTCTCTGGATTATCCTTTTTTGATTGCCCCTTCGGTATTCTCATAACGTTTATTCCAGAGGAAAAAATTTCAAAGCTACTGCAAATCATTTAATGATTGGACAAAAATTTATAACCATATGTCGCCATAAGTTTATTTTCCACATTTAGCAGTTTCAGTGTGAATAAAACACAAAGTTATTGTAAAGGACCAGTTGAGAGGTTTTATGGTGGTTTTTAGTAGAACCATTGTCCTATTTTATATACCCATAGGTTACCTCTGGGATCCAATTTAGAGGAGTTATTATATATATTTATAGAAAGGGGCCGTCGTTGCTGTGATCGTATGATAATTGGATTTACAACTACCTATGCAATCACCACTGATGTTGTGAGTTCCAATCTCGATCAGGGCTAGGTGTACAACATTATGTGATAAAGTTTGTCAGTGACTTGCAACAGGTCAGTGGTTTTCTCAGGATGCTCCTGTTTTCTCCACCAATAAAACTGACTGCCACGATATAACTGAAATATTGTTAAAAGTGGCGTTAAGCACCATCAAACAAACAAACATATATATAGAAAATAAATGTTGTCATTCTAAATGGATTTTTGAATTTTGTTTTAGCTATGAAATCTAAAGAAGAAGATGAATTAGGTATTGCAACCCCTGACTTGGTACTCCACGATGAATCTACACAGCTTGTAATTAAAGGAGAGGGATTTATGGGGCAGTATAATCCACTCACGAAAGCTTGTCTGGAAGAAAAACTACATCAAGAGTAAGAAATTATTCCATTTGTATAATGCAGAGAAAAAATATTTCTTTATTTTTAATTGTCAGGTGTGGCCGGAATTATGTGTTAGTTGTGAGTTTGATTACTGACGTGACGAGGTGTATTTGGATTAGCTTTATATTATAGTGCTAATCATTGATATAAGGCATTTCAATGGTGATTTTCTTTGAGTATTCACCTCATAGGTGGTGTAATGGTGTGCATACTTGCGTCATGTGTGGTAGATTGTGGGTTCGAGCCCTGGTCGTGCCAATTCAAAGACCATAAAATTTGTATTTATGGCTTCTTCTCTAAGCATGTAGCATTAAGGAAAATGAGGATAGACTAGATAACTCGGAATAAAGATAATGTGTCAAAGAAGAGCAACACGTCTACCACAAGACTGTTTTATCAGTGAGATAGCACTATTAAAATTCAACTAAGCATGTTGCTCTAGTACAAAGTGGGCATCATCATCATCTCATTGAAATGTAACTTGTTCTCGCCATGATATAGCTGAAAAATTGCTCACTTGGTGTTAAACAACAATATTTCACTCACTTTTATACCTGTTTGTAAATAAAGCTTTTAATTTTGTAGTCCTTGAGTTATCTCCCATGGACAAATCTTCTCAATTTTACACAAATAATTCATTATAGGGGAGGGAGGGAGGGGGGGCTTTTGTCCTAGGTGAGCTTTTGTCCAGGTGGCTTTTTTCCAGGTTTTTTTTGTGTGGGGTGGGGCCTTTGTCCTGTTCCCACACAAATATTTGTTTTTTTTACAATTATTTGATATTTTGATTTACAGTAAAGAATACTCAGGAGCTCTACAGTTCCAGGAGAAATTGATGTTAGAAGCTCTGGAAGAAATAGACCAGTATTGTCAACATCATAGCTGGCTCACTGAGATCCACCACTTCTGTAGGAAATGGAGTGACAAAGCTCTGAAAGAACTTAGAGGTGTACCAGCCTTCCAGATTGAGGTATGGTGGCATAAAATCACATTTAAATTTAAAAAAAAAAATCAGAGCTTTTCCAGAATTAACTTTATGGGGCACTGTCATACTTTATTGTTTGACCCATAAGGAAAGTTGCTGAAGACAAAACTGGAGGTAGGGGCCGTTGTGATCGTATGGTAGTTGGATTTATAACTACCTATCACCACTAACATTGCGAGTTTGAACCCCGCTCAGACGAGGTGTACTCGATACAACATTATGTGATAAAGTTTGTCAATGACTTGCGGAAGGTCAGTGGTTTTCTCAGGGTACTCTAGTTTCATCCACCAATAAAACTGACTGCCACAATATACCTGATATATTGTTGAAAGTGGCATTAAACACCAAAACCCAAACCCAAGACTGGAGGTGAGGACTGGGGGGATTCACACATTATAGTGTTATAAAATATGGTTAATACTTTCTTATAATTTCTTATTGATGAATGGAACATCATGAAGCATGACATCAAAACATGAGCTTGTTCTTGCTATGATATAACTGTAGAATAGCTCACTTTCAACTTTGTGTTAAACAACAATAGATGACTTATTCAGTCACTCTACTCTCATCTACTCTGAGGATCAAGAGATGGTACATCATTAATTTCTTTTTGCCTCTAATTCAGTTTTTGATAAACCTATTGCTAAGGGGGTATGGTGTTTAACACCACTTTTCAGTTATATAATATACTGAGTCATAAGAGGTAATATGATGTTTTTGTTACAGTTCACTGTTACAAAATTTCTACCAAATATATTATTTTGGTTCAATTCCCTGAATTTTTTAAAATATTTAAGGAATATATTCCTTATATTTAATGATGAAATAATTTTTGGATTAAGATAAAATCATAGTTTTTAAGGGTTAGGATTATGATCTTGTATCGAGTACACCTTGCCATGAGCGAGATTCAAACTCACAACGTTAGTGGTGATAGGCACTGATTGCATAGGTAGTTATAAATCCAACTACCATGCGACCACGACAACCCCTATTGATAGGGAAACTGATATAATCAATATAGCAAAATAAACCTATTGCTAGTGAACCTGATTTAATCAATATAGCAAAATAAACATATTGCTAGGGAACTTGATATAATCAACATAGCAAAATAAACCTATTGCTAGGGAACCTGATATGATCAATATAGCAAAATAAACCTATTGCTAGGGAACCTGATATAATCAATATAGCAAAATAAACCTATTGCTAGGGAACCTGATATAATCAATATAGCAAAATAAACCTATTGCTAAGGAATCTGATATGATCAATATAGCAAAATAAACATATTGCTAGGGAACCTGATTTAATCAATATAGCAAAATAAACCTATTGCTAGGGAACCTGATATAATCAATATAGCAAAATAAACATATTGCTAGGGAACCTAATATGATCAATATAGCAAAATAAACCTATTGCTAGGGAACCTGATATAATCAATATAGCAAAATAAACCTATTGCTAGGGAACATGATATAATCAATATAGCAACACAAAATTTACATTATTTTACTTCATTTCAGCAAAAATTGAATGATATCAGAAGTTGGTCAGAAAAAGTGAAGATATTTGAAAGAAATTTTACAACAGAAAATGGACTATTTTTTGTGGACTGTATGGCTGTTCACGACTTCTTAATACCAAGGTTAAATGATATCTACACAGATGTAGGAATGTTTGTAGCTGAGGAGGCCACTAATCTAGCTTATAACTTCTGTGAGGAGATGAAAGATATCATAGAGGTATGAGATATAGAGATATAATAAGGTGTGAGATGAAATATAGAGTTATGTGATAAAGAGGTGCATGATATCATAAAGGTATTAGATATCAGAGGTATGATATCATAAAGGTATTAGAAATCAGAGGTATGAGATATAGAGGTATGATATCATAAAGGTATTAGATATCAGAGGTATGATATCATAAAGGTATTAGAAATCAGAGGTATGAGATATAGAGATATCATAAAGGTATTAGATATCAGAGGTATGATGTCATAAAGGTATTAGATATCAGAGGTATGAGATATAAAGGTATGAGATATCAGAGGTAGGATATCATAAAGGTATTAGAAATCAGAGATATGAGATATAGAGGTATCATAAAGGTATTAGATATCAGAGGTATGATATCATAAAGGTATTAGAAATCAGAGGTATGATATCATAAAGGTATTAGATATCAGAGGTATGAGATATAGAGGTATGACATCATAAATGTATTAGAAATCAGAGGTATGAGATATAGAGGTATGATATCATAAAGGTATTAAAAATCAGAGGTATGAGATATAGAGTTATAATATCATAAAGGTATTAGATATCAGAGGTATGATATAAAAGTATTAGATATCAGAGGTATGATATCATAAAGGTATTAGAAATCAGAGGTATGAGATATAGAGGTATGATATCATAAAGGAATTAGAAATCAGAGGTATGAGATATAGAGGTATGATATCATAAAGGTATTAGATATCAGAGGTATGATATAAAGGTATGAGATATCAGAGATATGATATCATAAAGGTATTAGAAATCAGAGGTATGAGATATAGAGGTATGATATAACGGTATGAGATATAGAGGTATGATATCATAAATGTATTAGATATCAGAGGTATGATATCATAAAGGTATTAGATATCAGAGGTATGATATAAAGGTATGAGATATCAGAGGTATGATATCATAAAGGTATTAGAAATCAGAGGTATGATATCATAAAGGTATGATATCATAAAGGTATTAGAAATCAGAGGTATGAGATATATAGGTATGATATCATCAAGGTATTAGAAATCAGAGGTATGAGATATAGAGGTATGATATCATAAAGGTATTAGATATCAGAGGTATGATATCATAAAGGCATTAAAAATCAGAGGTATGATATCATAAAGGTATTAGATATCAGAGGTATGAGATATAGAGGTATGATATCATAAAGGTATTAGATATCAGAGGTATGATATCATAAAGGCATTAGAAATCAGAGGTATGATATCATAAAGGTATTAGATATCAGAGATATGAGATATAAAGGTATGTGCCACAAGTCTCTAACAAACTTAGATACTGAGATAAATTAGAACTCAGATAAGTATAGACACATTACTTTACTAAGATCTCAGTTACCGAAAAATAAAAATGTATTATGAATTGGTTATTTCTTGAAACGCTTCAAATATAATTCTCTATGAAAAAAATAGTAATGAAAACACTATTTCTGCTCTTGAAAACCAAGTGAAAGGTTTGTATATGTGTTTTGTTTGAGTGAAAGGTTTGTATATGTGTTTTGTTTGAGTGAAAGGTTTGTATATGTGTTTTGTTTGAGTGAAAGGTTTGTATATGTGTTTTGTTTGAGTGAAAGGTTTGTATATGTGTTTTGTTTGAGTGAAAGGTTTGTATATGTGTTTTGTTTGAGCATGTAATGTTTTGGGTTAGGGTTATGATGTTTAACACCACTTTCAACAATATTTCAGTTATATCGTGGCGGTCAATTTTATTGGTGGAAATAACCGGAGTACCTGGAGAAAACTACTGACCTGCTGCAAGTCACTGACTGACAAACTTTATCACACAATGTTGTATCGAAAGCACTTAGCCGTGAGTGGGATTTGAACTCACAATGTTAGTGGTGATAGGCACTGATTGCACAGGTAGTTGTAAATCCAACTGCCATATGATCATAACCATGACGACCCTGTAATGTTTTGGGAATCTCAATCTTTATGAAATGGTAATCATGAATTAATAATTTTTTTGATTATTTTTACAGAGCTTAAAGGATAAAAGTGATGAGATTGATGCCTTTGCTACGTATGCCAAAAATTTTAATATGTACAAAAAGAACAGTCCGTTATACCAACAGAGATGTGAATATATCAAAATGATGTTTGAGGTAAGCTACAAACTGGTTATTCCCTCCCCCTCTCCTCTCTCCCTCTCCCCCCCCCCCCCCCCCACCCAAATGAATCCAGAGGTATAGAAATATGAAATTGAAAGGGACATCTGCTGGGATAATTACACAACAATTGACAAGTACAGTCAAACCTGTATTAAGAAGTCACCTTTGAAAAGAAAAAGTGGCCTTATAAGACAGTTGACCTCTTAAAAGAGGTTCAATTCATATGAAACTTTCTATGACAGGACAAGAAAAAGGTAACCTCTTAATACAGGTGACTGCTTAATAGAGATGATTACATGAGCAGTTTTGACTGTATTTGATTTTAAGAATGTTTCTGGTTTTGATAATGCCACACTCTATAAATTGGATAAATACAACTTGCAGAAGCCACTCACGCTTAACTTGCAACTTTTAAAATAGAAAAGTTTTTATTTTTAAAATTATTTAACTCGTAACATTTAAAAATAGAAAAGTTTTTTTTTTAATTTATTTAACTCGTAACTTCAGGTTGTACGAATGAGTTACAGACAGCTAACTCCTGACGAGGAAAGAGATGACAGTAATGTACGAGCACGATGGGATGAGTTTATGTTGACCATGCAAGAGGCAGCCGTGTTTGTTAACACTAAAACACCATTAATGACCCACCAGTTGGAGGATACACACAAGGTTAGGAAAGAGGGGTTGAATATTATTTCATTATGTCTTCTATTCAAAATTAATTTAATGGTTGTTTAATATTGCCAGCCACAACAACACCAACCACTCCTCTGTCAAACCCCAAACTTCTACACACAGGAGTAACTGTGACAGCTTTTAGAAATGTATGTCTTGGCTTGGGACAGGCACACTGATGTGGCAGGGTTAAACTGGTTTATGGGATACCCCCCCCCCCCCCACCCCTCTTGATAATTGGATATTCAGTGGCAATGCAAGTATAAACGAACAATGAAAACACCTGCATTAGATTCAATGAGTTAAGACAACTTTGGGAATTTTTATTTGGACAATTGAATTATGATTATAACTTAATTTCTAAATAATTAAAAAATTAATGGTTCTTTAGTTGCACAACATACTTGTATAATGCATTAAAAATGCAGATTCAGTGTGCATGACGCTTTTCTTATATAACCTTCATCAGGAACACTTAAAGGTCAAAAGGTTAGAAAGTCAAACCGTGAAAATGTCTTTGGGAGAAAGACAAACCAAAGGTCCTAAACAGGATGGCCAAAATTGGCTATGGCTACCCAGGGCTCACCACACATAGTAAAAACAGGGCGACTTGACTTCTCTCTCTCTTGACTTAAGGGCGAAGTGAGGGAAAATCTGGGAGACTTCCGAAAATCGATCCAAATTTTAGCATTTCATTCTCCACTACCGCATATTCCCCTACCTTTCACAAAACGAACATGCTGCACAATGATCTTAAAAAGGATGCAATTAATGAGTTTGGAATAAAATATTGAACATCAAACCCTGTATAGGTCAAATTTCAGGAACATGGGAGCTCCTTTTATGTCAATATTGAAGAAAAAGTATGATTATTGGTGAAAAAAATACGGACTTGAAAAGACTGACAGGGCGACTAAAACTTCGCTTTTTGACAGAAATTGGGCGATTTCATTGAAACCAAGGTGAAGAAGTCACCCACTTCGCCTGGTTTGATGAGCCCTGTGGCTACCTATGTATGAAGGAGATTGACTTAAGTTTGAATAATAATTACATTTTTAGGAACTGTACATTTCAATAATAAGTATATCTTATAACTCATGTATTTCTCTAAACAGCGACTTTCCAGGGCCAAGAATTTGAGACAGAAAATGAGGGCTTTGAAAAATCCAAGCCTCTATATGGTATTAGAAAATGATGGTTGTCATGACAACAGCTTTTTTTTTAATAAAAATGTTTGTTTTACAGCTAGCAAAATAACATCTTTTTTTAATCCAAGGTTTGTGGTGGAAACTTGTGTTGTGATTTTTGTATAAAATTGCCTGATGATATTGTCATTTTAGTATCTCCACACTAATTGAAGAAAAAAAATGCATGAAGCATTTTAATGTATGTGGGGTTTGTTTTAAGTTAATTATTGGATTTTATAGTTTATCAGGGAATTCTGGGATTGCTACAATATTGAAAGTAAAGTAAAATAAATGATTATATATCATAATTAGAATGAGGCTTGTTATTCTACTTTCCATAACAGAACTTTTTTTTTTTTTTTTAAATATGGTAACCCGCAGTGGCCACATGATTTTAGGCTGTCTGGGATGTTAGTTATGGTACCTTTTTAAATGTAATCACTAGTGGCATGTCACAGTATTATTTATGATATAAAATGTCATAATATTTACATTTTTTTTGTCACACTTCACATAATAGAATTCTATGAGAATGGAATTTTTGGTAAATTTGAATATTGTATTTCAATGTTGTGATTGTAGAAGTGGTTAGATGTTTTAGTGTCACATTTCAAACCATTAATTTCAATGTTTTAAAGCTTAAACATGATTTAACAAGGAAGCTGAAAAAAACAGAACTGGTTTAAAGTCAAATGGGTCATAACTTCTGGTCAACTCTGACTAAAAAGCTCTTGCTGCTTTGATGACATTTGTAAACAGCTGTGTAAACTATTATAGACATTTGTAAACAGCTGTCTGTGTAAGCTGTTATAGACATTTGTCAACAGCTGTGTAAACTATTATAGACATTTGTAAACAGCTGTCTGTGTAAGCTGTTATAGACATTTGTCAACAGCTGTGTAAGCTATTATAGACATTTGTAAACAGCTATGTAGTCTGTTATAGACATTTGTAAACAGATGTGTAAGCTGTTATAGACATTTGTCAGCAACTGTGTAAGCTGTTACAGACAATTATAAACAGATGTGTAAGCTATTATAGACATTTGTAAACATGTGTAAGCTATTATAGATTTGTCAACAGCTGTGTAAGCTGTTATAGACATTTGTAAACAGATGTGTAAGCTGTTATAGACATTTGTAAACAGATGTGTAAGTTGTTATAGACATTTGTCAACAGCTGTGTAAGCTGTTATAGATATTTGTAAACAGATATGTAAGCTGTTATAGACATTTGTAAACAACTGTTGTATACATTTGTAAACAGCTGTTATAAACATTTGTAAACAGCTGTGTAAGCTATTATAGACATTTGTCAACAGCTATGTAAGCTGTTATAGACATTTGTAAACAGATTTGTAAACAACTGTGATAGACATTTGTCAACAGCTGTGTAAGCTGTTATAGACATTTGTAAACAGATGTGTAAGCTGTTATAGACATTTGTAAACAGATGTGTAAGCTGTTATAGACATTTGTAAACAGATGTGTAAGCTGTTATAGACATTTATAAACAGATGTGTAAGCTGTTATAGACATATGTCAACAGCTGTGTAAGCTGTTATAGACATTTGTAAACATGTGTAAGCTATTATAGACATTTGTCAGCAACTGTGTAAGCTGTTACAGACATTTGGAAGCAGTTGTGTAAGCAATTATAAACATATGTAAACAGCTATGTAGGCTGTTATAGACATTTGTAAACAGCTGTATAAGCTGTTATAGACAATTATAAACAGATGTGTAAGCTATTATAGACATTTGTCAACAGCTGTGTAAGCTGTTATAGACATTTGTAAACATGTGTAAGCTATTATAGACATTTGTCAGCAACTGTGTAAGCTGTTACAGACATTTGGAAGCAGTTGTGTAAGCAATTATAAACATATGTAAACAGCTATGTAGGCTGTTATAGACAATTATAAATAGCTATGTAAGTTGTTATAGACATTTGTAAACAAATGTGTAAGCTGTTATAGATATTTGTAAACAGCTGTGTAAGCTGTTATAGACATTTGTAAACAGATGTGTAAGCTGTTATAGACATTTGTAAACAGATGTGTAAGTTGTTATAGACATTTGTCAACAGCTGTGTAAGCTGTTATAGAGATTTGTAAACAGATGTGTAAGCTGTTATAGACATTTATAAACAGATATGTAAGCTGTTATAGACATATGTAAACAGATGTGTAGTCTGTTATAGACATTTGTAAACAGTTGTGTAAGCTGTTATAGACATTTATAAACAGATGTGTAAGCTGTTATAGACATTTGTAAACAACTGTGTAATTTGTTATAGACACTTGTAAACAGATGTGTAAGCTGTTATATGCATTTGTAATCAGCTGTGTAAGCTGTTATAGATATTTGTAAACAGATATGTAAGCTGTTATAGACATTTGTAAACAACTGTTGTATACATTTGTAAACAGCTGTTATAAACATTTGTAAACAGCTGTGTAAGCTATTATAGACGTTTGTCAACAGCTATGTAAGCTGTTATAGACATTTGTAAACAGATTTGTAAACAACTGTGATAGACATTTGTCAACAGCTGTGTAAGCTGTTATAGACATTTGTAAACAGATGTGTAAGCTGTTATAGACATTTGTAAACAGATGTGTAAGCTGTTATAGACATTTGTAAACAGATGTGTAAGCTGTTATAGGCATTTGTAATCAGCTGTGTAAGCTGTTATAGATATTTGTAAACAGCTGTGTAAGCTGTTATAGACAATTGTAAACAGATGTGTAAGCTGTTATAGACATTTGTAAACAGATGTGTAAGCTGTTATAGACATTTGTAAACATGTGTAAGCTGTTATAGACATTTGTCAACAGCTGTGTAAGCTGTTATAGAGATTTGTAATCAGCTGTGTAAGCTGTTATAGATATTTGTAAATAGCTGTGTAAGCTGTTATTTACATTTATAAACAGCAAAAAGAAATAGCAAATTTTAAGCACAATTGCAATGAAAAATCAATTGAACTTACTGGCCATTTCAGATTTTTACTGGCCAGGGACAATAGGACCAGTGCTTAAGTGCAGACTAAAAAAATGTTTACAATAATGGTCCCGTTTGGAGTTCTTGAAAGAAACTTCGTTAAAATTTTGATTAAAGTCTGAAGTTTAACACAAAAAAACTTGGACCCAAGTGTAATATGAGATTGTTTCGAGTAATTCGTGCAAGGCCCCAATTTCCCCAAACAAACTTTAGTCAAAATTAGGACTTTTAAGTCTTGAGGTTTTTTTTAATTTCAATTTAAGCTGGTGTTCAGACATAAAAAAGATATTCTTTAAAGAAATTTAGGCTGTATCTTTTTTTAAATTGATTCTTACAGTTTCCAGTAAGAAAAACCCTTGAATTTTATTTTTGTAGATATTGTAAGTGTAGATTTTTATATGTATGTGTGTATTAACATGTAGTTCAGAATTTCATGCGATTTTTGTAACAAACAGTTTTACAATATTGAAGAAAAAGTATTGAATTGTTTGTCTATAACCCAAAAGAAGTTTGTGTTCTGAGTGAAATAATTACATATTTTTCTTTAATTAATAGTATGCTATAGAATTACTGTGTTTTGATTCTGTAAATGTGTGGATTTATTGACTTTAAAAAAAGTTATAATCACTGAGTTCGAAGGGAGAAGTGAATATTATTTTTTTTTCATAAAGTCAATTAATCCACACATTTACAGAATCAAAAGACAGTAATTGTTTAATTCTATATTTTTAATAAAAAACGTATTCAATGCCTCAGATTTAATATTCACTGGTGGTAAATGTCATGTGTTACTTTTTTTTAGAACAGGGAATCCCATCAGAAATGTTCTATTTTAAATTACTGAAAAAAAATAACACATGACATTTACCACTAGTGAATATTAAATCTGAGGTATTGAATACGTTTTTTATTCAAAAAATGACTTTTAGTTGAAATCTATTAGAATAGAATTTACTAATATAGAATAATTGATATTATTTTCAGAATGGTTTAAAATGGGTATGTAGAGGCACACGCTCCTGTTTTTAAAAAAAAATTAATAATACAATTTAAATACCTAAGTACCCCCCTGTAGTTTTAGAATTGACACATAGCTATGTAATCTGTTATTAGTTAACAAACATGCTAAAATGTAACTTAATCAATGCAATTGTAAGATAATTTTGAAGAAAACCCAACACCATAATTGTCCTATTTTCTAGACTACATAAGTAACCTGAATAATGCAGTCCTTACATTCAACTCACTTCCGATCACTCCATTAACACCAGGGGTTGTCATGGTCGTGATCGCATGGTAATTGGATTTATAGCTACCTATGCAATCAGTGCCTATCACTACTAATGTTGTGAATTCGAATCCCACTCAGGCGAGGTGTACTCGATACAACATTATGTGATAAAGTTTGTCAGTGACTTGCGACAGGTCTGTGGTTTTCTCTGGGTTTTTCAGTTTCCTCCACCAGTAAACCTGACCTCCAATATAACTGAAATATTGTTGAAAGTGGCATTAAACACCATAATCCTAACCCATCCTCCATCCATTAACACCTGAATCCATACACAGTCATAACACATTGCATTATGGGTATTTACAATTAATAGATGCTGAAAGTAGACAGAGCTAATATTGTTTACATGAGAGATGGAACATATAGCTTTTTTTTCTGTACACACATGTTCTATGTAAATGGTGTGAGGAAAGAATAGAGATGTTATTAAAATTCAATAATTGGCATCATAAAAGTGTTGACCGGATCATTATATTGCAAACAATCAGTAGTCCATGGTTGCTGGTTGGTTGTCTGATATGGTGAGTGAGTGATACAAATTTAGTACATAATGAGGCATTATTTGATAGACGATGCAGTAATTATCAATTTTAGACTGTAACGATATATCTAACTGGCATATTCTCAATAGACTTACAAGGAGAAAAATAATCTATTTATGGTAAAATAAAACATCTCACAACACATGGTCAGAAAAATGTAGTATATTTTGGGATTAAATATTGAATATCCAAACTTGTATTTCATTTTTTAAATTTTAAATCCATTTTTTGAATAATCTACTAAGATGATTACCTACTTATTAATTGAAGTGGCCATCGTAGTTGTGATCATATGGTAGTTGGATTTACAACTACCTTTGTAATCAGTGCCTATCACCACTAAAGTTGTTAGTTCGAACCTGGTTCATGGCGAGGTCTACTCGATACAACATTACGTAATAAAGTTTGTCAGTGACTTGTGACAAGTCAGTGGTTTTCTCCGGGTACTCCGGTTTCCTCCACCAATAAAACTGACCACCACGATATAACTGATATATTGTTGAAAGCGGCGTTGATCACCATATCCATAACCAAAACCAAAACTTCTTAATTGTCTTGAATTGATATTAACTTTAAAATGACACAATTTATTCTGTATTATTTCAAGCACAGACAACTCCTTTCCCTGGATAACTCAAAAATAAATTAAAAATGTTGGTAAATTATCTCCCTTAGTTAAGTTAGAGAGATAATAAAAGCATCTTCATTAGTCCGTGAACAGATGGCAAGTTTTATTATCTCCCTTTGTAATGTAAAGGGAAAGACAATAGAATAATCTCTAAACAACATTAAATGAGGCTATTGTATTATCTCCCCTTTGTAATGTAAAGGAGAGACAATAGAATAATCTCAAAAAACAACCTTAAATGAGACTATTCTATTATCTCCCTTAGTTAGATTAGAGAGATAATAATAAAAACATCTTCCCTTTGTCTGTGAACAGATGGCAAGTTTTATTATCTCCCTTTATAATGTAAGGGGAGACAATAGAATAATCTAAAAAAACAACCTTAAAGAGACTATTCTATTATCTCCCCTTTGTAATGTAAAGGGGAGACAATAGAATAATCTCAAAAAACAGCCTTAAATGAGACTATTCTATTATCTCCCCTTGTATAGTTTGTTCAGAGAGATAGTTTACTGATGTTTCTCCTAAAAATCCCATAATGTTATTTGTTATTTTACCATTCCCCTGTTAACTGAGAATACTTGTTTATTTTAAGTAAAGTTATTGATGTTT
This sequence comes from Bathymodiolus septemdierum, assembly GCA_963383655.1. Lineage (NCBI taxonomy): Eukaryota > Metazoa > Mollusca > Bivalvia > Mytilida > Modiolidae > Bathymodiolus > Bathymodiolus septemdierum. Next base: position 57,504,422 of record OY726517.1, on the reverse strand, counting down.
ACAGGACAAAGTTTTCTAGTTGTTGGTTTTTTTCCATGTTATTTGAAACATATTTGCTAAAATGTAATTGTTTTTAAAATACTTTCAAGAAAGGTTTTGAAAAATCAGTTGGTTTTTATTATTTGTTTTTTTTAGCTGCACGTTTTATGCAAAGAGCACAGGTTTTATAAGAAAATTATCTTTAGTCAAAAGACATATGTAGCACTGTTGTTTTAATTTTTTATTAAAGATATGTTTGACAATCTAATTGCAGAAACTTGATATGGAGGCTAGGGAACTAGCAAGTATGGCAACTTCAGAGCATTTCTTGGACCCAGAACAAAATGCTACAAAGATCTTGATTGAAATGAGAAGGGTAATAAAATACAGCTTTCATTTTTTATTATATTTTTTACTTTTGAAACACAGTCAAACTTGTCTCAAATGGCACCTCTATATTACAAATCACTGCCTATGAAGGGCACCTCTACATTACAAATCACTGTCTATAAAGGGCACCTCTATATTACAAATCACTGTCTATAAAGGACAGTCTCATTTTCCCCATTAATGAATAGTACATATAATTTTAACCTATATATAGAGGGAAACTGCTCATAAAGGCCACATTTTCAAGTTCCCTTGAGTGGCCTTTATATACAGGTTAGACTGTATATGAACTATTTTTATAAGCATTTTTTTTTATGAAACTGAATATCTCCATAAATTTTAGAAATTTAGAGATAAAAATAGATAAGATGATTTGTTACATTAGTACAAACTAATAAGAAATGAAAAATTATTTTCCAAAATGTACATTTTTATTAAATGTTTCTTTGTTTTTTTTCTTACAGATCCGAGATAAATTTTATGATGTACAGAAACAGTTACACCAGGCCAGTAAGTGGAGAGAGGCCATCGTTGGAGAGCCATATGATCTGACCTTCCTTCATGAGCTGACTGTTAACATTGATGTATTACAAGAACTATGGAAATATGTAGAAGTCTCGAGGCATGCTATCAAAGACTGGAAACAAATGCTCTTCAAAAAGGTTCATATATATATATATATATAGGCTGTCTTATATGAAAAAACTCATTTTACAGAGAGCCGCCAAGATATAACTGAAATATTGTTGAAAGTGGCGTTAAATACCATAACTCTAACCCCTAACTAGTCTACAGAAGAACAGAAAGTCTCTTATACTTACAATTAAAAACTGAATTGTCTCAATTCTTGGACAAGCCTCGTTCAAGATGAAGAATGTTACATGTCTGAGATGTTTCCTGTCTTGTACTTATAACAATGTTTTATTCTATATTCTTCCCCAACATATGTAACAAGAAGAGTTTGAAGATACCAGAGGGGTAATCAGAATATGTAAATCAAAGAAGGACAGACAACACAATGGCCAAGAGAAAAAGGACAAAAGGACAGACAAGGATCAACAAAACATACACATAAAACTAAAGATCGGGTAACACTAACCCACTAAAAAAATAGAAATGAATGCAGGTGTTCCGGAAAGGGAGGCAGTTCCTGCTTCACTAACAATGGATGCCAAATTTATGATGCAATTCTGTGCATCTAAACTTGAGTCTCTGCACAACATTTCTTAAAATTGTTGAAATTGTTATAAACAAAGTCCTTTATTATATAATATATTTATCAGATGAACATCAAGAAAGCTTTAGAGAAAGTGATAGAATGGCAGGCTGCAGCAGCCCAGCTGAAACCTTACCTAAACCAGAAATCTTCTCTACCGGAGGGAGAAAAGTTACTGAATCACTGGTTCACATCATTGAATGAGTTCAAGAAAGACCTGCCTATACTACATAAACTAGCCAATGATGCTCTTAAGGTAATGTAAATATAGAGATATGAAAAGTGAAACACAAAAAGTACCACACCATCGGAACAGTTCAAAAATCTAATTAGAAAATCTTAGAAACAGAGCCCCTGTCTGAGGTAAAACACAGATATGTATGATCACTAACCATCTGTTTGTTTTATTTCTTTGATAACTGTTTTTTATTGCATTGTAAATCTTGTTCTTAAAGACTACTCAAAGGAGAGACAAAACATGGTCTCTGAACACAGGTGGTTTCTTACCTTAGGTAAAATATATAATGTACTAGTGGAAATTCCAGTTATGTTGGGGAGGAAACCAGATTGCCAGAAGAAAACCACAAATCATAATAAAAAAAGTAGATATCAAATTTAGTGTACATGACACGTTTCTGGAATAACCTTCATCAGGTATGCTCAAAATAACCTTCATCAGGTACGCTCAAAATAACCTTCATCAGGTACGCTCAAAATAACCTTCATCAGGTACGCTCAAAATAACCTTCATCAGGTACGCTCAAAATAACCTTCATCAGGTATGCTCAAAATAACCTTCATCAGGTACGCTCAAAATCAAAAGATTGGAAAGCCAAATAATTTAAAAGTTCTTGAGGGCGGGGCAAGTAAACCAATGGGCCTAATTAGGATAGCCAAAATCAGCTAAGGTCACCATAAGGTTTTTTTTTGTATCAAGTATACCTTGCCACAGGTGGAATTTGAGCTCACACTTAGTAGTGTTAGGTACTGATTGCATACCATTGGTAGAAGTGGATTTACAACTACCTATGCAATCAGTGCCTACTACCACTAAAAGTTGTGAGTTTGAATCCTGCTCATGGTGAGGTGTACTTGCTATAATTGTATGTGAGAAAATGTTTATTTACAACAGGTTGGTGGTTTTCACCTGGTATTCTGGTTTCTTCCACTACTGAAACTGACCACCATGAAATAACTGAGATATTGTTGAAAGTGGCATTTAACATCATAAACCTAACCCATTGATAGAATTGTTGCCATGGCAACCCTCTAGCTGATGTTATCTAATACAGAAAGTTACAAATACAATAATACCCTATATTTATTTTTATGTTTTAGGAGAGACACTGGAAAGCTATTTTTGTTGGAATGAATGAGTCGTACGATTCAGATAAACAGTTCACAGTGTGTGACCTATTGACCTATGACCTTGAAGAAAATGCTCAGTTGATACACTCCATCTATCTAGGTGCTATAGCAGAATATGACCTTGAACTCAAAATAAACCAGATCAGTAAATTCTGGGAGGAAAGAGAATATAAGCTAGCCAAACATATTCCTGATAGCGTTCTTAGTACAAAAGGTAAAGGGTTATTTATTTTATTTTTAGCATGTTTTTGGTTATGTAATTTCTCTTAATTTTCAGTAGTGTAAAATATATAAGATTTGTTTACTGGTGAAGGATTTATTTTAATAGAGGTTTACTGTAATACTAAATTTCGTAATAATTCTTAAAAATAATCAAAATTTATTAGTTTAGTTTTATTTGGATATTATTCAATATATTGCATGTCACAGGTTAATTAACAATTGTTTCCCTTCTGAAGAGGATTTTTTTTTTTTTTTTTCTGTGTTTACATTTTTATTTATTTCTCACAAAATTTCATCCCATTTTTTTTAATTTTAGAGTAAATTAATCGAATTAAAAAAAAAAAAAGAAAAAAAAAAAGAAAGATTTTGTACTCTAATCCAATCAAATTTCAATTGATTATGATGAGGTCAAATGAACTTAATTTGTAGATAATTATACCCCCCCCCCCCCCTTTATAAAGGACAGATTGGACGTTGTTGTTTTTTTTAATTTAAAACTGGAATATGATACTTATAATACCTGTGAATGCTCTTTTTCTCGCTAACAGTTTTGTGCTATTTTACATGAGCTTGATTATTTCAAAAAGACATATATAATTAAATCATTATCGTTTCGTTACTAATATTTGTATTCAGACTGTTATATTATTGCCTCCAGGGAGGTAATTCATGGGCTCTATCATCCCTCGTCAAATCAATGGCTAAAAAATTGGTTTTTGCTGCTTCTGCACTAAACAAGCAACAGTTCGGAATAAGAATAAGGTTGGCTTGAAATCAGGATAATGTGTTGAGGTTGATCAACATGTCTGTCTACCTACAAACCATTGTTTCAGTGAGTTGGGTCGTACAAAAACCCAGCTCCTTTTTAGCACACATTGCCAAAGGCAACGTGAGAATTTTGCCATCACTTGGTGTCCGTCGTCTGTCATCCATTAACTTTTCACATTTTAATCTTCTCCTCTGAAACTGTTTAGCCAAATGAACTGAAACTTGGTAAGAAGCATCTATGGAAGTTCCTCTTTAAAGATTGCTCTTTTCGTCCCGATTCATTTACAAACATGGCTGCCATAGGCAATTCTTAATTCTGATTGGTCAATTTCTAAAATTCTTCTTCACTGAAACTGCTTGGCCAAATAAACAGACTCTTGGTAGGAAGCATCTATGGAATGTCCTCTATAAAGATTGCTCATTTCGTCCCGATCCATTAACAAACCTGGCCGCCACAGGCAATTCTTGTTTCCGGTTGGTCCAACAGGTGAGCGACACAGGCTCAGCCCACTGAGCCTCTAGTTATAATACACAAACCAATTAAATGTACTGATACCTGTTTTTCATTGTTGTCGACTTTAGATAATGAATTTTTATTTGCTCCTCTGACACTACGTAATTGTATATATATATATAGAACCAGAGTTATCGTCAAACTGGTATACAATCCAAAACGATACTGTAAGATATGCCCAAACACCACCTTCAGGTAAGAAGAAAGCATGCACATCCAATGGCATGGACGCTATTTTATATATCTTAGATGCTTTTCAACTTTTACTATCACTATGGTAACCATGCATGGGAAACGCAAACAATAATCAGAAACTACAAAATATACTTTCTTATTATTTTTCATGGGATAAACAAATGACGATAGGGACCCTGCATTTATCATTTTGACTTTTATTATAAGTTCACTTTTGTGATTTTTAAATACAGTAGTCCCCCCTCTTCATAAGACCCTACATTTTACAATGAAAAAGTGGCCTTATGAGAAAGGTGACCTCCCTTGAAGGGGATAATTAAGTAATAGTTTACTATCACAGTGTATCTGAATTCTAGTCTGGTAAGAAGGGTGGCCTCCCTCGAAAGGGACAATTGAGTAGTATTTTACTACCTCAGTGTATCTGAAGTTTGGTCTGATCAGAAGGGTGGCCTTTGTAAGAGGTGGACTACTATATTTTCGTTAATTCAACTGTTGGTTATAATGAACATTTCAGTGATCTTCCCAAAAAACCGTTCTGTAATTTAGAGTCACGATAAATATAGAATAACAACGAAAAATTTAACCATGCATATCTTAAAAAGGTAATATCTTATTTTAGAACCATGAATATTTATTTATCACTCTAAATTACATGACCTTTTAATTTGCTTAATGCTGTTTCCTTGCATTTCATTGGATATCTAAATTTTGTAGTTTTTGTTATTTACATTGTTACATGTGTAGTTTATTTATTTGTCAACGCTATACACCAATACACAATGTGTAAACAATCTTAATTAAAATTTGATGTTTGTTGGATTTTTATTTTTTTATTTTATTATTTTATCCAGCAATCTACTTACATCTAAAAGGGCCCTTGCAGCCGTGATCATATGGTAGTTGGATTTACATCTACCTATGCAATCGGTGCCTATCACCACTGATGTTGTGAGTTGTTTGAATCCCGCTCAGGGTGAGGTGTACAACATTATGTGATAAAGTTTGTCAGTGACTTGCGTCAGGTTGGTGATTTTCTCTGGTTTCCTCCACCAATAAAACTGACCACCATAACTGAAATATTGTTGAAAGTGGCATTAAATACCATAAAACCAACTTACATCTAATTACATCCTGTATTAGGTCAGAGGTCAAAGGTCACATTTCAATAGACCAATCAGCAATGATATTGAATTGTTTAGTGATTTTTCTAAAAAAAAAAGAAAAAAAAAGTATAGAATTTTTACGAATGTGAAGTGAATATCGCCTGACGTGACCCGATATAGCATGTAAATTTTCGTCGTTAGTAGATTGCTGCATTTAGAAAATAAATAGTTAAAAAAAGTCCCACAAAGATTTAATTTTGATTAGATTTAACATAAGAAAGAATTTATAAGATTTTAGATAGAAACCTAAGAATGTCATTCACAGCATATCTTGGGGATTTTGTTTCTTCACGTGGCATTCATGCACTTGGGATGGAGATTGTAACCTTGAAAAAAACCTGGCATGGCTATATGAATAATATACAGTGGAACCTGTCTAATCTGACACACCAAGGGACCAGGGAAATGTGTCGGATTGTACAGGATGTCGGAATACTCAGGTTTTATTTCAGTTAACAGAAATACTTTGGGACCAAAATTTATTGTCGGATGTCACAGGATGTTGGAAAACTTAGGTGTCTGATTGTACAAGTTCTACTGTATATGTAGCTTAAGACAGAGAATGTAATACTTCAAAAGGGGAAAGGGGCTGCTTCTGGAGTTTCAGACGTTTGTATTATATAATCAGGTCGTTTCTGATGGGAATCAGAATGTACAGTCAAACCTGCCCATGCGGTCACCTCTATTAAGCAGTCACCTGTATTAGAAGGTCACCTTTTTCTTGTCGTGCCATAGAAAATTTCATATAAATTGAACCTCTTTTAAGAAGTCACCTGTCTTTTTAAGTTTGCCTTTTCTTTGTCTGTATATATTACTATGTAATCCTTGAAACCACCTTCTATGACAACATTCCAAGGCAATATTGCTTCAGATCATGACATCATTGACAGGTTAAAATGGAACACTCATTATTTTAAAGCTCTGTTATACAATAAAAGGGTCATTGTACAAATATTTCAGAATTTGGTCTATTCCAGAATATTATTTTTTTGCACGAGCAAGCTTGTGCAATAAAATATTTTTCTTGCGGTAATATTCGTGCAATATCTAGTCAAACCTGCCCAAGCAGTCACCTCTATTGAGCAGCCACCTGTATTAAAAGGACTCATTTTTCTTGACCTGTCATAGAAAATTTCATATAAATCAAACCACTTTTAAGAGGCCACCTGTCTTAAAAGGCCACTTCTCCTTTGTCCCAAAGGTGACCTCTTAATACAGGCTTGACTGTATCTTTTTAAGTATGGTACTAATCTGAAGCTAGAGAATATAGGAATCTTAGATAAAAGACCGAGTAGAATCTACTTTGGCGGACCCCGGAAGTCAGATAACCTTTCATTTCATTACCATGCAGATATGACAACAAAAGGGTTAGTTAGAATTAATCTTAAGTTTATGGTTAGCGTTAGGTTTAGGGTTAGGGTCCACTGAAGTAGAAGTACTCTGAAGGGTCTGCTAAAGTAGAAGTACTCCAAAAGACGCATGCCAGCCATTCTAGACTTAGAATTATACAACACTGTAGATTTTCTTTATTTTAATGTACTAACAGAGGCAGAGAGGAAGTTGGACCTTCAGAATATCGGTAACTATCTGACGTGGATATATTGTGTATTTTATTATGTTGTGTGGTAACCTGTATTCCCCCCTCCCCCCAAAAAAAACCCCACCAGTTACTAGGTTGATGGTGTTATATAAAATATTAATGTGTTTAATTTTGATAATATTTTGTTTTTAATATTAATTTTTTAATTTTATTTTATTTGTGTTACTAACTTTTTTTTGCTCTTTTAACCTTTTCTAACTTTCTTGATTTTGAACTCACTTTTCATTTTCAGTCTTTTTTTCCCATTTTGTCTTCTTTTTTGTCTTTTTCTTTAGATTGACTTCACTCCAGTTTCATTTTTAATTTTTTTAATTTTTTTTATTATCTATTTTCACTTTTTAGATGAGCCTTAAAAAAATTTATTGTTTGTAGGAAGAATTTGTTTTCTTCAGTCATAGCTTCATATTTTATTTCTTCCAAATTTGTTTTCCTTTACTTGAAACGTATTACTGTACAAGTCGAAAATGTTCGTGTAAGGGGAAATTTTGTGCTGAATTTGTGTTTCACTGACAAGCTTAAAAATTTTCAATCTACGTGTTCAACATTTCCAAAAATAGCACCCACACTTATCGCAAATTTATCCCATGTAAATTTACCCATATACATGTATACAGTATTAAATTGTGTAAGGATATAAGGATGATTTCTTAATATAAAAGCTATCTGACCTACGATTCAGGCCTTGGTTACTGACCACAAATGCAGACCCAACAACAATAGGTCTGTTTTAAGGTAAAATCCGTTAGAAAACAGACAGAGCACTAATCATTGTGAAAATAATCAGTCCGCAATACCTCCAGAAGGTAGATGGACATAAAAGCTTGGTAGCTAACTAAAAACCTTGGTTTGTAAAGTGTTGCTAAGTATTTGTGATAGGTAACAACAGATAGATGTCAGTTTCAATAAATATCAGATGTTCTTTGTCAGTTTCAATAAATATCAGAGGTTCTTTTGTCAGTTTCAATAAATATCAGAGGTTCTTTTTTTTTCATTTTGAACTATATTCAGGATATATTGATAACCGTATGGTAGTTGGATTTACAACTACCTTTGCAATCAGTGCCTATTACAACTAACGTTGTGAGTTCGAATCCCACTCAGGCGAGGTGTACTTGATACAACATTATGTGATAAAGTTTGTCAGTGACTTGCGGCAGGTTGATGGTTTTCTCTGGGCACTTCGGTTTCCTCCACCAATAAAACTGACCACCACGATATAACTGTAATATTGTTGAAAGTGAAGTTAAACACCATAATCCAAACCCAGAATATATTGATGAAATTTCTGATTTTTGTGGTTTGACTTTACCTATTTAACCTAACTCTTGTCTTACTGTGAAATAATTGTGCATGGACTATCAAATTTTATGCATTTATTCATTGGTTTCCATAAATTCATGAATTTCAAAACCCTGAACAAACATTTGATACATGTTTATGAATATTGAGAAACACTTGGATCTTTGAAAATTTTTAATCCTAAAACCATATATTTTTTCTCTAAATTACAAAATTTGATATACAATGTACATGAAGTAAAATTCTTTCACAGGAACTTAATAAACACAAATAAACAAAACAAACATCTACTTTCACTAATTATATAATAATATGATATGATATTTTATTATTATTATGATTATTTTTTTGGGGCATATTTCAATTTTGAAGTAAAATAGTTAAAGCAAAAGAAATCTTTTATATGGGAGGAATTAATGAAAGATAAGAATGTATGTTATCAATGGAAAGAGATGATAGGAAACATACATCTTTCGTTGAGTGATCTTGAGACAAAAATTTAAAAGTCAATTACATATAGTCTGGATTCAGAAGTTACTCCACTCCTTTCTCATGAAAGACAATTTAAGAAAATAAATAATCGGCTAAAGAGATGTTATTGACTCTGTTTCAAAAAAAGAACGGAGAATGGATTTAATTTTTGTAAAAATATATTATTTCTACTTTTTTTTGTATTGTGCATGATAATCTTTATTATGATCTATGCTAAAAATATACAATGTAACTTCAATTTTACTTATATCTGGTAGTTTTTAATAAATATATTTTCTTTAATCTGTTTAACGTTTCTTTCTTTCATGTTTACAATTAATTCTCTTAATTAAATTAACGATAATCAGAAAGTCTGTCAGTAAATCTGTCAATCAAAAAAATTCTTATTGGTTCTGTGAATTTTAGATCCTCCCAAAAAACCATCAAGTCCCAGACGTCGTAGTAAGTTAGAAAAATATCGACAAGAGAAAGCAGCAGCTCTAGCTGGTACCCCTAAAGGCATGAATGTAGCTGATGATGACTATTATAAGCTTATTGAAGTGGATGAGCTCAAATATCAGCTTGAGGTAAGACAGGTTGTGATCCATCTAAATTATAATTATATAGTAGAACATACTTATTAGATACATTTTATGATGTTTTTAATTCAATTATATTCTACCAAACATTAAGAATTTCCTCGTTGGAGTTCTCTCTTCTATTCTTAAATATTTTGTGAGTTACCTCCCTTCGAGAGTTTGCATTTGAAAAGTTGTGAGAATGTTTTAATAGATAGAAACATCATTGAAAAATTACAAGAATGTTGATGAAAATGGGAGCTCTACGTATAAGGTAAAATTATTAAAAGAATTACAAAATGTTCTTCTACTATTTATTCGTAAGAATTATATGAAAAATCAAACTACACAAAAATAAAATATTACGTAGTAGGTCCAATAGTTTGTAAGTTAAGGAAATCCTTTATACATGTGGGAGTCTCTACATTTAAGGAAAAGGGGGGGGGGGGGGTTTAGAGTTGTGGTGTTTAATGCCACATTCAACAATATTTAAGTTATTTCGTGGCAATCATTTTTATTTATGGAGGAAACAGAGTACCCGGAGAAAACCACCGACCTGCCGCAAGTTCCTGACAAGCTTTTTCACATAATATTTGTAGTAGGTCTAATAGGTTATAAATTGAGAAAATCGTTTATGCATGCAGGAGTCTTTATATTAAATGTAATAAATAATATATATAGTCAAATTTACAGTATGTGTGCATCTTGGACAAGTCAATTATTTACCCGGTAGTTTGACCTAGCTGTTTTAAGCATTTTTGCAACTTATGAGTTGTACAGTGACATTATATGTAAATTTTGTTAAAAAAAAAAAAAAAAAAGGAACCAAAAAAAAAAGCCACAATAAATGAAAATTGTAATTCTCCAAAATATAGGATATATGCAAAATGGTCAAAATAAAATAAGAAAGGTATAATATTTAAATTTCTGAATTCTAATCAACAACAAAAATATCATTATAAATTGGCTAAAGCTAAACAATTCAACCGACTGAAAAGGAAATGACCGGGAAGTGCTTACTACAAGTGGAACATATTCGTGGTCATTTAAATTTTGTGACACAGATATTCTGTAACGATTAACCAAGTCATGGTGGCGACCGTAAAACTTTCAACATGATGATTTCAACTATACAATAGGAACCCTTGGTTTAGTAGCTTCCTTGTTAGCAGCAACCCTCTATCAAGGAAAAATATTTAAAAAAACAAAATTCAATGAAATAATTATTTAATTTTTTTTATCATTCTGTGATTGATAAAACTATAACCTTTTTTTAAATAGGACACTCGAATAAGTATTAAAGGAATGTTACAATCCCCCTATCTGGGTGATATGAGACATGTGGTAGAATATTGGAACATCTCCTTACAGCAAGTGGAGGAAATCACTGATCTCTGGTACAGCTGTCAGAAAAAGGTAAAATAATGGTTAGCGTGCTCTCCTTGAGTGCAGTAGATCGGGGGTTCGAGCCCTGATCGGGTCAAACCAAAGACTATTAAATTGGTATTTGTTGCTTCTCCGCTAAGCATGCAGCATTAAGGAGAAAGAGCAAAGAGGTTGGTTCAGAATCAGTCTGATTGGGGCGACATGTCTATCCACAGACTGTTGTTTCAGTGAGCTAGCACTATAAGAACCAAACTAAGAATGTTGATTTAGTACAAAGTGGACCTCATCATCTCATTGAAAATTAACTTGTTCTCGCCATGATATAGCTGAAAAATTGATGAATTGACATTAAACAACAATCACTCACTCATATAAAGGTCCATTGAGATAGTATGGTAAATACTAGCGTATTATCTCCCTTTGAAATATTTCTTCACTTCAGTCTAATGGTAAAGGGAGATAATCCATTAATTTCCAAATAAATGGCAAAATATTGTAAGGAACATATATATTTTTTATTTTAGTGGCTGTACCTGTTGAAAGTGTTTGAGAAACCAGATTTATACAAGAAATTTAATGGACAAAGTCACAGATTTGATATTGTACACAGACAATTTAAGGCAAGTACAGTCAAATTTCGTTAATGCAAATTCAGATTACTCGTTACCTTGGATAACATGAAGTTAAATCTGGGGTTCGTTCATAGCAGCTTTTATCAATGATTTGTACATTTTCTCTTTGATCTTTACACGCTATAATATCTTTTATCAAGCAGCTAACGTGTAGGAAAAATGGAAGCCATTTTGTGCCGCTTGTTGTCAAACTCTCAAACACTTTGGCAATGTTATTTCCACCTGTTGCAAAAACGTTGTCGAAGTGTTTGAGAGTTTGACAACAAGTTTTTGAATGATGGACACACCGTTGTTTAGCGGACATTTAGGGACATTTGACACACTATCACATTTAATGTTATCCTTACAATAACTAATGCTATAAGTAAAAACTTACCTTCAAGTGGAACAAAATGGCTTCCATTTTTCATACATTAGGACATACATTCACCCCGCTGTATCATATCACTGTTTTCAAATATGAAGTTATTGACATCATATTACCAAATCCTTAATAAACATACTAGTAATACTATCATTGATATATTTTGCTCGAAATGGACTTCTCTTTGTATCTCATCTCTGGCTTCGTCTTCGATGTGATATTGCTCTGAGAAATCTATTCTCGCAAAACACATCAACGATAGTACACATTAATCTGACTTTATCACAGATAAGTCAAATACTAGGACATGTTGAAGTAAAATCGTTGATCCCTATGAGTTTGACATAAGTTTCCACTGTATATTAATTAAACCAGATTAGGATTACAGTGTTCACAAAAAATTAGGAGGGGTTGGGGGTGACGTGGTTATGATCGTATGATAGTTGGATTTACAACTATCTATGCCATCAATGCCCATCACCACTAAATTTGTAAGTTTGAAACCCCACTTATGTCCAGATGTACTTGATATAACATTTTGTGATAAAGTTTCTCAGTGACTTGCGGTAGGTCGATGGTTTCTCCAGGTACTCCGGTTTCCTCCACCAATAAAACTGACCTCCACAATATAACTGAAATATTGTTGAAAATGGTGTTAACACCATCACCCACAAAAAATTGTGTATTATTTCCGATTAAGATTGCTGTATTTTTACAGGTCAAGACAATTTTATTGAACAAAAGTTTTTTTTTTTTAATTGAGCATTTATAAATAATGAAATATCTGGAAGTGAAATATGACAGAGAGAGAATGCATTGACTATGGTGCATGCCATGATTTAGAGAAGGCCACTCTCCTTGCACATTGAAAACTCCTTATATGGATTTAAAAAATAGTTGTTGCATTGTAGCCGCTACAAAATGCTAATTTTCCCCCCCTACCCAAATCTTTATTCTTTTCCAGTGGCAGTCAAAAGCCATTCCCTTAGTCGCCTCATGCCTCCCTCATTTCTGGATAATATTTCGTTTAGCTTGTTCTTGTTCTGAATATGCATGAAATATTTGCTGCCGAATGTCAACCAACCAATATTCCACCAACAATAAAAACAAAATGGTGGCTGTCATGGTCTTGATCAAATGATGGTTGCATTTACAACTACCTATGCAATCAATGCCTATCACCACAAAAGTTGTCAGTTCGAAACCCGTTCATGACAAGGTGTACTCGATACAACATTATGTAATAAAGTTTGTCAGTGACTTGCGACAGGTCAGTGGTTTTCTTCCAGGTACTCCAGTTTCCTCCACCATTAAACTGACTGCCACGATATAGCTAAAATATTGTTGAGAGTGGCATGAAACACCATTACTCTACCAAGAACCATAAAAATAATAATAATCCTTTAATGAATCCTTAAATGTTCAGTATTTTATTATAGGATTGGATGAGAGTTGTTTCTAATGACTCAAAAGTTTTGACTGTCGTGAACAGGAAGCGTGTAGAAAAAGGTTACAGATTATTACAGGGAGATAACCTCCGAGCATTATTCTTAACCCTCATACAATCAATGGAAGAAATCTTAAAAGATCTGGAATCTCTGATGGGACAATCTCGTATGGAATTTCCCCGTCTCTACTTCATTAGTAACGAGGAGCTTGTTGAAGTCTTGGGTATATCTAGAAACCCAAAAGCTCTACAGGAGTGTGCAATGAAAATTTTTCCAGGAATACAAAACCTGTCTTATTCTCTACCCACTGGAATAGCAAGCATGAATACAACTTTAGATTTTGCACTGAATGGTAAGTACTACAAAATATACTTTTCATCTTTTACCTCCGGTTGTTTGTAGGAGGGCTCATGTCTTGTTTACATTATTATACCCCCACTCATAGAGAGGGGGCTATATTGCAATCACCTTGTCTGTCCGTCCGTTAGTCTGTCCATCCGTTAGTCCATCCGTCGTTTGTCCATCCGTTCACACTTTCGTAACAGATATCTCAGCTTCTACTGAAAGAAATGATTGCACATCTACTTCCTGTTTACCGTGCGACTTACAAATGAACGAGTGGGGGTATTCTTAGCACGACGTAGCGTGCAACATCTTGTTTGTGTTTGTTTGTATATAGTGGTGTCCAACACATATTGTGTTGTGTTTTTGTTTTGTTTTTCTGCATCTTGTGTACCCAATGTTGCCAGTTTCTCTGGATTCGGTGTTCTCTAATGTTTATTTAAACATGAAAAGTGTAGTATTCACATCACTTTTGCCTATTTTTTGACAGATATAAATCCAGTCAAACCTGCCCATGCTGTCACCTCTATTAAGTCAAACCTGCCCATGCTGTCACCTCTATTAAGTCAAACCTGCCCATGCTGTCACCTCTATTAAGTCAAACCTGCCCATGCTGTCACCTCTATTAAGTCAAACCTGCCCATGCTGTCACCTATATTAAGTCAAACCTGCCCATGCTGTCACCTCTATTAAGTCAAACCTGCCCATGCTGTCACCTCTATTAAGTCAAACCTGCCCATGCTGTCACCTCTATTAAGTCAAACCTGCCCATGCTGTCACCTCTATTAAGCAACCACCTGTATTAAAAGAACACATTATTCTAGTCCTTTCATAGAAAATTTCATATGCATTGAACCTCTTTTAAGAGGTCACCTGTCTTATAAGGACACATTTTCTTTGTCCCAAAGGTCATGACCTCTTGATACAGGTTTGACTGTACTTTAAACATGAAAAGTGTACTATTGACATCACTTTTGCTTTTTTTTTTGACAGATGTAAATAGTTTCAACGATATAAATGGTGAAATAAATTTAGAAAAAAATTCAGATCAAATGTGTCTTTATCTGGTATGTTGATCCATTATTTTACTCAAGCCAATTGTTTATCAGTTGAAATTATTCATGAAAACCCTTAACTCATCTTAACCAAAGAGCTATGTGGAGTATTGTTATCACATTTCGTCCGTTAGCTATTCACGTTTCCATAAAAAAAATTCTTGCATGACAGAAATGTTACTCATGTGGTTCTCAACATCTTATATGATGTTCATTTCACAACTACCTGTGCCTATCTGGTGTTAAACACCATTACCCTAACCCTAACCCCTGATGAAGACCTTGTTTTTGAACCATTTAAATGAAGACAATGATTTTCTTATAATATTATCCAGTAAATACTGATCTTTAGGAAAAAAGAATTTAATTATTTACAATTGGTTGTTTTCAGCTGACAAACTTGAAGTTACAGGAATGAAGGGGCTATTAGACGAAGAGGTACCATTCTTTGTCAGAGTTCAGGCCTTCCAGAAAGCTACAAAATGGTTAAAAAGTCTAGAACAAAACATGAAAAATACCATGACAACCATACTACAAGGTTGTGTACAGGCCAGAATGGAAGAAGGTTAGCTTGCATATATATTATCTATGTCAGTCCAATTCACAAAAGGGGTCATCGTGGCCATGATCGTATGGTAGTTGGATTTACAACTACCTATGCAATCGGTGCCTATCACCACTGATGTTGTGAGTTCGAATTTCAATCAGGGCGAGGTGTACAACATTATGTGATAAAGTTTGGTGATGACTTGCGGTCAGGTCGATAGGTTTCTATGGATACTCGGGTTTCCTCCACCAATAAAACTGACCACTACGATATAGCTGAAATATCGTTGAAAGTGGCATTAAACACCATCAAACAAACAAACAAATACACCAAAGGTTGTTAAAGGTACAGAAATGTTAAAAAAATATTATTACACAAAAAAGTAGTTATCCTATACAAACAAAAACCATTTTGTTTCTCATGCCTTTTCTGTTTGTACCAAGTAGTGTTATTTTGACAATATTTTACATTCATTTGCATGATTCAAACTTTTTTTATTCTACATTTGTAATCATGCATATTTCTGGAGGTGAAATGCACCACATTTTTATCACCACTAACGTTGTGAGTTTGAATCCGGCTCAGGCAAGGTTACTCAATATAACATTATGTGATAAAGTTTGTTAGTGACTTGTGACAGGTCAGTGGTTTTCTAAGTGTACTCCGGTTTCTTCCACCAATAAAACTGACCGCCACAATATAACTGAAATATTATTGAATGTGGAATTAAACCCCCCCCCGATATATGAATATTCATGAGATATATCTAGTCAGTGAACCAGTATAAATATAAAATGTAATGCATTATGGGTAACATGATACAAAATTATATAATAATGTGATAAACTTTCTAGAGTACAACTATTTATTATTTTGTTTATATTTCCCATAATGCACTATTTTAATAAGTAAATTATTATTTCCCAACTGTAAAAATGTTTATTCATAGCTTATATTGCAATATTTTGTCACATTTCATATAACACAAAATAAACATGTACATTTATGTTTAAAAGGACCTCATGAGATATACATAACTGTTAAAAATCAATGAGTCGGGCAGTGTGCTTTGTTTTTTTAAATACAATGATAATTCATATTTCACTTTCCAGTTTACCATATTCAGAAACAAATAATGCAATAAAAACTTGGTGGGGGTGGGGTGTAGATAAATATGTACTTTATATGTGTGGGGGTGGGGTGTAGATAAATATGTACTTTATATGTCTTATGTCAAGATTTTTCATTTACAACCGAAAGACCTAAATTGCACAAAGTCTTAGAGATGGCGAGTGAAAGAATTATGAAGACAACAATTATATTATTATTATAATTACTTCAGGATCGAGACAACCAATCCATTTGTTAGAAGAGTTGGCGAAACTGGAAAAGCCATTGACCCCAAGGATTGAAGAGATTACAACAGATATTAAACAGACATTCCGTCACTGGTTGTTACGATTCCCTGTACAGTGTGTCTTGGTAGCAGAGGCTATACTTTGGGCTAGATCTGTTACTAAATGTTTTGAGAAAGGCGATATTGAGGAAATTAAATTTTTGAGGTAAGAAAAGATAATTGTTGCATTTAAGAAATAAAAGATTGTAGTTTTATTACAACTTCAATTGCTAGAGTATCTTTGTCCACTTGGAACTACAACCCTGACAAACTTGGTTGTACTTTCCCAAAGTAAGCAAGTAAACGACTTGTTTGATTGGATGCTTCGCCATATGAAAAGAACTAATCAAAATGTGTATACTAGTCTGTACATGCATAAATACATCAGAATGTAAAAATAAAAAAAATAAAAAACAAATATCAGTATATATTTTTTTAAATATTTTGAGTCAAGTTATGAATGGAATACACACTTTGGCTAGTGCATTTAAACAATTTTTTGTTTAAGTTGGTTGTAGTTCTTTTTGATTGTTTTCACCTGACCCAAAGCTAGTACTATTAAAATCCAACTATTAAAGCTTGTTTGTCTAGTATGAAGTAGATATGATCATCATTTCCTCAAAAGTAACTTGTTCTTGCGGCGAAAAAAGCTACTCACTTGGAATTAAACAATAATCACTCACTCACTCACTCACTCGCCATTCAAAATAATTGTTTCTCAAATTAGGGGTTGTCGTGGCCGTGATCGTATGTCAGTCACTTGTGACAGGTCGATGGTTTTCTCTGGGTCCTCCGGTTTCCTCCACCAATAAAAGTGACCACCACGACATAACTGAAATATTGTTGAAAGTGGCGTTGAGCACCATCAAACAAACATGTTTCTCAGATTCGCCCTGCTTACTCAAATAGTTTTCTATTTCAAACTGAAATAGTAGGTCATGACCTTGAACTTCGACCCAACAAGTTTCGGCTGTATTTTTATTATGATTGTTTTATTTCTATTTTAGATTGAATACTAATTCTAAGTTAGAACAATATGTTGAGGTACTGAGGGAGACATACATGATGAAAACAAATATACCAGAGGACATGATGAAAAGACTGGGTGTATTACTGTGTAATCTGATCAAACAGACCCTTCACCAGAGAGATGTCATGGATAGTAAGTTATCTCCCTTTGTGTATTACTGTGTAATCTGATCAAACAGACCCTTCACCAGAGAGATGTCATGGATAGTAAGTTATCTCTCTTTGTATATTACTGTGTAATCTGATCAAACAGACCCTTCACCAGAGAGATGTCATGGATAGTAAGTTATCTCCCTTTGTGTATTACTGTGTAATCTGATCAAACAGACCCTTCACCAGAGAGATGTCATGAATAGTAAGTTATCTCTCTTTGTATATTACTGTGTAATCTGATCAAACAGACCCTTCACCGGAGAGATGTCATGGATAGTAAGTCATCTCCCTTCGTGTATTACTGTGTAATCTGATCAAACAGACCCTTCACCAGAGAGATGTCATGGATAGTAAGTTATCTCCCTTTGTGTATTACTGTGTAATCTGATCAAACAGACACTTCACCAGAGAGATGTCATGGATAGTAAGTTATCTCCCTTTGTGTATTACTGTGTAATCTGATCAAACAGACCCTTCACCAGAGAGATGTCATGGATAGTAAGTTATCTCCCTTTGTGTATTACTGTGTAATCTGATCAAACAGACCCTTCACCAGACAGATGTCATGGATAGTAAGTTATCTCTCTTTGTATATTACTGTGTAATCTGATCAAACAGACCCTTCACCAGAGAGATGTCATGGATAGTAAGTTATCCCCCTTTCATGATTAATTATACTCATCAGAGAGATTTCATCGATTGTAAAATTCTATATATATCTTTATAATCAAAGGTCAAAATGTAGACTGGCAGACTTTTCAACAGCAACATGAAAATTTGTAGAAAAAAACCCATTTCAACTGCCCTAAGATAAGTTTCGGCGATAAGCAACTTTTTTTTGTGACACAAGATTAGGTTTATGTTGCTTTATCGCCACTTTCAACAATATTTCAGTTATATTGTGGCGGTCAGTTTTATTGGTGGAGAAAACCGGAGTACGCGGAGAAAACCACCGACCTGTTGCAAGTCACTGACAAACTTTACCACATAATGTTGTATCGAGTACACCTCGCATGAGCGTGATTCTAACTCACAACGTTAGTGGTGATAGGCACTGATTTCGTAGGTAGTTGTAATTCCAACTACCATATGATCACGACCACAATGGCCCCATTTACAACTCAGAAGTTGTCATATGTATAATATAAGTTCTATTAAATAGAAACGAAGGCATTGACCATCATATGAATATTAAACAGTATACATTAATTGAATAGTAGTCTATCTTTGTTTTTTATCCACAATATAGCTGAAATATTGCTAAAGTTGGCGTTAAACACCAATCAATTGTTTTTATCAATTGTAGAAATGATATCAGATGGAACTGATGAGGAGAGTAACTTTGAGTGGCAGGTCAGTCTGCGGTATCACATGGATATCCATACCGTCCTCCGTGCTAAGACAGAATCTGTAGATGTAGATGTCCATCCACCGTACCATCAAGTGAGGAAAGGAAGTAGAATTAGGAGAGGAACTCTGGCAAAATCAAGGATTGAGGATACCCCAGGTTAGTATACTTGAAATATTTACTTGAAGCAATTTTTGTTATTTATGATATCATGTTATGTATTTATAGTTTCAGTATGCCTTCAATACCGTTTGGGGGCGTCATGGCTGTGATCGTATTGTAGTTGGATTTACAACTACCTATGCAATCAGTGCCTATCACCACTGACGTTTTGAGTTCGAATCACGATCAGGGTGAAGTGTACAACATTATGTGATAAATTTCTTAGTGACTTGCGGCAGGTTGGTGGTTTTCTCCGGATACTCCTGTTTCCTAGACCAATAAAACTGACCGCCACGATATAACTGAAATATTGTTGAAGGTGGCGTTAAGCACCATAAATTTAATTCTCAATTCATTTAGAATGTCAAATTTGATCGGTGAAAAGAATGTCATGTGATCAGTAAATAGAGTCAACATCCATGCTACCATGCCTATAATGGAATTATTTTCAGATGGTACAATGCAAATCAAAAACGATGCACTAAAACTACAGTTGAAAATTAAGAAAAAACAATATTTATTTTTCTAATTGTATTTTAAGATGTAAATATGTAAATGTAGGTATTGATGGGGTTATAAAGGCATTGACAGGGGTAAATTTTTTATATATCTAATGCTGCTGTTGTTGATACAAACAGTATTTTGGTCAATGCTTTTACACGCCAATAAAACTTTAAACTAAAGCAAAGTACATTCAATTTAAGAAACAATTTTCATCTTTATTGTTAGAGAATTGCCATTGTTATGAAATTTTTGCTATTGTAGGGATAATTTTTTCAGACTGATTGTAAAAGAGAAGGTCATCAAGGCCACCAGGGAAAAAAACTTAGCATTTTTCCTGCAGTTGCCTGATGGGATCCCTAAAATAACAATCTTAGTCGCACAGAAAATATTCTTAGGGTTCAGCAATTAACTTTGCATATGAAATATTCAATATTTCAGTAGCCACCTGGGCTTTTGTTTGAAAAATTACAGGAGCCCATTCCAAATTTTAGTGGTCTTGAGCTACTAGTTAACCATTTAAGTTTTATCCCTATGTAGCCGCCATAAGTGTATGATAGTAGATACCTATGTTGTGACTTTGATTCCCTCCTGTGGAGAGGTGCACTCTGTACAACTTTTTGTGATAAAGTTTTGTTTCTGAAGAGTAAGCAGTTTCTGCTCCTGTAGAGACACCCATCGTGTTAATGATAAACGACATGAACATAATCTAACATGGAAATGGTTAGAAATTAATAGACATAGAAAATGCAGAAAATACCAAGAGATTTCTAAAAACTTGATTTAGTTTGTTGACAATGGTGAAGTGTTGATCAAAGTATATACCACATTGGTGGCGTAATGGTTAGCATGCTCGCCTCAAGTGCAGTAGATCGTGGGTTCAAGGCCTGATCAGATTAAACCAAAGACTATTAAATTGGTATTTGTTGCCTCTCCGCTAAGCACACAGTATTAAGGAGAAAGAGCAAAGACTGGTTGGCTCATCAGAATCAAAATAATGTGTCCGAGTGGAGTGACATGTCTACCTGCAGACTGTTGCTTCAGTGAGCTAGCACTATAAAAATCCAACTCAGTGCGTTTGTCTAGAACAAAGCAGATCTCATCATCTTCTCATTAAAAATTAACTTGTTCTCCACATTATATAGCTGAAAAATTGCTGAGTTGACATTAAACAACAATCACTCACTCAGTCACTGATCAAAGTTTATAATATACTAATAAATGCATTTATTTGTTTTTACAGAGGAACCTCCAAAACTCATTAGAACCAAAACAACTGTATCAACAGACTACCAATTTAGCCTGTGTTATCTACAACAGCTAGGGAACCAGTTTAACTATGACTATGAGTACCAGGGACCAATACAAAGACTGGTCCTTACACCGCTGACAGACCGGGCTTTCCTATCAA
The DNA here is from genome assembly GCA_963383655.1 of Bathymodiolus septemdierum. NCBI lineage: Eukaryota > Metazoa > Mollusca > Bivalvia > Mytilida > Modiolidae > Bathymodiolus > Bathymodiolus septemdierum. Next base: position 57,482,885 of record OY726517.1, on the reverse strand, counting down.
TGTCACAGGCTCTAAAGTACTTCCATTGTGCCACACTGATAGGGCCTGCAGGTGTCGGCAAGTCTGAAACCATTAAAGAACTTCTGAAGGTATGTATCAGCTGTCTGGCGAAATGCTTGATAGTTATTTTTTAAATATACAGTCAAACCTGCCCATGCGATCATTTCTATTAAATAGTCACCTGTATTAAAAGGTCACCTTTTCTTATCCCGTCATAGAAAATTTCATATGAATTGAACCTCTTTTAAGAGGTCACCTGTCTTAAAAGGCCATTTTTGTTCTTTGTCCCAAAGGTGACCTCTTAATACAGATTTGACTGTATATGTCATCATCAATTATCTATGCAAGCTAACTTCTATTGATGATTATTTTGTCCTCATAATAACAAGGTTAATACCACCCCATCACCCCACCAAGAGTTTTGATATCTCATCTCTGTGTACTGCATTGATCATATAGAATTGGTAATTGTTTACCAATGTTAAGAGATTGATGATGAATTCCATCCTATTTTACAAAGTAAATTTTTATATAGAAATTTTTATGTACCAAGTTCAAAGTGAAATTTTCATGTCAGAACTATTTCATAGTAAGAATAAAGATTGGTTAGGGTTATGGTGTTTAATGCCACTTTCAACAATTTTTCAGTTATATCGTGGCGGTCAGTTTTAATGGTGGAGGAAACCACTGACACATAATGTTGTATTGAGTACACATCATCATGAACGGGGTTCGAACTCACAACTGTAGTGGTGGTAGACACTGATTGCACATGTAGTTGTAAATCCAACTCCCACAACAGCCCCATAAGAATAAAGATGATCTCTGAAGCTTTGTATATTTATTAATAACATTCTTTTATAACCTTCTTGCTAAGGGTCTACATCAAAAGTTCAATGTAGGATAAAAAACTTAATTCATATAGTTTCCCCCCCCCCCCCCCCCCCTCAAAGCTTAATTTGAGAAATGTTGATCACTAGAGGACTGTTCCAGAAGTAAATTAAATTTGGAGTCAGAAGGCACTTTTTGGTATAAAATTGCAATCATTATCTTGTATACAAATGTAAAGGTGAATAGCAAGGGTATGTTTAAAAGCAATCTGTATTTTTTATTGGCTTTTAAATAACTAAATATTTCCTCTACATCCAACACAGATAAAATCTTCCCATTGCATCTATTTGAATTTCATGCTGTAGGGTATATTTCAAATTATCTTTCATAAATAAAACAAGGAGCCTTTTTAAGAACTCAATGCCATGGTGCTTCATCCAAGTTCGACAAGGTCAAGAATATCTGCGTTGGCATTAAACGTTCTATTTCAGCCTGTCAATCACCATAGTTTAAAGCGTTCGCACGACTTAGCTAGGAGGTTAATTTCGGTCCGTTATTGTTCGTCCCAAACATATCCACGGATGGACACGTAACTACGTTTAACATTGTGTTAATGATAATAAGGTCCGAAGATTTGTTTGGGCCAAAATTACATTTTCATGCAACCGAAAAAAATCGATGTCGGATAATAAAACTTGCCGGGAATTTTACCCCCCACCCCAAACTACGTGAATTAAGTTTTTTATCCGACATCGATCTTTTGATGTTCTCCCTAATCAACCATCTTTGTAAATCATCTATCTTGTTTTACTTTTAGCATAGTACTTCTTCTTGTTATGTGCCATGTGTAATGTATTTGATGTGTATAATATTGTTTATATACTTATGAGTTTTGACTTTCCCTTTGTAAGATTGCTCGGAGTTCTGTAATTTTGTTATTACCCTTATTGACAACTTCTTTGTACCACTGTTGTTACATGTACTGTGGAGTATGAGAAGCAATGAATCTTGATCTCTTGAACTCTTGAACTCTTGAACACTTGAAATCTTAGGACAAAGCAAAGTGATCCATTCATATAAGGAAACAGCCCATCATATAAAGCACATTTTAAAAGTTTAAAATCTATGAGGGGTCATCGTGGTTGTGATCGTGTGGTAGTTGGATTTACAACTACCTATGCAATCAGTGCCTATCACCACTAATGTTGTGAGTTTGAATCCCTCTCATGGCGAGGTGTACTCAATACAACATTATGTGATAAAGTTTGTCAGTGAATTATGGCAGGTCGGTGGTTCTCCCCAGTACTCCGGTTTCCTCCACCAATAAAACTGACTACCACGATATAACTGAAATATTGTGAAAATTTTGTGAAACACCATGACTCTAACCCTATAAAACTATGATTTTATCTTAATCCAAAAATCATTTTGTCATTAAATATCAGGAATATATTGCTTAAATATTAAAAAAAATTCAAGGAATTGAACTGAAATATTATATATTGTAGACGTTTGGTAGAAATTTTGTCACGGTGAATTGTAACGAAGACATTACCTTACCTCTTATGACTCAGTATATGATGGGAATGGTACAGTCAGGGACTGGTGTTTTGTTTGACGATACAGACAGGCTCATTAAAGGTTTGTATTGATTATAAAAAGAAAGTTTAAACAGTGATGTTCGACAATTCCACCAATATCAACAAAACGAACATTCATCTCTCATCTTAACTCATTGGACATAAAAAAGACTGTGACATATGGCATTGGAAATCCAGGTCCTGGCTTGGGACAGGCACAAAAATGTGTCTGGGTTAAACTGGAAAATAAGTTAATTTTTAGTTAAGATTTGTGACTCATGTCAGTAGTAAACTCTTGACTTGTAGAGTGGGGGCTATACTGGATTGCCCTTGTCTGTTCGTCTGTTCATCAGTCTGTCCGTTTGTCTAGCCCAGAATCTATTTTTACACCACTAATCATATATCTTTTGTTGAATTCATAAAAAGTATGGTATTTTATGTACGTGAATGAACATGACATCAATTCAATTGGAACAGAGGGGGAGGGGGCATGGGGGTTTTATATTGTATTGGTAGGGGTGTGCAGCTAGAACTTTGATGACCCCTGCCCCCTCCCCCATGCATATGTATTTTCCCTAGAAATTCGGTTCTATAGATGTATTTTTTTGAGAGATACAAACCTATCCCACACTGTCTATAAACATTAAAAGTAATTTAGTTAGGCTGATATTCCTTTTTAGGGCAGACAATACTTTTTATAAACAAGATCTGCTGAGGTGATTCATATACATGTATTAGTTTCTAAATGCTTCAGGGCTTTTCATATATCTTTCATCTGAAATTAGCAGCCTAATTATTATTCTACGGTCAAAAATCTCTATCTATTCTGTGGGTTCATCCATAGTAATACTACTATAGGAAGTTACAAATCAACTAAGCATTCCTCCAAAGGGGGGATTTAACATCATTGATTAGCTAAGGGAGATATATTGTTTTCTTAGCTTGTAGCTTTTAGGATGAGATTGAGTGAGTGATTGCTGTTTAACACCAACTCAGCAAATTTTTTTGCTATATCATAGTGTGAACAAGCTACTTTTCAATGAGATGTTGATGCAGTCCTCTTTATACTAGACCAACACGCTTATTTGGATTTTTTTTGTGTTGCTCACTGAAACAACAGTCCACAGATACACATGTCGCCCCACTCGGACACATTATCCTGATTCTGAGCCAACCAGTCTTTGCTCTTTCTGCTTAATGTTGCATGCTTAGCGGAGAAGCAACAAATACCAATTTTATAGTCTTTGGTTTGACCCGATCGGGGCTAGAACCCATGATCTACTGCACTTGAGGCAGGCATGCTAACCATTACAGCACCGATGTGGTAAGGATGAGATTGAAGGGGAATTTTTAGATAAATAATTGATCAGTGAAATTTCTTTTTAACAGGTTTAATGTCTGTGACTGCACAGCATCTAGACTACATCAGAACGGCTCTCAAAACTTTAGAAATTTCCAGTGAGAACCAGTACAAGATTCGTGGACAACCTAGATTTGATAAGGTGGGCTAACACTTACAAGAAGATAATATTTTTTTCTAGCTTTTTTTGTAAATATTTTGCATATTATTTTGGTTTAATTATTAGCAATTTTATTTTGTAACTAATTTTAAATTTATATTTCATATTTTTCCATTCCAATGTGCCTAACCTTTTACCTTGACCTTTTACCTTTAACCTAACATGTTATTTATGCTTAATACAGTATTTTATTGAACTGATTAATAGAAATTTCTATCTTAGATTTTTTTCTATAAATAAATGTCTACCATTATGATGATAGAGTGCACATGATAATATTTTGTATTTTATCAAGGGCTCCATGATCTGGGTTTCAGAATTTTGTTACCCCCCCTCCCTCTTCCACGTACAAAATTCTTAGGTTTTCATCTAGTTAGGCAAAAAGTGTATTACCACTAACATTGTTAGTTTGATTCTATCTTGTGGTGTGTCTGTGTGGTTTTCACAGTATTTTCCTTAATTTTTGTTTACCTACTTGCCCGAAAGCCAAATTTAGAAAACAAAAATTCTATTGATTTAAGCAAATTCTTTCATAATTTTCGCTTGTTTGAATCCAGTTTTACTTGTCCCCGGGCTTCATGCAAGTGGGTTAGCACGAAGACTGTTTTCAAGGTACCCCAACCATCTAATGGGCCAAATCAGTTGTTTTACTTTTACTGAAGCTCGTCGGTGACCTGCCGCAGATCCTTGGTGTTTCACGGATACTCCAGCTTCCTCCACCAATAATACTAAAAGTAATGATATGGCTGAAAGTTTTGTTAACACCCATCTGCAACTGATTTGAAAAAAATTATCTTAAGTTCAGTATATGTTGATTCTACTCTAGCTCAAAATGTGTGGAAGGGCCTGTCGTGGTCGTGATCGTATGGTAGTTGGATTTACAACTACCTGTGCAATCAGTGCCTATCATCACTAAAGTTGTGAGTTTGAACCCCCATTCATGGCGAAATGTACTCGATACAACATTACATGATAAAAGTTTGTCAGTGACTTGCTATAGGTCAGTGGTTTTCTCCGGATACTCCGGTTTCCTCCACCAATAAAACTCACCGCCTCGATATAAATGAAATATTGTTGAAAGTGGCGTTAAACTCCATGAACCAACCAAACCATCCAACCAAAAGTGTGGGTTTGAAAACTAATGTTTTCATTGAGGTTCAAATAAATTTCATCTTCATCTTTTTTATACTTATTTATATATATATTATAACTTTTAATTTACAGATATATTCAGTGGTATGTCCATAATTCGTGTATCTTGTATTTTATTTTAGGGTATTAGAATAAAACTGTTATCATAAATACATGATCTGCTTGGAAAACCAGTAATCTCCCTTTAATAGTGAAATTGTTTTAAAACGTGATCACTGTGTAGTTACTCAGCTAGAATGTTTATGAATGTTAGTTTCAATTTCTGCCTAGGCCTTACAATATAAATGTTTCGTTTTGTAACTCCTTTTCAAGTGGCTAAAATTCTGTCACTTGGATAATATTTATATCCAAAACTCAAACTTTTTTATTATTTTTTATTTTTCATCATTTGAAAATCCAAAAATTCTCCTTTTTTTTCATGATAAAAGACAGTCTCTTCTTTGTTGCATAACTGTCGTCCTCAGTGGAGTAGATTCTTATGACATTTAACATACTAAACTTTATAAAGAGTTCAAATTTAATTTCAAAATCAGCATTGTCTGCCATGAAATCATTGTCCAAAAATGTAGCTCTGATCTTTTATTTATTTACAAATTCAAATGGCAGATGGGAAACAAATCTATGTCTGTATTTTAGATTTTGATTGATTGGTGTTACACCAACTTTAGCGTATTCTTTCAAAATAAAACGTTGGGAAAAAACAGAAAAATTATTTTGTTTGGCCTTATGCATGTACATGGTAATAATAAAAATGTAAGAAAATGCCTTTCACCATTTTAGGATTTTAACATATGACTGAGGGTAGTTGGATTTACAACTACCTGTGCAATCAGTGCCTGTCACCACTATAGTTGTGAGTTCGAACCCCATTCATGACGAGGTGTACTCGATACAACATTATGTGATAAAGTTTGTCAGTGACTTGTGACAGGTCAGTTGTGATCATATGGTAGTTGAATTTACAACTACCTGTGCAATCAGTGTCTATCACCACTAAAGTTGTGAGTGGGAATCCCGCTCATGGGGAAGTGTACTTGATACAACATTATGTGATAAAGTTTGTCAGTGAGTTGTCAGTGGTTTTCTCTGGGTATTCTGGTTTCTTCCACCAATAAAACTGACTGCCAAGATATAACTGAAATATTATTGAAAGTTGCATTAAACACCATAAACGAAATCAAACATGACTGTGTGTCTACAAGACTTTATAGATAAAACATTGCAGTTATTGTATCCACAAGCTAGCTTGCATCAATAGACAGCTATTACAGTGCTTTTAAAATATATGTATCAAACACTCTGCCAGTCTAGGTTTATAAAGTATTAGCTTAAGTTCACAAAGTTCATCAATCATCATACAGTTGGCATGGTTATGTCACATGCTATATCTTATAAGCTGTTTGCGCTAGTAAATATTTAAAAAGCTCTTTGACTAAAATATATATGATAGACTCTGATCAGCATCCTGACTCAAATCGGCGTTGACTCTTCAAATCGGCATCCACCCACATCATTATTACAAATAACGGTCAAATTAAAGGGTATTCTCAACTCTCAGTCCTTTCTCAGATCTATTGCAGATTTATTGGTTAGGGTTAGGGAATACAGGAGTGATGTCATTGGACGTCGATTTTAGAAAATGAGAAACGGCCATAGATTTGACTATTGGATGGCGATTAGAGGCTGGACGTCGATCTGAGTCTTACATATGTATCAAACACTCTGTAAGTCTATTTTTTATCAAAGTATTAGCATAAGTTCACAAAGTTCATCAATTTAGATACAGTTGGCATTGTTACATCACATGTTATATCTTATAAAGCTGTTTGTTTGCACTAGTAAATATTTAAATAGCTCTTTGACTAAAATATATATGTAAAAATGTTGTGGTTTTTATCAAGAGTTTTGTGTTAACAAAAAGAGTTTGAGGATACCAAAGGGGCAATCAGAATGTGTATATCAAAGAAAGGCAGACAACACAATGGCCTAAAGTAAAAATAGAAAGGACAAACAACAATCTACAAAACTTACACATAAAACTATAGATCGAGTAACACTACCCCACTAAAGACCAGGAGTGAAGCCAGGTGCTCCGTAAGGGTAAGCAGTTCCTGCTCCACTAGTGCCACCCGTCATTTTAAGCTAGTTACAAACCTTGTGATAAGTCTGTTTACATGGTAAAATTTTTCCTTCAAGTTCATTTCAAATGTGAACAATGCTCCTGTTTCAAATACAAATTTGATAGTCTAAGCGTATTATCAAACACATTTAATGAGTCCATCAAATATTGGAAGGAAGTTTGAGTAGCTGTTTAGACGATTCAATTTGTGTTTGAAACAGGTGGATCGGTAAAATTTGAAGTGAATTTGAAGGAAAAATTTGACAGTGTAAGTTGCACCTTTACAGTTTACAACGAAAACCGCATCAATGGCTTAATGGTTAGCGTGCTTGTCTTGTGTGTGGTAGATCGTGGGTTTGAGCCCCGGTCAAGTCAAACCAAAGACTATAAATTTGGTATTTTTTGCTTCTCCGCTAACCACACAGCATTAAGGAAAACGAGCAAAGACTGGTTGGCACGGAATCAGAATTATGTGTTCGAGTGGAGCGACATGTCTACCCCCGGACTGTAGTTTCAGTGAGCTAGCACTATAAAAATCCAACTCAGTATGTTGGTCTAGAACAAAGCAGACCCCATCATCATTTCATTGAAAATTAACTTGTTCTTGCCATGATGTAGCTGAATAATTGCTGAGTTGGCGTTAAACGACAATCACAGACTCACAGTGAAACCTGTCCAAACTAAACCTTGAATAAAACGTAATCTTGTAAAAACCAAGCTTTAAGTAAAGTCCCAAATGTAGGAAATCTTTGTTAAGTTAACCTGTATAAACCAAATACCTGTCTATTAAGAACACAAAAGTTGGTCCCGAGGAGGTTCGGTGTAGACAGATTTCACTGTATGTCATTTTTTTTTAATGATAATCAAATTTTTACAGAAATAATGTGTATTTAAACATTTTTTTCAACAGCATATTCAGTTTACTGTACTGTATTTTGTGTAATTAACACCTTATACAGATATACAATCAAATGAATTTAAGCCTATACACATATTTATACTCATTTTGTAATGTTTGAAATTTAATTTATTAATTTTTTATTTTTTTTTTAAGGAAGAGAAAACGAGTTTCATAAAACCTCTTCATTTTAATTTTTATGATTTTATCTACCTATTGTATGTTGTAGCACTTTTTGACAACTTTAAATTATATTTATGGTGATTTTATTTACAGAAAGCAGGCATTGGTGACAAAGTCATACGAAGAAATTCTCTGACAACATTACATCCTTTACCTACTACACCAATGACAAAAGTAGAGAGACAGAACACAGTACCACATGGCTTTAATGTAAGATTTGACGTTTATATACCCCCGCTGCACAGCATGGTTGAGGGGGGGGAGGGGGGGACACATGGTTTTAATGTAAGATTTGACGTTTATATACCCCCGCTGCACGGCATGGTTGAGGGGGGGGAGGGGGGGACACATGGTTTTAATGTAAGATTTGACGTTTATATACCCCCGCTGCACGGCATGGTTGAGGGGGGGGAGGGGGGGACACATGGTTTTAATGTAAGATTTCATGTTTATATACCCCGCTGCAAGGCATTGTGGGGGGGACACATGGTTTTAATGTAAGATTTGACGTTTATATACCCCCGCTGCAAGGCATTGTGGGGGGGACACATGGTTTTAATGTAAGATTTGACGTTTATATACCCCGCTGCAAGGCATGGTTGAGGGGGGGGGGACACATGGTTTTAATGTAAGATTTCATGTTTATATACCCTGCTGCAAGGCATGGTAGGGGGGACACATGGTTTTAATGTAAGATTTCATGTTTATATACCCCGCTGCAAAGCATGGTAGGGGGGACACATGGTTTTAATGTAAGATTTCATGTTTATATACCCATGCTGCAAGGCATGGTGGGGGGGAAGGGAACACATGGTTTTAATGTAAGATTTCATGTTTATATACCCCCACTGCAAGGCATGGTTGGGGGGACACATGATTTTAATGTAAGATTTGATGTTTATATACCCCCGCTGCAAGGCATGGTGGGGGGACACATGGTTTTAATGAAAGATTTCATGTTTATATACCCCGGCTGCAAGGCATGGTTGGGGGGAGTTTCACATGGTTTTAATGTAAGATTTCATGTTTATATATCCCGGCTGCGAGGCATGGTTGGGGGGAGTTTCACATGGTTTTAATGTAAGATTTCATGTTTATATACCCCGGCTGCAAGGCATGGTTGGGGGGAGTTTCACATGGTTTTAATGAAAGATTTCATGTTTATATACCCCGGCTGCAAGGCATGGTTGGGGGTAGTTTCACATGGTTTTAATGTAAGATTTAATGTTTATATACCCCGGCTGCGAGGCATGGTTGGGGGGAGTTTCACATGGTTTTAATGTGAGATTTTACGTTAAGGAGCATTATCAGTTATTATGTGTCTACCCGTGGGCATTGAGATTGTACCACCCCGAAGCACTTCTGTATAGCCTGAGGCGAAGCCGAAGGCTGTACAGTAGTGCTAAAGGGTGGTAAAATCTCAATGCCCACAGGTAGACACGTAGATAACGATTTTATCCCCGGTTTTAAAGTAAAAAAACTAATTTTTAGTGGATTTTCTTGTTCTTTTTGTAATATTATTTAAGAAATAATTCATGGAAGCCATATGTATATATTGTTTTTACCACGGGTAAGTTCTTTTTGTAATATTATTTAAGAAATAATTCATGGAAGCCATATGTATATATTGTTTTTACCACGGGTAAGCCTTTATGTTATGAAGTTTTACCCCGAGCGTTAGCGAGGGGTAAAAAGCTGACATAAAGGCCTACCTGTGGTAAAAACAATATATACATATGGCTTCCATGAATTATTTTTACCACGGGTTTGGACTCAAAGCGTTTGAAGGACGTCATATTAGAATATAACGTTTTGTACTTGCGGACTAAAATGCCATAGCTCAGGTGAATATTTGGATGCATCTTGACAAAGTGTAGGGAGATGCCGTCTAATAGTTAAATTGTTTTAGCTTACTTTGATCAAATGGATTATTGTGGAAGTAAAGATTATTTCCTTAAGAGAGACGAACAGTTTCAATATACAACAATTTTTCAATTATATCATGGAGATCAGGAAACCGGAGTACCTGGTAAAAAAAAAAAAAAAAATTAATAATGTCTTCCGCAGAATATGTCTGCTCTGAATATATAGATTCTATAAATTCTCCTTCAGCTACCAGTGTATTACGATATTTTACGATATTTCTCCACTGGAGATATTTGAAAATTTATTTATTAAGAGTGGAGAAATGTCATATTCCATTAGTAGTAGAAGGATAATTTATTTCTCCTCTGACCAAAACGTCAAAAATATTTTTATGTTGATAATTTCCATTGTTATTGACTGTCGAAAGGAAATTGACAGAAATTTTCATGCAGAAATTTCACACACTTTCCGTGGTGATTAGAAATATTACAAAAAATTAGTAAACTGGTTAAACATGCTGATAATAGGAGAAAAAATGCTTATGTTACCTTACAGAGTCGATCATAAATAAAGCAGGATCTGCCTTAGAAAAGAACAAACATTTTTGTTATGCATTGCTAATCACATTGTTATCAGGGGAGGTAACCTTTCTCTAAAACACATATACATCCATGTTATCACACTTTATTGTTTCTTTAGTGTTTTATATTTAATTTTTCTTCCTTTTAGAAAATAATCCAGTAAAACAGTAAATGAAATTAGTACAGTTTCTTTAATTTTTGATAGACCTTTTTTAAAATGATCTATGTCATATGAACCGCATCGGTGGCAGAATGGTTAGCATGCTCGCCTTGAGTGTGGTAGATCGTGGGTTCGAGCCGCGGTCAGGTCAAACCAAAGACTATAAAATTAGTATTTGTTGCTGCTCAGCATTAAGGAGAAAAGCAAAGACTGGTTGGCTCGGTATCAGGATAATGTGTCCGAGTGAGGCGACATGTCTATCCGCGGACTGTTGTTTCAGTGTGCTAGCAGTATAAAAATCCAACTTAGCATGTTGGTCTAGTACAAAGTGGACCTCATCATCATCTCATTGAAAATTAATTTGTTCTCCATGATATAGCTGAAAAATTGCTGAATTGGCATTAAACAACAATCACTCACTCACCCATTATATGTCATATGGTGACCTTTGTTTAACCTTTATAGGAGAAAGGCCTAGTGACCTACTTTGAAGATGCGTGGGTGTCAGAGAAGGATAGAAGACGAAGGCATTCTATAGAGAAAGAAATAGAGATTAAAGAATCAGATTTGTACAAAAATAATAGACCACCCCCATTATTTTATGGTAAGGCGGCAGCTGCCATTATTAATTTATTTATTTCTTTTGTTGTTTTTGTTTTTGTTTTTGTTTTTTTGCTTTATACTGATATTGAGTATGACAAAACATAGTGTAACGTGCCGTGTGTAAGGTGGGTTATTTAAAGAACTTGTAGAGAATTAATACAAACAAAAATACTCTATCATTTCCTGTGACAACAATTACAATGTGACAAATGAATGAGACATTGTCTCTTAATATAACAATAAAGAACATAGCTACTATTTACGTAGAATAAATTATACACAGTAAGATATTATCAAGACAATTTTAAATAACTGCACGGATACCCTGATAATAATAAAACATACGTAATTAAATGACACACAATTTATGATTTTTAGCGAATGCCACATTAGAATATAACTTGGAGACAGTCGGGCAGAATTTTAAATAAGATTGTTTATTTGTTGGCCTTCACAAATAGAACATTTTTAATAAGTTACCTCCCTTTTATAAGTGTAAGGGAGATAATTGATAGGTTCATCATAAGACATTATAAAAGATGTAAGAATATAATATTATTCACGATTGTGGAAAATTCCCTCTTTTCTTGAGTGGAGCATAAGTAAAAGAATTACGCATTCAAGTGAAATATATTCCAATCTCCTATTTGAACCTAGTAGAGGAACTCATTTATTTCTTCATTAAAAAATGAAAAAAAAATTATTAATTTTTTTTAAATATGGGAAAGTTGATGCTTATTCCTACATAGTTTTGACTGTGACTTATTCCTAATTTCAATGTTTTATGGGTCAAGCGAACCCATAGAAGACAACATCATGAGTAGCCATCTTCTATGACCTGTCGCACATAGAAAAATAGAAAAGATCCATTTATCGAACGACAGAATAATCTGTTTATGCCTTAACAGAGAAAGAGATGGGGGAACCATTTTGATATCTTCCAAAGTTTTCGAAGTTGGTTATCATGGGAGGTAATATTTTCATGTTTCTCATTGGTTGACAGACTTTCAGCTATGAAAAGACTTTTATAGTGGCATAAGTGTCCAGTCTCCAGAGGGACATATTTTTTGGGGGGAGATTTTGCAATTATTGTCAATTTTTTGTACTTATTTACATAGCAAAGTTAGCATTGCGACCACAATTTCATTTTGTTGACATCCGTGCTTGCCCTTGTTTTCATTACACATTTTTAATCCACGATTCCTCTTTATACCATGCTTGACGAAAATTAACCAGTCAAAGGACCCATAATTTTATAGTTAGAAAATTCTCAACTTCATATATAACAGTAAAGGATCTAGATATCCAATATCATGTGTTATGGTCTATTTTATGTTCAATGATTTGAGGTGAGAGGTGATTGTTCGTTTTGTTGATATTGGTTGACATTCATGATATCCCTGATTGTTGACCATCACTGTTTAAGCTCTCTTTTTTGTGTTCTGCGATTTAAGAGGAGAGGTGATTGTTCGTTTTGTTGATATTGGTGGAATTGTTGACCATCACTGTTTTAATTTTCTTTTGTTTTGTTGATATTGGTGGAATTGTTGACCATCACTGTTTAAACTCTCTTTTCATATTTATATGAATTGGTTAAAACTGACCCCCAAAAAAATCTATATATAGCAACAAAGATTTATTTTTACTTATAGACACGTACTCAGGTAAGATAGAACAAATTAATATTACTGTCCTATTTATTAACCTTTAAGACAGAACATATTAATATTACTGTCCTATTTATTAACCTTTTCAAATGATTTACTAATACCTAACTTCACTTGATTTCTTTGAATCACTATTTGACATAAAAAGTGCATTTCACGTTATGGAGGGTTAAGGGAGTTATGGTTATGGTGTTTAACGCCACTTTCAACAATATTTCAGTTATATCGTGGCGGTCAGTTTTATTGATGGAGGAAATCAGAGTACCCGGAGAAAACCAACGAACTGCTTCAAGTCACTGACAAACTTTATCAAATAATGTTGTATCTCACATAATGTTGTATCGAGTACACCCTACTTCACAGAGCGGGGTTTGAACTCATAATGTTAGTGGTGATGGGCACTGAATGCATAGGTAGTTATAAATCCAACTACCATATGATCATGACCCCGACGGCCCCATATTTCTTGTTATAAAGAGGTATATAAAATCAATATAAGAAATTTAAATTGTGTTATTGATAGCTACACATTTATATATTTTTATCTTATATTTATAAAGTTTTCTGTGTTAATTTCTAGACTACTGTAAAAGATTTTTAAAAGTTATCTTACTAACATTATGATATTATGATATTTTTTTTTAAATATTTTGTCCCTGTTACCAAATATAATTTAATGTAAGTATTCTATGAGATTTTTTATTTTATTTTTTTTTATATATAATTTTGTAACTATTGCTAACTTTTGATTCGTCTTTGACTGTCCAATCATATGCCAGACAATATATATATATATATATATATATAAACGTCTAAAATGTTAGCACAACGATATCAAATCAGATTACAGACGCTGATGAAGCTTGTCGGTCAAGCGAAATATCCGTCGATTTAATTATAATTATAGTCTTTTTGTAGACTTATAGTTATTTTTGTTACATTTTAACATCTTTTTTTGATATCGTTGTGCTAACATTTTAGACGTTTATATATCATTTTTGTTTGTTTGCACAGTATCGTTAACACTTGTTTCCGATCCGACATCTCATAGGTTCATACGTTGGCTACTTTTTCAGACGTTTATATATATATCAACCAATCGAATAACATAAACATCTTTTGGTCTGTGCTCTGTTTTAAATTGGTAAGTTCATCGATGATTGGTTTGTCAAAAATATGAATCCTGGGATGAGCCCATTCAGGATATCATTCGATAGTGTATAACAAACAAAAAAAAAGGAATGTAAAAAGTTGCAACAGGCATATGATTTTAATTTACCTAAGGTAGTGTATATAAATAGAGAACTGTCAAATTTGAGCAACTATGAAATCTAAAATTTGTCTAAAGATCGACTGATTATGATTGCTCCATCATCTGGTATGTCTGTGCAATTAGACATTTTATACCTTGTATGTTTACGGTTAGTTGGTTGGTTGGTTTATGGTGTTTAACGCCACTTTCAACAATATTTCAGATATATCGTGGTGGTCAGTTTTATTGATGGAGGAAACCGGAGTACCCGGAGAAAACCACTGACCTGTCGCAAGTCACTGATAAATTTTATCACATCATTTTGTATGGTGTATGTATGTTTATGGCAGCAAGGTACATATATATCACAACTCATTTCATATCTAATGAAATATACATTTAGTAAATTTCTCTTTGAATTTTTTTTTAATTCTTCTTCTTAGAACCTAGTTAATTCTGGCACCTTTTTTTAAAATCAAAATAACTTCATTTCGAGAATTTTTTTTTTTAATTTGCGTTTATCAATTAAAATGTATGCATATGTGTAGAAAAGTTCAAACAACCAAATTTTATTTTATTCTTTGATTTCAGAACATGTTAAAAGCAAAAGTAAGAAAATGACTGCTCCCGACTACAGTAAGCTTTTACAGGAAACCAGTTATGAACAAAGGATGCTGGGTAATATCATGTTCAATGGGAAGCTTATCCAAGCCAATGCTAACTTCAGTTGTTTTATGACCATAAATACAGAGAATCCAGCTTACATGGAAATACCTGATGCATACAGAGTATGTTTTTCTTTGATAACTCTTACATTGATTTATTGATTGATTGATTTATTGTTTAATGCCATTCTCAGCAATATTTCAGCTATATCATGGCAACCAGTTTTAGTGGTGGAAGAAGCAGGAGTACCCAGAGAGAACCACCGACCATGGGCAAGCAACTGGTAAACTTTATCACTTGCGACTGCGAGTCGAGTGCACCCTTTTTGTAATTTACAGAGTCGGGTGCAAACCCATGTCATATTGGTGATAAATTTTTATGAGTTATTAGGTAATCCAACTACCTAACTTTGAGCCACCCAGGCCCTACATATTTTATAGGTTTATTAAAAAAAAAATCAGTGTTTAAGTTTACATTATTTTTTTTAACCTCATCAGTGATGTAATAGTTATCATGGTATAATGAATTAAAGAGTGAGTGATTATTGTTCAAAGCCAAGTGAGCAATATTTAAGCTTAGTTAGATTTTTATAGTGCTAGTTAATTGAAACAACGATCCACATGTAGCCATGCCACTCAATTTATTTTGAGCCAACTAGTCTTTGGGTTTACTCTATAATTCTACATGCTTAACTGAGAAGCAACAAATACCAATTTTACAGGTATGGTGTTTAACGCCACTTTCAACAATATTTCAGTTATATCATGGCCGTCAGTTTTATTAGTGAGGAAACCGGAATGCCCAGAGAAAACCCCAATTTTATAGTTTTTGGTTTGATCTGACGAGGGCTCGAACCCATGATCTACCATACTCACCTTACACCATAAATCCATTCTTTGAGTTAATAGAACCTGAATGTTAATTAATCTGTCTAAAGTAAATAATACAGTGGAACATCATATCTAAAACTTCATATCTCAAACTTCATATCTCA
The DNA here is from genome assembly GCA_963383655.1 of Bathymodiolus septemdierum. Classification (NCBI taxonomy): domain Eukaryota; kingdom Metazoa; phylum Mollusca; class Bivalvia; order Mytilida; family Modiolidae; genus Bathymodiolus; species Bathymodiolus septemdierum. The sequence continues at coordinate 57,466,813 of OY726517.1, read as the reverse complement.
AACTTCATATCTCAAACCTCATATCTCAAACACAGATAATTTGTTTCCATGGATACCATGAAGTAAATATCTGATCTGCTTGTAATAGCTTTTTCCACAAATTTAACCTGTCTAATCAGAATGGACAATTAGGTTGGTTTATGGTGTTTAATGCCACTTTCATTAATATTTTAGTTATATCGTGGCAGTCAGTTTTATTGGTGGAAGAATTAACCAGAGTACCCATAGAAAACCACCAACCTGTGGCAAGTCACAGACAAACTTTTTCACATAATGTTGTATTGAGTACACCTCGTCTTTAACGGGAGATCGAACTCGCAACTTTAGTGGTGATAGGCACTGATTGCACAGGTAGTTGTAAATCCAACTACCATACGATTAGAACCTCGACTGCGCCCTTGACAATTAGGTCACAAGGGTGTTTGAGTTAAACAAGTTTAACTGTACTTGAACTACAAACGTTTTCACATCTATTTTGTGGAGTCTATTTTTGTTTTTACGTTTGTTTCAGAATCTTATGAGACCATGTGCTCTCATTGTACCTGACAGTCACATGATTACAGAGACATTATTATGTTGTCATGGTTTCCAAGAATATAAACAAATGGCTAAGAAGATCATGTTTATGCTTAAAATGTTGAAAAGTCAGGTATGTTTGTTTTATACTACAATATTGATAATAATTATTTTTGGAAAAAAGGGGGGGGGGGTGAGGTCAGGTCAGGTCAAATGTCAATAATTACCATTCTTTCACCACTGACATACAGGTTTTGTATTTGTACTTAAATTGTCCAATCCAGTCACTTTAAATATTGAATACAGTGTTTTGATTCACTGTTTTTCAAGTATGAGAACAAAAATCATGCTAGAAAATGTGTTGACCACTAGGCTTGGTCAACACATGTTATATACCTTAGTGTAAAAATATATCAGATACTTAAAGTTTCACAATGGTTTCCTTAAGGAACTCTAGCTTTTTCGCCACAAAATGTGGTCGGAACAATACTACTAGAAAGTGGTATAAATTTAACCTTTGATTTAATTATTTTCCCAATGTAATTCACTAAAACAACAGTCTGCAGAAAGACACATTGGGAGAGGTCCAATATTGTAAAATCAATGTGTGTTTACTTTTTGTAAATAAAAAATTACCTCCTTTTGACTAAATTCTAAAATTAAGTAGTTCTGGAAGATGTGAAATGTGGGTCAAATAAATTTTTATAGGTATTTATTGCTGTTGTAGTAGCATTTATGGATACAGTCTATATATTTTATCATGAAATACATTTAAAATACTGTCAAGACACGGATGTATATCGATAAATTGACAATTTACTTCTCCAATGGAAAACACTTTTGCAGGAACATGCTTGTGTAGCTTGTCTTACACTGGAGCCTTAATTAACAGATTACCGTCATTAGTGTTGCATAATTCACACCCCCCCTCTTGGCCTTGAAAATCTCCAGAAAAAAACTAGTTCGTGTCTATAATACGCATGAACTTTCAAAAAAAATAGCCGTCGGAAATGTAAGAATTAAATATCAATCGTATATATTTTTCAGTCCTTTGAGCATGTTTCATTTGCTGAGAGAATTTAAGAACCATTTGTTGAACATTGCTAAGCTTGTGAGGAGTTGTTGAAAATACGGTTGTTACATATATCAAAGAGCGCCGACAATCCGTTATTTTTTTGTATTTTTAAAATTGACCAAATAATTAATGATCATGAATGAACTACAAACAATGCCTTATTATTTAGTGATGAAATAGCATCCAAGCCATGCAATCATAACAGATTGTTATATGTTGTAATTTTGTGTTAATCAGATTTAACTTCACCTGGGAGCAATCAAGCTATTAGACTTGACATAAAAATTGACAAATACATTTTATTGTTTCTTTTCTTTTTATTTCAATCACTATAATCTTGTGTAAACACAGTCTGACAGTCTAATTATACTTGCACACATTGAAATCTTATCGGCAAGATTATTGATTATTTTACACATGGCTAGATATAGTCAGACGTTTATATTTAGTTTATTTTCGTATTTATCAAAGGTTAATATTTACAAGTACAAAACAAAACTGCACTAGACAGTTTTAATTCTTCAATAATTAAAACATAGTAGATGCAATTAATTATTTTGTGGAATAGTGTCCAAACAATTTAAGAAATAGTTAACTTTGCATGTTGACAATAGTAAACAAAAAAACATGGCGGACATGTGATTTCCCAGTCTGGGAAAGAGTGAAACACATTGTTCCTGTTTATAATGCCCACCCCTCCTACAAAATAAAGAATCTGGGCAAAATCCTGTGCATTATGCAACTCTAAATACGGTACTTTATGCAAGGGGTGAGAAATGTTGATCCACTCAGATACATTATACTTAGTCCAATCCTACCAATCTTTGCTATTTATCCTTTAATTCCCCATGCCTATAGTCTTTGATTAGCTCTTTACTTTAATTGGACCATCAATTAACACTTACAAACAGCCTTATAAGGAGTTACTGCAAAAAATTGTTATGGATGTAAGGAGCTTGACATTTTCCAAAAGTCCTCTTGTCATAAAGTGGTGATTGTGTATTGACCTAAACCAGAGTTTACATAATAATAAAACTGTCTATTAAGGATAAAAATTATTTTCTCGACGGTCTGTAGCTATGGAAACAGGGCAATTTCTTGATCATGAATGACATTTGATAGTAATTTTTTTAAATCTTTTTTTACAGTTACCAAGGAAAAGACAATATCAGTTTGGCTTGAAGGATATTAAGCATCTGATAACTGTGGCAACTGGAAAATTGAGGGAGCGACAATTTATACAGGATCTTGGAGGTTTGATGATAATGATTTTATAAAAAAATGTTTTAAAATATTAAGAAATATCTTTTAAAAAAATACCATGTAAAGTTTCAGAATATCTTGGGATTCGTCTCGAAAATGTGTAAGCAATTTCTTAACTACCTTCCTAGCTAGTAGTCTGTTAGCTACAAGCATTCACTGACCCTGTTATTGTACTGTCTATGTTTATGTTGTCATTACATCTTTGTGATGGTGTTTGATCTTATTTGAGTGGAAGTGAATCTGTGCAGATTTTTTATTGATTAGTGAAAAAGGATTGATATGGATGTAAATTAAGAAACTATCCAATTTTTACGCTTAGACACTGAAATGGACATACCGTCAATTACCCAGAATGAAATATACATCAAACTATTGTGGCCGTGATCGTATGGTAGTTAGATTGACAACTACCTATGCAAATCAGTGCTTATCACCACTGATGTTGTGAGTTTGAATCTCAATCAGGGCTAGGTATACAACATTATGTGATAAAGTTTGTCAATGGCTTGCGACAGGTCGATGGTTTTCTCAGGTCCCTCCTGTTTCCTCCACCAATAAAGCTGGCCGCTATTAGATAACTGAAATATTGTTGAAAGTGGTGCTAAACACTATAATACCAAACCAATCAAATTTTGACTAATTTTTTTTTGCAGAAGAAGAAGAAGAAATAACAGAAGAATCTCCTAATTCTGATTCCAAACTAAATATAGACAAATCAAGAGAAGAACAATGTGTAGTATATTCTCTTAAGGCTGTTATATCTCCTAGTCTGGAGGATGAAGATGATAGAACTATCTTTATGAACCACTTAAGAGATGTGTTCCCTGTGTCTACCAGTTCAGGAGGAACAACAGAGCATGTTCATAACCATCAACTTGTAAAAGCTCTGAACGAACAGTTCAAGGAAGACAACTTGATGCCGTCAAAAGAGTTGATAGCAAGAGTAAGATCATATTAAATTTCGTGGATTTTGTGGGGTTTTTTTTACCAGACGCTAGACATCAGGGGCATTAAGTTTTGCATAAGTTTGTAATTCCATATGTCCATACCACATTTAGTTTCCTTTCAATGATGTAAGCCCCCCCCCCCCCCCCCCTTTTAAGAAAATCATTTGAAATTTACACTCAAGGTCAAGAACCATAAAAGGAAGGCCAAGTGAGATTTCAGACTTTATCACGTTCTGCCCCCCGCAACTCCGTGAAGAAGGGACATAGTAATGATCTCCATCCATGACCCTTTGTGAATACAACTTTTTTGAAACCGTATGACAGAATGTGTTCATATTCCCTAGGATTGTTATTCATGACATGTGGTGGAGCCTGCTATGCCGCCATTTTGATTTGACAAAATTTGTAGCAGTTATGGGACCTAGACTATTTTATACATTGTGTAACGTAGATAAGATCTTGTGAACTCAACTCATCTGAAACTATATGACAGAATTTGATCATATTTGGTAGGATTGTTATTCATGACATGTAGTAAAATGGGATCGGAGAGTTCCACCAAACCACCCCAGAATACGGATTGGTTGATTTGTTAATACTAATGTTGCAAGAACTAGGCTAAAAAAAGTCTAGATACAGTCAAACCTGTCTTATGTGACCTTCCAAGGGAACAGTGAAATATGGTCACATAAGACAGGTGGTTTCTTAATACAGGTTTAATTGATATAAAACACACTGTGAAGGGAAATTAAAATAAGGTCACATAATACAAGTTATTGCTTAATAGAGGTGGTCACTAAAGAAGGTTTGACTTGGTATATATTTTCAGATGTTAATTCTTGACTTGGTATATATTTTTAGATGTTAATTCTTGACTTGGTATATATTTTCAGATGTTAATTCTTGACTTGGTATATATTTTCTGATGTTAATTCTTGACTTGGTATATATTTTCAGATGTTAATTCTTGACTTGGTATATATTTTCAGATGTTAATTCTTGACTTGGTATATATTTTCAGACATTAATTCTTGACTTGGTATATATTTTCAAATGTTAATTCTTGACTTGGTATATTTTCAGATGTTAATTCTTGACTTGGTATATATTTTCAGATGTTAATTCTTGACTTGGTATATATTTTCAGATGTTAATTCTTGACTTGGTATATATTTTCAGATGTTAATTCTTGACTTGGTATATTTTCAGATGTTAATTCTTGACTTGGTATATATTTTCAGATGTTAATTCTTGACTTGGTATATATTTTCAGATGTTAATTCTTGACTTGGTATATATTTTCAGATGTTAATTCTTGACTTGGTATATTTTCAGATGTTAATTCTTGACTTGGTATATATTTTCAGATGTTAATTCTTGACTTGGTATATATTTTTAGATGTTAATTCTTGACTTGGTATATATTTTCAGATGTTAATTCTTGACTTGGTATATTTTCAGATGTTAATTCTTGACTTGGTATATATTTTCAGATGTTAATTCTTGACTTGGTATATATTTTCAGATGTTAATTCTTGACTTGGTATATTTTCAGACATTAATTCTTGACTTGATATATATTTTCAGATGTTAATTCTTGACTTGGTATATATTTTCAGGTGTTAATTCTTGACTTGGTATATATTTTCAGATGTTAATTCTTGACTTGGTATATATTTTCAGATGTTAATTCTTGACTTGGTATATATTTTCAGATGTTAATTCTTGACTTGGTATATATTTTCAGATGTTAATTCTTGACTTGGTATATATTTTCAGATCTTAATTCTTGACTTGGTATATATTTTCAGATGTTAATTCTTGACTTGGTATATATTTTCAGATGTTAATTCTTGACTTGGTATATTTTCAGACATTAATTCTTGACTTGATATATATTTTCAGATGTTAATTCTTGACTTGGTATATATTTTCAGATGTTAATTCTTGACTTGGTATATATTTTCAGATGTTAATTCTTGACTTGGTATATATTTTCAGATGTTAATTCTTGACTTGGTATATATTTTCAGATGTTAATTCTTGACTTGGTATATTTTCAGATGTTAATTCTTGACTTGGTATATATTTTCAGATGTTAATTCTTGACTTGGTATATATTTTCAGATGTTAATTCTTGACTTGGTATATTTTCAAATGTTAATTCTTGACTTGGTATTATATTTTCAGATGTTAATTCTTGACTTGGTATATATTTTCAGATGTTAATTCTTGACTTGGTATATATTTTCAGATGTTAATTCTTGACTTGGTATATATTTTTAGATGTTAATTCTTGACTTGGTATATATTTTCAGATGTTAATTCTTGACTTGGTATATATTTTCAGATGTTAATTCTTGACTTGGTATATATTTTCAGATGTTAATTCTTGACTTGGTATATATTTTTAGATGTTAATTCTTGACTTGGTATATATTTTCAGATGTTAATTCTTGACTTGGTATATTTTCAGACGTTAATTCTTGACTTGGTATATATTTTCAGATGTTAATTCTTGACTTGGTATATATTTTCAGATGTTAATTCTTGACTTGGTATATATTTTCAGATGTTAATTCTTGACTTGGTATATATTTTCAGATGTTAATTCTTGACTTGGTATATTTTCAGATGTTAATTCTTGACTTGATATATTTTCAGATGTTACAGATGAATTCAGCGATTGAAATGAGGAAAGGTATAATTCTAACAGGGATGTCTGGTAGTGGTAAATCTACCTGTTGTCAGACGTTGTCACGAGCTATAAATAGAATGAATTATCTTCTCTTTGCTCCAGACCATTCTAAAGATGAATTAGCTACAGACAGGGATCTTATCTTCCACCAGAAAAAGAAGCTTAAGGTTTGTAAATTGTAGATCGATTTTCAACAGTTTTTTTTCTCTACAATGGAACATGTTTTGAGAAACCTGACACCCCCCCCCCCCCAACAGATCCATGTTTTGAGAGAGCTGACCCCAACCCCATCCACCCTCCCCCAGCCCTATCCATCCACCTGCCTATTTTTAGGGACTGAAAATTACATTGAACCTTTTTTTTTTTTTTCAGAATAAGTAATGTGTGTTTTTGTTTAGAAGATCTTTTGTTTTGTCACCATTAAATAGAATATAATTTTCTGTTTAATTATGACAAAATCATAAAATGTGTATTTGGTCAATAGTATGTACAGATCAAATATACGTTCACACCACCAGTGCATGTCAACTTTTCATTGTGGTAACAATTTTCATAATTTGAAAAAAATCCCAATGGTATTTCTATTTTGAATATCTATGTAATTCTGAAGACCTCTATAGCGTTCTTAGTTTACATTGATGTACTTGTATTCAAATTTGTAGATTTGTCAAATCATTGAATTCCATGAAAAGGTATTCTCCACAAATAATAATAATTTCACAGTTTCAAGGCGTTTTAAATAAGAATACTGTTAAAAGTTAGCAATGAACAGGAAATTATTAAAGCTTTGTTTAGCAAGCAAGCCAGCTATCTTCATATTGTATCAAGCAGGTGGCATTTTGCAAAATTTATTAGCAGAAAGACAGAAAATATTATTCTTATTGCACTTAGCAATTTTAAAACACTCGATATATGTATGATAATACATTATTGATTGAACACTCTATAATTCCTTCCTACAGAATCAGTGCTTATCACAATTAAAGTTTGGGAGTTTAATTATGAGGTGTACCCAATACCTCTTTACTGAATCCACCATTTAACTTTTAGAGTGGCGGGGGTTATGTTTTACCCGCCAAGCCAGAAATTTCTTTTCACATGAAACAAAAATCAGATTATTTTTATCTTTCGATCAAGATATTCACCCCTTCTCCTCCATAAAAGTTAAATGGTCATTCTTTAAGTGATAAACTTTGTCAGTGACTTGCAACAGGTCGGTGGTTTTGTCCAGGTACTACGGTTTCCTCCACCAATAAAACTGACTGCCACGATATAGACCCATTACATAAATTAACCTGTACAATCCAACATTATGAAAAAAATGGTTGAACACGTGATGGTGAACAATAACAGCAATATATAGTAAATAGTCCATGGCACTGAGGGTCATATGACAGTATATGGACCGGTCCATCACCAAAAAAATATTATATGGAACGAAGCTTTTTTGGTGACGGACCGGTCCATATACTGCCATATAACCCGAAGTGACATGAACTATTTGTTATATTATACTTTTTATCTAAAATAATGAAGGTACCTGGCCGGTCCATATACGAAAATAGTGACCGGCTGCGCTAACAAAGACAAATAGGGAAAATAAAAACGTAGTAAAGTGTAATATCAACAAAATGGGACACTCACCTCTTACCCCGAACTCATTGAACATTAATAAAGATCAGTACATATGATGTTAGAAATCCAGGTCCTGACTTGGGACAGGCACAACAATGTTGTCAGGTTAAACTCTGTTAATGGTTGGTTGGTTAGTTTTACAGCGATAGTTAACAATAACACCAATATCAACAAAACCAACAATCACCTTTTACCTCAGCTCATTAAACATTCAAAAAGACCAAGACAAATGATGTTAGAACAGGCACAAAAATGTTACGAGGTTAAATTTGTTAATGGAATCCCCGCATGTTGATATTGTGCTGTAAACATATTTGTATTTTGACTGTTTTTATTGTATTTGATAAAACACAGGAAAGTGATGAAAGTGAAAGTGAAATAGATGATGAAGTAAGTGGTCATGTGCTTATCATGTGACTATGTGATCTATTAATTTATTTCAACACTATATTTTGATTGTTTTTGACTAATGATTTTTCACAAATTAATTCTGATTAGTACTTCATGAAATATTTGAATAGAATTATTAAGTAAATGTTTCATGTCAATATATGATCCATATTGATCGGAAGGAAATTATTTAAAATAAACCAAAATTCAAATCTTGATGTTGCAATTTGAATGTATAAAAAGATAAATACTCTCTTTGTTTTAGTGTACTCGATGCAACTTTGCATGATAAAATTTGTCAGGTTGGTGGTTTTCTCAGGGTACTCCAGTTTCCTCCACCAATAAAACTTACCACCATGATATAACTGAATTATTTTTGAAAGTGGCATTAAACACCATAAAATTTTTTTCTTGAAAAACGAAGAGGGGGTTACGGTAACCCCCTCTTCGTTTTTCAGAATTTTTTTTTTATTACTTTAGCTCATTTCTGTCAATTATCTTAAGTATGTTTCCATATTTCCAAATACTGCAGACAAATATAATGACAGGGGGCATTAGTTTGATTTTGACAATTTTCTCATTTTTTGTTTCAGGGTTATGGTTCTTTATTTTCTTGAATAAAATATTTTAATTTTTTTTATTATATAATTTACCTGTAAGTTTATATAAAGGAATTAATTTAAATTTTCACATAGTTTGTTTAATGTTAAAAGATATATGTTTTTACTTTGGTCATTTTTTTTTAAGCAAAAAAAAATTGAAAAGCATGTCAAGATTAAATTCTCATCTAATTATCTATAAAACTACTAATTAACAAAATAATGTGATTAAAGAATGCATGGACTTTGGTTTTTTTTTAATTAAAAAATATTGTGTCTAAAACTGCAAAATTGCAAACTTTTATTTAGCTAATGATAAAATTTGTTCACGCAACGATATAGCTGAAATATTGGAGTTAAACACCAATCAATCAATCAATCAATCAATCAATCAATTAATCAATGAATTTTATTAGATTGTAAAGCATGAATAAAATATAACATTATGGGATGTTTTAACCCTGAAGAGAGTTTGTATTTTGATTTATTTGTAATCTTATATATCATTTTTTTTTCTAATCTTTCTGAAGGTTTTTGCACATTTTAAAATCACACAGAAGTAACCCTTTTTTTTGTCAGGCTATTTTTTTATTTCACAACAGGTACATTCTGCAGAGTTTAATTATCTTAATACATTCATCTATCAATTCTACCATTCATGAAAATTCACTTGAAAGAAAAATCCTTGTACTCATGAATAATTCATCTCAAATCTTATTGGCTCAAGTACATTTTCATGATGGGAATTATTTAAATTAGTATTATTATCTACTGGACCAGAAAATTATTTAAGGCTACTTTGATAGTATTTATTTGTATACCCAGTGGCAAATGAAAAAAACTTGGTTTTAAATAAAAAGTTATTTTTTGTGACCTACCAATCAATCATAAAATTTTAGTATTGTTATGTTGCTAAGCAACTTGTAAACGATGGATCAGTAGTGAGACAACTCTGAAACAAGGAATTTTGTTTTAAGTGGCCCATGGATTATGAGCGAAAATTATCTAAGCGTGATAATGGTTATGATCATCAATATATATATATATATATACATTTTTGTATAGTAGAAGATTTTAGATATTTACAGTGCTATAAATATAATTATTGCTAACAATTTTATTGTTCTGTTATTTTTTTCTTAATCATTAGAAAAAGTTATATGTGCTTAAAGAAATATCTTTCAAAAAAATCATGATATTTTGAACTTATAGGTGAAGATAGTTATTTTTAAATTTGATTTTGATAGGAAACCATTGATAAAGTTGGTGAAATTGACGAGGAAGTAAGTTGTCACATGACAATCATGTGATCTTTTCTGATACTAACTTCCTATATATGTTGTAATCTTTTTCTATCTTATTTTGATATGTAATGTTAGTTGCTAGTCTACTGTTGACTTAATAACAATTTCATTATATCAGATATAATCAAAATTAAGAATACAGACAGTTTAAAATTAGACTGTTATTAAAAAGGTTAATTGATAAATGATATACTATATTTCAGTAAGAAAGTTAAGGAATATCTCTAAATTTGAACTTTGAATTGCTATGAAATAAGTAAAACATTGTCTCACTGTCAGCAATGACACTTGTATATATAGAAAATTATTGCAAAATTAAGAATTTTGTTGTTTTTTTTTTAATTTTAATTTGGATCAAAATAGTTTTGTATTAAAAAAAAAACCTTCCAAGATTTGTTGTTGTAGAAGATAAACATTAGCTGTTTGTATACATTATTTTTGATTATCTATTATTGTCATTTCATTAATTAACTATTAATTTTTACTCTATTATTAAACAGTGTTTCAGCTAAGCTTTGATATCATCAGGACAATTGCCAATTTTATAAAAATTTCTTCAGGACATTCTGTAATAATTAAACTAGTTTTTATAAAGTTCTTCAGGACAATTTGAGAAATAGGTGGGCAAATGTCATGTGACCAGCGCCTAGCTGAATCACTGATTAAGCCTGAAAAATTTGAAGGAATTATTCATAGCTTTTTTATAGCTATTTGAAACCAGTCGCAATTATAAAATGCCTTTAAAACATTTTTTGTGCTTTTAGATATTTCAGATTTAGAATATTTCAATATAAAAATTAAGGGGCTATGTAATTTGTGCCATATTCACAAGGAATCTGCAATAAACAAAATAATTTCAGAAACCAACATCAGACATAATTATTCGTTTTGGGAAACATTTCGAAAAAGTTTATTGCATCCAAAGAACACTTTGATGTGTTTTTGAATATGTTTCAGAAGTTGAATTGTTTCAAAAACGTATTGGTTATGTATTTTCTATCGAACATTTCAGCTGAAATGATATCGAAACACACCAGAAATTTGACAAGGGCTGAGTGTACAATGCATTTACCATGCAATTTCGGTAACATTTTCAAAGCATTATTACCATCTTATGAACTTAACATTGAGAAAATGGCATCATATATTTTCAGTATATTTGAATGGTTTAGGCCCTGATTTTTTTTTTTTTTTTTTTTTTTTTTTACAAAATTAGTCTTTTTTTTACTAATTATTTCACTTTTATGCTTCATTAATTAAATCAGTCTGCTTTATGATTGTGTGTGCAACTAATTCTGTCTATAAAATTCTTCTTCAATATTATATTTTTTTCATACCAACTAATTCTTAGTTTTTAAAAATATAGTTTAAAAATAGAACACCTCTAGATGATCAAGGCAATGCAGATGAAGCAACATACTTTGTTTGACCTGGCTTGACATTGCTTTGAACTTTGAACTTTGATTTACCCTAACTAATGTATTTCTATTGTTCTATTGTGTTCGTAAGTAAAACTTGAAATGCAGCAGTATCGTTATATATAATGCTCATATTTTTTGCAAAGAAAAATTATTTGACAAATCTGGGTGAGTATTATATCCAAGAAATAAATGACGTTATATTCTGTTGTAACATGAATACATTCTTATCCTTTGATTTTTTTTTATGGTTTACTTTATATACCAGAATGTAAGCAACAGCTAAGAACTATGAAATAGTACATGTTGATACGAGATGTTGCACGCTTAAAATCTGGACTGTTGTTTTATTACTCTCAGAGGGCTGTGCAATGATCAATGACCTAGATGTGATATTTCATGGCTTCATGTTTCAAATCATTTATACCACGGTTTTCCGAGTTAAGCGCTTCACGCTTTAACTCAGAAAAAAACATGGTATAAATATTACGTATTCCAATAAGTTATTGAGATGATCACTGAATGGGTGCAGATTGTACATCATTGTGTACTATGCATGATAAATACGGTATCAGTGTGTAATATACATGATAAAATATGGTAGTATATTACCGTCTAAGTAAATTTAGAAATACGAGACACAAAAAAATGAAAACATGATCAAAACCATACAAACAAACAAAAAATAAGACAGAAAACACAATTGAAATCTAGAATCTGGTTTGGAAAGACATGGCTTCATCAGTTTAATGGAATGGTTAAATAAACATTACAACTTGAAGAAGTCACGTAAAATCTGGACGAACATTTACAGAGCATTAGTTAAAAAAAGGAAATTTGTTCTTAGATATTTTTTTTACAGTTAGAATATATTTTAGTTTTGTATGTTTGGAAGGTTTAGATTATTTATTAATTGAATTGTGAACCGCATTGGTGGCGTAGTGGTTAGCGTGCTCGCCTTGGTGTTAAACAACAATCACTCACTCACTTAATTGAATTGTGCTTTTGTAGTTTTTGTCAGCCATATCAGCCCCAGAGGTGGAGAAGACGAAAACGTGCAAGAAACTACAGAATATGACAAATATGATTGGACGAGTATCAGATGCCATTCAGGATTTACAGACGCCCAAAATACAGGAAACTGCAGAACACCCTAAGGTGGATGTAGTAAGGCTGAACCCTACAGCACTCTCTCCACAAGAGGTAAGAAAACCTTACAGAACTCTCTCAACAGGAGGTAAGAAAACCCTACAGAACTCTCCCTGGAGGAGGTAAGAAAAACTTACAGAACTCTCTCAACAGGAGGTAACAAAACCCTACAGAAATCTCAGCAGGAGGTAAGAAAACCTTACAGAACTCTATCAACAGGAGGTAAGAAAACCTTACAGAACTCTCCACAAGAGGTAAGAAAACGCTACACAAGTTTCTCCATGGGAGATTGAAAAACCCTACAGAACTTTCACCACAAGAGGTAAGAAAACCCTACAGAAGTCTCTCCACAAGAATACAAGAGTTTAACATTTGTCTCTCAAATTGATGAAGCTATTTGTCTTCAGTAACTTTAGTAAACACCGAAAATATTGAGAATCTCTTTATTTAAATTTTGTTTTTAAAACATTGATAACTAATTTAGTGTGGACAACATGTTTCTGGGATAACCTTCATCAGATACTCTCAAAGTTAAAAGATTGTAAAGGCAAATATTTAAGTTTCCTTTTTATATTCCAGAAATCTGTATACATTTACTTAAGAAATATGTTAATTTTTATTAACAGATTATACGGTATATATAACCTGGTTTGGGGCAGTTTATGCTTAATAAACCATATAAGCTGTTCCAAGCCAAGGTATACACAAATGTACAAGTATAACCTGTTCAAAAATTGAACATATTCCTTATAATTTAATTTTCACAACAAAATTTAATGATTCCTCGATTTTAATTACGATTATTTCATTATGTTCTATTTGAAATTATCGTTGGCAAAGGAATATATGTTGGTGATGTCACAATACCAACCCAGATTATCAAGTACATTGTATAACCAATGTGCTCCAGGTGGATCAGCCAATAAGATTGCAGTATTCACATCAAATTAAATTATTGTCTGTTGAATAATGTTCCATATTATTATGAATTGTAACTTTTATTTGTTATTTCAGTTTCTGGGAACATTTTCTGATGGACTATGGCAAGGAGGATTATTGCCCAAAATTTTGAGAGATTCGTCTTTTCTATCAGAAGCCGTCAAGAATTATATTTCAGGGTTTAAAGACCGTAAAAACAAAGGTCACGAGATTCCGTCCGTGTTGGTGCGGTGGATTGTACTTGACGGAGTTATGCACCCTGCATGGACCGAAAGTATAAATACGCTTTTTGATGAAGAAAAAAAGTTCTCCATCGCCAATGGAGGCAGAATTGATCTTCAAGGTTAGTTTATCTTCTGTCGCATTTGACCTACTTTTGTATCTATCAGAATTACATGTAGGTCGGGGCCGTCGTGGCCAGGATCGTATGGTAGTTGGATTTACAACTACTTATGCAATCAGTACCTATCAACACTAAAGTTGTGAGTTCGAATCCGGAAATAAAATTAATGAATTCACTGTAGTATTTGATGTTTTATCGGAACACTCCACTTGACCTACATTAGTATATTTATGGTATTTAACACCACTTTCAACAATATTTCAGTTATATCCTGGATGTTTTATTGGTGGAGGAAAGCAGAGTATCCAGAGAAAACCACCGACCTGTCGCAAGTCACTGGCAAACTTTATCACATAATGTTGTATCGAGTACACCTCGCATCAGCAGGATACGAACTCACAACATTTGTGGTGATAGGCACTGATTGCATTGACAGCTGTAGACCAGGACAACCCCATTAATATTTTGAAAAATTGTAGTTTTTTATGAAATATATAAGGAAAATTGAAAGTTTTCGAATATATTTTTTAGCTCACCTTGCCAAAGGCAACGTGAGCTTTTGCCGTCACTTTGCGTCTGTCATCCGTTAACTTTTTAATCTTTTTCTCTAAAACCACTTAGCCAAATGAATTAAAACTTGGTAGGAGGCATCTATGGGAGGTCCTCTATACAGATTGCACATTTCATCCCGATCCGTTTACAAACATGGTCGCCACAGGCAATTCTTGTTTCTGATTGGTCGATTTTTTTAAATCTTCTCCTCTAAAACCACTTAGACAAATGAACAGAAACTTGGTTGGAGGCATCTATGGAAGATCCTCTATACAGATTGCACATTTCGTCCCGATCTGTTTACAAACATGGCCACCACAGGCAATTCTTGTTTCTGATTGGTCGATTTTTTTAAATCTTCTCCTCTGAAACAGTATGGCCAAATGAACCGAAACTTGGTAGGAAGCATCTATGGAAGGTTCTCTCTAAGGATTCCTCATTTCGCCCCGATCTGTTAACAAACATGACCACCATAGGCAATTCTTGTTTCTGGTTATTTCTAAAAAAAAACTCCTCTGAAACCGAGTAGCCAAATGAACCGAAATTTGGTGGAAAACACCTATGGTAGGTTCTTATAAAGTTTCCTCAAAGCAGAATGAAAGATGAGTGACACAGGCTCAGCCTACTGAGCCTCTAGTTTAGCAAATGATGGTATATCTTCAATATTGCTAAGAGTGGTATTAAACACCAATCAATCTAATTAAGAGATAATATGACTTTGTATTTAGAGGCAGATAGATGTAAGCCACCTCGAGTATTCCCTCCCTTGGAAGGTACAAGATATTAGTAATGATAGTTAGTTACTGTGTAAATCAAGTTAATTGTACCAGGAACCATATTTTATGTTGTCTTAGCCTTAGTGAACTGTTCTTCTTTTCAAAAGTAAAGGGGATCGTCGTGGATTTTTATAGTGCTAGCTCACTGCAACAATAGCCCGCAGATAGACATGTCGCCCCACTCGGATACATTATCGTGATTCCGAACCAACCAGTCTTTGCTCTTTCTCCATAATGTTGTTTGCTTAGTGGAGAAGCAACAAATACCAATTTTATAGTCTTTGGTTCGAACTGATCTGGGCTCGAACCCATGATCTACTGCACACGAGGCGAGGATGCTAACCATTACACCACGGATGCGGTTCTGAATGTAACTGAAAGTTTGGATACTTGATATTATATAGGATGTAGTTCTGTGTTAATGGATCACTATAATAAGATTAAAGAGATCTCACAAATATCTAATTGGATATTTTTTGCCCCAGACTGCTAGGTGCCTGGTGCATTAAGTTTTATCCATGTCCATCCATCCCACATTAAGTTTTATCCATGTCCGTACGTCCCACATTTGGTTATCGCTCAATAACTTAAGTTCCCCTAAAGCAAATCATTTGAAATTTATACACACGGTCAGGGACCATAAAAGAAAGGCCATGTTCGATTTCAGACTTTACAACTTTCTCAGTTCTGAAATAATGCATGCCTCTGTGTACTGTAGCTGGAAGCGGGGGCATCCATGTTCTATATGTACTGTAGCTGGAAGCGGGGGCATCCATGTTCTATATGTACTGTAGCTGGAAGTGGGGGCATCCATGTCCTATATGTACTGTAGCTGGAAACGGGGGCATCCATGTTCTGTGTGTACTGTAGCTGGAAGCGGGGGCATCCATGTTCTATGGACACATTCTGCCATTTTTTATTTATCAACAGAGACTTGATTTGCACAGTAATTAGTGTTAGCTGATTATATCTTATCTATTACAGCAGCATCATGTCTTAGTTTTAGTTACAATAAGAGTAATAGCATGTCATTTAGTGTTAGGCTATAAAACAATATGTTAGTCAAAACACGAAGTTAGAATAAATTCTGTAATAGTATATGTTATAAATTAGTCATGTCATTTAGTGTTAAGCTATATAACGATACGTTAGTCAAGGCACAAAGTTTGCATGAATTCTGTTTTAGTATACAGGATACAGGTACTTTTATTAAAATTGTAATTCATTATTTTAAATAGAGATGAAAGTTTTCCTCCGTTCAGCGTATTTCCTCTTTTTTTGTGCAAGATATTTGAAAATAAAATGTGTCAAAACAGTGAGAAAATGAAGGTGTAAACACACTGTATAGAGGTCTCCTCTTTTTTAAACAGTGAGCACTTTCATGTTTGTTTAAGGAATGAAAATTAAATTATGTACTATAAATATAGTAAATTTTTGATATTTCAATTTTCGCTATTTTTGCAGTGAATAAATGATACATAGTGATATATTAAATATGGTGATGTTTAATTCCATTTTAGTTTGTATATTGCCATACATACCAACCTCTGAAAGTTAAAAATAAAATCAGGTCATGACCTGCAATGGACAAAAAAAAGCAGGTCATAATGTGTGACGTACTTTATCAGCCATTTTTCTTGCATTTCATTGTATAAATTTACATGTTGATAAATTCTTCAAGCTAATTAATGTGCACATGTATCCATATGGTGAGTCCATAGCAATATGTTTGAAGCAAATCATAGTCTTTGCATTGCTCTTGTTAGACCGAGTACCAGTTTGTTTGTCGTAAGAGAAATAAATCTTATAAAAAAAAGGCATAAAACGTAAAATTTTAGAATCAAATCTGTAATGTGCAAAAGGTCTATTGAGACTCTCCATTCTAAATTTAATTGTAATTTGATTTAATTTTTTTTAAGTTACACAGCCTTTCTATGTTTCTTCTGAAATTTAAACAGTGATATTTTTGTTTGTTTGTCGAACCTTGTTATCTTAGTCTTTGCCTTAATTTTTTTCACCTATTTGCCTGAAGCCAATTTTAGAAAAAAAAGATTATATTTATTCAAACAAATTCTTTCATAATTTTCACTTGTTCGAATCCAGTTTTACTTGTCCCAGACAGGTGGGTTAGTGTGAAGATTGGTTATCTTAAATTCAGATAAATCGTGTCTTGTATTACTGGAAGTAAAAATTTTGTTTAAAAATCCACTTATAGCAGTTTTCATGTTAATTTTATCCTGGATAGCAGAAATCCTTGGATATTTAAGAATTGAATCCATTTTTTTGTAGTTTTATTGGCGTGTAAAAGCATGGACCGAAGCACATTTTGTATGAAATGCAAAAAAATGTGCCTCAGTCCACGCTTTTACACTCCTATAAAACTACAAAAAAATGCATTCAATTCTTATAATTACATTTAAATCACACCAAAATTTAATATAGTTGAATTTTTCGTTGTGAATTTTATTTGTGTTAGATTATTTGCTGTTGGAAATTACTATGCCATTGATTGTTTACATCTGACGTCGCCATGGAGGCACGTGCAAGTTCGGGTTTGAGTTTTATTGGGATGTAAAACATCTTTTTTATATTCATGTGACCACTTCATAACCAATCATATTGTAACATTTCAATGAAAAACGGAAGTAATGTAATTATTTTAAAATAAAATTACTGGTCCATTTGACTTTGACGTAGCAAAATTTGGTAGTAATTAACAATTTTTTTTTTCAGACACTACAGCATTGATTTACGAGACAAATTATTTACACGATGCTTCACCGGCTACAATGTCACGCTGTGTTATTATAAACTTTGGCCCTGAAACAGTACGCTGGAATTCTCTGTTTGAATCCTGGACTAAAACAGCCAAAACAAGATGGGTGCTGACATCGGCAGCGTAAGTTATCTTATTACTTTATACTGAGGCTCTTAACCTTATTTCAAGGGGCCGTCATGGTCGTGATCGTATGGTAGTTGGATTTACAATTGCATATGCAATCAGTGTCTATCAGCACTAAAGTTGTGAGTTCGAACCTCGTTCAATACAACATTATGTGATACAGTTTGACAGTGACTTGCGACAGGTGGGTGGTTTTTTCCGGGTACTCTAGATTCCTCCACCAATAAAAACTGACTGCCATGATATAACTGAAATATTGTTGAAAGTGGCATTAAACACCATAGACTTGAACCAGACCTTAACCTTATTTCAGGTCAGTAAAATGTTGTTAATTTAAATCTCAATAATTTTCGTAATTTCCATTGAAATCTGTGATGAGTTAATACACTCTAAATTTATGCCAAGCAGTTGTCTTTCTTTGCGATGATCCTTTCCACTAAAAATAGGTTTCCATTGTTACAAGACACTTTCAACAATATTTCAGTTATATCGTGGCAGTCAGTTTTATTGGTGGAGGAAACCAGAGTACCCGGAGAAAACCACTGACAACTCACTGACAAACTTTATCACATAATGTTGTATCAAGTACACTTCCCCATGAGCGGGATTCCCACTCACAACTTTAGTGGTGATAGACACTGATTGCACAGGTAGTTGTAAATCCAACTACCATATGATCACAACCACGAAGGCCCACTTACACTGCATTGAAGCTACTAGATTATATACTAATTGTACTATTGTGTTCCTAATTTATTAAATAGAATAGAATACAGATTTTTTTAAATATTGTATTCAATTTTTTACAAATTTTTATTTAAAATTTCATATTAGAATTTATGAATAAAAAATGGAAATAGAAGTTTATTTTTTTTTTTTTTTTTTTTACAATTTCAGATTCAAGGTATGGGAGGAATTAGGCAGAGACATTTTTGTGCCAACATTGAAATTCCTGAAGAATGAATGTTGTTCGGCTCTTTTCACCGATGTCGGTCATGCTGCTCAAACAGCTAATGAAATCAACATGGGAATACAGGAAATGACAACATTTTTGAAGATTTTATCAGTACTTCTAGATAAAGTGTTCCTTAGAGATGACTTTGAAAAGAAACAGAAAGCTGCTGAACAAGAGGGTATGTAATATTTGTAATCAGAAATATGCATGAACTATCTCCCTTTACTAAATTCAGTAAAGTCCATTTAACAAATAGAGTAGTTTCCCCTCTTGTAAGGCCTTCCCTTCTTGTAAGGCCTTCCCTTCTGCAATGGAAGTGTGGTATTGAAGGAGGGATGTCCTCTATTGAGGGTGTGGTCTTAAAGGATGCATGGCCTCTATTGAGAGGGATAATTTAGAAGTATTTTACTACTATCTCAGTGTATCTGAAATTTGGTCTGATAAAGGGGATGGCTTGTAGTGGGAGGGACCTTATAAGAGGGGAACTACTATATAGAACTGGGGGGGGGGGGGGGGTAAAATTGTGTACATTGTTCTTTTTTTATATTTTGTTAATTTATCTAGACAGGTTTTTTTCCCTTATACTCTAAAAGTACATGTTATGTTTGTATGTTTCAGAGGAAAATCGTGTAACTCCTAGCAGTATGGCACCCTCCAGACAGGCAACCAGTCGTATGACAAGCAGTTCCCAGATAGAGCATCTTCTTCCTAACTATCTTGATATACTCAAAGGAATGTTTGCTTTCTCATATATTTGGAGTTTTGGAGGACACATTCATGAAAGGTGCCTTTTTTGTGTGCTTTCTTGTTATTATTTGGTTGTATGGAAAGCTTGAAAAACAAAAATGAACATACAAGAGATCGAACAATTTCCCCTATTTTTAAAAGTTATTTTCTGTGTTTCTGATGAAAAGTCACTATGAAGCAGTCAGAACAAGGACTGGTTGGCTGTCAGTCAAATAATTTGATATCTACGTTTTTCTTAGAATATGTGACGGTATTGGTGGTGTAATGGTTAGTGTGTATTCTGTAATGAATAGAGATATTGTCCTGATTTTTTGTAAGTAGTCATGTTATCAGAAGTTACACATTAAGTTGAATTTCCTTCTTTAATAATTAATGCTCCTCTTCTTCAAATATAGCTGAACAGCATTTGTGGTGTAATGGTTATCATGCTTGCCTGGAGTGTGGTAGATCGAAGGTTTGAGCCCCGATCGGGTCAAATATAGCGGTAAATGAATGAAAACACTCAGAATTATAATTCATTTTCTTTTTACCATTGATGATAATCATTTGACATTTTATGGTTTTAATTTCAGATTCAAAGACAAATTCAGTAAGTTTGCTCATGATGCCATGTACAGAGCTACACATCCCATCCGTATTCCTTTCCCAGCCACGGTGTTTGATTATTGTTTAGATGAATCCACTGGAACATTCATAAGATGGGGAGAAAAACAACAAGATAAAGCTAAAATATTGGCTGGAGGATATACTATTACTCCTGATGTAAGTTTTTCATTAATAAAAAAATTGTAGCACTTTGGATTAGAAGATGGTAATTTATATTTACGTTTGTTTGCGACATTGTGCTGCCAAATTTTAGCAGACGACAATTCATCAACATCTACATTTACGACGGGAAAGTCAGTCACATGCACCGGCGCATGTGCTAATGAGATTATACCCAATCGATAAATCACTCGTTTGGTTACAAAGGGAAAGAAGGACATCAAGTTAGAATTTGTATTAGAGAGTACAAAACAAGACAAAACCAGAGGACATGTTTGCATTGTGAAATTTTAAATATTTCAGAAGTACTGTGTGAGTTGTATTTTGTACATTTTAATTGAAACAAAAAAAATTTATGACAAATGTCGATGGAAGAAAATTAACCATGATGCATTACAATATCTAAATTATGCAAATTGATCTAATTTGTCCAACCTTTTGATAATTTTTACATTTAGAATTTACAATTTTAGGTTGAGAAATACAATTACTTGACAGAATTGATGTTGAATGCTCAACATCCAGTATTACTGACGGGATGTCCTGGCGTAGGCAAAACAGCACTCGTACAGGTGAGAATAGCTGGCATGAACCCCCACTGCTACTTTTAATGCAGATACTGAACTATTAAAAAATTCATATTGTAAGAATTATAGAATTTCTATTTAAAACAAAACGTTTGTTTCAAGTCAAATCAGACAGCATCGTGACTGTGATCATATGGTAGTTGGAGATTTTCATCTACCTATGCAATCAGTTGTGAATTCAATTTTTGCCCAAGGTGAGGTGAGGTGTACTTGATATAGAATATTGTGATACCGGTATTCTTGTACTCCAGTTTTCTCTGTCAATAAAATTGACCACCAGGATATAACTGAAATATTGTTGAAAGTGGCAATAAACATGGATAACCCAATGGGACGTCAGGATTTAGTCTTTTATTTTGGGGAAATTCCGGACTTGGTTGAATCTTTATAGTACTAGCTCCACTCTGATACATTATCCTGATTCCAAACCAACCAGTCTTTTCTGTTTCTCCTTAATCTTGTATGCTAATAGCGGATAAGCAGCAAATACCAATTTGATTGTCTTTGGTTTGACCCTACCGAACCCATGATCTACCACACTCTAGGCAAGCTTGCTAACCATTACACCACAGATGCAGTATCTGTATAAAGTGATGCCCAGCATATAACAAAAATGTCACCGTTTCTTAATATCTTTGTCGTTTCAGAATACAATTTTGTCAAAGCAGACTTCTACAAATGTTCTGATGTCTCGTGGCATGACAAGCTTTATATTCCAGAACCTTTTGGTATCTCAAATCCTAGAACTAAAACATAAAATATCTAACCACCTACAAACACCTGGAGGCAGTACTGGACAGTTTAGAGGCAAAAATACTCACCTGTTTTACATAGATGATCTCAATACAGCTCCTAGTAATCCTGAGGGAGGTAAGTTTGGTACAGATTTAATGATTGATTTATTGTGTTTAATGCCACTTTCAGCAATATTTCAGCTATATCATGGCGACCAGTTTTTGTAGTGGAAGAAACCGGAGAAAACCACCGACCATGGGCAAGCAACTGGTAAGCTTTATCACTTGCGGCTGCGAGTCGAGTGCACCATTTTTAGCTCGACTTTTCAAAGAAAAAAAGTTGAGCTATTGTTGTCACTCCGGCGTCAGCGTCTGGGTTGGTTAAGTTTTCGGTTAAGTTTTTTGTCAGAGTCCATTTCTCAAAAACTATCAAAGGTATCCATTTGAAACTTGGAATACTTGTTCACTATCAAAAGAGGAACCAATTACAACAAGGCAGATGACCCTGTGATTTGTATATCCAGAGTTATCTGCCCTTGTTTCAACATAGTACATAGAAATAGGAATCATTCACCGCTTCTCCCGTTTGGTAACGCTACTGTTCCATAAGTGGTTACATGTGCGTTTGAATCACAAAGACGCTTGTATCTTAACGTTAACCTAATGACGGCACTGAATTATAAAACTTGGATGGTGCAAACTAGTACAGCGCGGGTGATACTACCTGTTAGAAGTATAGATTTAGTTGACGAGTATATGTAAAATAAAAGTATTATCTTTAAATTGCAAGAAAAGAGTTTTATTATGACCATGTTAAGAAATACAACGGACGTTTACAAGCCATATCGGCATGTACCTTGGTGTAGCCTATGCATGTTCATAAAAGTTGTACATTGTACATGATGTTTGGCTACTCACACTGCAATATTGATGAACTTCATTCCAGCATTTTAAAGTACCTGAATTTTGGGAAATATACTACCTCCAAGTGGAAAAAAATAGAATAATAAAGTCCCCGTCTCCACATACAAAATTTTGAATATTCAATATATTGATCTAGGTCTATCTATATTTAGGCAATCTTCAAATCTAAATCACACTCTTTAATATTATTTGGTACAAAATTATACAGATAATATTCCTTTTTCGTGTAGTGGTATTAACTGTTAAAGATTCGACAACAAGCGGGTTAATCATAGCATTTGCCATTTATTTTAGAAAGATTTTGAGCAGATGTATTATGAATGGCATAATAAATAGTTAAATAAAGGAAATTCGTTGTTTCTTACTATTTAAATTATTTTCGACATATTTTGGTAGCAATCATATATTTTGTACAATCAGACTGGCTGATCATCATACAAAACCTGGAACTGCCATACAATGTAAAACTAAAGACTATATAGTTGTCACATACAGAGTTCCGTCTGGGTTTTAAGTGGGATTTGTGCTGCTCAATCTTCAGTTTTCTGTGTAGTTTTTTGTAGACCGCTGTTTATCATTTTGTCCTTTTTCGCTTGGCCACTGCATTGCCTGCCCTTCTTCGATATATGACTTTGGATAACCCTTTTGGCATCTACAAACTTTTCTTATCTGTTCAGTGACCTATACTATCCCAATTATCAAATTTATTTCCTTGTAATATAGATGTATAAAAATATATTGAAGATTACAATTATTTGGCATAATGAACTTTTTAATGGTAATGGACTAATGGCAAAGCACATGATTTTTGTAGGTAAATTCCATTCTAATGCAGGTAAAAACGTTATTTATAGCTTTAGTTAGCTTCCTGTTATTGAAATGAACAGTCAAACGATTTGAATTACAATTTCAGTAATGCTACGAAAATATCAGGAATTTGCATAAATCCCAGTTCTATACAAAAAAAAAGTAAACATAAAAAAATGACTACTGATTGAAAATAGAAAATCGTGAATTTAATGGTAAAAAGTGGGAAGGGAGGGGATGAGAATCTAAAAAGAATTTTATTTTGTGTGGCTTAAACAAAAAATTGAAACAAAAATGAGAAAAGGAAAATATGTTTCAAAAATAAAAACTGTGATCATCTAGGTAAGGGAAGGTCAATTAAGTTTTTCCTTTCCGTAAACTAGATATATCATACAGATGAAGAATATTTTTTGCTGAAATATTTTGAAAATAATCATAAATGTGTTCCCTTTGGATTGTTTATTACAAAGATAAATTTATTATTGCTATTCATTTTTTTTTTATCATTAACCGTTTTTAGATTTATTTTGAATAAGCTCCCCTTTAAACGATATAAAGTACCAACTATGTTACTTGAAAAGGTGTCTATACACACAGAAATTCTATTTGTTCATTGTTACAATTTTTTTTTTATTATTACTTGTTCTTTTTCTGTGTTTGTTGAAAATTGTATATTACTGCCTAAAGGTATAAATGAATTTGTTGTGTTCCTGTGTATTGCACATGCATGGTTTAGATTTGTTTACCCTTTTACCCAGATTTGTATTATTGGTCATAAAGGGACAATTTTTTTCAGAACAAACATTCTGTTTCAGAGTGCATTTTTTTTCAGTTACAAAAATGTAGCATCGAAATCTTTTTATAAAAGTAAAATACACCCTTTTCCCCTAATGCTAATGCAAAGAAATGAAATGTGATACACGTATACACCGTTAGGAATTTAATTAATAACCTAATATCCCTGTCGTTCTGTAGTCAACTGTTCCAGTGCAATGGTTGTAAGTATAAGATACAGTACTATTTTTAAAAAAAGAAGCGGCCCGTATTGAATATCCTGCAATACGGGTAACTTCTTTTGTTTCAATAGTAGTTTATCCAACTTGTACAATAATGTTATAATTTATAAAATAAAAAAAAGTCGTGAGAACAGTTTTGTTTGTGAACGAATTTACAGAATTTTCCTATTCATGTTATAAGGGCATTATATATTGACATGTCCTTGTACCTAACGTTAACAATTCAAGCGTCATCGAGATTAAAACGTTCTGCTAACCACTTATGGAACAACAGCGACGTCTGTCGAAAGAAATTTGGTGAATGATCCCCATTAGGGATATTTTTTTAGTATAATTAAAATTTCTCAATAACTATCAAAGCTATTAACTTGAAACTCAATACACTTGTAGAAAGTGTTGACCCCAATCTGTTGACAAGAGAAGACAACTCCATCCTGCATTTTATTTGAGTTATTCTCCCTTTTTGACTTAGCATTTCTTCAAAAAATACAATTTCTCAATAATTATGATAGGCATTGAAATGAAACTCAACATACCTATTCACTATCAAATGGGGAACCCAATACAACAAGGCAGGTGACCCTGTGATGTGTATATCCAGAGTTATCTGCCCTTGTTTCGACATAGTACATAGAAATTTGGGATATTTTTTTAGAATAATTAAAATTTCTCAATAACTATCAAATCTATTAACTTGAAACTCAATACTCTTGTAGAACGTGTTGACCCCAATCTGTTGACAAGAGAAGACAACTCCATCCAGCATTTTATTTGAGTTATTCCCTTTTTGACTCAGAATTTCTTCAAAAAATGCAATTTCTCAATAATTATGATAGGCAGTGAAATGAAACTCGACATACCTGTTCATTATCAAATGGGGAACCCATTACATAAAGGCAGGTGACTCTGTGATTTGTATATCCAGAGTTATCTGCCCTTGTTTCAGTATAGTACATAGAAATTTGGGATATTGTTTTAGTATAATTAAAATTTCTCAATAACTATCAAAGCTATTAACTTGAAACTCAATACACTTGTAGAAAGTGTTGACCCCGTTCTGTTGACAAGAGAAGACAACTCTATCCAGCATTTTATTTGAGTTATTTCCCCCTTTTTTACTTGCATTTTTTTTCTAAAATATAGTTAGAAGTATGTATAACTTTGTAAATTGCTTGCAGTTTAATATCAGATGCGAAAAAGTCGAGCGTCCAGCACCCGTTGGCGGTGCTCTTGTTTGTAATTTACAAAGCCGGTCGCCAACCAACGCCGTATTGGTGATAGGCTTGTATGAGTTGTTAAATAATCCAACTACCCAACCCATTGAGCCACCCGGGTCCTTTGGAGGTTTGGTACAGTCAAACCTGCTTTAGTGACCACCTCTATTAAGCAATAACTTGTATTATTTGATTTTTATTTTCTCTTCACAATGCATTTTCATATCAATTAAACCTGTATTAAGTGACCACCTGTCTTATGTGACCATATTTCACTGTTCCCTTGGAAGGTCACATAAGACAGGTTTGACTGTAGGTAAATGTTAAAGAGAACTGAAATGGCGCAAATAAGAATGGACAATGAATTCAGAGAGACACAGGTAACACATTGGGCACAAGACACAAAATGAAGACATACAAAACAAAAAACACAGCACAGAAAACTAAAAAGATGAGCAACACGGACCCCACCCATTTTTCTATGTTGAACATTAACAGTCAACACATTGGACACAAGACACAGAATGAAGACATACAAAACAAAAGCACAACACAGAAAACTAAAAAGATAAACATCACAAACCCCACCCACTAAAAAAATGGCCATGTAAGGTAATTAGTCCCTGTTTCTTATAACACACCAGTCGTGTTACTCATAATAAAGTCCTGAAAAATGTAGTATGTAACAGATTACAAAGGTTTTTTCTTGTATGTTAAAGGTTAAAAGTCACCCACGAAATGGACACAGATCAGATAAGGCAGTTCTCAAGCTGTGATTTTAATAAGACGGAGGGTCAACAGGGTTCAAGAAATGGGGAATAAAGATTCACATTGCAGGAAAAAATCTTTGGTTGAAATTTTTAGAATTTGAAAGACAATTATATTTGACAAGAAGCATTCTTTTTGATATGCTAAGCAAGTTTCTACATGTGAACACCCCCAGGAGTATATTTAAAAATTGTCCTGGAGCTCACATTTTGTCCTAGACTACAATAGAAAATACATTGTGTAATTTAAAAAATGTCTTTCTCAGTGACCAATAAAAGATCGTGTGAACCTCTGGTTTGTGAATTATTACCTACATCCACCATTTAAAGAAAATAATCAAATTCATCATATTTATGATCTGGGCTGTATTTTCAGGTTATCAACCTCCATTGGAATTACTACGCCAGATATTAACTCAGAGAGGATGTTATGACAGACAGAGAAAAGAGTTCCAGGATATGGAAGAGGCCATGTTTTTAGCAACAACTACACTACCCAGTGTGGCAGGTAATGTTTATTTTGTGAAAATAATGATAATGATAAATAGTGATATATCAGAAGGGCATTCATTGATTTCAAGTTTTATAAGGGTCGTCGTGATCGTATGGTAGTTAGATTTACAACTACCTGTGCAAGCAGTGCCTATCAGCACTACAGTTGTGAGTTTGAATCCCACTCATGGCAAGGTGTACTCAATACAACATTATATGATAAAGTTTGTCAATGAATTGCAACAAGTCAGTGGTTTTCTCCACCAATAAAACTAACTTCCATGATATAACTGAAATATTATTGTTGTTTTTGCACTAAGAGATTCATTTTTCAACTATATCATGGCAAGATCAAATTACTTTTCGATGAGATGATGTTTGCTTTGTCCTAGATCAACACACTTAATTGGATTTTTATATTTTTAGCTCACTTAAACAATAGTAGACAGAAATATAGGTACAGCCTGCACCAAAAACAACTAGCCTTAAGCCCCAGTCTAGTAAAAATGGTTTCAGGCTAGTAAAAATTGAATAAAATTTGCTTAATCAAATAGCAAAAATTCTTCTCTCAAATGCTATTCTGGTTAGTTTGTCAAAAACAAATTGGCACAGACTGTAGATATATCACTCATCTCAGACTCATTATCCTGATTACGAGCGAGCTAACCTTAATGCTGTGTTCTCGGTAGAGGAGCAACAAATACCTTTTTTTTTTGACCCGACCATCAATCAACCCAACGATTTATCACACTCAAGACCAGCACATTAACCATTACATCGCTGATCCCGTAAAAACAAATTTTATATATATGTGTGTGTATCTAAATATAGTACAAATATTTTGTATGTATCTGTTACAGGATATGGATTAGGAAGAGCATGTCATGTGATCTCCTCCAGATTGACACGCCTCTTTGTAAACATAACAGTATTTACACCGTCTGCTGAGACACTTCTCAGTATGCATGGTAAAGGGCTACAAAACTGGCTGGAAGAATTCCCTACATACAGTGTGGAACATCATTTTGAATTTGCAAGGGTATGTTGAGCTTTATTTGTCTGTGGCATCATTATATAGAAATATTTATGGATTATCTCCCTTTACTAAGCTAATTATGGATTATCTCCCTTTACTAAATTAAATATGGATTAACTCCCTTTGCTAAATTATGTATGGATTATCTCCTTTTACTAAGTTAAGTATGGATTGTCCCCTTTACTAAATTAAGTATGGATTATATCTCCCTTTACTTTATTAAGTATGGATTATCTCCCTTTACTAAATTAAGAATTGATTATCTCCCTTTACTAAATTAAGTATTGATTATCTCCCTTTAAATTAAATAAAGTCCATTTAGCTACAGTAGTCCTCCTCTTCTAAGATCGACCTCTCTGCAATGAAAAAGTGGCGCATAAGAAAGGTAGGTACAATTTAGTAGTATTTTGATATTTCAGTGCATCTGAAATCTGGCCAGATAAGATGGATGGCCTTTGGTGGGAGGGGACGTATAAGAGGGGGGACTAATGCATTCTAGTAAACAAAAATAAAAATAAACATATATTTTAGTTTTAGCAATTAACATTTTGGAGATATGTGGACGACCTATTTTAATTTTTTTTATTACGTAGTGAAATTTCAAGAATCCAATGACTTGCGACAGGTCGGTGGTTTTCTCCGGGTACTCTGGTTTGATCCACTAATAAAACTGACCACCACGATATAACTGAAATATTGTTGAAAGTGGCATTAAACACCAAAAAACCAAATCAAGAATCCATTGTTGCAATAATTCACATTATGCTGACTGTTGTTAAAAGCCATAATATTGATCTATGTTTTTTCTTATCTCTCCTGTAGGCTATGACTCTAGGACTATTGGACTTATATGGACGTGTCAAAGAGAAATTACGACCAACGCCAGCCAATGCTCATTACATATTCTCCTTACATGACATCGCCAGAGTCGTCCACGGAATTCTACTGATGTCACCAAGGTCAAGGTCAAGGAAAATGATGAGGAAGAAAAAAGATGGTGATTCAAGTAATTACATTTTTAGCAGCTTTTTGTATCTTTTAGCGTCCCTTATTGTACTCGATACAACATTAAGTGATAAAGTTTGTTAGTGACTTGCGACAGGTCAGTTGTTTTCTCCGGTTTCCTGCACCAATAAAACTGACCGCCATGATATAACTGAAATATTGTTGAAAGTGGCGTTATGCACCATAAACCAAACCAAACTAAACCATCAATCTCTCGTTTGCCTTAAGTGGTCCATAATAGCTATATATTTTATCAGATTTAAGTTTGTATAAATTTAGGCCTTAGCCATAATAGCAGTATATTTTTTCAGATTTAAGTTTGTATAAGTTTAGGCCTTAGCCATAATAGCTATATATTTGTTCAGATTTAAGTTTGT
This sequence comes from Bathymodiolus septemdierum, assembly GCA_963383655.1. Classification (NCBI taxonomy): domain Eukaryota; kingdom Metazoa; phylum Mollusca; class Bivalvia; order Mytilida; family Modiolidae; genus Bathymodiolus; species Bathymodiolus septemdierum. The sequence goes on along the minus strand of OY726517.1, from coordinate 57,436,881 downwards.
ATAAGTTTAGGCCTTAGCCATAATAGCTAGGTGTACTCGATACAACATTATATGATAAAGTAAAACTGACCACCACGATATAACTGAAATATTGTTGAAAGTGGCATTAAACACCATAGACCATGACCAAACCACGTCACCACATAATAAATGTTTGATTTTCTTACAGGAAGTAGTAGAATATCGAGGCAGACATCTTGGGATTCCAGGTCAAGGACACAGAGTGTTACCAGCCAGGGATATACTGCAGAAGGAGGACCGTCTGCTCCAATGATGAAGGTCATAGGTCAACTATGGTGTCATGAATGTACCAGGATGTTTGCAGACCGACTTGTTTCTGCAGAAGGCATGTTTTGAATTTCATAAATTTACTATTGAATTTTATAACCTGGAAAAGTTGCATGGTTAAAATTATATTTGAAATTAGTATCATGTCCATGCATTAAAATATGTTCACTCCCCTTAGCAATACATGTATAAAATTAGGGCCACCTATGAAATTCTGGGTTTTTTTTGGTAAGGTGGTTCATGTTTTTAGTTTTCATGGAAAGTGGAATTAGAGCCTCTCGCTATTCTTAATTACAAAAAACTGCAACTTATAAAATGATCTCATTGTTAGATGTTGGAATATTACAAAAGAACCCCCCCCCCCCCCCCCCCCTAAAATACAAAAAATACAACAAACATCTAATTTTATGGTAAATATAAATCCAACTTATATGTTTATGGTGTTTAATGCCACTTTCAACAATATTTCAGTTATATTGCGGCAGTCAGTTTTATTGATGGAGGAAACTGGAATACCCAGAGAAAACCACAGACCTGTATATATATATATATATATATATATATATATATATAATCACAGCCACAGTGTTCCCTTTTGGTAATATATATAAAATTGATAAAATGAGTAAATTAAATGAGTAAAATGAGTTATCTTGTGTAACATCTTCTGTAACTATCACACAAGTTTTGTTACTGAAGTTTTGTAAATATTACATGTGAAATTTAAATGAACCTTTTTTATTGTAGATACAAACTGGTTTACAAAGACGATAGAGGAAACAGCAATGAAGTACTTTTGTATGCCACGAGATGATCCTAAATCAGAAATGGCAGCTATTTCAGAAGAAACTTATTCTCAGACTGTAAGATATATTTACCGGGATCTTATCTAAATGAGATGATGTTACTTATAAATACTGTACAGAAAGATCAAAGAAATCCAACTGTTAATTTTTTTTTTAAATATCACGTATCTACACACACAAAAATAACAACCATTGAAGTAAATAGTCAAGCCTGTGTATGCAGTCACCTCTATTAAGCAGTCACCTGTATTTTCTTGTCCTGTCATAGAACATTTCGTATGAATTGAACCTCTATTAAGAGGTCACCTGTCTTAAAAAGCCAGTTTTTCTTTGTCCCAAAGTTGACCTCTTAATACAGGTTTGACTGTATATAGAAAATTTTACAATATGAAATTACCATGATATACAGTTTATTTTTTTCAAAAATCTCTTCTTTATTATGTACTTTTATTACCGTGGTAGCTGTGTATAATATAAACTTTTTCACCTAGGAATATGGGACCTGACTAGATGTGTATTATGTATAAAAATCAGAAGGGATACATACCTTTCTTATAATTTTATGCGACATGTATATATGGATTAGGGTTATGGTGTTTAACACCATTTTCAGCAATATTTCAGTTATATTGTGGCGATCAGTTTTATTGGTAGAGGAAACCGGAGTACCAGGAGAAAACCATCGACCTGTCGCAAGTAACTGACAGACTTTATCACATAATGTTGTATCAAGTACACCTCGACATGAGGGGGATTAGAACGACATGTATATATAAGTGGTGCTTATTATACACCAATGTGTACTATGCACACCCATTTGCGGTATTTATCTTTTATTGAGCCAAATGATGTTTAAATCTTTTTAAGTACAGTCAAACCTGCCTTAAAGGACACCTCTATTTAGCAAATCACTGTCTATGAAGAGCAATCTCATATTTCCCATTAATGAATAGTGCATATAATTTTAACCTGTATATAAAGGACAACTGCTTATAAAGGCCACATTTTCAGGTTCCCTTGATTGACCTTTATATACTGGTTTGATTGTACTCTTTAAGGTGAAATGATGTTATATTTTACAAATTGGACAAGGACATAGATACTTCCATATAGAGAGAAACTTGGTGCTTGAAAAGGGGGTGGGGAGTTATGGTGTTTAAATATAATATTTGATTTAAAACTATAGGGACGCGGAACACCTCAAACCACGACCTCTCCCCCAGTCTCTGATCCAGAATCAGATGAGGAACTAGCTGATAATGAACTGACGGCTGTAGATGAGGTGTCTACCACTAGAGAGAATGATGACCAGACTACTACAACTTCTTCAGAGAAAGTCATCACTCCCTTAGACACACCCTTACCAGTTGTAGAACCTCTGTCCATGCTGACTGCTAGAACTCCTGAGACAGTGGATACAAGAGTTACAGGTATGTATCGTTTTGAAATGCTGGGGGTGGGAGGGAAATGTATTGTCAATACTATGGGTAATATTTTGTTATAAGGTTTCTTTCTTATTCTTCTGATAATTTTGTAATCACCAATCCTAAGGAGGGGCCGTCGTGGTCATGATCGTATGGTAGTTGGATTTACAACTACCTGTGCAATCAGTGCATCTCCACTAAAGTTCTGAATTTGAGTATCGCTCATGGCGAGGTGTACTTAATACAACATTATGTGATAAAGTTTGTCAGTCACTTGCGACAGGTCTGTGATTTTCTCTGGGTCCTCCAGTTTCCTCCACCAATAAAACTGACCACTACAATATAGCGGAAATATTGTTGAAAGTGGTATTAAACACCATAAACCCAAACCCAGTTTGTATTGTATATTTATTAAAATAATATTTATACTATTATCTTCAGCAATGATCCTATCGACCTTTGACCTTGACCTGTTTTGTAATCCCATTTGGTATTGTGTATTTATTAAAATAATGTTTATGCTATAAAAATACAAGATAAAAATATTACGATAATGTCATTTGTAAAATGATAATTAATTTGCACTGCAGATTAAAACATATCAATTGGTCTTGATTTTTTTTTTTGATGATATTTTTAAGGGTTTGATACAGAACTTGAAACTAATCGTACAACAAATGTTGATCCAACATCCGAGTCTGAGTACGAGACAGAACCATCGGAGGAGAGCGAAAGTAGCGAGGAAGAATCAGAAACGGAAACTGAGACAATTGATACTGGTAGAGGTATGTTAATTAATTCAACAGAATTTTGTTCATGTTGTACTGTCGTAGTATTAATACAAATAAGTGGACAGATTTTTTTGATTTTTTTTTTGGGTGGGGGGGGGGGGGGGGGGGGTATTTTGGCACTTTTAAAAGAGTAGTTTAGTGTTAGAAGGTTAAATGGTGTAAGTTTCATTTCATTCAAGACAATGAATTTACATAATATTTCAAGGTTATTGATATAGTAATTTGAGTTGATCCATAAATTTTAGTTTTATTTGTTTGTTTGAAATAACTATGGCTTGTAATTTTATTATTATGATTAAATATATGTTGTTTTGTCTTTACTTAAGGCCACAGCATATTGATGTCTTTTTTGCCATAATTTCAAAGATTGTTACACAAAAAAGATATTTAATTAGTCCTCACAATGAGTACCGGCCCTCCGGTCCAAGACCAGTAAAACTTTGTTCGAACCAGTAAATTTTTCAGTTTTTATTTAGAAATATATACCGGTAAATGTAAATTCTAGAATTTGATTCGGACCAGAAAATCAAAATTTTCATTTCGAAGACTGTTTAATAGACCTTTCGCATATTCCTGATTTGATTCTAAGATTAAACATTTTTATAAAGTTTTTATCTGAGTTATTTCCCTTACTGCTGGCAAAATGATACCAGTTCTGTGCAAGAACAACAGAACGGACAAAGAACTTGAGTTGAATTTTCTTATGATATGTAGATATATTTGAAACTTTAAAAAAAAATCAGAGTTTTATAGCAAAAAGAAAATTCACAAGTTGTCACAACATGAAAAATGTGTACAGATCATGGAAAAGTATATGTCCTATTTATTGAACCTTGTCTGAAAATGAACTCTTTTGCCAGCATTAAAGGGAAATGAATAAAAACGTATAATTTTAGAATAATGTCAGAATTTGCAAATGGTCTATTAAAATCTAACTAAAAATTTTTTTTTTAAATTTATTCTGCTATCCAAAAACATCTAACAACAAACTGTATCAGGTCATGTCAGATAACCTTTCATTGACATTCGGAATTGTTCTTCTTCTTCATAGACTTGTTTTGCTATTCAATGCCATAATATTTTGAAGGCACATCACTGATTGGTCATTTGGAAATTTGAGCGTCTTATTTGACCCAATACAGAATGTTGTTAGATAAATCAGTTTTAGGGCCAGATAGAAAGTGTTGTCTTAAATTTCAAAAGTTGTTAAAAAGACAATTTTTTTTTTTTACCAGATTCAGATTATAAAAAGTTCTTTCAAATTTTTTTGAAAGAATTAGTAATGATATTGCTGTGGTCTTAGATTGTATTACAATAATTCCCTATTTTCATTTAGCATATCCTTGTTGTTGAATTAGCATTAGCTAGTTAACCAATCCATTTTTATGTTAGCCTGATTTGTTATAGCTAATCCTATGTGTTTTAACTAGCATTATCTGTTTAAACCGAGACCATGGGTATAAATAGCTGTGGGGGGAGCAAACATTCAGATTGTTCATTATTTTGACCACGGTTATCTTTAGGAGGAAAAATCAATGATGCATAGTTTCACAGTAACTTTTGAAGCAAAATATTTGACAGGCATGGTCACTAGTGTTCCTTCTTATGAAACTTTCAGTCTTATTAAAAATAATATTCTTCATAAAAACTACAAAAATCACTTCGAAAATTCAAATTTCTGAGGTATGTGAACTTTAGGTCACATTGGTCATGTGACATACAGTTTCATAAATATGCTGGGGATTTTTGTTTATCATTCTATTAATAACACAATACCTTGAGTGATCTGATGATAAGCTCCACCCACAAATTTTGTCGATAGACACTACCACAAATGCTGGTTTAATTAACTAGTCCATATTTTACAGCTAACCTTAATTTGTTAACTAGTTCATGTTTTACAGCTAACCATGATTTGTTAACTAATCTGTGTTTTACAGCTAAACACACACCAACAACAGATATGTCTAAACAACCTACAGACAGTCGAGCTTCTTACATAACAGGTTCGCCATAATATATATTTACATATCTAGTATATATATTATTAGTAATCACTGATTATTATAATCAGATATGAGCATTTTAGCAAAAAGGCCCCCAAAAAATTGCACAAAATAAGAAATCGGGCCGATATTCAATTATTCTATTTTCAAGCATTGTCGGTAACCGACTTCTGAGCATGTTCCAATACTCTTTACTCGTCACTCATGTGTCGTTACTGAGAGAGAAATCCTTGTAATCTTGATTTATTCATCTCGAATCTGATTGGCTCAGGTGAATTTGGAGGACTTGTACCATTATTTGCACTTATATTGTGTTCTATTGGACCATAGAATTATTTTGCACTACCTCCTTATATGGATAATAAACGAAAACACACTGTTTTCCATTGAAATTTTAATTTTTGTTTCTTACCTATGAATAAATAATTTGTGTAATGTAATGTTGCTGTAGCAACTTCTAAATCCTGGATTAGGTACTGGACAACTCCAAAACGAATGTATATACATTTTGTAATTGTTTCAATTGTCCCACGGGCAATAAGGGGAGAGCATCAGAGAGTGGTCAGCCGTGGTGACCTATGATGATTTTCAAGTAGATATTAGATTGATAATATTGAAAATATTTTAATTTCTGAGTATTTTTTTATTATTATTATTATGTAGTGATGCTGTTTATACTTTGATTTTTAGACATTTTCGTCCTGTAATTTAAGATTTAATTTTCTGTTGAGACATTCCAACAACAAAACTCCAGTTCTATCCCAAATCTACTGTGTTCCTGTTATTATATCTGTTTATTATGGTGGAGTCAAACCTGTCTTATGTGACCTTCCAAGAGAACATTGAAATAGGATCACGTAAGATAGGTGGTCAGTCGCTAAATACAGGTTTTGAAATTTTATCAGCAGCTTACCGGTAAAGAAAGGATGATCCCTCTCATTTTTGACAATTTTCACTTTTGCTGTTCCAGAGTTATTGGACTTGATATGACGGAAAATAGGATTTTTACCCTATGTCGTATGATAACTTGAGTAGTATTTCACAGAATGTTTTGAAATTTTATCAGCAGCTTACCAGAGAGGAGGATCCCTTTCATTTTTGACGATTTTCACTTTTGTTGTTCCAGAGTTATTGGACTTGATATGACGGAAAATAGGATTTTTACCCTATGTCGTATGATAACTTGTTTAAATATGAAATGCACTGTGAAGGGACAATAAAATTAAGGTCACATAAGACAGGTGGTTGCTAAATACAGGTTTAATTAATATGAAATGCACTGTGAAAGGAAATTAAAATTAAAGTCATATAATACAAATTATTGCTTAATACAGGTGGTGACTAAAACAGGTTTGACTGTTGCACTAATTAAGCAGAATATGTTTTATAATATATAGCTCAAGAAATACACATGGGCCATATACCACCTCTACATATTTTTCCCTATGTTTTATTTTAACACAGAAATGTTATTTTTTGTTTTTTTTCTCAAAAATTAAAATACACTGCATGAAGTATGTATGATCAATATTGCGAAGTCGGGGCAATATTTTAGCCATATTAAGGCTAGATGTTCAGACCCAGTACCGTTTGTTGTTTTTCCTTTATGTACAAGGTTTTATATTATGCTCACTAACAATGTTTGTATGACGCCAGCTATTAGAATGTTACTGTTGATGATGTTTTTACCTATGTTAGAATAACATGTGTATATGTCTCATAATAGAAAAGAAGAGTTTTTGGCTTTTGACAGCTGAAACCATTTTTATTTAATTGTGATTGATTGTGTTGGCCATTAAAGTCAAGTTTGATATTTTTTCGTGAGGATAATATCACATGGATCGCACAAATCAACAGCTAACTGCATCAATGATAAAAAAAATATGCATTTTACTACATTAGAAATTACTCTGTTCCAATATCCTTTATAAATTACTCAGTTCCATATTATTGCACTATTAATTACTCAGTTCCATATTATTGCAATAGTAATTACTCAGTTCCACATTATTGCAATAGAAATTACTCAGTTACATGTTATTGCACTCTAAATTACTCAGTTCCATATTATTGCACTATAAATTACTCAGTTCCATATTATTGTACTGTAAATTACTCAGTTCCATATTATTGTACTATAAATTACTCAGTTCCATATTATTGCACTATGAATTACTTGGATCCATATTATTGTACTATAAATTACTCAGTTCCATATTATTGTACTATTAATTACTCAGTTCCATATTATTGTACTATAACTTACTCAGTTCCATATTATTGTACTATAAATTACTCAGTTCCATATTATTGCACTATAAATTACTAAGTTCCATATTATTACACTATAAATTACTCAGTTCCAATTATTGCACTAAAATGATTTGGTCCATATTATTGCACTGTAAATTACTTGGATCCATATTATTGTACTATTAATTACTCAGTTCCATATTATTGTACTATAAATTACTCAGTTCCATATTATTGCACTATAAATTACTAAGTTCCATATTATTGCACTATAAATTACTTAATTCCATATTATTACACTATAAATTACTTAGTTCCATATTATTACACCTTTAATTACTAAGTTCCATAGTATTACATTATAAATAACTTGGTTCCATATTAATGCACTATAAAAATAATTATGCATACAAAATTTTATCATTGGTTCTCACAATGCTAACTATTGATTTGACAAACCATATGATGTCATATTCTTATAAAATGCCAAACTTGAAACAAGGTGGTTAGGAAGTGCTTTATGATTGGCTAAATGATCGTCCACCATGTTTTGTTTGGTAACAGTTTTCAATAGAATCTGTTGGAACAAAAGACATGTAGCAATTTGATAATAAACACAAAATTATGATCTTCAATGCTTTTCATTTGACATAATGTTAAAAATAATGCAAAAAAAATATTATACAAGTTGGATATGTATGTGGAAACCAAATTTGAACTCTTTTATTTTCTTGCAAAAATTATGAAGCAAATCATAAAGCACAGCATGCATGCCATTCAAATTTAACCAAATATATTATGCTTAATTAACCAATTTTATCAATTTTACCAGCTAGTACCCGATTAACAGTGAATACTAACAAAGGTAAGAGTAAGCTCCCTTTATTTAGCTCTCTACTGTGAATATATCAAACTTTGTAGTCAAAAGTTTTCGGTCTACCTGGAAGTAAAAACAGTTTGTCAGTAAACAATATATTGTTACCATGACTACAAACAGTTAATATTTTTACAGTATTAGACTAAATAAAGATTTGTAGTACTTAATCATTCCCTACCCCCTTCTACTTATCATTCCCTACCCCTTTCTGTAGTATATTTTGGTAGTTAGTATAGTTTGATTAAATTTAATCAAATTTTAGAATAAGGATCCAAAATATGTCACCCGAAGTGTAATTTTTAGTTCATTTAAAAAAAAAGAAAAAACATGGTGTAATTGATTTTATGAACAAATGAAATATTACAGGGTTTTTTGTGTGTGTTTTAGTGATGTCAGGGTTTTTTTTTCACATTTATTGTTATTTCTTCTTCATATAATGAAAACTGTGAAATTTTCTCAAATTTATAGTAGTAAAGCATTGATTTTTGAATTATAAAAAGTTGATAGCAATAGTCGAAAAAATTGTCACTCGATGGTAAAGAACATTCTTATCCTAATGTATAATGTCTTTATATACAATGTATATGAATATCTTTTTCTGTCTTTTAGCGGTCATCTCAAAATTTATCATGCCATTTCTTGACCAAATGAATTTGATGAATTGACAATAAAAACAGCCACACATGATTGTTTTCATACAAACTGATATTTTATTCTATAATCATTATGCTTTCGAACTGAAAGGGAACATAAACTATTTGCAAACATCCACAATATGGAGGAAAAAGTGATTGTTTAGAAATAGTATGTAAAACTTTGAGATGGTCCCTGTAATATGTCTACAATGCTCTTTAAGAAATATTTCTGAAAAAAATAACAATAATTTGTTGGGAAGGGATGGAAGGCACAGTTTTTTTCACATCTACATCCTTACAAATTATATTAAAATTTAACTCCTAAGGGACTCCTAGGTCAGGGATCTAGTAATAAGAACTATCTAATTTCTAACAAAATGCCAGATCTTATAAGATCATCTGGTAAACAAATAAACAAAGGAACAATCAATAATACCTTCAGACAAAGGGTGTTCCATATTTAGAAAATGTCATGTGTCTTGCATGTAGCAAGTAAAATTCCATATTATTCTTATTGACTCGTATTGCAGCCTACATGTCCATCTTAAGTGTCTCAGTGGTGTGACAGAGTATGACAGTTCACCTCAAGTGTTTCAGATTGTCGGTTTGATCCCCTTTCAATCCAAAAGCCATAAAATCGGTGTTTACTTTTTCTTCTCACTAACTACTGTATGCAGCATTTAATGAGAAAGAGCAAAAACTGGTTGGCTCGGAATCAGGATAATACGTCCAAGTGAAGTGGTATATCTACCCACGGACTGTTATTTTAGTGAGCTAACACTATAAAAATCCAACTAAGCGTGTTGGTCTAGTACAAAACAGACCTTATTATCATCTCATCAAAAAGTAACTGGCTTTTCCCAGGATTTAGCTAAATAAAATTGCCCAATTAGCATTATACAATAATTACTCATAGACCTATAGCAAGTGTTGTATACTTAGTCTTGTCATGATAAATAGCTGAAATAGTACCAACTTGACGTTTCAGTGTATAAGCAACCAAAAATTAAATCTGAGAAAGCACCAAAATTACACACACAAGTTTGCTTGTTTCCTAATCCGATTGAGGTCGTCGTGGTCGTGAACGTTTCATAGTTGGATTTATAACTAGCTGTGCAATCGGTGCCTATCACCACTAACGTTCAGTCGAGGTGTACTCGATACAACATTGAGTGATAAAGTTTGTCAGTGACTTGCGACAGGTTGGTGGTTTTCTCCAGGTACTCCGGTTTCCTCCACCAATAAAACTGACCGCCACGATATAACTGAAATATTGTTGAAAGTGGCATTAAATACCATAACCCACCACCATCCACCTAATCCAATTGTTGCTAATTTATTCATAATTGTTTGACACCAGTAATATGTACTATATTCTTAATAATGAAATAATGTTTACACTATTTAAACATTAGAGAATACCGAATAGGACAATCAAAAATGGATAATCCAGAGAAACTGGCAACATAGGGTACACAATATGTGTTGGACACTACTATGTGCAAATAAGCTAAGGTTTGCATGGCTGGAGTTTCCTTGGTCAGTTTGTTATAACTGTCAGGGCTTTCCTTCCCCTCATTAAGTCCGGTAATCACGATATAGCTGAAAAATTACTTAGAGTGACGATATGTACCAATGACCCTAACCTTAACCCCTCTCCTAATGTTTGGAAAGAGTGCCTTCCAACCTCCCACTCCTCCTACAACTTCTGGAATTAGTGAGGCATCTTAAGATATCAGTTCTGTAACATATTAGAATTAATTTTCACCACTTGTGAGTTTGAATCCCGCTCATAGCGAGGTTTTCTCAATACAACATTATGTGATAAAGTTTGTAAGTGACTTGCAACAGAACGATGGTTTTCTCCGGGCAATCTGTGTCTACAAAAGTATTTTTTTATCCAAAGAAAAGAATTGGAATATACAATTTATTTATAGAACTGTTATCATAAGCATTCTCTAATCTTTTTGTGACTTTTAACCTTTGTTCTAACTACCTCTGACCTTTTAACCTCTCAATCTACAGAATCAAGTGGAACTGATCAAAGTGTAGAGACTGAACAGACAGGTGTAGCTAAATCAAAAGCTGCCCCTCCCACGGATCAGACAGGTAATTAATTGTTCAAAAAATGACAGAATCACAGTTACACCTGCAATGAACCAGCCAGGTACATTATAGTTTAAAGGTAAACATGGGTGTGTCTCAAAGTTACCCCTGTCATGGACCAGACAAGCTATTAATATTCTTGAAATGAACATATATGGATGTGTCATGGCTAAATTAACCCTAGTCATGCGGGGCCCGTCATATGACGGTTTCGACTTTGTCGTTCTCAGTGCGGATACCATCAATTGACGGTTTGTACCTGGCATTTGATCACCTCATTTTAGAGGCTTGTAGAGTTGAAAATCAATGTATACTCAACTAACATCATTTTCTGTAAATATCTACAAGAATTTCAACTACAGAGCAAAAACTCCAAAATGCTAACTTTTGTGATATTTCTTCAAAACAATTCAGCATACAGGTAATATCTTGTGTATACAGTTCAGCATGGTAGGGGTTAATTAAACAAAGCCCCTGTCATAGACCAGAGAGATATATATATTAGTAAAATAAAGAGGTATAGATGGGTATGGAAAAATCAACTGTCCCCTCGATTATAGATCAAGAGACTGATGTGGCTTACAGAGGAAGGATATAGATGTGGCTACATGTGATGGATCATACAGGTAATACAAGTAGGTGTGGTTAGTTTCATTTAGGCTACACAGGTAAGTTTGAAATTTGAAAGACAGACACAACAACCTTTGTGACTAATATTTAAGATTTCCTTCTTCTAATACAACAATTACCATTAGTGCTCATCCAATCATGATTAATATCAGAACTCTCAATTGTTCTCGTTTACTGAGATGTCGCATCGTAAGAAATCTGAGGAAAACCCATTACAGGTTGCATGACAGATTTGTGCTTTTCATCACTAAAATTGTGAGTTTGAATTCCGTGCGTTACAAGGATTTAGAAGTGTACTTGATTCAACTTAATGTTTTGACAAAATGGTAGGTCGGTAGTTTTCTCTGGCTTTTCTCATTCCTCCGACATTAATACTTACTACCATTTTATTACTCAAATATTGTTGATAGTAGTATTAAACACTAACCCATAACTCAAGACCATACAGAGCTGATTTCAAATGTGGTAAAGAAGATCTGAGGTTGTTATTCTAACCTCTCTATGTATTACTTTAATTTCTTCTTCTACCTCACACCTCATACATCTATAGGTGTAAATCCACTAATTAATTTCTTTTAAGGTTTTCTACTAAATTTGTGTTTTTTCGAGCCTACCTGTCCATTTTATCTTAAAGTTTAACCTTTCCAAGACCATATATTTTCTGAAACGTACATGATTCCTCTACGTTCTGTCAAAATATCAGGGCATGTTTAAAATCTTGCAGTGAAATGCCGTGCTATGGAAAACACCTACTCTAAAAATAGCTCTGTCATCCCCAAGAAATTCAGTATTTATAGGTCATGAATAAAATCATTTATAGAAGTATTAAAATACAACTAAGTCCATCAAATTTTGGCTAAAAAAAATCCCTATATATTTGACTTCAATTATCAATTTTAATTAGTCCATTCCATTCAGTAGTTTTCACAATGCTACAAAGTTAAAGGAACTTTTTTTCTTGAAAAGGGACTACTGTTCTAAGCTCTGATTGGTGAATTAGTGGCTTGACATCTATATAGACAGATGTTTCACTCTGAATTAATTTTGTGTGTTTGTATTATACTAACTGTTACAATGTGTGTATTGTTTTGGTTCTTTTTGTTACTGTAAAATCCAGTTATTGGAAGCATGAGAAAATTATCTCCCTTTGTTGAGTTTGTAAAAGGAGCTAACCTCTTTATGTTTCCTATTAAAAGTTCACTGCAATACTTGGTGTTGATTCTATATGAAACATTCTCTTCCTATTCTAACAACAGATGTTAATAAATGAAGAAAATAATATTTCAATGTATAAGTATTTTTTTTTAGGAAAATCAAACAATGTTTTCAAAATAATAAATTCTACATTATTAACAAATTACATAGTTAATTACTGAAATTAAGACTAGAATAATTTGTTATTTACAACGCGTATATCCCTTGTTTTTACAGCACAAAGTGGAGGAACTGCACCTACCAAAATGAATCTTGCCAATCAAACAAAACTCAAACAACAATCACAGGTCCGGCAAAGTCAGGGAAATCTCAAGTATTCCAAATCTGTCACCTTTAAAGCTGGACTGTTAGCCGACTGGGAACATGAGGCCTACTTTGGACCACTGATGTGCATGGATGAGGTATAGTTATATTAGATTTAGATAAGGGTTGTGGCAGTCTAATTTTCAAGGGTCAGGTTTATTGGTATTTATCGTCACTTTCAGTAATTTTTCAAACAGACTTAATTTGGGAGAAAAACCAAATATTTGTAGACAACTGTTTAACTTAAAGATTAATGGACCATGGGCATGTGTATGAAAACCTTAACCTATGAGGTAGACCATGAGTCTTCAATAGCCACTCTCCAAGTCTCTGGCTTCTTCCACTTCTAAATCAGGCATTACCATCATAAAATGTTTTAGTGTCAGTTCTGTACTCGTACTCCAAATCGTCCAATCAGAACACTTTATATACTTGATGCTGTGTTGTGATTGGTCATTTTTCAAGTACAAGTGTGATAATCATTCTTGAAAGTTTTATGTTGAAAGACTTGGCCGTCCCAGTAAAGTTGAAAGAAAAATTGTTGAAAGTGGTATGCAATAAACATCCACTCAAATAAGGGTAAGAGTTATGGTGTCTAACACCACTCAACAATATTTCAGTTATATTGTGGCGGTCAGTTTTATTGGTGGAGGAAACAGGAGTACCCAGAGAAGAATCCGTATCATAATTTTATGGTTTAATAGATTTTAAAATTTAATTTAATAACCATGGTATGAAACAATTGTAAAAACTGTCTTTATTGATTGCAGCTGAAGGGATCATGTGACGCTCTTGTAGACTTTATATTCTCTAAGTTTTGTTGATTTCAACTGAAGGGATCATGTGACATCCTCATAGACTTTATATTCTCTAAGTTTTGTTGATTTCAGCTGAAGGAATCATGTGACACCCTCGTAGACTTTATATTCTCTAAGTTTTGTTGATTTCAGTTGAAGGAATCATGTGACACCCTCGTAGACTTTATATTCTCTAAGTTTTGTTGATTTCAGCTGAAGGGATCATGTGACACCCTTGTAGACTTTATATTCTCTAAGTTTTACATGACAGCTCATACAGAAACCTTTGGAATGACCGTAGAAAAAGGTAAATGCAATTGTATACCATAATTAGTTGAGTATAATGACCACGTTGAAAAAGGTAACTTTCTTTCTTTAATTGTAGATAAATACCATAATATGGTGAGTATGGTACTCACCTTTTTTCTCAGAAAAAAAATATGACCAGCCTGTGTGGAAATTATGTGAAATTTAGAAATCTCTCCTAATCTGGGCAAGTGTTATACTGTGAAACCTGTCTGAACTGAACCTCCTTGGGCCCAGCTTTGTGTTCAGAATAGACAGGTGCTTGTTCAATTTATGCAGGTTAAATTAACAAAGATTTTTTTATATTGGAACTTTCTTTTTAGTTCAGTTTATATAGGATTCCAATTTGTTCAGGGTTCAGTTTAGACAGGTTTCACTGTATATACAAGAAATCAGAAATCTTGCATAATGTAGTCTATTGTTATACATGTAAATACAAAAAGCTTTCATATGGGACGAAGTCCCAACTATTGTAGAAATAGCAATATTTTGATTCCAGATCCATATCACTAATGAATTAAATTCCTTGCACCGGAAATGACGCACCGGAAACCAATATAGGGTTACTGCTGCAGAAAATCGGATGCGCAGTAATCTGGAACTACTTCCGGTTATGAATGTTAAAAAATTATTCAAAATCGCATTGTGTTCTTAAGCCCATTAAACATAAACTATGGGACTGACAATATCATTAAACAGAGTTTCATTTCTTCCTCCTCCTGTCCAAAATAATATTTTCTATGAAATTGAGACATCGAGTACCGAATTATACAACACCGAACTGCAGTCTACAGGAGGGGGCAGGTCCCGTTTTGCCGAAAAACCTTTAAACTAAAAACAATGGAAAATTTGGGTTTGGATCCCCCTATTTGCCCCCTCTTTTGAGAAAGTTTGGATCCACCCCCGGTCTACTTTGAAAAAAAATTATAGGTCCATATATCTGAGTTAATATTGTTTAAAAAAAGTTATTGGACTTTGTCCCAAGTTAGGTAACACCTATTATCATATTACTACTATTGCAGTCAGTATTTGTATACAAAAATATAACAGATTGATATAATACATGAATATATATGCACAAAATACACAACCAGTTACGGTACTATCTTTTTCACAGTGAAATTTCTGACCATCTAAGATACATTTATCCTCTTTCACATCAATGCTTATACTGTTACTTTTTACCATTTGTTCTACATGAATCAGGTACCAGTACTAGGAATGCTTTATTAGGTCAATGACTAAAATACCAATGAAGTTTGTTCGACTCTTTTATTAATACTCAAAATCATACGATTGCAGGATGGAATAAAATATCAAAGAAGTGTTTGTTTTGGTTTACGGTGTTTACTGCCACTTTCAACAATATTTCAGTAATTCCGTGGCGGTAAGTTTTATTGGTGGAGGAAACTGGAGTACCTAGAGAAAACCACTGACCTGTCGCAAGTCACTGACAAACTTTACCACATAATGTTGTATCAAGTACACCTCACCATGAACAGGGTTGGAACTCACAACTCTAGTGGTGATAGGAACTGATTGTACAGGTAGTTGTAAATCCAACTACCATATGATCACGATGGCCCTTGTTTGTCTGGAAAATTAACTTAATGTTAATTGAATACAATAATTTTTTATCTTTTGTTTTCAGCGTATGTTGAGGGTACTGAGGAGAGTTTAGGTGAGGCCTTATCTACATGCCTGAATGTCTATAATTCTGGAACCTATCAAAAATTAGATATAGTATTCTTCTCTGAGGCCATCAGACATGCTGCTAGGCTAAGTCGAGTTCTGGTAAGTTATTTAAAAAAAATTATGTTGCAATTTTAGCTCACCTAGCCATGCTAGCTTTTGAAACCACAAAATGTCCTTCCATCGTCTGTTAACTTTTCATATTTTTGTATTTTCCTCAGAAACCATCAAACAGTTGCTTTTCAGGAATGATTGGATGTCCTCAGTAAAGATTTTGTTTATCATACACTAGGCACAAGAAAACATTTCCGGAAATTGATGAAAATGATACCGATTACGGAAAGTCCCGAAAAGGGATGTGATAAATTCCAGAACCGTGTGATATATTTTCTAAATCAGATCACTAAGGTAATCTCGGGAAGATGTATTATACATGCATTTATTATATTCTGCATTTCTTTTTAACTTTTATATCACATTGTAAAAAAAATGCATTATAAACTATTAGTATATGATAAAAATATATATATATATACTGCAATTAATACTTCTGAAACATTGATATGAAGTAATCATAAACATCCAAAGAAATTAACGGATTATGGTTATGGTATTTAATGCCACTTTCAACAATATTTCAGTTATATCGTGGCGGTCAGCTTTATTGTTGGAGGAAACTGGAGAAAACAACCAACCTTTCGCAAGTCACTGATAAACTTTATCACATAATGCTGTATCGAGTTACACCTCACCATGAGCGGGATTCGAACTCACAGCATTAGTGGTGATAGGCACTGATTGCACAGATAGTTGTAAATCCAACTACCATACGATCATGACCCCGACGGCCTCTTCCAAAAAAATTAAAGCCTTTCAGATAGGAACTCAAAATGTCTAATGTCAGCCCCAGATTGACCCTTCTAGAGCCTCATAAAAGGATTATTAATTATATTTATTAATGGCTATAAATAAGCGTAAGAGACAATCCAGAGAAACTGGCAATATTTAGTACACAAGACACAAGATGAAGACAAACAAAATAAAAAACACAACACAATATGTGTTGGACACTACTATACACAAACAAACACAAATAACATAAACAAGACATGAGCCCTCCTACAAACAACTGAAGGTAAAGATGGACTCGAACATTATGTTAATGCGGAAAGTAAAGTAAAGATTTTTTTATATTACTTTCAGGCAATACAAGGTGGCCATGCTATATTATTGGGTATGAGTTATTCGACAGGAAGATGTACATTAGCCAGGCTGGCAGCTTATGTCGCTCATTGCAAGGTTAGAGATTAATTTAAGTCTTTTTGCATGTCCTCATTGCAAGGTTAGAGATTAAATTGTGACTTTTGCATGTCCTCATTGCAAGATTAGAGATTAAATGGTGTCTTTTTTGCATGTCCTCATTGCAAGGTTAGAGATTAAATTGTGTCTTTTGCATGTCCTCATTGCAGGGTTAGAGATTAAATTGTGTGTTTTGCATGTCCTCATTGCAAGGTTAGAGATTAAATTGTGTGTTTTGCATGTCCTCATTGCAAGGTTAGAGATTAAATTGTGTGTTTTGCATGTCCTCATTGCAAGGTTAGAGATTAAATTGTGTCTTTTGCATGTCCTCATTGCAAGATTAGAGATTAAATTGTGTCTTTTGCATGTCCTCATTGCAAGGTTAGAGATTAAATTGTGTCTTTTGCATGTCCTCATTGCAAGGTTAGAGATTAAATTGTGTCTTTTGCATGTCCTCATTGCAGGGTTAGAGATTAAACTATGTCTTTTGCATGACGAGTCTTAATACAGTAAAACCTGTCTAGACCGAACTCCTTTGGGACTAAAGAATTTGTTCGGTTTAGACAGGTGTGTTTGGTTTACAAAGGTTCAAATTGAATAGATATTTAGTAGATGAGACTGTAAAGTCTGTCTGGATTAGGCAGGTTTTGGGTTTACTCAGGGTTCGGTTTAGACAGGTTTTACTGTAGCAGTCATACTTGTCAACTGACCTGCAGACTACTACCATGAGTTTTACCCATGTCATGTGATTATGTCATAGCCTCAACTAGAAATGAGGGAATTTTTAATGGAGATATTTTGTATGAATATGTTATTAATCTAAAAAGATAAGAAATGAGGGAATTTTTAAAATAGTATATTTATATACAGTCAAACCTGCACATGTGGTCACCTGTATTAAAAGGTCACCATTTTCTTGGCCTGTCATAGAAAACTTCATATGATTTGAACCTCTTTTAAGAGGTCACTTGTCTTATAAGGTCACCTTTTCTGAGTCCCGAAGGTGGCCTCTTAATATGGGTTTGACTGTATTTAGCTAATTTTTAAAGATTGCTGTAGATTTTCCTTTGAACGAAGGTTGATTATTTTATTAACAAATATGATATTTCTATAATTTTTTTTAATTGATTATCTCAATAGAGAGAACAAATTGGATGAAAAGAAAGAGTCATTCTATGTTAAAAACTAGCAATCAGTTCAATTTTCAAAAGAGGAGGGAATGTAAAATTCC
Source organism: Bathymodiolus septemdierum (assembly GCA_963383655.1). Classification (NCBI taxonomy): domain Eukaryota; kingdom Metazoa; phylum Mollusca; class Bivalvia; order Mytilida; family Modiolidae; genus Bathymodiolus; species Bathymodiolus septemdierum. The sequence continues at coordinate 57,418,222 of OY726517.1, read as the reverse complement.
CAAAAGTAGGAATGTGAAATCATAGTGTTTGATACAGTCAAACCTGTATTAAAAGGTCACATTTGGGGCAAAGATAAAGTGGCCTTTTAAAGCAGGTGACCTCTTAATAAAGGTTAAATTCATATGAAATTTTCTATGACAGGACAATAAAAATGAGACTTTTTAATACAGGTGACTGCTTAATAGAGGTTACCGCATGGGCAGGTTTAACTGTAAATCTTAAAATGTCAATTGCAATCCCGGAAAAAAAAAAATTTAAGATCTAATTGAATACAAATAGTAATAAATTCTTGGAAGACATAGTATGTATGTAGTTTTAACATGGATAGCATTATTTTTGTAAAATTTTTATCCCAAATGATAGCAAAAATAATGTTAAAACCTTATACAAACTATGGCTTCCATGAATTATTTCAATTCCAATTGGAAAATCTAACTTATATTTTGAAGTGGCAGTCAGTAATAGAAATGCATGTCATAAGAAAATCTACTAATCTTCATGTTTACAGTTGTTTTTCTTAGATTAAGTTTTTTCTTATATAGATAACTAGACAATGTTGAAATTAAATTACTGACATTTTCCAATGTGATGGCATTTTGATTTTAGCAACTTAAACAAGTAAAATGCTGAAAAAAAATCTTGAAATAAATCAGTAACCAGCTTGTGTCCATGATACCAGCATTCTTGGGAAAAAACTTCGCCGGAAGACGACAGTTAACAAAAGTGAAAGTCGATAGATGGTTTATTTTTATCTGTAGAATTTTTTTCTGACAAAAATGAGTGTGTAAAGAAACAAAGAGAATATTTTAATGTTTATATACATAACAGTTCCTTATAAGTTCATGAAATCACATAGGAATGATGTCAATAATTTGTCAGACAATACTCATGTGCGAATTAAAATATATTGAGAGTTTTATCCCTGCATTATTTAATAATATAACCAATGAAGAACGTCATATTAGAATTTCCCAGATCTTTCTTAATTTATAATAAATATTTATCAGAAGGCACCATCAGCCTGCTGTAGAAGGAAATGTAAGGGGGTAAGTTTTTTGTGGGTGTGGTCATCATAGTGTGAAATATGAAGGTTGCATATGTGCATATGAAATTTATAATGTTAAAAACGAGGAAGAAAGTAATAGAGTAAATGTATAGCTATAATATATATTTAACTGTTGATTTTAACCTCAGCTTTGTTTTCAAACATCTATTGAAAGTTTAATTTTTGTTGAAGATATTTTGTAAATTTGTGGGTGAAGGTCACATTTTGTTTATTTCAGCAAAAAACAATGGTTATGTGTTGTTTATCTTGTTTTATTTTTTGTTTGTTTTTTTTAATTATTTGTTGTGTATAACTCGTCATTTTAACACATGAGTAATTTTTATGCATTTAGTTTTACCATGACCATCTTTCCGTCCATACATCCAGCATTTGGTTTCCGATCAATACCTTAAGTTCCCTTAAAGCAAATCATTTGAAATTTATACACAAGGTCAGAGACCATAAAAGAAAGGTCATGTTCGATTTCAAACTTTACCACCTTTTCATACTAGAGTTATGCTCCTTTATTTGCTAAAAAAAATACCTGTTTAACTTTATCTGGAAGCAGGGGCATTCTATTCTACCATTTTTTCCTAGTAAAATCGTTTGACCTTTCACCTTTGATACAACAAGATTTGACTGTACCAGTGGCATATGGTATTTTGAACCCCATGATATTTTGACCCCCCACTACCCATGGTATAGCAAAATTAATTGCTATGACAATATAAAATGAAATATTATAAACTTGTGTCTGATAATTTACAGATCTGTGTTTTAAAAGAAATTTTAAAAATGTATTATAAAATTTGAAGAACAAGCCCCAAAAATGTACAATTTTACCAATGGCAATTATATAATAATTATTATTAACTGTTATGTCACAATTTTCTATTTTCCATAATTTGGATATTTTTTCTTTGATCTCTCATAGTGATATTGCCAGTATCAACGATTTGATGCAGTGTGATGTCAAACACATGATGTTACCAATATAAAACAACAATGTCAGTTTCGAAGGTCATAACATAGATTATCACTAGTATTACAGCTCGTGCCATCAGTCTTGCTGCGATATTAGCAACAAACTCTGCCTCACCTTCAGAACTGTGTTTATTTCATGATGATTGTACATTTATAGAAATTCACTTTAATTTTTATTTCTGAATATTCAATTAGCAAATTCTTGTTTTTAAAAGTAGAAAAAATACTGCTTATATTGTCAGGAAAGATTGAAATTATTATGTTATTGTAGCATCAAAACTGATGAATAATTTCAGTATTTAAAACAGTTAACAGGTAAAAAAAATAAATGATACAATCTAATTGTGGAATAATTTAGTATTTCATTACCTACACTTTCCATAGGTAAATTCAAGGGAAATAACTATGAAAGTATTGTCATACCAGGGGAGACAATTCAAATAATGATTTTTTTAAGTTAATATTTCAAATGGTAGGTCAGACAAAAATGTTGAATTTGTTTGTATAATTTCAGATAGAAAATTAACAAGTACCAATATGTTAAAAATAATTTAAAAACAAATTTATTTGTGTTACATCAAGTTCTAAAATAAAAAAATTTCAGCATTGACAGTTTACAAGAAGTGTATCCTGATTGTAAATAAACATGACAAAAAGTCCCATGTGATATTGTTACCATGGTAACAAATTAAAAGGAAAAATGTATTTCTTTAATTGCTGTTCTTCATCTTGTAGTCGTCGTAAGATTTTTTTCATCAATGAAGTTAATTTATAAAATCTGTTTACACCATGATATAGTTGAAATAGTGCTAATTTTGGGATTAATTATCAATCAATCAATCAATCAATATTTCATCCATGTCTTTTTGTGTATACTTATAGTTATTTGAGCCAAAATCACAGACCGACCCCGATAAAAACTTACAGATCGTTAGAGAACACATCAAGCGAGCATGTTATCACACTGGCATTCTGGGTAAACCATCAGTCTTATTGGTGCATGAAGACCTGGGAACAGAATGTTTACAGGATGTTGTTAATGTGATGGCTGATGGTAAGTCTGAAGATTATGGTTAAACATTGCTGGCAGGTAATAAACAAAATAATCAGACTAAGCAGTTGAAAATACCAACATTTTTTTTTAAATTGTTTTGAAAATTATTTTTATTACTTTAAATTCTATAATATTTTTTAAAATATCTGTTTACATGAATTATATTATAACTGTAAATAAACATAATAAAGATTATCAGATACTTGTAAAAAGAACATCTTGTTTAGGTACCAGTCCAGGACTCTACACTTATGATTTTTTTTTATTGTTTAGGTACCAGTCCAGGACTGTATACTGATGATTTTTTTTCTTGTTTAGGTACCAGTCCAGGACTCTATATGAGTAATACCACTAAAGAATTCTCCATAGCCTTTTATGTTAAATAAAAAAAAAAAGAGCTTTCATACAGGATTCATCTTAAGTTTAATCTAAGTGACATTCATATCTCATGGAAGGGGTACCTAATTGGAAGCTTAACTCTGAAAATCAACATACATTTAATGGCATATAAGAAAAATCAGACAGTCCGAAGATGTCTACCGTAAAAAATCCTACTTTCACTTTCGATTTAACACAAATTCAGGTGGTTTCTTTCCAATGCAATCAATTTTTTATTTAAAACCACAAGGACATCAAATATGGGCTTAAAATTATCCTAAAATATGTAGGTTTCTGTTGACATTCAGTATTTTGCAGTATCTAATAGGTTTTATTTTTTATCCAACAATTTTGTGTTTACATACTACTTTCCCATATGTTCTTTTCGACTGGTACCCATGTTTAGTGGTAATACACCTATACTGATGATTTTTTTTCTTGTTTAGGTACCAGTCCAGGACTCTATACTGATGATGAGATACAGTCTATTGTATCCCATATGATGCCAGGGGGTGTCCAGACCAAGAGAGTAGATAAGATAGAACAAGCGTTCGAGAGATTTTTGAAAAAAGTTCGACATAATCTTCATGTCATTGTGTGTCTAAACAGCAAAGGTAAGTAATTGGGTTTTATTTTTAAATTTTGAAAATTTTATTTTTATTTAAAACTTTTGCACATACAGTCAAACCTGCCCATGTGGTCACCTCTGTTAAGCAGTCACCTGTATTAAAAGGTCACCTTTTTCTTGTCATGTCATAAAATTTCATATGAATTAAACCTTTTTTAAGAGGTCACTTGTCTGATAAGTCCATATTTTGTTTGTCCCAAAGGTCATGACCTCTTAATACAGGTTTGACTGTATATCAATACTACCAGACTCATTTGATGATAATAGCCTGACAGTTAAAGTCTAGAGCCTCGGGTATATGTTTAGAAACATTGCAACTTGCGGTGAATATAAAGGTTCAAATCCTTGCACATCAGTATCATAAGACTTTTGTCAGGTGTCAAAAAACCTTAATCACTAGATTATCTAGTCCCCTTCTTTTAATTATTGACATGGTTACTAAAGTAAAGACACATATTTATCTAACCAAGATGGGCACCACATCAAGGCAAAGTTTAGCATAAGATCCTATGATGAAAATGGTTGAAATATCTTTTCTGAATCAAAGTAAATATTAGAAAGGAAATTTAAGTGGCATGTAACTTAGATAGTTATCTACCATAGAATTTTTTTTTAAGCAGATGTAATATCTAAGATGGCCACCACAAAACTTATAATAAATGACCTTTATGGAAAATTGATAAAAATCCTTTTCTCGAAAAAACTTATCAAGGACCTTTATGGAAAATTAATAAAAAATCTTTTCTTGGGAAAAGAAAACAACAAAATTTAAACAAATAGGATTTTTTTTTAATTGTTGGATAATATTTTTCTTTATTTACAGGAAATAGTTTCTCTAGCAACTTAAATAATTTACACACAAAGTTAAGTGAATATCCAGGATTAGTTAAACACTCCTGCTCCATAGATCTGTATAAACCATGGACGTTTGAGGCTTATGTCAAAATAGCTGATGTGTGGCTGAGAGATCAAAAGTCAAAGGTAAGGGTCAATAATTCTCTCTAATATTTCATTAGATATCAAGAATTAAGTTGATGTGTTGAGGCTGAGAGATCAAAAGTCAAAGGTGAGGGTCATGAACTAAGCTGATGTGTGGCTGAGAGATCAAAAGTCAAAGGTAAAGATCAATAATTCATTCTAATATTTCATTGGATATCAAGAATTAAGCCTGTGCAGGATCTGTTGATCTCAATAAACCATTGATGAGTAAAAGGTGTTTAACACCACTTTCAACATGTCTACCTGCAGACTGTTGTTTCATTGAACTATCACTATAAAAATCCAACTAAGCATGTTGGTTTTGTACAAAGCGAACATCATCAAAATGTAGGTTGTTCTAGGAATGACATAGCTGCAAATTTGTTCACTTGGTGTTAAAGAACAATCACTCACTCATTTCACCAATTATATTTGTTTTTTTGTTTTTTTCTAAAATTATTTTTATAAACACAATTTTATATTTTTTAGATACCTATACCTTGGCACCCTACAAGGATGTTAGACCAGATATCGTTAACATCACATGCTATGGCCTACATGCACTTGTCATCCAAGGCTGTTCTAGAAAGACAGTTCTGTCATCAGAGGGAGCCACTCAGATTCTACTCACCTTTGACCTACATGGAATTTGTACACCTATTCAGGGTTGTTTCAGCTTATGTTGTCAAAATGGAAATAGTAAGTTATTGATGTGAAGAATTCAATAAATATTAGAGAAAACCAAATAGACAAACAAGAATGGACAATCCAAAAAAACTGGCAACATAGAATACACAAGACACATTATTAAATTGTCAATTTTTTGTTTATAGTTATATCATGTACATATTTTATAAGCATTTAGTTAATTGATAATTTCAGACCGTGGGTCACAAACCCACTCAAATCTCCTTATGTAGAAGATACCTATTATTTCACTTCAAATTAACCAAGTTTTTAAGGTATTTAAGGGGGTAGGCCTGGGGTATGGGAGATAACTCTATTTTCAGTGTCTTCTCAAATATATGATCATCTGTGCGTTTGAAAATTCCCCCTCAATTCCAAGCTTTTTGGTGACAAAGATTGTTTACATTGGATATGGTCAGTTAAAAAAATGACTCCTTTTCCTTTTACCTTTCCATAGCTGTGATCCTTGCAGGACTCACCAAACCAGGCGAAGTGGGCGAAATTCTCACCCTATATCGGCTGAAGTTGCTCTCCCTCGACTACAAAGTGAAATTAAAGTCGCCTTGTTTCTTTTTGCAAGTTACTCTTTTCTTGCAAATAATCTTCGTTTTATGGTAAAGCTGATTGTCAAAACAATTGTAATCAATGGGAAGATACATAAGAATAAGAGGAAAAGGTTTTATTCAAGCAATAAAGAAGGTTTAATTTGTTGATACAAAAGTATCACGGCAAACTTCTGCAAATTTGTACTGACGAAACTCCAGGTGAATATTAAATCCCAAATCTTAAAATATACAAACAGACGCTTCCTTTACCAAATTGGCCGTTGAATTATATTCTAATTATTTTTACAAAACTTGAGTTATTTGTAGCTTTTTAAAAGCTAAACAATCAACATGTCTAAGTTTTAAACACGGCGATCATGGGGACGTAGGAAATCGGGGAAGAAAATGAACAATTAGATGTCATTGACAGATTTCAAGGCAAAAATGAATAAATCTAAATTCAATAAATATAAGATCAATAATAATAATAAAACAAATACAAAGCATGAATTTAATGTTAAATATGAAAGATATAAACAAGATATTAGCAAAGATAGAAAGCTATGTTTGGGAAAAAAAATTGTAATATCTGACCCTCTCTTATACCGCCGCCCCGCTTCTTCTAAGACAACTAAAGAATAACCAGAATCAAGCGAATACAACTGGAGCACAGAATTTTAAGGAATTTAACAATACAGCTGGGTGGCTGTCAGTGTGACATTTTTTGGTGGAAATTAATTGACAGGAATTTTTTTAATCCGATATTTAATACCAAGGTGGTCCTCAGGGAATCCCCCCTTTTTTTGCAGTTTCCACTGTTTTGCACGTGATTATCTCCAAACAGGAAATTCAAATATGCTAGACATTTCATATTTATTCAACAACAACACTCTTTAAGTGTATTAAAGCCAAAATATTCCCTTTCAATCAGAAATAAATGTGCATATCTATTAGAATCTTCCGAAACTAGTATTACCATCTGGCGTCAAGAATACCACCAAAATTGCTATATTTAGGATGTGCTATGGAGAAAACGACACGGTGAAATTTTTTGAAACTTTGGCAGATAATGTATTTAGACATAACTATTCCATGATGCAAATTTTTTTTAAATTGAATGATGGGAAAATTTTAGGGTAACCCTTAAGAGGGAATATTACTAGTTGAAAGTCTTATGCCTGTTTTGTTGGAAAACATTGGTAAAGTTGAATGTCTTATGCCTGTTTTGTAGGAAAACATTGGAAAACATGAGCAAGCATTGAGTAAAGTGAATGAAGCATTTGGTAGTATAAATGAGTACAAGAGAGAAGTGTCAGATTTAACACCACAATACAAGGCAGCCACGGATGAAATCAAAGACTTGGTGGCCAGGGTAGAAGATCAAAAGGAACAGTATATTGCTGTAAGTTATCTCCCCTTATTGTCATGTATATTGCTTCCCTATGTATGATTTTTACCAGAAAGAAAAGTTTGGTATGTTGCTGTAAGTTAGCTCCCTTTGTTTGGATGTGAATTGTTTCCCTTTGTATGATTTTTACCAGAAAGAAAAGTTTGGTATATTGCTGTAAGTTACCTCCCCTTGTTTGGATGTAAATTGTTTCCCTTTGTGTGATTTTTACCAGAAAGAAAAGTTTGGTATATTGCTGTAAGTTACCTCCCCTTATGGTGATGTTAATTGTTTCTCTTTGTATAGCTTACGTTATTTATCCTTGCGATTATTTTGATTAATCAGGATTTAATATTTTACAGTGTAGCATATTTGCCTGAATTTTTCAAGAGAACACTTATAGTATTTCTTATTTAGAAAAACTGATACTAGCACTCTCTATCAGTGTTGTCCATACGTAAACTTGTAAATAGTGCTAATGTTGGTGTTAAATACCAATCAATCAATCAATGTAAACAATTCGTACCTTAAAGTTATGTTTGATTAAATTAAGTCAGATTATCGAAAATATGAAATTTTAGTAATCTCTATTAATTTTGAGTTATTTAATGAATTTACAGGCTTTAGACAGGTGCAAAGATCAGGAGCAGAAAATAGAAGGTTTACAGGGTCCGTTGGAACAACTACGAAGAGAAGCACAAACAGATTTTGACAGGGTATGAAATAGAATTATATTTATTGTTCAAATTAGATTAAAAAAAATTAGATTATTTTCAGTTTTGATGGGTTATATTGTTCAGTTATTTAACCAATTTCGGCTATTTTTCATAGAAAAAAAAAATTCAAAGTTGCAGGACACAGTCATAACAGGTCAAAACTGGGTCCTTTGAAGGGGGTATAGATGGTTTCAGCTACTTTTCATTGATTTTCAGTTATTTTATTCTCTAAACATAGTAATCTCTGAGAATTATTCAGTTAAAAATAAATTTGACAGATTTATCTGTAATTATCACAAGAATAAGATTGTAACATTTTCTCTTTAGTTTGTTTTAGAAATGGTGAAAAATTTATACTCAGTTTGAAAAAAAAATAAATAAATAAATGAAAATGTGTTTTTTTTTTATAATTTTCTCTATAATAGAAAGAGTCCTTTGTAAATCTATATAAATAGTCATTGCTTAAGGTTTATTTACAAGTTTTTTTTTATTATCACTATGCAAACATAAAGCTCAGTGATTGGTTGAGTTTTTAGATAAGTATTCATATGCAATAGTTCATCTTGATATGACCTCTACTCGGATTCTGTCAGATTTTAGGGGGGGGGGGAAGTGTAGCTTATTGTAACATCTGATTTTAGGAGGGAGTGTAGCTTATTGTAACATCAGATTTTAGGGGGGAGTGTAGCTTATTGTTATTGTAACATCAGATTTTAGGGGGGAGTGTAGCTTATTGTAACATCAGATTTTAGGAGGGAGTGTAGCTTATTGTAACATCAGATTTTAGGGGGGAGTGTAGCTTATTGTTATTGTAACATCAGATTTTAGGGGGGAGTGTAGCTTATTGTAACATCAGATTTTAGGAGGGAGTGTAGCTTATTGTAACATCAGATTTTAGGGGGGAGTGTAGCTTATTGTTATTGTAACATCAGATTTTAGGGGGGAGTGTAGCTTATTGTAACATCTGATTTTAGGGGGGGGGGTGTAGCTTATTGTAACATCTGATTTTAGGGGGGGGAGTGTAGCTTATTGTAACATCTGATTTTAGAGCGAGCAAGTGATTATTGTTTAATGCCAACTCAGCAATTTTTTAGCAATATAATGGCGAGATCAAGTTACCATTTGACGAGATGATCATGATAACATCCACTTTGTACTAGACCAACATACTGAATTGGATTTTTATCATGTTAGCACACTGAAACAACAGTCTGCGGGTAGTCATGTCGCCCCCACTCTGACATATTAATCTGATTCCGAGCTAACCAACCTTTGCTCTTACTACTTAGGGCTGCATGCTTAGCAGAGAATCAACAAATAACAATTTTATAGTCTTTAGTATGACCCGACCAGGGCTCGAACCAAGATCTACCACACTTGAGGCGAGAATGCTAACCATTTCCAGAGTTCTCGAAATTGCATATGGGTTTGGTGGTCCTAGTGAAAAAAATGTCAGTCCTCATTAATTTTCTATTGCAAAATACCAATCTTGTGTCAGTCCTTAGCAAAATCTGCCCAAATTTTGCTGGTCATGTCTGACAGGACTGACACATTTCGCGAACTCTGCATTTCATCATCAAATTGATTACAAAGTTTGCATAAAACTGTAGTGAAATCAATCTATACTGTCTATCCGTTTGATTTCCTTAATTTATACTATAAACATTTGTAAACTGGCCAGCAACGTGACTGAAAATTTTAGTTGATATGAAGTGGTAGCTAGTTATCTGTAGGAATGTTGATATCAACAAGAGGATTTAAGGGTTAAATCTAGTGGGTGGTAAACAGTGGTTTACTGTGTCGTCTGCTGCAGAGTAATATTTCAATATTTTGACAATTTGTTTTAAATTAAAAAAGTTTACCATTCTACAATTTATAGTTCTTTGCCAAAGCCATGTTTTATTTTCCATCTTAAGTTTTTTTTTGCTTCACAATGATTGAACAATTTATATTTTTGTTTTATCATTTCTTTTAATTGATTTGTAAATATGGGCTCTATCATGGCCGTGGTTATTTTACATCAGTTGGATTTACATCTACGTAAACTATCAGCACTTGTCACCACGAAAGTTGTGAGTTTGAATCCCGTTCATGGTGAGGTGTACTCAATACAACATTATGTAATAAAGTTTATCAGTGACTTGCGACAAGTCCTCCACCAATAAAACTGACCACCACAATATAATTGTAATATTGTTGAAAGTGGCATTAAACACCATAACCCCTATCACCAATTGTATTCTATACACCTTTATGTTTGTTTGAGACTTGCGACATATGGATGATTTTCAACGTGTACTCCGATTTCCCACGCCAATAAAAGCAGTCCGCCACAATATAATTGAAATATTGTTGAAAATGGTGTGAAACACCCATAGCCCTGGGCCTAACTATTATAACCCTTTATAAATGTCAACTAAACTGTTGATTTCCTAATCATATTGACAATAACTAATAATTTAGGATAAGATTTTGATATTAGATATGTAAATTTATTCTTCAGTCTTTCTTCAAGAGATCTGCTAGGTCAGGAATCGTTGAATATTTTACTCCAACACAATATAGGGTAAAAGTCTGATATGTGTGCGCTTTTGTTTTGGTAAAATGCTAGAAAAAAAATTTTAGAGAAAAGAAATGTGGACAGCTTTTTTGTATTTTCACATCACATATGGTACCAAAGTTGCACCTAAGTTTGTTCCCAAAAACTGCCAGTTACAAAGGGAGGTTAACTGGTTATAAGCAATTCTCAAAACTTAAGCATATTTTGACATTTGTTAGATTCTTGATAGTATTGCAAATTTTTACTATTATCCCTAAATACAAATTTTCTTATGTCAACTTAAAGTTGAATATTTTTTTTTTCTTGTTTTTCCCTTGTTGTTTTTTTTTCTACATATTTTTTTTTCATTACTTGAATATAAAAATATGTGCACTTTGCAAAATTGGTAAAATAAAAACAAAATATTTTCAATTTTTTTTTATTATTATACATGTATTATGAGTTTCAAGAGGGAATCATTTTTGACAATTTATAATAGCACATGTCTTATTGTTTTATGCAGTCAGACCTAATGTTGGCATAGTATGTTGAAGGGTAAAGGTTGCACAAACATAAAAAAAACTGAATTTAAAAACAAAATGTGTCAGACATTAGTTAATACTATAAGACACTATATTTATAAAAATCCATGTTCTGTTTTTATTGCAATTATTCATGACAGCATATCGACGACCATTGTCACCTTTATCAATGCTTACAATGTGTATACCGTACTTTGAACAAAAACAAGTTATTGTAATTCAACAACAACTACAACGAGGGAAGCTCTACTGTGACTATTTACCATTACAAGCTTGTAACAAAAACAAGTAATGATTGTAATTCAACAACAATTACAACGAGGGAAGCTCTACTGTAACTATTTACCATTACAAGCTTGTAACAAAAACAAGTAATATTTTGTAATTCAACAACAATTACAACGAGGGAAGCCCTACTGTAACTATTTACCATTACAAGCTTGTAACAAAAACAAGTAATATTTTGTAATTCAACAACAATTACAATGAGGGAAGCTCTACTGTGACTATTTACCATTACAAGCTTGTAACAAAAACAAGTAATATTTTGTAATTCAACAATAATTACAACGAGGGAAGCTCTACTGTGACTATTTACCATTACATGCTTGTAACAAAAACAAGTAATATTTTGTAATTCAACAATAATTACAACGAGGGAAGCTCTACTGTGACTATTTACCATTACAAGCTTGTAACAAAAACAAGTAATATTTTGTAATTCAACAATAATTACAACGAGGGAAGCTCTACTGTGACTATTTACCATTACATGCTTGTAGCAAAAACAAATAATCACTGAAATTCAACAACAACTACAATGAGGGAAGCTCTACTGTGACTATTTACCATCACAAACTTGTAAACAAGTAATGATTGTAATTCAACAACAACTACAACGAGGGAAGCTCTACTGTGACTATTTACCATTACAAACTTGTAAACAAGTAATGATTGTAATTCAACAACAACTACAACGAGGGAAGCTCTACTGTGACTATTTACCATTACAAACTTGTAAGCAAGTAATGATTGTAATTCAACAACAACTACAACGAGGGAAGCTCTACTGTGACTATTTACCATTGCAAACTTGTAAACAAGTAATCACCGAAATTCAACAACAACTACAATGAGGGAAGCTCTACTGTGACTATTTACCATTACAAACTTGCATTAAAATGTTTACTTGTCTTTTGTCAAAGTATACACATTGATAGCCTCAATAAAGATGGCAGTAGCTGTCAAAACAGTGGCACTATATAAAGCAGTTTTGATAAAAAAAAATGTTGAAAGTTTTCATTTTGGTTGAGATTGAAAAGATTATGTAATTGAAAAACAGTGATTTTCAAATTCTCATTAATGCAAATACCAAATCATAAATATGAGGAGAATCGAACCAGTATTCTGTAATTAAATGCTGATATTTAAATTTACAGGTCAATCCAAATTACCAAGCAGCTCTGACGGCCTTGAATGTTATTAATAGAAATGATCTGGAGGAGGTCAAGTCCTTTAGAGAGCCGCCAGAACTTGTCAAATTTGTACTTAAAGCTCTGTGTTTATTGTTCAAAGTTCCACAAGAGTAAGTTGTCAATAACTATATTTACATGTAGGTAAAGGGAAGGCAGCACATTCTTAGAAGTAAATTTTTTACCTGAGTTTCGGATTCTTGTTTGCTAAAATCAAAACATTTAGAAAAGGGAGATAATAAGTTGTGGAAAAAGTGAGTGAGACAGTGATTGTTGTTTAACACTAATTCAGCTATTTTACAGCTATATCAAGGCAAAAACAAGTTAATTTTCAATGAGATGATGATGAGGTCCGCTTTGTACTAGACCAATGTGCTGAGTTGGATTTTTATAGTGCTAGCTCACTGAAACAACAGTCTGCGGGTAGACATGTCGCTCCACTCTGACACATTATTCTGATTCCGAGCCAACCAGTCTTTGTTCTATCTCCTTAGCGGAGAAGCAACAAATACCAATTTTATAGTCTTTGGTTTGACCCGACCGGGGCTTGAACCCACGATTCACCACTCTCGAGGAGTGCATGCCAACCATTACGCCCCCTATGCGGTTAATTGTGGAAAAGCCTAGTTTAAATACCAAGCATTGACATGCAAAAATAATACAGTAAAAGCTGCCTTTACAGTCACATTGAATTAGCTGTCGCCTGCTGTGAACAGCGAGTTTTAAAATATTTTGATCAGCTGTACATGCTATTTTAACTCAAATTAGCAGCCCAATTCTATAACACAATGTCTGAGGGACATAACATTTGAAAGATAGGGTGCTATAGCAACCTCTAAACCCTATTTAATTTAGCATTTCTGTCAAATTTAAAAAAAAATGTCATTCACTGGGGTGTGAAATTCTGTATTTTTCAGATTCATTATACATTATCCTAAAACTACTCTCCCACCACCATACAACAATTTTTTTAGGTGTAAAATCATTTGCAACATTTTGAGATGCTCCCTTCATGATTAACAAAATTAAGATGTCATGTAATGGTCAAAGTGTTTGAGATGGTTCCCCAACAGTGGAAAAAAGTTTGAGATGTTCCTTGGTAGATATAAACTTCTCAGTGAATATGAGAAATATCTAGTTTCCACACTGCTAAAGTTGTGAGTTTGAACCCTGTTCATGGCGAGGTGTACTCGCTACAACATTATGTGATAAATTTTGTCAGTGACTTGCGACAGGTAGGTGGTTTTCTCCGGGTACTCTGATTTCCTCCACCAATAAAACTGACCACCACGATATAGCTGAAATATTGTTGAAAGTGGCATTAAACAGCATAAACCAACCAACCAATCTAGTTTCCATGCTGTGAATTAAAAAAATAATGATTTATGTACTTACAGCTGGGAGAATGCTAAACTGCTGCTAATTAGAGACAACTTCATGGAGGAGATGATGTTCTTTGACAAAGATCATATTCCTGATGACACCTTTGAAGAATTAAAGACATTTGTTTTCAATCCTCTGTTTGATCCTGAGTTAGTCAAACAAGTCAGTCTGTCAGCGACTAATGTCTGTATCTGGGTACACGCTGTGTATAAGTATGCTCATATTCATCGTAACATGCAGCCCAGACTTAGAAACCTATTGGAACATGAGGATAAATTTACACAGGTATGTTACTTAAAAACATTTTTTTTTTTTTTTACTTAAGTCAAGTAAGTTGTACAACTAATGTCTACTTAGTCAAACAAGTTGATCTCTAAGTCACACAAAAACTGGTGAACTAATGTCTACTTACTCATACAAGTTAATGTCTACTTAATCAAACAAATTGGTCTAAGAAGAGTTTGAAGTTACCAAAGTGGTAATCAGAATCCATAAATCGAAGAAAAACAACACAATGGCAGAAAGAAAAAGGACAAAAGGACAAACAACGATCTACAAAACATACACATTAAACTATAGATGGAGTAACACGAACCCCACTAAAAACTGGGGTGAACTCAGGTGCTCCGGAAGTGGCTCCCGTCGTGTTCATCTAGTTACAAACCCGGTGATAAGTCATGAATGAATAATCTCTTGGTCAAGCAAATCTCTAATCAGATACCTTAACCTTTAGTCAAGCAAGATGGTTGACTAAAGTCGAGTAAATGAAACTTTTGAAACCATTGATACTAGCAAATGAAAACTTTCAAATTAAGAAAAACAGTGCCCCATCCAACACATTTCATGATTAACATGTTCTTTGTGATAATTTGTTTAGGCTCAAGCTAAGTTAGGTCAGTTAAGGGTGGAGGCTAACAGAATCAAGAGTGCCCTGGAGAGAGTCATCACGACACACAAGACTGCTGTTAAGAGAGCAAAGACTATCGAGAGACACATGCAGGTTAGTCATTTTTCAAATGAGAGGTAAGGGGGGTAAATATGACCAGTGTTTATATATTGGTATATCCTTATGTACAAAATGGAGGTTAACACTGACATGCTTCACTTAATAGGTCGTCACTATGGTTATGGGAATCAGCCTGGCTTAAGACATGTATTGCACTTTAATTGAAAGAAGGTAAAATAAAAATTACCATTGACACTGACCATATAGCATGTTATTTTCGTAGGGTGCAAATTTCACTTATTTTGGCCTTTGGATTGCAAGCACCAAGATAAAGACTGCTAAAAGTTCCATCTCATGCAAAAACAGTCACTAAATGGTATTGTTATATGACTATAAATATTTCTTTTATCTGATTGGCTAAAAGCCTGAAATTTTTTCTTGATAGAACTTTATGAATACTGTTTAAGCCTTCAATTTCTGCAAAGATTAATTTTGATCATTCAAGAGGAGCCTTTGGAACGTTGTATTTTAACCTCACGTGACTCTAAAATCCAAAAAAAAAGCTACTTTTAATTTTAGCTTCACGTGAGGTTAATATAACATTCCAAAGGTTCCTCTGGAACGATCTAAGTTAATCTTTGCAGTGTGCAGAAATCTGATTTGCCACCATTCAAATTTACAACAAGAAAAACACATGTAGTGTTTAATGCCAATTTATAAAACATGACCAAGAGGACATTAATAACAGTTTCATATAGTAATACAATTACTGACTTTCATTTTGATTAATATAAGGATCTATCGTTCCAAGGTATATGATATTTACCTCGGCTTTAGCCTTGGTAAATATCATATATCTTGTAATGATAGATCCTTATATTAACCTCAACAAAAGTCAATTAATTGTATAATATAAATGTTTCTATGTTACAGGCAATTGAAAGAAAGATAGCTAGAGCTGTTAATCTGATGGAACATATGTCCATGCAACATTATCTGTGGAAATCTGAGTTACGGAAGGCTCGTCGTAATGTTCTAACATCACCTGGAGATGCACTGATTACAGCAGCATGTGTCTGTTATCACGGTCCACTTGAGGATAAGTGGAGGGCGGAGCTATTGCATGATTGGCAAGACAGATGTAAACAGGGCAATTTTAAAATGACAAAACGAATTGGGGAGGACGTTTTCCCACTTAGTTCAAACTTGGACGGATTATTTGATGGACACAAAGAATTTGAAACAGCTAGTAGTATGTCCAGGACTGTCACCGAGAGTAGCGTGGGAAGCGAGAGCACATTGGACATGCCTTCGCTTCCAGAAATTAAGACATACAAGTATCCGCCTGCCATTTACGACACTAGTAAATATTACAAATCGGAACTGAAAAAGCAGGAGAGTTTTGAATATGACCAGACTCAAACAATTGAATTTGAAGACTCGGATGATGAAGACGAACAAAGCACCTTGGTGAATCGGAATAATTTTACCCTGCAGGAGATTCTCAGTGATTTCGATGAATTGAGTAATTGGCGTCTATCCAGTCTGCCGACTGATTTACACTCCATTCAGAATTCCCTGTTAATGCGTGTCAGTTGTCACAATCGTAAACACTGTTGGCCATTGCTGATAGATCCAGATAATCAAGCTGAATTGTGGGTAAAGACGATACAGAACAGTCAGAACGTATTCACAGAGAAAGATGTTCAGCAAGGCACACCAGATGAGTTAGATGGTAAGTTATGGAGGGTTTAGGGTTATGGTGTTTAACGCCACTTTCTTTCAACAATATTTCAGTTATATCATGCCGGTCAGTTTTATTGGTGGAGGAAACCAGAGTATCCCGAGGAAACCATCGTAAGTTATAGAATATTTTATTAGACTTGTTTATATTTGTAGGTAAAAGTCGTAGATTAAATGGCCTGAAGTTTTGTAAGCTATCAATATATCATTAATTTTTGTGTCTCGTAATACATGTAATTCTTTTTACAAAAAAGTTCCTTTATGTTATTTTTTCTTACTTCCAGTTCATTAGAACAATTTTATTTAAAAACTTTTAGCAACAGGCAGAGAATTTAATTTTAATCTGTACATCAAAATCAATTCATGTTGGGCATGTGTTGCCATGTCACATTGTGGTTAAGGTCATTGACATCTGACCTCAAGCCAAGCATCACTGATGTGAATTTGCACCTATTACCCACCTCAAGTTTGAAGGTTTCTAAGACACCTATCCAAGGAACAGGAGTTTCACAGCGCATTTCATTATAACTGTCTTAGCATTCCTTCCTCCATTAAATCTGGTAGTCACGGTAATGCTGAAAAATTGCTGAAAATGATGATAAACACCAATAACTTCGTACATCAATAAACGTTTTTCAAATCTGTTTGTAAATCATGATATAGATAAAATACTGCTAAAGTTGGCATTAGACACCAATCAATCAATCAAATCTGTTTGTCTGCCACGATATAACTAAAATACTGCTAAATTTGATGTTAAACACCAATCAATCAATCTATCAAATCTATATATAGAAAATGTAATATTTCAGGTATTCCGTTGGAGTCTAGCAGAAGTAAGAGTAGTTCTGGACTACCACCGAGTAGAGGAACCAATCTGACGTACTCTGACGTGTACACTGACGATCGCACAGGATCAACAAATACTCTTACTACCACAGATTATACCAAAAGGTAACATTATAAAACGGAGATAATTAGAATAATATTATAGTACAACAGGTTATGCAAAATAAATAGGTTGTATATCAGGTACCGTGCAAATGATCAAAATACTTCTGTAGAATGCTTTATTTCCATTTTTAAGGCGTAATGTTTATATTATTTGACAAGAATAGGAAGATGCCATTTTTGTGTGAAATATTTTTATAGTAAAAAATATTGAGAATTTGAAAAAATAATGCAAAAATTGTGTTTGCAATGAACATGTTATATATTTCAGAGATACAAATAGTGTTAGAGTTCGCTTTCATCCAGATGATTCGTAAGTTCTGACGACAAATACTATTTCTGACTGTAGATATTTTAGGGAACTGATTGAATAATTTTTTATTTTCTTATTATATATATCTTACTTACTAACAGGGGGCCGTTGTGATCGTATGGTAGTTGGATTTACAACTACCTGTGCAATCAGTGCCTATCACCACTAAAGTTGTAAGTTCGAACCCAGTTCATGGCAAGGTGTGCTCGATACAACATTATGTGATAAAGTTTGTCAGTGATTTGCGACAGGTTGGTGGTTTTCTCCGGGAACTCTGGTTTCCTCCATCAAACTGACCGCCACAATATAACTGAAATATTGTTACTTACTAACACAACATGAATTAAAAAGCTTAAGAGTACAAAATTCTGAAGAGGTAAAGGTAGTTTTTTTTTAACTGGGAAAAATTTGACAAACGGTAAATTGATTCTGTAGTGAAATTCAAGCTGTACTTTAAATTGGTGAAGATATGATACGGTTTCTACTTTTTCTTACATTTTTGGGGGTTTCATTTGATTTTGGAAATACAATTTTTTTTAAATCTGTCTTTTTTTTCACTACTAAAACTTATTTTACAAGTAGTCCAGGGGAAATACAGCAATGTTCTGCTTGTTACCGGACAAGTTATCTGGGAAAAAGTTACTTGCTACTACAAAATCCTACTTGTCCTGTTTCTTTTTAATCATTCGATACTTGCAAGCACGGTTGTAGGCTCCATGTATGAAAAAAAACAAAAAATCATAAAACAAAATGATTGAAATATCTCTATTATCTTTGTCACCCTATTTCTACTCTAGAAAATTCACGAATGAACTGTTGTCAATTAAACAGAAAGTATAACTTAAGAATCTGCCTTCACTAACTTTACTACTGTAATCTGTTGTGTGGCATTCACATACAATTATGGTAGTTGTGTATTGTACACATACAATTATGGTAGTTGTGTATTGTACACATACAATTATGGTAGTTGTGTATTGTACACATACAATTAGGGTAGTTGTGTATTGTACACATACAATTATAGTAGTTGTGTATTGTACACATACAATTATGGTAGTTGTGTATTGTACACATACAATTAGGGTAGTTGTGTATTGTACACATACAATTATGGTAGTTGTTATTGTACACATACAATTATGGTAGTTGTGTATTGTACACATACAATTATGGTACAGTCAAACCTGCCCTAACGGTCACCTTTGTATAGTGGTCACCTGGTCATAACGGTCACTTTCGTGCTCTCCCAGTGCGTTTTACTATATATTTTAATTCGATATAGCGGTCACCTGTTCAATGTGGTCAGCGGCCACCATTTATTGGTAATTTTCAGCATAAAACCTTTGTATAACGGTAATTGTTTTTTTAAATAATACCGGAAGTGATTTCGGAAGATCGGTATTTTTCTCTAATGTACTAAAAATGCCGAGGTGTTACAAGTGTAACAAAACATATTGATTAATTTAATTAACTAAATAAACAAATTCTATTTTACATTTTGTGAATAATAAATTGCTTGAAGAACAGGTAATACCCGAGGGTTATTTGAGATTTTTATTCACTACAATGAGAGTAGAAATTCACTTATCAAAAATATTTTGAATCGGAAAGATTGTATTACGTATCTAGTGCATCATGTCAACATTCGTAATTAGGAAAGCTTTAAATTTAGACGATAAAGTGAAGGCTATAAATCTGTGTGATGGTGGGAAAAGTTGTCTGGCTGTGGCTGAGGAGATGGGTGTTGGTCGCACCCAGATCATGAACATTCTAAAAAGAAAAAGTGAGATACTTGACAATTTTAAAAACAATATGCCCAGTTCAAGAAAATGTCAACGTCGTGCGACAGGAAATGAAGACATTAACCAATTATGCTAGGATTGGTTTCAAGAAGCAACTGGCAGAAGAATAAATATTAGCGGCCCATTGATACCGGAACAAGCTCTCAAGTTTGCTAAGGACCTTGGAGTAGATCAATTCAAAGCTTCAAATGGCTGGCTACAATCTTTTTTAAAGAGACATAACATCGTTTTTCGTACAATGTCAGGTAAAAGTGGTGATGTAAATGTTACAATTGTATCTGAGTGGAAATCAAAATTACCAAATCTGATAAAGGATTATCATCCAAGAGATATTTATAATATGGATGAAACTGGTTTATTTATTATCACTTTAAGATAACTTCATCAACAATAAATGTAAACAAGAGTAAGTTCAGTAACATGACCACAAGAACAAAATAACAAGCAAACATAACAGGTAATTAAAAAATGTTTATTCACAACAAATGTACAATATCTTGTCGAAAATTAAAACCCTCCATATAAAGGTCACCTGTATATAGTGGTCATTTTGTCATTCTCCCCCAGGTGACCACTATAGACAGGGTTGACTGTAGTTGTGTATTGTACACATACAATTATGGTAGTTGTGTATTGTACACATA
Organism: Bathymodiolus septemdierum; assembly: GCA_963383655.1. NCBI lineage: Eukaryota > Metazoa > Mollusca > Bivalvia > Mytilida > Modiolidae > Bathymodiolus > Bathymodiolus septemdierum. Next base: position 57,397,481 of record OY726517.1, on the reverse strand, counting down.
CAATTATGGTAGTTGTGTATTGTACACATACAATTATGGTAGTTGTGTATTGTACACATACAATTATGGTAGTTGTGTATTGTACACATACAATTATGGTAGTTGTGTATTGTACACATACAATTATGGTAGTTGTGTATTGTACACATACAATTATGGTAGTTGTGTATTGTACACATACAATTATGGTAGTTGTGTATTGTACACATACAATTAGGGTAGTTGTGTATTGTACACATACAATTAGGGTAGTTGTGTATTGTACACATACAATTAGGGTAGTTGTGTATTGTACACATACAATTAGGGTACAGTCTATAACTGTACTGCCATAAAAAAGAAAAGAAAAAAAAGATAGAATTAATAATACCATGAATGGACATGTGATATCTATTGTATATTAATGTGTGCTATACTCAGACATTTATGATACATGCCATGATGGTAGGATTTTGTCATATGATGAAATATGTGGTATACACATACAATTATGTCAGTTGTGTATCATACACCAACCAATATGGTAGAGTCATACCACTTATATTCGTCCATTATTGTAAAATGGATAGGTTTGATTTTATGGAACAATAAGTCAGTAAGTATTTAATATGTCACCATTATAGTTAGACATCATATATTTGTGGCATATTAATAAAAAAAATAATAATATCCTGTACATCAGTAAAATACATATAAAAGTGACTAGATTTTCTTAATGTTGTGATATATCCAGTACAAATTCTATAGATTTTTTTTTTAATCTTGGTTTTCTTAAAAGTCATTGAATTTCATATGTCATTGTAACTGATATGCCTTCACAAGTATTATCCCTGTTTAATTACTTTGTAGTTCATTTGAATGTTAACATAGATTTCTTAATGATATTTCAAAATTAATCAGGTCAAATTTCTGGAATAAAAGAAAACACTTGAAAAAGTGAATTTTATATCAAACTATGTGGCACTGCTTGCATGTCATTTTAAGCGTAATAATACCGGGTACTTGATACATGTGTTGTTCACCGTTTTCCAGAAGGTTTCAAACTTTAGAAAACCAATTCCGCATTCTGTTTTTATTTTTTACAGTACAATGGGACGACATTCTCGTAATACGTGGAATAGTGAAGAACTGCGTCCTGTCACATCAGTCACCAATAGTTGGGAGAATTTCAGCCTCCATACAGAACAAAATCTAGAACGTCCAGAAAATAATTTATGGATAATAGAGGCTGATGACCCTTCACTGGACAGTAAAATTATTAATGCCATCGTTCATGGTGAGTAGGGGGCATATTTTATTTATTTTTAATTTTTGTTATATTGCAATATAATTTATATATAATTACATAATGTGTATGTTATTTTAGAAAGCCCCATGTGACTGGTCAAAAGACTGACCTGTTACTTTAGAATTCTAAATCTTATCAATCAATGAAGTGCACAGCAATGCAACCGTGACCACTTCCAGGAATTATTTTCAAATGTCATAAAAATTAGTAATTACACACAGTAATAATAATTTCAATTCAATTTAATAATAATGTAATTTATTTAAGTATTTAATTTTAATGATTATTAAATGTAATTTTAATGATCATTAAATGTAATTTTAATGATTATTAAATGTAATTTTTATGATTATTAAATGTAATTTTTGTAGTTTTATACGGTTGTAAAAACGTTTAACACAAATAGCACTTTGGTCATCACTTGTATATCAGGATCCTATGGTACCATGGTAGTTAAATTTAAAATATGATAGCGAAAATTGATTGAAATAGCATGTTTATACATGGTATCATAGAAGCCACTGTACCATAGGGTCGGACTATACATGACAATAAGATTGCATTCAAATATTAAACAAAGATAGCAGGGACAGATTCTCAAATTTCAAAGTTGAATCTTGGATTATATTGAAACAATTTTAGTTCATCACAAATTTCCTGAAATGTACTTGAAAACTGTCTTTCAAATAGATTTAGCTTACAATATATTAATTCAATCTGTCATTTTTTTTAATGTACAAAATGTTGCTCTATATTATTCAGCACAATACAGACAAACCTACCTTAAAGGGCACCTCTGTATAGCAAATCACTGTCTTTAAAGGGCACCTCTATATAACAAATCACTGTCTATAAAGGGCAGTCTCATTTGAATAGTGCATAAAATTTTAACCTGTATATAAAGGGCAACTGCTTATAAAGGTTTATATTCAGGTTCCTGTGAGTGGCTTTTACATACAGGTTTAACAGTATTTCAAGATGATTCAAGAAGGAAGTACTCATGTTGAACAGTGGCCATTTTGGCTATCCTGTTTAGATCCTTTGATTTGTTAGCTCTCAAAAACTTTTAAATATTTGGCTTTCTAATCTTTTGACAGGTGGTACCATACACTTCAGGTAAAATTTGATCTGCTCGTTTAATTTTCTTATTTTTTTGGCAGTGTGTTTGAATATATCCACTGTAATAAATATCAAAATTTTAACAAATTCCAACCAACAGACTCGGAGCTATAAATTCACTAGCCACATAGCAGCTTTTCTCTCTGTGGTTTTGATCACCGAGATGCTTGAAATCTGCATACAAACACCATATAATCAAAACGTTCAACTGATTTTAAAGAGTTATCTCCCTGTACTGTATGGTACCCCCTTAAGCGTACCTGATGAACATTATTCCAAAAACATATGCACACCAGTGTGTGCCAAAAACCACTAGCCCTAAGCCCCAGTCTAGTTAAAATTGGTTCAGGCTGGTAAAAATTGGTTTAGGCTAGTAAAAATTGGTTCAGGCTATTAAAAATTGGTTCAGGCTAGTAAAAATTGGTTTAGGCTAGTAAAAATTGGTTCAGGCTAGTAAAAATTGGTTCAGGCTAGTAAAAATTGGTTCGGGCTAGTAAAAATTGGTTCAGGCTAGTAAAAATTGGTTCAGGCTAGTGAAAATTGGTTCGAGCTATTAAAAATGGAGAAAAATATTTGCTTAGTCACATAGAAAAAATTCTTCTAAAATGCCATTCAGGCTAGTTTGTCAAAATGTTTTTGGCACAGACTGCACACTAAATTAGATTTGATTTAAACATATTTTATTGTCAAATATATATACAATAGGATTGAACACAAGTTTTAGATTTGAACAAAAATTAGATTTGAAGATTTAATATTATATCTTGTAGGTATCACACTGTTGATAACACACGTTGAGAGGAAGCCATTAGATCCAGTGTTTAGAGGTTTATTGTTGAAACATTTCTTTGTGGACAAAGAAGGCAACAAGATTATAAAAGTGGGAACTTATGAATTTAGATATCATCCACAATTTAACCTGTACCTGAGTACATCTGTACCACTCTTCCTGAAAGGTAAGATAGGTCTTCTATTAATATTGTAAAGGGGGGCTATTGTGTTTAATGCCACTTTCAACAATATTTCAGTTATATCGTGGTGGTCAGTTTTATTGGTGGAGGAAACCAGAGAGCCCGCAGAAAACCACTGACCTGTCACAAGTCACTGACAAACTTTATCACATAAAGTTGTATCGAGTACACCTCATCATGAGCGGGATAGGAACTCACAACTGATTGCATAGGTAGTTGTAAATCCAACTACGATATCACGACTACGATGATCTCCTAAATAAATATTGTATGAGACAAGTCATGTGAGACAGGGTCTGATATTATATGAGACAACTCATGTGACAAGCTCTTAATGTGCCTCTGATGCCTAGCAATCCATGACCATCTGTGCATCCGGCATTTGGTTTCCACTCAATAACTTGAGCTCCCTTTAAACATATCATTTAAGAATTGAATGCATTTTTTTGTAGTTTTATTGGCGTGTAAAAGTGTGGACCGAAGCACATTTTGTATGAAGCACTTCATACAAAAAATGTGCCTCAGTCCACGCTTTTACATGCCTATAAAACTACAAAAAAATGCATTCAATTCTTATAATTACATTTAAATCACACCAAAATTTAATATAGTTGAATTTTTCGTTGTGAATTTTATTTGTGTTAGATTATTTGCTGTAGGAAATTACTATGCCATTGATTGTTTACATCTGACGTCATCATGGAGGCACGTGCAAGTTCGGGTTTGAGTTTTATTGAGATGTAAAACATTTATAATCATGTGACCACTTCATAACCAATCATATTGTAACATTTCAATGAAAAACGGAAGTAATGTAATTATTTGAAATTAATCCGCAATATCACAGACTATAAAAGACAGGCTAAGTTTGATTTTGGACTTTACCACTTTTTTCCCCATTCTAGAGTTATATCCCTTGATTTGGCAAAAAATACAAATTTTGTAGATTTCCATTCTATGATTCAGTTTCCCTTTCTTAAACAAATCATTTGAAATTGATACGGAAGGTCGGAAACCGTAAAAGGCAATCCAAGTTTATTTAAAGACTTTACAACTTTTTCATTTTTAAGAAATATTCCTTTTTGACCGAAAAAAAAAACTATTCTACAATACACAGGCCAAACTATCCCTTTTATGGTTCCACGCTTATCTCCATTATTACTTTTGCTGGAAAAGAGGGCATTTGTATCCCATGAACACATTTTTTTCAAATCTTCATCACCCAATAAAATCAATTACAGGTGTAAAACTTAACAGGGACCCAGTAGACCAAGACTACTAAGGTTTTGCTCTGGGCCCTTGAAAATATTCAGACAGTAGTCCAGGTAGATGGCTGAAATTATGAACATTTCATGTCTAAAGTTAGTTGTTGAGCCCCAGGAATTTTTTGCTGGGCTACTAAAATTGTTATTTGATGGCAACTTCAGCAAAAAAGTATGTTTTGTCCCTGAACTACAGTAAAACTTGTCTTGTGTGACTTTCCAAGGGAACAGCGAAATAGGGTCTCATAAGGTGGGTGGTTGCTTAATACAGGTTTAGTTGATATGAAATGCACTGTTAAAAGGAAATAAAAATTAAGGTTACATAATGCAAGTTATTGCTTAATAGAGGTGGTCACTAAAGAAGGTTTGACTGTATCGTTTATTTAATAGGTGCTCTATTTTCAGGTGATGGACTGCATACCATTCCAATACACAGAATGTGTGTGATTAACATGGCCCTGAGTGATGAAGCCATCATGAACCATCTGTTGATTGAAACAATGAAAGTAGAAAAGAAGGAATTTGAAGGACAGAAGAGATCTAATGAAAATGACATCATATTACACCGACAAAGACTGGCAAAAGAACATGTAAGTTATAGAGAATTGAGGGTGGGGGGGGAGGGGGTACTCAGTCACAAGAAATGACAAAGACTGGCAAAAGAACATGTAAGTTATAGAGAATTGAGGGGGGGGGGGGGGGGGGAGGGGGTACTCAGTCACAAGAAATGACAAAGACTGGCAAAAGAACATGTAAGTTATAGAGAATTGAGGGTGTGGTGGCAGGGAGGGGAGGGGGTACTCAGTCACAAGAAATGACAAAGGCTGACAAAAGAACATGTGAGTTAAAGAGAATTGAGGGTGGGATGGGGTGTACCCAGTCACATGAAATGACAAAGGCTGACAAAAGAACATGTGAGTTAAAGAGAATTGAGGGTGGGATGGGGTGTACCCAGTCACATGAAATGACAAAGGCTAGCAAAAGAACACATGAGTTAAAGAGAATGAGGGTGGGGTAGGCTGTACCCAGTCACAAGACATGACATCATATTACACTAGCAAAGACTGGCCAAAAAATATGTGAGTTAAAGAGAATTGAGGTTGAGAGTTCAAACCCCACCCCCCACACACACACTCCTTCATATACCCTTTGCATGAACTATACCCATTTACAGTTGACTTTCGTCTCAAATTTGATGGGACCATGGAAAAAATTCGAGTCCACCGTAGATCGACTCAAGAGGAGCTACGAAAGTACCGGAAGTGTAGTTTGTTTAACGACGAAAGGGAAACAACTCGAGCGAAATTTTGAAGAGCTAAAACCAGCAATATCTCAATTCTCGGAACAATTTTAAACTTATTTGATGTTTTTGTTGCTGTTTTTTTCCCCTTTTATTACAACTGTTAATTAAGAGTAACATTTTTTCAAATCTCTCAAAATTGAGAAATTATACATCTTCTTTAATCAAAATTAATTTCCGACAAATAATTCAATAGATAAAACCCTTCCGTTGTGTACTTTTCATAATCATTGATGCAAGCCGACCCAAGCGGCACTTATTATTAATTTTTGATTGTGCACATCTAACCTGTGTCATAATACCAAGCCAATTCAAATATTATCACTAATTAATTTGACAGATTCTGAAATAAACATGTGAAATAGCCTAAGGTAAAAATGTCAAAGTCAATGACCGGATGTTTCACCTCTGATCTGATTTTAGTCCCAAGGTAATACACATGTTTTGACAGGTAAATTCGACTTAACGAATGTAAATGATATGGCTTTCTACATCTCGGGACCAAAACTTTGATTCGAGACAACCGAAATTTCAACTCATCCGAATTCGACTCTACAGGAGTCAAATTATATATATTTATACACAACGAAGTTCGGAACTTTGATGAAAATTCAACTCAATCGGCAATTCGAGTCAACTGTATATATTAGACTAAAATCCAAAATAAACACACATTGATCAGTTTCGCACTTTATAATGTTAAATTTTTGCATAATTGTAAAAGAATTCTTCTAAGGCAATTCAGATCTGTATGGGCTTGTAGAGATACATTGTATGAGATATTGATATATCATAGCTTAAAAATCCCTACCCATTGGAGTGGAAACTTTACGACCCATTCATATATCCACCAAATTTAAGGTAGAGTTTAAACACTGTAGGATCAGTGAGGAATCTATCATCAACTCATCAACTGAGGTTATTTTAAATGGTCGTCATATTCATACCTATTTGTGCCTTTCCCAAACTAGAACCTGGATTTTCAATGTCATATGGTCTTTTTTTGTGTTCATTGATTTAGGGAGAGAGGTGGTTGTTTGTTTTGTTGATATATGTGGAATTGTTGACTATCACTATTTAAACTTTTCTGTTCATGATATATGTCTTTGTTTATAGGAATTAATTAGAGAAAAGACATTGAACCTAGATGGACCTCTCCTTGAAGATCAGACAATGTTAAATTCACTGTTAGCTTGTCAGGAAGAAATACAGAAGAATAAACTGATTCTGGAAGAAACTCGCTACATGGGGGACCATCTGGAAGAAAAGTTTGCCCATTATCGTATGATGATAATGCACATCACTGTGTTGTATAATATGATCAAGAAGATGTGTGTGTTACATCCATATTACTATCTACCGTTCAGTAAATTTGTGGAGATCTTCAGTGGTGTGATGAAGAGCCGTGATCGTGGGAAAGGAAGTGTCGGTGAGTCATTGTAAAATAAAAAAAGTCTGAGTTGTACTTTTTGTTTTAAATAGATAAGTTTGTGGATTATATAGGTTAAATATCAACTTGGTATGTGATATTCATAATTATCACAGAATGTTTAATATGAGTAACATGACAGATGCCACTGGTGGAGTAGGAACTGCTTACCATTCCACATCATACAAGTTCACTCCCAGTTTTTTGTTGCTCAATCTTTGATTTTCTGTGTAGTGCTTTCTAGATCAGTGTTTGTCTTTTTCTTTTTGTCATTGTATTATCTGTCCTTTGATTTACGGCTTCTGATTACCCATTTGGTATCTTAGATTTGCAGCTTCTGATTACCCATTTGGTGTCTTAGATTTACGGCTTCTGATTACCCATTTGGTGTCTTAGATTTACAGCTTCTAATTACCCATTTGGTGTCTTAGATTTACAGCTTCTGATTACACATTTGGTATCTTAGATTTACAGCTTCTGATTACCCATTTGGTATCTTAGATTTACAGCTTCTGATTACCCGTTTGGTGTCTTAGATTTACGGCTTCTGATTACCCATTTGGTATCTTAGATTTACGGCTTCTGATTACACATTTGGTATCTTAGATTTACAGCTTCTGATTACACATTTGGTATCTTAGATTTACGGCTTCTGATTACACATTTGGTATCTTAGATTTACGGCTTATGATTACCCATTTGGTATCTTAGATTTATGGCTTCTGATTACCCATTTGGTGTCTTAGATTTACAGCTTCTGATTACACATTTGGTGTCTTAGATTTACAGCTTCTGATTACACATTTGGTGTCTTAGATTTACAGCTTCTAATTACCCATTTGGTGTCTTAGATTTACAGCTTCTGATTACACATTTGGTGTCTTAGATTTACAGCTTCTGATTACCCATTTGGTGTCTTAGATTTACAGCTTCTGATTACCCATTTGGTGTCTTAGATTTACGGCTTATGATTACACATTTGGTATCTTAGATTTACAGCTTCTGATTACCCATTTGGTATCTTAGATTTACAGCTTCTGATTACCCATTTGGTATCTTAGATTTACAGCTTCTGATTACCCATTTGGTATCTTAGATTTACAGCTTCTGATTACCCATTTGGTGTCTTAGATTTACGGCTTCTGATTACCCATTTGGTATCTTAGATTTACGGCTTCTGATTACACATTTGGTATCTTAGATTTACAGCTTCTGATTACACATTTGGTATCTTAGATTTACGGCTTCTGATTACACATTTGGTATCTTAGATTTACGGCTTATGATTACCCATTTGGTATCTTAGATTTATGGCTTCTGATTACCCATTTGGTGTCTTAGATTTACAGCTTCTGATTACACATTTGGTGTCTTAGATTTACAGCTTCTGATTACACATTTGGTGTCTTAGATTTACAGCTTCTAATTACCCATTTGGTGTCTTAGATTTACAGCTTCTGATTACACATTTGGTGTCTTAGATTTACAGCTTCTGATTACCCATTTGGTGTCTTAGATTTACAGCTTCTGATTACCCATTTGGTGTCTTAGATTTACGGCTTATGATTACACATTTGGTATCTTAGATTTACAGCTTCTGATTACCCATTTGGTATCTTAGATTTACAGCTTCTGATTACCCATTTGGTATCTTAGATTTACAGCTTCTGATTACCCATTTGGTATCTTAGATTTACAGCTTCTGATTACCCATTTGGTGTCTTAGATTTACGGCTTCTGATTACCCATTTGGTATCTTAGATTTACGGCTTCTGATTACACATTTGGTATCTTAGATTTACAGCTTCTGATTACACATTTGGTATCTTAGATTTACGGCTTCTGATTACACATTTGGTATCTTAGATTTACGGCTTATGATTACCCATTTGGTATCTTAGATTTACGGCTTCTGATTACCCCTTTGGTATCTTTTAACTCTAGACCATTGTATTACCTGTCCTTTGATTTACGACTTCTGATTACCCATTGGGTATCTTCTAACTCTAGACCATTGTATTATCTGTCCTTTGATTTATGGCTTCTGATTACCCATTTGGTATCTTCTAACTTTAGACCATTGTGTTGCCTGTCCTATGATTTACGACTTCTGATTACTCATTTGGTATCTTCTAACTTTAGACCATTGTGTTGCCTGTCCTGTGATTTACGGCTTCTGGTGATTACCCATTTGGTATCTTCTAACTCTAGACCATTGTGTTGCCTGTCCTGTGATTTACGACTTCTGATTACCCATTTGGTATCTTCTAACTCTAGACCATTGTGTTGCCTGTCCTGTGATTTACGGCTTCTGATTACCCATTTGGTATCTTCTGATTACCTATTTGATATCTTCTGATTACCCATTTTGTATCTTCTGATTACCCCTCTGGTATCTTCTGATTACCCATTTGGTATTTTCTGATTACCCATTTAGTATCTTCTGATTACCCCTGTGGTATCTTCTGATTACCCATTTGGTATCTTCTGATTACCCATTTGATATCTTCTGATTACCCATTTGGTATCTTCTGATTACCCCTGTGGTATCTTCTGATTACCCATTTGGTATCTTCTGATTACCCCTTTGATATCTTCTGATTACCCATTTGGTATCTTCTGACTACCCATTTGGTATCTTCTGACTACCCATTTGGTATTTTCTGACTACCCCTTTGATATCTTCTGATTACCCCTTTGATATCTTCTGATTACCCCTTTGGTATTTTCTGATTACCCATTTGGTATCTTCTGATTACCCCTTTGGTATCTTCTGATTACCCATTTGGTATCTTCTGACTACCCATTTGGTATCTTCTGACTACCCATTTGGTATTTTCTGACTACCCCTTTGATATCTTCTGATTACCCCTTTGATATCTTCTGATTACCCCTTTGGTATTTTCTGATTACCCATTTGGTATCTTCTGATTACCCCTTTGGTATCTTCTGATTACCCATTTGGTATCTTCTGATTACCTCTTTGGTATCTTCTGATTATCCATTTGGTATCTTCTGATTACCCCTTTGGTATCTTCTGATTACCCCTTTCGTATCTTCTGATTACCCCTTTGGTATCTTCTGATTACCCATTTGGTATCTTCAAACTTTTCTAATCAATGAATAATAATTTAATTTGATTTGAATACTGCAATTTGATTGGCTGATCCGCCTGAAGAAAATTTTGGTCATACTTGATAATCCTGGCTTGGTATTGTGACATCACCAACATATTCATTCGCCAACAACAAATTCAAATAGTCACATGAAATAATCATAATCAATATAGAGGAATCATTAAATTTTGTTGTAAAAATTTAATTATAAGGAATACTTAAAATTTTTGAATAGGTTAAACTTGTATAACCTGGTTTGGAACAGTTTACACTTTTCATAAACCGCTTCGTGGTTTATTAAGTGTATACTACCCCAAACCAGGTTATATCGTATAACCTGTTTAAAAATTTCAAATACTCCTTAAATAATAGTTGTTTGAGCCAGTTTAAGTTATACAAACAATATCAAGGAAAAATCAAATTTTAATATTATAAGTATTTTTTCCACAGGAGCACCTCAGGCAAGAGCTCAAGAATTAGCAGATGCCTCATCGGTGGCCATCTTTAAATATGTTGCCATGATGATGTTTGAGCAGCATTACCAGTTGTTACAGTTACTCGTTTCCATGGAGAGATTACGAATGTCTGGGAAAGCTTCGACCAAGGAACTTAGCTTATTTATAAATAATTTTGATAAACAAGGCATTGATGAGTTATCGCTGATGGACAGTAAACCAGCATGGATGCCAGGACAGATTTGGATAGATTGTCTGGTGTTAGAACAACTTCACCATTGCTACCACGGCCTGCGGAAATCTCTCATTCAAAACAGTGTACAGTGGCAGGAATATTTTCAGGTACTATAAATTGATTGATTGATTGATTTATTGTGTTTTAACGCCGCTTTCAGCAATATTTCAGCTATATCATGGCGACCAGTTTTAGTGGTGGAAGAAGCGGGAGTTCTCGGAGAGAACCACTGACCGTGGGCAAGCAACTGGTAAACTTTATTATCACTTGCGACTGAAAGTCGAGTGCACCCTTTTTTGTAATTTATAAAGCCAGGCACGAACCCACGCCGTATTGGTGATAGGCTTGTTTGAGTTGTTAGGAATCCAACTACCTAACTCATTGAACCACCTGGACCCTAGGTACAAAAAAGAAGCATTCTTTGCCTTATTTTAATTTTTTGTCATCTTGAAACTAGGATTCTATGATATATTATCTCCAAAAAATAACGGATTCGTACATACAATAAAACCTGCCTAAGTGGTCACCTCTATTAAGCAGTCACCTGTCTTTAAAGGTCACATTTTTCTTGTCCTCTCATAGAAAATTTCATTTGAATTGAACCTCTTTTAAGAGGTCACCTTTCTTATAAGGCATCTTTTTCTTTGTCCCAAAGGTGACCTCTTAATACAGGTTTTACTATATTTGACATTATTATAGTTACAATCTACCTTTGATTTAAACATGAACTTTCAAAATCTGTAATAAAATATATACCTTAGCATGCTCATTTTCAAGATTTTTGAGGATAAAAAAGAGCCGAAAAATTGTCTCAAATTTCTCAAAATGTTTTGTAACATTTGCTACGCTTGACGGAATAAAGAACAGTTTTTTACATTGTAAACGTCAATATGTAAATTTGTGTCGTCTGCCATAACAAAATAATACCATGTAATATCATATCAATGAAAATGTGAAAACAGAGGTTTGAGCACATAATACTAGTTTAACATTGACACTTTTTATTGAAGTGCCGGGAGAGTGAGTGTATATATGTGTTAGATATCAAGATTTCCTCATTGGATTTTGGAAACTGAACTGATGTGGTATTTATTGTTTTTCATTTTATTCCTAGATAATTATTATCAATGAATAATTATACATTTATTGTTGTTGAGGGGTCGTCATGATCGTGATCGTATGGTAGTTGGCTTTCCAACTACCTGTGCAATCAGTGCCTATCACCACTAACGTTGTGAGTTCGAACCCTGTTCATGACGAGGTGTACTTGATACAACATTATGTGATAAAGTTTGTCAGTTACTTGCGGCAGGCAAGTGATTTTTCTGGGTACTCCGGTTTCCTCCACCAATATAACTGACCGCCACGATAAAACTGAAATATTGATGAAAGTGGCATTAAACATCATCAACCCAAACCCTACATTTATTGTTGAAATTGAAGAAACCTGTGAATCCTGTTTTAGATTTAGAAATGGATGGATTATCTCCCTTTGAATGTCTTTGTTTACTTCCTGCAGTATTTATTACTTTAGTGAATTCATTTCTTATTTTTTTTATTTTTTAGCATCCAATTGCTTTGATGAATCCTGTACCTAGTATGAATATGCAAGAATTATCAGTGTTCCAGAAATGCATACTATGGAAGATATGTGTACCTCATAGGGTTGGTATTTTATTTTTTGTTTTTATAACCCTGTCGCTAGGGGCAGGGCTGATTTTGTTCAGTTATTTAACTGATTTCAGCTATTTTCCTCTGGAGAGAAATTGCCGAAAATTGCTGGACACAGTAAGAACAGGTCAAAAATAGACTTTTTAAATGGGATGTAGATGGTTTCAGCTATATTTCATTGATTTTCAGTTATTTTATTTTCTAACAAGATTCATCCCTGTAGAAGTCTGGGACATTAAGTTTTATTCATGTCCATATGTACATCGGTCCATCCCGCAATTAGTTTCTTCCCAATAACTACTTTTCCTCTTTCACAGATCATTTAAAATTTATACACAAGGTAAGGAGCCATAAAAGGAAGGCAAATTTTGATTTCTGACTTTACTGCTTTTTTTCCATTTTGTAGTTAAGCCCCCTTGTTTTGCTGAGAAACTACCTGTTTGCTTAGCTGGAAGGGAGAACATTAATGTCCTATGGACATATTCTACCGTTTTGTTGTAATGCCTGCATTAGTCCTAATCATACTGTACCTATATTAACATCTACTCATGTAATCTCAGGGGCGTATCCAGGGGGAGGGCACACCCGGTGCACACACACACACCCCCCCCCCCCCCCCCCCCCCCCTAAAATTGGAAAAAATATGCTTTTTTGGCATAAAATCGTGATTTTTCACACGAAATACCCCAAAATATTTCGCTCATCCCTCCGATCAGCACAATTTTTTTAAGTGCGCCCCCCCCCCCCCCCCCCCCCCTTTTCTTGAAATCCTGGATCCGCCCCTGAATCTCACCGTCACCAGGTCAATTCCTGCCAGTGGCGAGATGTACTGGATTTTATGACTGTATGTGATTCTGTTTGACAGTTAGTTGTCGAAAGTCAGTGGTTTTCTTAGGGTACCCTGGTCAAAATGATACCAAATAGTGGGTTATTTAATCAAGTGTAAACTTCAGCGATTTTTGCATGAAAAAATATACGAAAAATATTTCACTGTTGCAATATACATTATCTAACATAATAATATTGACGATCTTTATTTTGACGCCTGTGATCAAAATGATGAAATAAGCTACAATTTGCATCCTGAGAAAATAACCCGCTATACATTATGATTCAAATATTGTTGAAATTGGCATTAAATAGCCATAATTGTTATTCTTGTCTGCAAGCTAGGGGTTGTTTCACACTCACATTGAAGAATGAATTGATTGTTGATTCTGTGTCAACGAGATGAAGACAAAATATAAAAGCACTGAAATTCTGATATTTACATGTATTTCATATTGACATGCATGAAACTTTTTTGTTGGTGAGGGGCCATCATGGTCGTGATAGTATGCTAGTTGAATTTACTTCTACCTATCAATCAGTGCCTATCACCACTAATGCTGTGAGTTCGAACCCCTCTCAGGCGTGGTGTACTCGATACATTATGTGATAAAGTTTGTCAGTGACTTGCAGCAGGTATGTGGTTTTCTCTGGGTACTCCGGATTCCTCCACCAGTATTGTTGAAAGTGGTGTTAAACACCATAACACTAATCCTGTTTGATGATGATGATGATGATGATACAATGTAACATGAGAATTTAGTATGTTGAGGATAAATACTTATATTCGTTAATCCTAGTTTCGTAAATTGCTAAAAAACATATATTCATGCATTCTTAAATTTGTGGATTCTGAAATTCTGAGAAAAAATATAAAGAGATTGTGTAATATATTAGTGTTGTTCCTGTATATAGAAAAGAAAACATTTTACCTTGCTAGTTTCTTAAATTTATGGTTTAGTTGAGCCACGAAATCCACAAAAATTAGTTCCCCATAATTAAAAAGTGTTTAGAAGTTCAGTGTAACATGAGATTTAATATACAGTATAATTATTATTTACAGTTATGTGGGCTGGCTAATGCTATGACCCTGTATGAGATGGGTAGTGTCCGTAGTCTGCCAGATAATTACAATATCAGAGATATCTACCGTTATACAGACAAGACTACCCCTGTTGTCTTTGTAATGCCAAACTCGGTACATGACAAAAACGCAACTCCAGGAACTAAAGGTAAGCAAAATATATCTGAAATGCATGTAAAAGCATGCAGCAGTTTGTTAGGAGTGGTCGTTGGTGGGATGTTCCATGGCGGTGCTGTTGTGGTCGTGATTGTATGGTTGTTGGATTTACAATTACCTATCCAATCAGTGCCTTTCACAACTAACGTTGTGAGTTTGAATCCTGCTCATGGCGACATTTACTCGATACAACATTATGTGGTAAAGTTTGTCAGTGACTTGTGGCGGGTAGGTGGTTTTCTCCTGGTACTCCGGTTACCTCCACCATATAACTGCAATATTGTTGAAAGGGACATTAAATACCATAACGCTAACCCCCTGCTGCATGGTCCTATCCCCCTTACCATTGTCATTCAAAATTCAAAATATTTGTCCATATTTCCCCCCCCCCCCCCCAACTTTTACCTAAATGCCATCAAACCTGCCTAAAAGACAACATTTATCAAGTAAAAACCTGTCTTCAAGGACCTTATAATTTTCAGTTTCTATCCTAATGCATTTTACATAATTTGGACCTTCATCTGAAGACTCCCTGTATTTCAAAGCCACTCTCCCCCTGCCCCTCCCCCCCTCCCCCCCCCCCCTGCCTTGAGTGGCCTCCAAAAAATACTGTTCTCCTGACGTTTAACAACAATCAATCAACCTTTCATCGCAGGCAAGGTGTACTCAATGCAGCTTTACATGATTAAGTTTTTCAGTTACTTGTGACAGGTAAATGGCGAAACTATGAAAAGAAAGTTCAAACAGTGATTGTCAACAATTCCACCAATATCAACAAAATGAACAATCACCTCTCACTCTCAGTAGTTGATTCAATAAATATGCCTCATAAGTACACTCGTGAGTTGTTATTAATGACCCATTCATTTATGAAATATGATAATTTCAGGTTACTCCTATGTGAGTCCAACTCATGAAGTCAAGAGGCTTGCTAAAGAGATTGGTATGGAAGGAAAAGTAAGGGTTATGAATTTTGGGGTACCAGGACAAATGTGTGAAGTGAGACATGCATTAGAAGATTGCATACAGAATGGCTACTGGTTACTTTTACAGAACTACCACCTAGCTGGGGAACCAGAACCTGAATTCTACACCTTGATAAAGGTTTGTTGAATATTCTGTTTTATTCTTTAGTTCTCTCAGTCCCTAGTAAAAAATAATGTGCAATTTCATGTGAGTGAGTGAGTGTTTGTTGTTTAACGCCAACTCAGCAATTTTATACGCCCGTCTCGAGACGGTCCGTATTATGTGATTGGGTATGGCAGGCGGGCGTCCACACAGGTTTCTGCACAATAACTTTAGTTCTGTATATTGGATCTTTAACAAACTTGGCCACACGATTCTCCTGTGGAAGGGGAAGAATTCTATTTATTTTGGGGTCATTAGGTCAAAGGTCAAGGTCACCATTACTATTAATATAATTTTTGACAACAGGATCGTTTCCGCACGATAACTTTAGTTCTGTATATTGAATCTTTACCAAACTTGGCCACATGATTCCCCTGTGGAAGGGGAAGAACCCTATTTATTTTGGGGTCATTACCATTATACCGTTTGATAATTTATATAGATGGGCGTATTTTGTGATGCACACATTTCTTGTTCAGCTATATTATGGAGAGAACAAGTTAATTTTCAATGACATGATGATGAGGTCGCTTAAGGCACTTTGTATTAGACCAACATGCTTAGTTGGATTTTTATAGTGCTAGCTCACAGAAACGGCAGTCCGTGTATAGATAGACTTGTCGCACCACTTAGACACATTATCCTGATTCCAAGCCAACCAGTCTTTGCTCTTTTCTCCTTAATGATGTGTGCTTAGCTTAGAATAAACAAATACCAATTTAATAGTCTTTGGTTTGGGCTCGAACCCACAAACTATCGCACTTGAGGCGAGCACACTAACCATTACACCACCGATGCGGTTCAATATGAAATTCTGAAAAATATTACTCCCCATAAAAAAACAAAAAAAAACTCTCATAGAACTTGAAACTTGTACAGTTATATGTCAATTTAAAATTTTTAAGAATCTATTTTAAGAATTTAAATATTGGTTGATTTCATAGATTTAAAGATTTTAAACCATATTACTAGCAAAGTAAATCAATTTGAGTTATTGAAAATGTATATTATAATAAATTTACAATATCTAATGAGAAAAAATTATTACCCAAGACGAACGAAATCTATGGTGATAATTTTTGTTTTCATTATCAAAAATATGTCACGAATGACCAAATGATGCAGTAATTCATGAATGTGCACAGCGCATGAGTGAGTTACAACATTATTTGGTCATAAGTGACATTTTTGATAATGATATTCGTTAATTAGTTATAGCATTTATTATATAGATAAAAAAAAAAATGTTCGATTAGAATTTAAAAATGAGTTTTACTGCACTATATTATGTGTGTAGCGTAGGGATATACTATAATGTCTATTGCTTCAAAAACAATGAATCCATATGAAGCGGTAAAAGGGACATAACTGTAAAACATACATAAAAGTAGCTCCAAAAACAAAATGGCACGAAATGTAACACGGGTGAAATTATCATATTTATTTAACTCAGAAAATCCTGTAATTTACAGCTATCTATATAATAATCATAAAATCACCCTCATCCAAGGGCAATATTTTTTCTTTATTATACTGAATAATTGTTGAGTAAGAAGTTGACTGTGCTTGGCTTCAGATTTTTAAAAATTCCATTAAATCCAAGAATATGAGAACCTCAGCCAGAGCAGGTATAACAATATTTGGGTCTGCAAAGTTTTGGATGAGAAGGTGTATTAATTCCCGTTGCTATGTGTGGGTGGGACTTGCATGACAATGAATACCATGAATTAGTTGAGATTAAAAAAAGTCATGGAAAATTAACAAATGTCGTCTTTCCAAATTTGTATTTATACTATAAGATAAAGTATTACATTATGTCTCTTTAGGACATAGTATACAGTAAATGGATGCAACAAGAGAGAAAGCGACAGCGCACAGAAATCTCTGATGACGGAGCTAGTCTTGTGACCTTCTCTAAGACAGGTGTCGAGGATGATGAGATACGTATTCACAACACATTTAGACTTTGGATAACAACACAAGCCGACAGTGGAAGACTTATTCCAGGTTATTATGCAAATTTTTCTATGCACCTGCCACTAGGCATCAGGAACATTCAGTTTTACCCATGTTTGTATGTCTGTCACCACATTTGGTTTCCACTCAATAATTTAATTTCCCTTAGAAATCTATGCACAATGTAATGGACCATAATAGGAAGGCAAAATTCAGTATCAGACTTTATACCTCTTTTTTCACTCAGGAGTTCTGCCCCTGTTTACTGGAAGCGAGGTTGTGGGCTTAATTATACCCCCCACAACAAAGTTGTAGGGGGGTATACTGGTTTCACCATGTCCGTCTGTCTGTCCGTCCGTTTGTAAACAAATCCTATGTTGTACGATAACTTGAGTTGTGTTTCTTAGAATCTTTTAAAATTTTATCAGCTGTTTACTGGTGAAGAGAGGAGGATCCCTTTCATTTTTGACGATTTTCACTTTTGCCATTCCAGAGTTATTGGACTTGATATGACGGAAAATAGGATTTTTACCCTACGTCGTATGATAACTTGAGTAGTGTTTCTCAGAATGTTTTGAAATTTTATTAGCAGCTTACCGGTGAAGAGAGGAGGGTCCCTTTCATTTTTGGTCAGAACAATCAGTAATGTTTTGGTTATGGAAATAGGTTGGACAGATGTGGGGAGTGGGGGGTATATCTTAGTGAGCTGTGCTCATAGTAATACTAGTTTGAATTTAGTATGTAAATATTCAATCATGGTCGAGTATCCATGGAAGCTGACAAATACAAACAAAATGTAGCACCATGACAAAAATAAGAATATAATTAACTTTCTAAAGAGTGAAGACAATAGTCTATAGTATAAAAAAAAAAAAAAATATTATGTAGTCATAGTCGACATAGAAGAAAGTGATTGACTGATGAAAAAAGAGGAAAATCCTATTCTAGTGCCCATACCCTCATTTTCTAGCTGTTTGGACCAAGCTTGAAACATTTTATTTCCAAATATTTTCTGTTTTTTTTTTTAATTTCTATTTTCTGATTAACTTGTATGATTCTATAATTATTTTAAAAAATACTAGTTTTTTTTTTTTTTTTTCAATTTCTATTTTCTGATTAACTTGTATGATTCTATAATTATTTTACAGGTGTTCTAGTACAGTATGGTATTAAGGTGACGTGTGAAAAGACTGGAAACTTTAAATCTACGATTCAGAAGTCATACAGAAATGTTGCTTTCCTTCTACAAAACTGGAAATTAATGACAGATGATGTAAGTTTTATTATTTCTTATAGGGAGGAGGACTGTCTTGGCCACCTTCAATCAGTGTCAATCACCACTAACGGTGTGAGTTTTATTGCCACTCATGTGTGGTAGGTTAAATATGTGGTTTGGTAAAACAAAAAATAAAATAACTGTAAAATGTGTATTTGCTGGTCCTCTACATTACAGCACTCGGTATTAAAGACTAAGTGGTGGGGGGGGGGGGGGGGGGGGGGGGGGGGAATTGCTGACTTGACGTTGAATAACAATCATTCTCTCACTGGAGATGTTTAGGTTTAGTTTTTTTTAATAGGTTTTATTGTGTTTAATGCCACTTTCATCAATATTTCAGTTATATCGTGGCGGTCAGTTTTATTGGTAGAGGAAACCGGAGAAAACCACTGACCCGTCGTAAGTCACTGAAAAACTTTATCACATAATGTTGTATCGAGTGCACCTCACAATGAGCAGAATTCGAACTCACTTTAGTGGTGATAGGCACTGATTGCACAAGTAGTAGTAAATCCAACTACCATATGATCACAACCATGACAGTCCCATGGAGATGTATAAAGGATAAACCAAAGTAGGAAGATGACAAAGAATGAATGTAGTTTACTTATGTCACTTAGAATTCTTTAAGGTTTTATCACACAAATATTTTTGTTTATGTTTTATATTTCTATATTAAATATGATTATTCTAATTTAATGACTACTCATATTATTTATGACAAATGATTAAGGACAACAGTGGTACAATGATGTGCTTCCTTTCCAATCAATAATCAATCATTGCAGTTAGCAATACCAAAAGATAAACTTTGCAATGTGATCTATAAAATATAATTCTTGTTTGATTTGATTAAAAACCAATAAGTTGTTTTATCCTGCAATCAGTACATTTGCTATACAAATATGCTATGCGAATAAATTTTTGCTTTATTCGTACTAGACGAATAAACTTTTCAGCCTTCGAATAAACTTTCCTCATACCCTTTAGCTATGTATAGCGGAGGACGCAGACAAGTATGAAACTGGTACTAATGTAACGCGGACCACAAAGAAGACACCCTTGACAACATTTATGAAAGGCGAGGAATGACGCTTGTTTCTGTCCTTTTTGTTTAAATCTGATAAGTTTTCCGACTTTTTTGACATTGCAGGATAAACACAATATACGTACATTGTTGTTAAATATAAAATTCAATTGTACTCGCTGCGAAACAGGCCTGAAAAGCTCGCCAAAGGTCTCGCTATTCTGCCTGTTTCTAAAGCTCGTACAAATAAATTTTATATTTACCGACAATGTACGTATATTGTATATCTCTCTTCTCTAGTTTCAAACTTCTTTGCCAAAGTTTGTAAAGTGGTGACGTAGATATTTGCGATTTTTTTGGGTCAAGTTCAGTACGAGTTGCTTCCCCTTGTGAAAAATTTAAAAGCGACTTCATTTTGCCCGGAAGTTAACATCTAAGCAACAAAAGGTAATTTTCCAAATATTTTGGCGACTTAATTGACCATTTCGTCTTCCAGATTAGGCCCTACAACAAATATCTAATTTCAAGTAGATTGTGACAACTATCACACCCATTAATATCTCTTCATTTTTTTCTTTTTTTCAGATTGCCAACAAGCAAGCTAAAATAATGCCTCTCGCCTTGTTACATGCCCTCTTATTACAACAAAGCTCATATGGTCGCCATGCCTTTATAAACGATCATCACTGGGGACTCTCTGATCTCGTCATGGCTGTCGATGTCTTCAAAAAAGTGATGTCCAAGTGTTCTGACACGAAGAAAATTACAGACATGGTCGCTAAATCCTATTCTGACCATTGTATAGACTCCACCGATGCTAGAACTGTACACTCGTTAGTTAGCATACTGTCGGAATATGCCATTGGCAAACAGGTACGTACCCGGTCTGAAAAAAGAGTGAAACACATTGTTCTCATTTATAATGCGCACCCCTCCTGCAAAATATTGAATCTGGACAAAATCTCGTGCATAAGAAAAAATCTTTTTTGCAAATGAATTGGAAATAAATTTGACAAACGACAGGTGCGAGTGGAACGTCCTTAATTTTTATTTTAGCCTTTATTTATACAGTGGAACCTCTGCAATCCGACAACTGGGTTTTCCGATATCCTGTGACATCCGACAAAAATGTATGGTCCCAAAGTACTTCTGTTAACTAAAATAAAAATCTGAGTATTCCGACATCCTGTACAATCAGACACATTGCCCTGGTCCCTTGGCGTGTTGGATTAGACAGGTTCCACTGTATATACATTGTTATGTATTATATATTGATTTATATACTTGTAGGTACCAGACAACAGATCTGACGGCATAACTAACCTTCTTAATATGTTACTAAAGGAATCCCCAGAAAACTTTACTCTAAAGAAAGCTATTGATGCATTAGACGAAATGACGGCGAAAAATTACGGTCTTCCTGCATCAGCTGATAAAGATGTGATGTTTACACAAAGCAGGTCAGTCACAAGTTTAATTTTGCATTACGAGTGGTATGACTGAAAACATATGTCATGACATAACAATACATGTACAATTCTCTGTAAGTACCAGTAATATGGTAGTATTTAATAAAAATAATGTTTGATAATTATTATGCCCCTCTGCTATTCATTGGGGGCATGTCTACCTGTGGGTATTGAGATTGTACCACCCTAAAGCACTTCTGTATAGCCTGAGGCTTAAAATTAGAAAAGAAAGCCAGTCCAAACTTTTAGGTAGATTACTGAATATGCAGTTTATGTGTGTAAAAAATGGAAATCCACACACACACACACTCGCACACCAATAAAGGGGGGTGGATGGGTTGCAGTTTATTCTAATATGCAGTTTTCTCCCTCAGATATGGTACCTAGAATCAGCTTCCTCCTAAAATACTTGTATATTTTTTATTTCAGGATATTGATAAAGGATATGATTCAAGTTATCGGAGCTCCAGAATTACTACTACGTGTCAACACAGCCATTAGTTACCGTGAAGTCTCTGTCGACAGTAAGCTACCAAGTCTTATGTCTACTGTACAGAAATGTACATCATTACCAGAAACGACCAAAAATCAGATGTATCCTATAGACGTGTTTACTCATTATGAAGTGGAAGGATATAAAACTCTAATGCAAACTGTCCAATCAGATTTGACTTTGCTACAGAGAAGGTCAAAAGGTGAAATTCTGACCACACCTCCCTATGATGATGTTATTCATTCATTAAATAGAGACAAAGTGCCAGAAATGTGGCTGAATCAGACTTTCCCATCATGCACTAGTTTAACAAAATGGATAAAAGAACTTCCTGTTAAAATACAGAATATCAGCTCACTTGTGAATGATCCGTCTCCTACAGCCTACAATCTCTCTATGTTTCTTCGACCAGACAGATTTATTGAAGCTATCAAGCAGACATTTGCAAGAAAACACTTTGTGGATATAAATTCAGTTGAATTTGAGTTACAGGTAAGATCAATTAAGTTGAATTTGAGTTACAGGCAAGATCAATTCAGTTGAATTTGAGTTACAGGTAAGATCAATTAAGTTGAATTTGAGTTACAGGCAAGATCAATTCAGTTGAATTTGAGTTACAGGTAAGATCAATTCAGTTGAATTTGAGTTGCAGGTAACATGAATTCAGTTGAATTTGAGTTACAGGTAACATCAATTCAGTTGAATTTGAGTTGCAGGTAGCATAAATTCAGTTGATTTTGAGTTGCAGGTCAGATCAATTCAGTTGAATTTGAGTTACATGTAAGATCAGTTCAGTTGAATTTGAGTTACAGTTAAGATCAATTCAGTTGAATTTGAGTTCCAGGTGAGATCAATTTGGTGGAATTTGAGTTACATATCACTATCAGATCAATTCAGTTGGATTTGAGTTTCAGATGAGGTCAATTCAGTTGAATTTAAACTACAAGTAAGATCAAATATAAGGACCATCTAGATAGGAATACAGAACCAAGAAGAGTGTGGGAATGGGACCTTTTCTGTCATACAGGGGATTCCAAGTGTGTGAGATATTTGAATATACAGAATTTATCAGACAGGCTACTATATATATTTTCAAAATAAACCCTATTAGATACTGCTAAAACACAGTGTCAACAGAAACCTATAGATTTAAGAATCAGTTTAAGCTCATATTTGATAACCTTGTGGTTTAAATGAAAAAAAATGCTTACAATGGAAAGTAATCACCTGAATTTGTAGTAAATCAAAAGTGAAAGTAGGATTTTTGATTGTTGAAAACGATTTGGAGCTATTACTCCTTTAGATTTTTCATTATTTCAGAGTTATCTCCCCTACCATGTGAGGAGAATTACATTTTAAATAGAGTACTTGATATTCTGCTACATGTAATGTTGTCAATTCAGTAATTACAAAAATTAACAGTCATGAAAAGGTTTTCATATAAGAAAGTTTGACTGATATTACTGACAACTTTTAATATTAAAGAAAAAGACATATGAGAAACAAAATATACCAACTCCACAGTATATAACTGGACAGTTTTCAAAAAAAAAAAAGTTGCTGTACTGTCCGACCAGGTAAGGTTAGTTGCTTGCAGAAATTTCAACATTTTTGGATGATTATCCATGATTTATTCTTTGAAAGTGGATCAACCGAAGCAACAAAAATAAAAAAATACTACAATATTATTTATATTTCTGATCAAATAATAGTGCCCTATTTGAACATTGAAACTGGAAATCGTCATTTAAACATCGGTGGATGGTATATTTTCGCTCGAAGAAAGGGGTTAAAAATCTATTTTTTTCTCCACGTAATCTTTAAATTATGTCAAATATTTTCTCACTATCTGATGAAATAGACATCGACTTTTCAATGCAAGGAAAATATGACGTGAACTCATCAAAACAATCAGTTTGTAGTCAGAGAAACATACGATTGATTGATTGATTGATTGATTGGGGTTTAATGCCAACTTTAGCAATATTTCAGAAGCATGCAAAATCAGGATCTGCCAAAACCAAGTACATAAGTTATCATTTATCTGTCTTGGTACATGTATTTAAGGAAAAAAACACAACATTTATTGGGCTACATGTTTTTTTTGTTTGAGCTCAACCAAGGACTTGTAGCCTCCCCCCCCCCCCCCCCCCCCAAAAAAAAAATTTAATAAAATACTATTCCCCTTATATAAACACACACACTAATCATAGATGAAATGAAACTGGTAAATATAAGAATTTGCAATCATACAATGATTTGGACTATTGAACTTAATTTTTAACTCTCATGTTTTAAGTAGAATATCTCCACACAACAAAGTTTGTTAAAGGCTCTCCATGACCAGTACTGGAAATAATCATACATACATGTATATTCAATACAGCTGATAGGGAAATTATCTTAACAAGAAACAAAAGCAAAATTAACTGAACTGTACATTTCTTTATTATTGTTTATTTGATGCTATTAAATAATAGAAATTGATTGCCATATCTCATCCCCCCACCCTCTCATCTTTACCTGTTTTTGTCATTAACTTCATAATTAGACTTGTTGATCTTGAAATTGATCAGTTTTTAAATGTACCTCCCCCATCAGAACACACTGGTGATTAATGAATGCTTTGTGCATTACATAGATTAAAGAAAAAAAAGATTTATTGCATATCAAACAGTTTAACTCTTTGAAGTTTTTTTCTATGTGATATCTGCACTTTCAATTAAAGCTATAATCTACCATTTATGTTAGAGATAAAACTTAAAAAACAAATCTGATGTCTAGCTGTTAAAAAGAACTTGTAAGATTCGTTCATAATGAATTATTTCTGATCTCTTACAGAATTTAACGGAAGCTAAAAAAGATCATCTATAAAATAACTTTTCTTTCTAATAAAAAAGGGGGCAGTCGTTGTCGTATGGTAGTTAGATTTACAACTGCCTGTGTAATTAGAACCTATCGCCACTAACATTAAGAGTTTGAATCCTGCTCGTGGCAAGGTGTACTCGATACAACATTATGTTATAAAGTTTGTGAATGACTTGCGGCAGGTCGGAGGTTTTCTCCAGGTACTCCGGTTTCCTCCATTAAAAAAAAAACTGACCGCCACAATATAACTGAAATATTGTTGAAAGTGGCGTTAAACACCATAAACTAAACCAAAACCTTCACCACGGATGTGGTCGACACAAAAATATATTGATTGATCATGTACATGTAGGTGAAAAAATGACAGGTATTTTAACAATAAGATAGGAATGATATATAAACAAGAAAATAATAACAGTAGACAATGACTATAATTATTTCTGAAAAGAACATCATGATAAGAATTTACATGTAAGATAATACCTCATACTCTCTTCTGAATAAATGAATCACGATACCTGTTATTTTTAGTATGTTTCCATTGTTCTTATATTAATTTAGTTAAAGTAAGAACTAAACAAAATGCCAGTGTTTTTAGCCTTTGTATGTGTTTTTTTTTGGGGGGGGGGGGGGGGGGGGGGGTTTCATCCAGTGTTTTTTTGTTTTGTTTGTTTTTTTACATCATAATATAGTTTATTCAAAAATCTCCTCTTTACAATAACCTTAATGGCCCAGGGTTACACCTTAAGGTTCCCTGTTTTACATCAATTTCACTTGTCCAGGGGTAGCAAGAAAAAGTCCACAGCATTTGTATGTTTATCATCAACATCAATGTTATTTTTAGTATTTTTCCATTGTTCTTATATTAAATAAGTTAAAGTAAAAACAAAGAGCAAAATGCCAGTATTTTTACTTTTAGCCTTTGTATGTTAATCATCAGCATTTGTTGTTTACTTAGAAGTACATATCTTGTCAATATCTACTGGTTTTTCTACTGGTATTATATTAGCAGAAGCTAGGAAAGTGAATGAATTTACCCTATTTAACAGAATTTTCTACTGTTTTTTTTTACTGGTATTAAATAAGCCAAGCTAGGAAAGTGAATAAATTTACTCTGTTTAACAGAATTTTTCTGCTAACTTTTCTGTTGTAGGTGACAGAAGTACTTGTCAGATAAATATCATAGTGAAAGAGATCTTGACATTTCTCTAACATCACACTTGTTTGGACAGTTGATTATTTTTAAGAATCTAGTTATTTCTTTTGTTTTTTGTTTTTTTCTGGTTTTTTTTGTTTGTTTGTTTTTTTTTTTTTTTGTATTTGAACTTTAACCTTTTACTATTTTAGACTTAAAAACATGTTATTAATAATAATATTTTGGTACGTGTGGGTATCAAACACCTGCTGGACTTTCTAAGTCTTACTTTAAGTTTCAAAACTTTTAATCACCTTGGCTATGGTGATCGCCCTATTAACTGCATAATTAATATACATTGTATATGACTCTTGATAGTAAAATATATTTTAAATGAAATATTGTTGAAAGTGGCATTAAACACCATCAAACAAACATATATTTTAAAAAATATCAACAACTTATCTGTATGAGTAATTGATCAATTTTTACTAAGCATGATACAAGTACCGGTACATGTACATGTATTTCAATTTTTCCTTAATTTATGCTAAGAACTGACGAGTATGTGAACTTTTAATATATATTCTCACAATATCAACAGCAACTAACGAACCGACTTCCTGTAATAACAGATCAAACAGACCATAGGTGAACATATGTGACATTTAAAATATCTAAATATAACAGAGAACCGAAAGGATGTTTTCCACAATCCAAAACAAATTTAATATTTTGTTCTTGTAAATTGCAATCTAATTTGGCTTTCAAAACATTAAAAACATAAAAATATAAAATATAAAATGCTTTAGTATTAAGTAAGAGAATACACTCCAACTTGTAGATTCTTAATAATAATTAACTCCACCTGGACATGTCTCGTTAATTATTTTTAAGAATCTTCAGTTGGACTGTATTCTCCATTACATTGTGTCATGTATCAGTAATTGTGTTAGGAACAAAAATAATGAGGGCGTAGCCCGACAATGTTTAAAATAATGAATGTGATGACTGTTTGATCAGATGAGTGACTTACTTTACTACACCGGGACCGTCGTGGCCGTGATCAGGGTGAGGTGTACAACATTATGTGATCAAGTTTGTCAGTGACTTGCAACAGGTTGGTGGTATTCTCCACCAATAAAACTGACAGCCAAGATAGAACTGAAATACTGTTGAAAGTGGCGTTAAATACCATCAAACAAACAAACAACAAACATACTTTACTCTACCATGATGAAAGTGAACATGTTTTTTTTTTTGACACGTCATCAAGTCTGACATTAAAACAGTATGATGATTAGGATTCATCTGATAACTGTTGTAATCTTTGGGAATGAAATACATGTATAAGATAACAAAAAATATTGATATTGAAATGATTCTATTAAATTGTAAATTATGGGCGTTTAATGACCCTTTCAACAATATATCAGTTATCTCATGGTGGTCAGTTTTATTGGTGAAAGGAAACTAGAATATCAGAATATCGTGAAATGTTTTAAATTATAATTTATAAATGTGTTATTGTGTTAACAAATCTTGTCAGAATAGGTAGGTCTATGAAGGACTTGGACGGTTATTTAATTAGTGGCTGAGTGTTCCGACATCCTGTGACATCCGACAAAAAGTTATGGTCCCAAAGTATTTCTGCTCACTAAAATAAAACCTGGGTATTCCGACATCCTGTACAATCTGACACATTTCCCTGGTCCCTTGGTGTGTCGGTTTAGACAGGTTCTGACATCCTGTACAATCTGACACATTTTCCTGGTCCCTTGGTGTGTCGGATTAGACAGGTTCTGACATCCTGTACAATCTGACACATTTCCCTGGTTCCTTGGTGTGTCAGATTAGACAGGTTCTGACATCCTGTACAATCTGACACATTTCCCTGGTCCCTTGGTGTGTCGGATTAGACAGGTTCTGACATCCTGTACAATCTGACACATTTCCCTGGTTGCTTGGTGTGTCGGATTAGACAGGTTCTGACATCCTGTACAATCTGACACATTTCCCTGGCCCCTTGGTGTGTCGGATTAGACAGGTTCTGACATCCTGTACAATCTGACACATTTCCCTGGCCCCTTGGTGTGTCGGATTAGACAGGTTCTGACATCCTGTACAATCTGACACATTTCCCTGGTCCCTTGGTGTGTCAGATTAGACAGGTTCTGACATCCTGTACAATCTGACACATTTCCCTGGTCCCTTGGTGTGTCAGATTAGACAGGTTCTGACATCCTGTACAATCTGACACATTTCCCTGGTCCCGTGGTGTGTCAGATTAGACAGGTTGTGACATCCTGTACAATCTGACACATTTCCCTGGTCCCTTGGTGTGTCGGATTAGACAGGTTCTGACATCCTGTACAATCTGACACATTTCCCTGGTCCCTTGGTGTGTTGGATTAGACAGGTTCTGACATCCTGTACAATCTGACACATTTCCCTGGTCCCTTGGTGTGTCAGATTAGACAGGTTCTGACATCCTGTACAATCTGACACATTTCCCTGGTCCCTTGGTGTGTCGGATTAGACAGGTTCTGACATCCTGTACAATCTGATACATTTCCCTGGTCCCTTGGTGTGTCGGATTAGACAGGTTCCACTGTAATAGATTGGTGGCAAGGATAAAAAAAATAGATGTGTTTGGCCTGACAATAATATAGTTCATAATAATAGATATGTTTGGCCTGACAATAATATAGTTCATAATAATAGATATGTTTGGCCTGACAATAATATAGTTCATAATAATAGATATGTTTGGCCTGACAATAATATAGTTCATAATAATAGATATGTTTGGCCTGACAATAATATAGTTCATAATAATAGATATGTTTGGCCTGACAATAATATAGTTCATAATAATAGATGTGTTTGGCCTGACAATAATATAGTTCATAATAATAGATATGTTTGGCCTGACAATAATATAGTTCATAATAATAGATTGTTTGGCCTGACAATAATATAGTTCATAATAATAGATATGTTTGGCCTGACAATAATATAGTTCATAATAATAGATATGTTTGGCCTGACAATAATATAGTATATAATAATAGATTTGTGACAAGGATAATTTTTTTGGTTTCCTGATTCTAAAAATAGACTACAAAGAGGCTGTAAATCTAATTATTTCCACACACCATCGATCAAATCATTATCTACAGTCTGGTTATATACATAGGTTTTTTGTTAGTTATGAGTGAAGCTAATTTGTGATTACAGCAATCAAGTGGTAATTGCATCTTATTTGTACCTGTTTGTTGTGTTTTATGTACTTTTTACTTGACAGTGATGAACATATGTTTGTACTTCAAGACCATTTGATGATAATAAAATTTATTTGTTTGTTTACTCAGATGGGTATCAAGCACATTTAATACTAAATTCTTCCTTGGCTTTAATAAAAAAAGACTGGCGATTAGCTCTGTTTGTTGTCAGTCAGGCACAGTATTATCCTGTATTCACAAAATATACAAGTATGCAATAGCTTAGGGACCGACCATCTTTAAGTTTTTTAGGGGGGGGGGGGGGTGCAGGGGGATGCTATGTTTTTTCCTCGAGTCAGAAATTTATTTTCATCCAAAGCAAAATTCAGATTATTTCTTGTTTTGTACATGAAAAATAGTCATTTTCTTTTCAGATTTTACCAAAATTTGTCATTGAATCCTCTATTAATCCCAAAAAATAATTCCCAAATTACAAAATGATAATTACAAAATTAAATTTCCCAAAATAATAATTTCAATATTACAAACAAAAGAAAATTCCCAAAATGCAAAATAATAATTCCCAAATTACCAGAACAAATTCTCAAAATACAAAATACAAATTCTCAAAATACAAAAAACAAATTCCCAAAATACAAAATAATAATTTCCAAAATTACAAAATAATATTCCCAAATTACATAATAATAATTCCCAAATTCCTAGAAGAATAGAAATCTAAACAGTAAGTTTTATAAAGAAACCATATGTAACACAGCACACTGATAATACTTTTATATAAAGTCAAGCAGACATTTTTGTCAAGGATAAATTCATGTGATGATGGCAATATCGTTCATTAACAAGACTAGAAATATTGGATAAAATCTTCTCATGTTGATGATTATAACATATATTTGTTTGTTACTAGACCATATACATTTCAGTAATTGCAAAAACAAGTTTTAATGTCTTAGCAGTACAAAATAACGATGTTTAGCTAAAAATAAAATGCCATTAAAAGATTCCACACAGCCATTAGAATGGATTATGTATATTTTCTATAATTCCGATTTCCAGACTACCGGTAACACTGAGTTAGTTACCCTCCTTCTGAAATCTCAGCAATAGTATTGTTTTCTCTAACACTTCATGACATCCAAATGTAATACAGTCGTCCCCCTCTTACAAGACCACACCCCTTCTGTAATGAAAGAATGGCCTGATAAGAGAGGTGGCCTCTATTGATGAGGATAATTTAGTAGTATTTTGCTATCTCAGTGCCTCTGAAATCTGGCCTGATAAGAGGTGGCCTCTATTGATGAGGATAATTTAGTAGTATTTTGCTATCTCAGTGCCTCTGAAATCTGGCCTGATAAGAGGTGGCCTCTATTGATGAGGATAATTTAGTAGTATTTTGCTATCTCAGTGCCTCTGAAATCTGGCCTGATAAGAGGTGGCCTCTATTGATGAGAATAATTTAGTAGTATTTTACTATCTCAGTGCCTCTGAAATCTGGCCTGATAAGAGGTGGCCTCTATTGATGAGGATAATTTAGTAGTATTTTGCTATCTCAGTGCCTCTGAAATCTGGCCTGATAAGAGGTGGCCTCTATTGATGAGAATAATTTAGTAGTATTTTACTATCTCAGTGCCTCTGAAATCTGGCCTGATAAGAGGTGGCCTCTATTGATGAGAATAATTTAGTAGTATTTTGCTATCTCAGTGCCTCTGAAATCTGGCCTGATAAGAGGTGGCCTCTATTGATGAGAATAATTTAGTAGTATTTTACTATCTCAGTGCCTCTGAAATCTGGCCTGATAAGAGGTGGCCTCTATTGATGAGAATAATTTAGTAGTATTTTACTATCTCAGTGCCTCTGAAATCTGGCCTGATAAGAGGTGGCCTCTATTGATGAGAATAATTTAGTAGTATTTTACTATCTCAGTGCCTCTGAAATCTGGCCTGATAAGAGGTGGCCTCTATTGATGAGAATAATTTAGTAGTATTTTGCTATCTCAGTGCCTCTGAAATCTGGCCTGATAAGAGGTGGCCTCTATTGATGAGAATAATTTAGTAGTATTTTACTATCTCAGTGCCTCTGATATCTGGCCTGATAAGAGGTGGCCTCTATTGATGAGGATAATTTAGTAGTATTTTACTATCTCAGTGCCTCTGAAATCTGGCCTGATAAGAGGTGGCCTCTATTGATGAGAATAATTTAGTAGTATTTTACTATCTCAGTGCCTCTGAAATCTGGCCTGATAAGAGGTGGCCTCTATTGATGAGAATAATTTAGTAGTATTTTACTATCTCAGTGCCTCTGAAATCTGGCCTGATAAGAGGTGGCCTCTATTGATGAGAATAATTTAGCAGTATTTTGCTATCTCAGTGCCTCTGAAATCTGGCCTGATAAGAGGTGGCCTCTGTTGATGAGAATAATTTAGTAGTATTTTACTATCTCAGTGCCTCTGATATCTGGCCTGATAAGAGGTGGCCTCTATTGATGAGAATAATTTAGTAGTATTTTACTATCTGTGTCTCTGATATCTGGCCTGATAAGAGAGGTGGCTCGTCTTGACGAGGATGATTTAGTAGTATTTTACTATCTCAGTGCATCTGAAATCTGGCATGATAAGAGGTGGTAGCCTTCAGTGGGGGTGGACTTACATGAAGGGGACTACTACATGTACTGGTATGTACCTATCCTGAAGACCTACCACTAAAAGGAAAGAGCTTTTATTGCTGTTTTTCATCTCAAAGACACTGTCAGTCTGTCGGAAGAGTAGAGTGTAGTTTGAGGTGTGGTTGTTATCAGACTGAGACACTGTGAGATCTTTATTTATGAGTGCAACTCGTAATTCAATACGAGTGCGAGAGAGACGGTTTGTAAACCTTGAATTGTTTACACTTTGTAAACCGATTATCATATGCTGTTGAACTCAAAATCTAGTTTTGTACAAATAAAGACTTTGTTTTGTTTTTTTTGTTTTTCAGGTGATGCCAACAGGTATCAAGCCTTGAACACCACTTAGAGAAGGTCAAAATCTAGTTTTGTACAAATAAAGACTTTGTTTTGTTTTTGTTTTTTTTCAGGTGATGCCGACAGGGATCAAGCCTTCAACACCACCTAGTGAAGGTGAAAATCTAGTTTTGTACAAATAAAGACTGTTTTGTTTTTTTTGTTTTTCAGGTAATGCCGACAGGTATCAAGCCTTCAACTCCACCTAGAGAAGGAGTTTATATAACAGGATTACATCTTCACAATGCATTGTGGGACTCGACCAGAGCCGTTCTGATGGAAAATGACTCCGAAAACCAACAATCGCAGACGATGCCCTATATCTGGTTGAAACCAGTCGATGTCAGTTCTCCATCCAAATTTACAAGGAAATATGAATTATACGATTGTCCAGTATATTGTTCAGACGACCCTTGTAGTCATGGTGATAAATATTTAGTCACCAGTCTACAGTTACCTACCCTTGATCCTCCATTTGTATGGTGTCAACACAGAGTATTTTTATCTAGTAGTTTGACTAGTTCTTCAAAATAATGACATTTAAACTGCCGTAATGTGATAAAATATATTAGACAAAACCAAAAAAATCAATTGAAAAAAACCCACTTAATGCAATTTTTTTTTTATATACTTTTTAGTCTTATTTGAAGGATTTACATCAATGGAACTTGAACTTAGTGATATTTGCAGTGAGAATCATATTTTAATTTTGTTTTATATCAAAGTTTTGTGAATGTTTTAAATTGTTGTACATTGTATTGTAAAATGAGAACCAGCGAGATTGAATTAGAACCAGTTGTGAAAAAAATGTTAGTGGAGGTTTTATCCATGTAATTACTGTATATAGGTTTGTGATCATTCATCATGGAGAAATTTTTAACAAATTAAGTTCAATAAATGCATTTAATGGGTAATTTAAAGAGAGAGATATTTTGAAAGCATTGTTCTTTTTATAATGTAAAAAGGGGGAGGGACAGGATTTCCTGAATGATTTAAGGTTATTAGCAAGAATTCCTTGAAAAAGGGGAGACAATTGAAGGAAAATGTCCTTAATGAATGTTATTTTAGTGAACCAACAAAATCATATTTGTTGTTTTAGCTGTAATGATATGCAAAATATAGGATAATTTGATATAAAAAAAAGTGTCTGTAAATGGAATTTCAGCCAAAACAATTATGATTTGGTTGTAAATATTGTATAGATAGTGCTATTTTTCTGCTGAACATTCCGTCAACTGTGATAAAAATTTGTTCATATTGTACATTTTTTTTATTTATTATTTTTTAAAGATTTGTCTTTTGTACATTAAATAAATATTTTATTATCAAATTGTTTTCTAATGACTTGTGTACATACATATATTGCAAATTTTGCAATACTTCTTTCCTTTTTTGTTCACCTGGACCAAAGGTCCATGTGAACTATTGCCATCACTTGGCGTCTGTCGTCTGGCGTCTGTCGTCTGTAAACTTTTCACATTTCAAGCTTCTTCTCCAAAACCACTTGGCCGATTGGAACCGAACTTAGCAGGAATGCTCCTTGGATGGTCCTCTACAAAATTACTGTTTTTCGTTCCAGTCGAATATTCAATATGGCTGCCAGGGCCAATAATATGCTCTAATTGGCTGAAATTTCAAAGATCTTCTTCTCTGAAACTAATGAACTGACTGAACCCAAACTGTAAAGGAATGATCATTGGAATGTCCTTTACCAAGTTACTGTTTTTTATGCCGATCGGAAATCCAAGATGGCCGCCATCGCAGGACATAGATTAACATTGGACCCTATGGGAAAATGTTCAAATGCCTTCTTCTCAGAAACTACAAATATGATTAAAGCCAAACTGTACATGAATGTTCATTGGATGGTCCTCTACAATCTTAAGGTTTTTTGTTCCGATATGAAATTCAAAATGGCGGCTACGGCAGGACTTAGTTTAACATTGGACCCTATGGGGAAAATGTTTCAAAATGCTTCTTCTCTGAAACCACTTGGACAGTTGAAATCAAACTGCCCAGGAATGATCATTGGAAGGTCCTCTACAAAGTTTCTGTTTTTTATGCCGATCGGAAATCCAAGATGGCCGCCACCGCAGGACATAGATTAACATTGGACCCTATGGGAAAATATTCAAATGCCTTCTTCTCAGAAACTGCAAATATGATTAAAGCCAAACTGTGCATGAATGTTCATTGGATGGTCCTCTACAAACTGTACGTTTTTTGTTCCGATATGAAATTCAAAATGGCGGCTACGGCAGGACTTAGTTTAACATTGGATCCTATGGGGAAAATGTTTCAAAACGCTTCTTCTCTGAAACCACTTGGACAGTTGAAACCAAACTGCCCAGGAATGATTATTGGAAGGTCCTCTACAAATTTTATGTTTTTTATGCCGATCGGAAATCCAAGATGGCCGCCACCACAATACATAGATTAACATTGGACCCTATGGGAAAATGTTCAAATGCCTTCTTCTCAGAAACTACAAATATTATTAAAGCCAAATTGTACATGAATGTTCATTGGATGGTCTTCTACAAACTTTACGTTTTTTATTCCGATAAGAAATTCAAAATGGCGGCTACGGCAGGACTTAGTTTAACATTGGACCCTATGGGAAAAATGTTTCAAAACGCTTCTTCTCTGAAACCACTTGGATAATTGAAACCAAACTGCCCAGGAATGATCATTGGAAGGTCCTCTACAAAGTTTCTGTTTTTTTATGCCGATCGAAAATTCAAGATGGCCGCCACCGCAGGACATAGATTAACATTGGACCCTATGGGAAAATGTTCAAATGCCTTCTTCTCAGAAACTACAAATATGATTAAAGCCAAACTGTACATGAATGTTCATTGGATGGTCCTCTACAGCCTTAAGGTTTTTTGTTCCGATATGAAATTGAAAATGGCGGCTACGGCAGGACTTAGTTTAAAATTGGACCCTATGGGAAAAGTGTTTCAAAATGCTTCTTCTCTGAAATCACTTGGACAGTTGAAACCAAACTGCCCAGGAATGATCATTGGAAGGTTCTCTACAAAGTTTCTGTTTTTTATGCCAATCGGAAATCCAAGATGGCCGCCACCGCAGGACATAGATTGACATTGGACCCTATGAGAAAATATTCAAATGCCTTCTTCTCAGAAACTACAAATATGATTAAAGCCAAACTGTACAAGAATACAAGAATGTTCATTAGATGGTCCTCTACAAACTTTACGTTTTTTGTTCCGGTATGAAATTCAAAATGGCGGCTACGGCAGGACTTAGTTTAACATTGGACCCTATGGGAAAATGTTCACATGCCTTCTTCTCAGAAACTACAAATATGATTAAAGCCAAACTGTACATGAATGTTCATTGGATGGTCCTCTACAAACTGTACATTTTTTGTTCTGATATGAAATTCAAAATGGCGGCTATGGCAGGACTTAGTTTAACATTGGACCCTATGGGAAAAATGTTTCAAAATGCTTCTTCTCTGAAACCACTTGGACAGTTGAAACCAAACTGCCCAGGAATGATCATTGGAAGGTCCTCTGTTTTTTATGCCGATCGGAAATCCAAGATGGCTGCCACCACAGGTCATAGTATTAACACAGAACCATATGGGGAAAATACAGAAATATATTCTTCTCTGAAGCTATTGCACTGATTGAACCTAAACTGTGCATCAATCATTGGAAGGTCCTTTACAAACTTTGTGTTTTTTATGTTGATCGTAATTCCAAGATGACTACCACTGCAGGACATAGTTTTTACATAGGACCAATTGGTTTTTTTTATTACCAGGTGAACGATACAGGCTCTTGAGAGCCTCTGTTTTTTTTGTTGAGGTTGTGAAATTTTGTTTGTCAAGAAGTTCATTGTTATAAAATGGCAAATAAATATTGTTTTGTGTCTAATAGGGATACACGTTTATTGCATATTTGTGATAAAACTAAATATTTGAATAAAATTTCCACTTGTTGGCTATAAAAGGTTATAACATTCTTAGGTGCTTCGTTACCAGAACTAAGGATTTTTTTTTATTTTATCAACTCTTCCCCAAATAAAGTTTTGTAAGATATTTCAGGGCAACTTAGTCTAATGGATTACCTCTCAAAAAAATATTTAATTATATATATATATTATGAAAGAGTTACGATTTTTAATGCAGGTTGTCTCCTTTCAGAGGTCTCTTTTAAAGAAAGGTTTCACTGCATCAAGGTACAACCAATTATTTCAGTTAGTGATTGATAGTAAGGTGTCAATGTGCCTACAATTCTCAAAGGGTTAAAAACCAAAAAGAAATAATAAGAAGTGCAGCAGACCAATCCAACAAATTGCATTTCTGAATTGGTTCATTAAAAATATGAAATTTTTCCTTTTAAATTAAATTTTCGTTACCGTTTTCTTTTTTTTTGGTAAATAAATTTGGTATTGACTGCTGAACATGCCTGGTGCCAATTAACTTATCACATGTTTTTGAGTTATATTTACAGAGTGTCTGTGATATTTGTTTTTATTAATTATGAAATAAATATTAAATTTTAAGATATGATCAGTTTTTCTGTCTTTGTATTATACGATTGACAAAATAACACAATATGCAATTAGAAGACAGGACGTATTATCATATACAATCGTACATTCCTCCGTCTTGCTCGACTGAATTTCGCCAAAAAAAATTCCATGCATTTGGAGTTGATATTTTTGCCATTACAGAGTTATGGAACTTTGTTCATAAAAAAAAAAAAAAAATAGGCCTTTTTTTTCCACATATCTAATGATAACTCAAGTTTGCTTCAATCAAATTACACCAAGTTTTTATACAGACAAAGGAATTGGTGAAAGTACGGTACCTTTCCACTGCAAAACGTTCAGTCAGGAGACCTACAAATAATCAGCCTTACAATTTGAATGTAATCACAGTACACTGCATTATGGTCAAAATCAAGTGAGTGATCGTTGCTTCACCCCAACTCAGCAATTTTTCAGCTATATCATGGCGAGAACTAGCTAATTTTCAATGAGATGATAATGAGGTCTGCTTTGTACTAGACCAACATGCTTAGTTGGATTTTTAGTGCTAGCTCACTGGAACAACAGTCCATGGATAGACACGTCGGCCCACTTTATCCAGATTCTCAGCCAACCAATCTTTGTTCTTTCTCCTTAATGCTGCATGCTTATAATTAGCGGAGAAGTAACAAATATCAATTTTTTTATTTTTGCTTCCCGATCGGAGCTCGAACCCACGATCTACCACACTCAAGGAGAGCATGCTATCCATTACACCACAAATGCAAACTTGACTTGCAAGTAACCATATTAGAACACCATTTCTAGTAAGAAATGTAGATATCAAAGGGGTAATCAGAAGCCATAAATCAACGAAGTTCAGACAACAAAATGGCCAAAAGAAAAACGACTAATGGACAAACACCGATGTACAAAACATTACACAACTGCCAAAAGTGAGAGAGATAATTGATCTGAAAACTTGAAACAAGCTCCAACAGCCATTCCTAGCAAGCTGCTGTATATTTTATTTTACATGGAAGAACTGTGGCATTCAAATTTAAGAAGTTCATTAA
Source organism: Bathymodiolus septemdierum (assembly GCA_963383655.1). NCBI lineage: Eukaryota > Metazoa > Mollusca > Bivalvia > Mytilida > Modiolidae > Bathymodiolus > Bathymodiolus septemdierum. Next base: position 57,359,388 of record OY726517.1, on the reverse strand, counting down.
AGTTCACCCCTCAAAAGTCAAGTTGTGTGGTATAAAAACCCTTGACCGGAGTGTCTGTGCCTCTCAAGCCAGGACAGCTAGACGGCCCTGTAGTAGTGCTGCACCTAACAAGCCAGGGAAACTAGATTCTATTTCTATGATTGTGTTTATAGAAAGAACACTTGTTGGAAGTAGAGAAGTTTTATTATAAATTAAGATAATATTTAAAATTTTTAAATTTGTGGTTAACTAAAACTAGAGGCTCAGGAAACTTAATACAGAACCTTCCATAGATGCTTCCCACCAATTTTTGGTTCATTTGGCTAAGCAGTTTCAGACCAACCAGAAACCAGAGGCTCTCAAGAGCCTGTATCGTTCACCTGGTAATAAAAAAAAACAATTGGTCCTATGTAAAAACTATGTCCTGCAGTGGTAGTCATCTTGGAATTACGATCAACATAAAAAACAAAGTTTGTAAAGGACCTTCCAATGATTGATGCACAGTTTAGGTTCAATCAGTGCAATAGCTTCAGAGAAGAATATATTTCTGTATTTTCCCCATATGGTTCTGTGTTAATACTATGACCTGTGGTGGCAGCCATCTTGGATTTCCGATCGGCATAAAAAACAGAGGACCTTCCAATGATCATTCCTGGGCAGTTTGGTTTCAACTGTCCAAGTGGTTTCAGAGAAGAAGCATTTTGAAACATTTTTCCCATAGGGTCCAATGTTAAACTAAGTCCTGCCGTAGCCGCCATTTTGAATTTCATATCAGAACAAAAAATGTAAAGTTTGTAGAGGACCATCCAATGAACATTCATGTACAGTTTGGCTTTAATCATATTTGTAGTTTCTGAGAAGAAGGCATTTGAACATTTTCCCATAGGGTCCAATGTTAATCTATGTCCTGCGGTGGTGGCCATCTTGGATTTCCGATCGGCATAAAAAACAAACACCTTGTACAGGACCTTCTAATGATCATTCCTGGGCAGTTTGGTTTCAATTATCCAAGTGGTTTCAGAGAAGAAGCGTTTTGAAACATTTTTCCCATAGGGTCCAATGTTAAACTAAGTCCTGCCGTAGCCGCCATTTTGAATTTCATACCGGAACAAAAAACGTAAAGTTTGTAGAGGACCATCTAATGAACATTCATGTACAGTTTGGCTTTAATCATATTTGTAGTTTCTGAGAAGAAGGCATTTGAATATTTTCCCATAGGGTCCAATGTTAATCTATGTCCTGCGATGGTGGTCATCTTGAATTTCCGATAGGCATAAAAAAAGAAAACACCTTGTAGAGGACCTTCCAATGATCATTCCTGGGCAGTTTGGTTTCAATTATCCAAGTAGTTTCAGAGAAGAAGCGTTTTGAAACATTTTTCCCAAAGGGTCCAATGTTAAACTCAGTCCTGCCGTAGCCGCCATTTTGAATTTCATATCGGAACAAAAAACCTTAAGATTGTAGAGGACCATCCAATGAACATTCATGTACAGTTTGGCTTTAATCATATTTGTAGTTTCTGAGAAGAAGGCATTTGAACATTTTCCAATAGGGTCCAATGTTAATCTATGTCCTGCGGTGGTGGCCATCTTGGATTTCCGATCGGCATAAAAAACACACACCTTCCAATGATCATTCCTGGGCAGTTTGGTTTCAATTATCCAAGTGGTTTCAGAGAAGAAGCGTTTTGAAACATTTTTCCCATAGGGTCCAATGTTAAACTAAGTCCTGCCGTAGCCGCCATTTTGAATTTCATACCGGAACAAAAAACGTAAAGTTTGTAGAGGACCATCCAATGAACATTCATGTACAGTTTGGCTTTAATCATATTTGTAGTTTCTGAGAAGAAGGCATTTGAATATTTTCCCAAAGGGTCCAATGTTAATCTATGTCCTGCGGTGGCAGCCATCTTCGATTTCCGATCGGCATAAAAAACAGAAAATTTGTAGAGGACCTTCCAATGATCATTCCTGGGCAGTTTTGTTTCAACTGTCCAAGTGGTTTAAGAGAAGAAGCATTTTGAAACATTTTTCCCATAGGGTCCAATGTTAAACTAAGTCCTGCCGTAGCCGCCATTTTGAATTTCATACCGGAACAAAAAACGTAAAGTTTGTAGAGGACCATCTAATGAACATTCATGTACAGTTTGGCTTTAATCATATTTGTAGTTTCTGAGAAGAAGGCATTTGAATATTTTCCCATAGGGTCCAATGTTAATCTATGTCCTGCGGTGGTGGCCATCTTGAATTTCCGATAGGCATAGAAAAAACAAACACCTTGTAGAGGACCTTCCAATGATCATTCCTGGGCAGTTTGGTTTCAATTATCCAATTAGTTTCAGAGAAGAAGCGTTTTGAAACATTTTTCCCAAAGGGTCCAATGTTAAACTCAGTCCTGCCGTAGCCGCCATTTTGAATTTCATATCGGAACAAAAAACCTTAAGATTGTAGAGGACCATCCAATGAACATTCATGTACAGTTTGGCTTTAATCATATTTGTAGTTTCTGAGAAGAAGGCATTTGAACATTTTCCAATAGGGTCCAATGTTAATCTATGTCCTGCGGTGGTGGCCATCTTGGATTTCCGATCGGCATAAAAAAACACACACCTTCCAATGATCATTCCTGGGCAGTTTGGTTTCAATTATCCAAGTGGTTTCAGAGAAGAAGTGTTTTGAAACATTTTTCCCATAGGTCCAATGTTAAACTAAGTCCTGCCGTAGCCGCCATTTTGAATTTCATACCGGAACAAAAAACGTAAAGTTTGTAGAGGACCATCTAATGAACATTCATGTACAGTTTGGCTTTAATCATATTTGTAGTTTCTGAGAAGAAGGCATTTGAATATTTTCCCAAAGGGTCCAATGTTAATCTATGTCCTGCGGTGGCGGCCATCTTGGATTTCCGATCGGCATAAAAAACAGAAAATTTGTAGAGGACCATCCAATGATCATTCCTGGCCAGTTTGGTTTCAATTATCCAAGTGGTTTCAGAGAAGAAGCATTTTGAAACATTTTTCCCATAGGGTCCAATGTTAAACTAAGTTCTGCCGTAGCCGCCATTTTGAATTTCATATCAGAACAAAAAATGTAAAGTTTGTAGAGGACCATCCAATGAACATTCATGTACAGTTTGGCTTTAATCATATTTGTAGTTTCTGAGAAGAAGGCATTTGAACATTTTCCCATAGGGTCCAATGTTAATCTATGTCCTGCGGTGGTGGCCATCTTGGATTTCTGATCGGCATAAAAAACAAACACCTTGTAGAGGACCTTCTAATGATCATTCCTGGGCAGTTTGGTTTCAATTATCCAAGTGGTTTCAGAGAAGAAGCGTTTTGAAACATTTTTCCCATACGGTCCAATGTTAAACTAAGTCCTGCCGTAGCCGCCATTTTGAATTTCATACCGGAACAAAAAAACGTACAGTTTGTAGAGGACCATCTAATGAACATTCATGTACAGTTTGGCTTTAATCATATTTGTAGTTTCTGAGAAGAAGGCATTTGAATATTTTCCCATAGGGTCCAATGTTAATCTATGTCCTGCGATGGTGGTCATCTTGAATTTCCAATAGGCATAAAAAAAAAAAACACCTTGTAGAGGACCTTCCAATGATCATTCCTGGGCAGTTTGGTTTCAATTATCCAAGTAGTTTCAGAGAAGAAGCGTTTTGAAACATTTTTCCCAAAGGGTCCAATGTTAAACTCAGTCCTGCCGTAGCCGCCATTTTGAATTTCATATCGGAACAAAAAACCTTAAGATTGTAGAGGACCATCCAATGAACATTCATGTACAGTTTGGCTTTAATCATATTTGTAGTTTCTGAGAAGAAGGCATTTGAACATTTTCCAATAGGGTCCAATGTTAATCTATGTCCTGCGGTGGTGGCCATCTTGGATTTCCAATCGGAATAAAAAACACACACCTTCCAATGATCATTCCTGGGCAGTTTGGTTTCAATTATCCAAGTGGTTTCAGAGAAGAAGCGTTTTGAAACATTTTTCCCATAGGGTCCAATGTTAAACTAAGTCCTGCCGTAGCCGCCATTTTGAATTTCATACCGGAACAAAAAACGTAAAGTTTGTAGAGGACCATCTAATGAACATTCATGTACAGTTTGGCTTTAATCATATTTGTAGTTTCTGAGAAGAAGGCATTTGAATATTTTCTCAAAGGGTCCAATGTTAATCTATGTCCTGCGGTGGCGGCCATCTTGGATTTCCGATCGGCATAAAAAACAGAAAATTTGTAGAGGACCTTCCAATGATCATTCCTGGGCAGTTTGGTTTCAACTGTCCAAGTGGTTTCAGAGAAGAAGCATTTTGAAACATTTTTCCCATAGGGTCCAATGTTAAACTAAGTCCTGCCGTAGCCGCCATTTTGAATTTCATATCGGAACAAAAAACCTTAAGATTGTAGAGGACCATCCAATGAACATTCATGTACAGTTTGGCTTTAATCATATTTGTAGTTTCTGAGAAGAAGGCATTTGAACATTTTCCCATAGGGTCCAATGTTAATCTATGTCCTGCGGTGGTGGCCATCTTGGATTTTCGATCGGCATAAAAAACACACACCTTGTAGAGGATCTTCCAATGATCATTCCTGGGCAGTTTGGTTTCAATTATCCAAGTGGTTTCAGAGAAGAAGCGTTTTGAAACATTTTCCCCATAGGGTCCAATGTTAAACTAAGTCCTGCCGTAGCCGCCATTTTGAATTTCATACCGGAACAAAAAACGTAAAGCTTGTAGAGGACCATCTAATGAACATTCATGTACAGTTTGGCTTTAATCATATTTGTAGTTTCTGAGAAGAAGGCATTTGAATATTTTTCCATAGGGTCCAATGTTAATCTATGTCCTGCGGTGTCGGCCATCTTGGATTTCCGATCGGCATAAAAAACACACACCTTCCAATGATCATTCCTGGGCAGTTTGGTTTCAACTGTCCTAGTGGTTTCAGAGAAGAAGCATTTTGAAACATTTTTCCCATAGGGTCCAATGTTAAACTCAGTCCTGCCGTAGCCGCCATTTTGAATTTCATATCGGAACAAAAAATCTTAAGATTGTAGAGGACCATCCAATGAACATTCATGTACAGTTTGGCTTTAATCATATTTGTAGTTTCTGAGAAGAAGGCATTTGAACATTTTCCAATAGGGTCCAATGTTAATCTATGTCCTGCGGTGGTGGCCATCTTGGATTTCCGATCGGCATAAAAAACACACACCTTCCAATGATCATTCCTGGGCAGTTTGGTTTCAATTATCCAAGTGGTTTCAGAGAAGAAGCGTTTTGAAACATTTTTCCCATAGGGTCCAATGTTAAACTAAGTCCTGCCGTAGCCGCCATTTTGAATTTCATACCGGAACAAAAAACGTAAAGTTTGTAGAGGACCATCCAATGAACATTCATGTACAGTTTGGCTTTAATCATATTTGTAGTTTCTGAGAAGAAGGCATTTGAATATTTTCCCAAAGGGTCCAATGTTAATCTATGTCCTGCGGTGGCAGCCATCTTCGATTTCCGATCGGCATAAAAAACAGAAAATTTGTAGAGGACCTTCCAATGATCATTCCTGGGCAGTTTGGTTTCAACTGTCCAAGTGGTTTAAGAGAAGAAGCATTTTGAAACATTTTTCCCATAGGGTCCAATGTTAAACTAAGTCCTGCCGTAGCCGCCATTTTGAATTTCATACCGGAACAAAAAACGTAAAGTTTGTAGAGGACCATCTAATGAACATTCATGTACAGTTTGGCTTTAATCATATTTGTAGTTTCTGAGAAGAAGGCATTTGAATATTTTCCCATAGGGTCCAATGTTAATCTATGTCCTGCGGTGGTGGCCATCTTGAATTTCCGATAGGCATAGAAAAAACAAACACCTTGTAGAGGACCTTCCAATGATCATTCCTGGGCAGTTTGGTTTCAATTATCCAATTAGTTTCAGAGAAGAAGCGTTTTGAAACATTTTTCCCAAAGGGTCCAATGTTAAACTCAGTCCTGCCGTAGCCGCCATTTTGAATTTCATATCGGAACAAAAAACCTTAAGATTGTAGAGGACCATCCAATGAACATTCATGTACAGTTTGGCTTTAATCATATTTGTAGTTTCTGAGAAGAAGGCATTTGAACATTTTCCAATAGGGTCCAATGTTAATCTATGTCCTGCGGTGGTGGCCATCTTGGATTTCCGATCGGCATAAAAAAACACACACCTTCCAATGATCATTCCTGGGCAGTTTGGTTTCAATTATCCAAGTGGTTTCAGAGAAGAAGTGTTTTGAAACATTTTTCCCATAGGTCCAATGTTAAACTAAGTCCTGCCGTAGCCGCCATTTTGAATTTCATACCGGAACAAAAAACGTAAAGTTTGTAGAGGACCATCTAATGAACATTCATGTACAGTTTGGCTTTAATCATATTTGTAGTTTCTGAGAAGAAGGCATTTGAATATTTTCCCAAAGGTTCCAATGTTAATCTATGTCCTGCGGTGGCGGCCATCTTGGATTTCCGATCGGCATAAAAAACAGAAAATTTGTAGAGGACCATCCAATGATCATTCCTGGCCAGTTTGGTTTCAATTATCCAAGTGGTTTCAGAGAAGAAGCATTTTGAAACATTTTTCCCATAGGGTCCAATGTTAAACTAAGTCCTGCCGTAGCCGCCATTTTGAATTTCATACCGGAACAAAAAACGTAAAGTTTGTAGAGGACCATCTAATGAACATTCATGTACAGTTTGTCTTTAATCATATTTGTAGTTTCTGAGAAGAAGGCATTTGAATATTTTCCCATAGGGTCCAATGTTAATCTATGTCCTGCGGTGGCGGCCATCTTGGATTTCCGATCGGCATGAAAAACAGAAAATTTGTAGAGGACCTTCCAATGATCATTTCTGGGCAATTTGGTTTCAACTGTCCTAGTGGTTTCAGAGAAGAAGCATTTTGAAACATTTTCCCCATAGGGTCCAATGTTAAACTAAGTTCTGCCGTAGCCGCCATTTTGAATTTCATATCAGAACAAAAAACGTAAAGTTTGTAGAGGACCATCCAATGAACATTCATGTACAGTTTGGCTTTAATCATATTTGTAGTTTCTGAGAAGAAGGCATTTGAACATTTTCCCATAGGGTCCAATGTTAATCTATGTCCTGCGGTGGTGGCCATCTTGGATTTCTGATCGGCATAAAAAACAAACACCTTGTAGAGGACCTTCTAATGATCATTCCTGGGCAGTTTGGTTTCAATTATCCAAGTGGTTTCAGAGAAGAAGCGTTTTGAAACATTTTTCCCATACGGTCCAATGTTAAACTAAGTCCTGCCGTAGCCGCCATTTTGAATTTCATACCGGAACAAAAAAACGTACAGTTTGTAGAGGACCATCTAATGAACATTCATGTACAGTTTGGCTTTAATCATATTTGTAGTTTCTGAGAAGAAGGCATTTGAATATTTTCCCATAGGGTCCAATGTTAATCTATGTCCTGCGATGGTGGTCATCTTGAATTTCCAATAGGCATAAAAAAAAAAAAACACCTTGTAGAGGACCTTCCAATGATCATTCCTGGGCAGTTTGGTTTCAATTATCCAATTAGTTTCAGAGAAGAAGCGTTTTGAAACATTTTTCCCAAAGGGTCCAATGTTAAACTCAGTCCTGCCGTAGCCGCCATTTTGAATTTCATATCGGAACAAAAAACCTTAAGATTGTAGAGGACCATCCAATGAACATTCATGTACAGTTTGGCTTTAATCATATTTGTAGTTTCTGAGAAGAAGGCATTTGAACATTTTCCAATAGGGTCCAATGTTAATCTATGTCCTGCGGTGGTGGCCATCTTGGATTTCCGATCGGCATAAAAAAACACACACCTTCCAATGATCATTCCTGGGCAGTTTGGTTTCAATTATCCAAGTGGTTTCAGAGAAGAAGTGTTTTGAAACATTTTTCCCATAGGTCCAATGTTAAACTAAGTCCTGCCGTAGCCGCCATTTTGAATTTCATACCGGAACAAAAAACGTAAAGTTTGTAGAGGACCATCTAATGAACATTCATGTACAGTTTGGCTTTAATCATATTTGTAGTTTCTGAGAAGAAGGCATTTGAATATTTTCCCAAAGGGTCCAATGTTAATCTATGTCCTGCGGTGGCGGCCATCTTGGATTTCCGATCGGCATAAAAAACAGAAAATTTGTAGAGGACCATCCAATGATCATTCCTGGCCAGTTTGGTTTCAATTATCCAAGTGGTTTCAGAGAAGAAGCATTTTGAAACATTTTTCCCATAGGGTCCAATGTTAAACTAAGTTCTGCCGTAGCCGCCATTTTGAATTTCATATCAGAACAAAAAATGTAAAGTTTGTAGAGGACCATCCAATGAACATTCATGTACAGTTTGGCTTTAATCATATTTGTAGTTTCTGAGAAGAAGGCATTTGAACATTTTCCCATAGGGTCCAATGTTAATCTATGTCCTGCGGTGGTGGCCATCTTGGATTTCTGATCGGCATAAAAAACAAACACCTTGTAGAGGACCTTCTAATGATCATTCCTGGGCAGTTTGGTTTCAATTATCCAAGTGGTTTCAGAGAAGAAGCGTTTTGAAACATTTTTCCCATACGGTCCAATGTTAAACTAAGTCCTGCCGTAGCCGCCATTTTGAATTTCATACCGGAACAAAAAAACGTACAGTTTGTAGAGGACCATCTAATGAACATTCATGTACAGTTTGGCTTTAATCATATTTGTAGTTTCTGAGAAGAAGGCATTTGAATATTTTCCCATAGGGTCCAATGTTAATCTATGTCCTGCGATGGTGGTCATCTTGAATTTCCAATAGGCATAAAAAAAAAAAACACCTTGTAGAGGACCTTCCAATGATCATTCCTGGGCAGTTTGGTTTCAATTATCCAAGTAGTTTCAGAGAAGAAGCGTTTTGAAACATTTTTCCCAAAGGGTCCAATGTTAAACTCAGTCCTGCCGTAGCCGCCATTTTGAATTTCATATCGGAACAAAAAACCTTAAGATTGTAGAGGACCATCCAATGAACATTCATGTACAGTTTGGCTTTAATCATATTTGTAGTTTCTGAGAAGAAGGCATTTGAACATTTTCCAATAGGGTCCAATGTTAATCTATGTCCTGCGGTGGTGGCCATCTTGGATTTCCAATCGGAATAAAAAACACACACCTTCCAATGATCATTCCTGGGCAGTTTGGTTTCAATTATCCAAGTGGTTTCAGAGAAGAAGCGTTTTGAAACATTTTTCCCATAGGGTCCAATGTTAAACTAAGTCCTGCCGTAGCCGCCATTTTGAATTTCATACCGGAACAAAAAACGTAAAGTTTGTAGAGGACCATCTAATGAACATTCATGTACAGTTTGGCTTTAATCATATTTGTAGTTTCTGAGAAGAAGGCATTTGAATATTTTCTCAAAGGGTCCAATGTTAATCTATGTCCTGCGGTGGCGGCCATCTTGGATTTCCGATCGGCATAAAAAACAGAAAATTTGTAGAGGACCTTCCAATGATCATTCCTGGGCAGTTTGGTTTCAACTGTCCAAGTGGTTTCAGAGAAGAAGCATTTTGAAACATTTTTCCCATAGGGTCCAATGTTAAACTAAGTCCTGCCGTAGCCGCCATTTTGAATTTCATATCGGAACAAAAAACCTTAAGATTGTAGAGGACCATCCAATGAACATTCATGTACAGTTTGGCTTTAATCATATTTGTAGTTTCTGAGAAGAAGGCATTTGAACATTTTCCCATAGGGTCCAATGTTAATCTATGTCCTGCGGTGGTGGCCATCTTGGATTTTCGATCGGCATAAAAAACACACACCTTGTAGAGGATCTTCCAATGATCATTCCTGGGCAGTTTGGTTTCAATTATCCAAGTGGTTTCAGAGAAGAAGCGTTTTGAAACATTTTCCCCATAGGGTCCAATGTTAAACTAAGTCCTGCCGTAGCCGCCATTTTGAATTTCATACCGGAACAAAAAACGTAAAGCTTGTAGAGGACCATCTAATGAACATTCATGTACAGTTTGGCTTTAATCATATTTGTAGTTTCTGAGAAGAAGGCATTTGAATATTTTTCCATAGGGTCCAATGTTAATCTATGTCCTGCGGTGTCGGCCATCTTGGATTTCCGATCGGCATAAAAAACACACACCTTCCAATGATCATTCCTGGGCAGTTTGGTTTCAACTGTCCTAGTGGTTTCAGAGAAGAAGCATTTTGAAACATTTTTCCCATAGGGTCCAATGTTAAACTCAGTCCTGCCGTAGCCGCCATTTTGAATTTCATATCGGAACAAAAAATCTTAAGATTGTAGAGGACCATCCAATGAACATTCATGTACAGTTTGGCTTTAATCATATTTGTAGTTTCTGAGAAGAAGGCATTTGAACATTTTCCAATAGGGTCCAATGTTAATCTATGTCCTGCGGTGGTGGCCATCTTGGATTTCCGATCGGCATAAAAAACACACACCTTCCAATGATCATTCCTGGGCAGTTTGGTTTCAATTATCCAAGTGGTTTCAGAGAAGAAGCGTTTTGAAACATTTTTCCCATAGGGTCCAATGTTAAACTAAGTCCTGCCGTAGCCGCCATTTTGAATTTCATACCGGAACAAAAAACGTAAAGTTTGTAGAGGACCATCCAATGAACATTCATGTACAGTTTGGCTTTAATCATATTTGTAGTTTCTGAGAAGAAGGCATTTGAATATTTTCCCAAAGGGTCCAATGTTAATCTATGTCCTGCGGTGGCAGCCATCTTCGATTTCCGATCGGCATAAAAAACAGAAAATTTGTAGAGGACCTTCCAATGATCATTCCTGGGCAGTTTGGTTTCAACTGTCCAAGTGGTTTAAGAGAAGAAGCATTTTGAAACATTTTTCCCATAGGGTCCAATGTTAAACTAAGTCCTGCCGTAGCCGCCATTTTGAATTTCATACCGGAACAAAAAACGTAAAGTTTGTAGAGGACCATCTAATGAACATTCATGTACAGTTTGGCTTTAATCATATTTGTAGTTTCTGAGAAGAAGGCATTTGAATATTTTCCCATAGGGTCCAATGTTAATCTATGTCCTGCGGTGGTGGCCATCTTGAATTTCCGATAGGCATAGAAAAAACAAACACCTTGTAGAGGACCTTCCAATGATCATTCCTGGGCAGTTTGGTTTCAATTATCCAATTAGTTTCAGAGAAGAAGCGTTTTGAAACATTTTTCCCAAAGGGTCCAATGTTAAACTCAGTCCTGCCGTAGCCGCCATTTTGAATTTCATATCGGAACAAAAAACCTTAAGATTGTAGAGGACCATCCAATGAACATTCATGTACAGTTTGGCTTTAATCATATTTGTAGTTTCTGAGAAGAAGGCATTTGAACATTTTCCAATAGGGTCCAATGTTAATCTATGTCCTGCGGTGGTGGCCATCTTGGATTTCCGATCGGCATAAAAAAACACACACCTTCCAATGATCATTCCTGGGCAGTTTGGTTTCAATTATCCAAGTGGTTTCAGAGAAGAAGTGTTTTGAAACATTTTTCCCATAGGTCCAATGTTAAACTAAGTCCTGCCGTAGCCGCCATTTTGAATTTCATACCGGAACAAAAAACGTAAAGTTTGTAGAGGACCATCTAATGAACATTCATGTACAGTTTGGCTTTAATCATATTTGTAGTTTCTGAGAAGAAGGCATTTGAATATTTTCCCAAAGGTTCCAATGTTAATCTATGTCCTGCGGTGGCGGCCATCTTGGATTTCCGATCGGCATAAAAAACAGAAAATTTGTAGAGGACCATCCAATGATCATTCCTGGCCAGTTTGGTTTCAATTATCCAAGTGGTTTCAGAGAAGAAGCATTTTGAAACATTTTTCCCATAGGGTCCAATGTTAAACTAAGTCCTGCCGTAGCCGCCATTTTGAATTTCATACCGGAACAAAAAACGTAAAGTTTGTAGAGGACCATCTAATGAACATTCATGTACAGTTTGTCTTTAATCATATTTGTAGTTTCTGAGAAGAAGGCATTTGAATATTTTCCCATAGGGTCCAATGTTAATCTATGTCCTGCGGTGGCGGCCATCTTGGATTTCCGATCGGCATGAAAAACAGAAAATTTGTAGAGGACCTTCCAATGATCATTTCTGGGCAATTTGGTTTCAACTGTCCTAGTGGTTTCAGAGAAGAAGCATTTTGAAACATTTTCCCCATAGGGTCCAATGTTAAACTAAGTTCTGCCGTAGCCGCCATTTTGAATTTCATATCAGAACAAAAAACGTAAAGTTTGTAGAGGACCATCCAATGAACATTCATGTACAGTTTGGCTTTAATCATATTTGTAGTTTCTGAGAAGAAGGCATTTGAACATTTTCCCATAGGGTCCAATGTTAATCTATGTCCTGCGGTGGTGGCCATCTTGGATTTCTGATCGGCATAAAAAACAAACACCTTGTAGAGGACCTTCTAATGATCATTCCTGGGCAGTTTGGTTTCAATTATCCAAGTGGTTTCAGAGAAGAAGCGTTTTGAAACATTTTTCCCATACGGTCCAATGTTAAACTAAGTCCTGCCGTAGCCGCCATTTTGAATTTCATACCGGAACAAAAAAACGTACAGTTTGTAGAGGACCATCTAATGAACATTCATGTACAGTTTGGCTTTAATCATATTTGTAGTTTCTGAGAAGAAGGCATTTGAATATTTTCCCATAGGGTCCAATGTTAATCTATGTCCTGCGATGGTGGTCATCTTGAATTTCCAATAGGCATAAAAAAAAAAAACACCTTGTAGAGGACCTTCCAATGATCATTCCTGGGCAGTTTGGTTTCAATTATCCAAGTAGTTTCAGAGAAGAAGCGTTTTGAAACATTTTTCCCAAAGGGTCCAATGTTAAACTCAGTCCTGCCGTAGCCGCCATTTTGAATTTCATATCGGAACAAAAAACCTTAAGATTGTAGAGGACCATCCAATGAACATTCATGTACAGTTTGGCTTTAATCATATTTGTAGTTTCTGAGAAGAAGGCATTTGAACATTTTCCAATAGGGTCCAATGTTAATCTATGTCCTGCGGTGGTGGCCATCTTGGATTTCCAATCGGAATAAAAAACACACACCTTCCAATGATCATTCCTGGGCAGTTTGGTTTCAATTATCCAAGTGGTTTCAGAGAAGAAGCGTTTTGAAACATTTTTCCCATAGGGTCCAATGTTAAACTAAGTCCTGCCGTAGCCGCCATTTTGAATTTCATACCGGAACAAAAAACGTAAAGTTTGTAGAGGACCATCTAATGAACATTCATGTACAGTTTGGCTTTAATCATATTTGTAGTTTCTGAGAAGAAGGCATTTGAATATTTTCTCAAAGGGTCCAATGTTAATCTATGTCCTGCGGTGGCGGCCATCTTGGATTTCCGATCGGCATAAAAAACAGAAAATTTGTAGAGGACCTTCCAATGATCATTCCTGGGCAGTTTGGTTTCAACTGTCCAAGTGGTTTCAGAGAAGAAGCATTTTGAAACATTTTTCCCATAGGGTCCAATGTTAAACTAAGTCCTGCCGTAGCCGCCATTTTGAATTTCATATCGGAACAAAAAACCTTAAGATTGTAGAGGACCATCCAATGAACATTCATGTACAGTTTGGCTTTAATCATATTTGTAGTTTCTGAGAAGAAGGCATTTGAACATTTTCCCATAGGGTCCAATGTTAATCTATGTCCTGCGGTGGTGGCCATCTTAGATTTTCGATCGGCATAAAAAACACACACCTTGTAGAGGATCTTCCAATGATCATTCCTGGGCAGTTTGGTTTCAATTATCCAAGTGGTTTCAGAGAAGAAGCGTTTTGAAACATTTTCCCCATAGGGTCCAATGTTAAACTAAGTCCTGCCGTAGCCGCCATTTTGAATTTCATACCGGAACAAAAAACGTAAAGCTTGTAGAGGACCATCTAATGAACATTCATGTACAGTTTGGCTTTAATCATATTTGTAGTTTCTGAGAAGAAGGCATTTGAATATTTTTCCATAGGGTCCAATGTTAATCTATGTCCTGCGGTGTCGGCCATCTTGGATTTCCGATCGGCATAAAAAACACACACCTTCCAATGATCATTCCTGGGCAGTTTGGTTTCAACTGTCCTAGTGGTTTCAGAGAAGAAGCATTTTGAAACATTTTTCCCATAGGGTCCAATGTTAAACTCAGTCCTGCCGTAGCCGCCATTTTGAATTTCATATCGGAACAAAAAATCTTAAGATTGTAGAGGACCATCCAATGAACATTCATGTACAGTTTGGCTTTAATCATATTTGTAGTTTCTGAGAAGAAGGCATTTGAACATTTTCCCATAGGGTCCAATGTTACTCTATGTCCTGCGGTGGTGGCCATCTTGGATTTCCGATCGGCATAAAAAACACACACCTTCCAATGATCATTCCTGGGCAGTTTGGTTTCAATCATCCAAGTGGTTTCAGAGAAGAAGCGTTTTGAAACATTTTTCCCATAGGGTCCAATGTTAAACTAAGTCCTGCCGTAGCCGCCATTTTGAATTTCATATCGGAACAAAAAACCTTAAGATCGTAGAGGACCATCTAATGAACATTCATGTACAGTTTGGCTTTAATCATATTTGTAGTTTCTGAGAAGAAGGTATTTGAATATTTTCTCAAAGGGTCCAATGTTAATCTATGTCCTGCGATGGTGGCCATCTTGGATTTCCGATCGGCATAAAAAACAGAAAATTTGTAGAGGACCTTCCAATGATCATTCCTGGGCAGTTTGGTTTCAACTGTCCAAGTGGTTTCAGAGAAGAAGCATTTTGAAACATTTTTCCCATAGGGTCCAATGTTAAACTAAGTCCTGCCGTAGCCGCCATTTTGAATTTCATATCGGAACAAAAAACCTTAAGATTGTAGAGGACCATCCAATGAACATTCATGTACAGTTTGGCTTTAATCATATTTGTAGTTTCTGAGAAGAAGGCATTTGAATATTTTCCCATAGGGTCCAATGTTAATCTATGTCCTGCGGTGGCGGCCATCTTGGATTTCCGATCGGCATAAAAAACATAAAATTTGTAGAGGACCTTCCAATGATCATTTCTGGGCAATTTGGTTTCAACTGTCCTAGTGGTTTCAGAGAAGAAGCGTTTTGAAACATTTTCCCCATAGGGTCCAATGTTAATCTATGTCCTGCGGTGGTGGCCATCTTGGATTTCCGATCGCCATAAAAAAACACACACCTTTTAGAGGACCTTCCAATGATCATTCCTGGGAAGTTTGGTTTCAATTATCCAAGTGGTTTCAGAGAAGAAGCGTTTTGAAACATTTTCCCCATAGGGTCCAATGTTAAACTAAGTCCTGCCGTAGCCGCCATTTTGAATTTCATATCAGAACAAAAAACGTAGTTTGTAGAGGACCACCCAATGAACATTCATGTACAGTTTGGCTTTAATCATATTTGTAGTTTCTGAGAAGAAGGCATTTGAACATTTTCCAATAGTGTCCAATGTTAATCTATGTCCTGCGGTGGTGGCCATCTTGGATTTTCGATCGGCATAAAAAACACACACCTTGTAGAGGATCTTCCAATGATCATTCCTGGGCAGTTTGGTTTCAATTATCCAAGTGGTTTCAGAGAAGAAGCGTTTTGAAACATTTTTCCCATAGGGTCCAATGTTAAACTAAGTCCTGCCGTAGCCGCCATTTTGAATTTCATACCGGAACAAAAAACGTAAAGTTTGTAGAGGACCATCTAATGAACATTCATGTACAGTTTGGCTTTAATCATATTTGTAGTTTCTGAGAAGAAGGCATTTGAATATTTTCCCATAGGGTCCAATGTTAATCTATGTCCTGCGGTGTCGGCCATCTTGGATTTCCGATCGGCATAAAAAACAGAAAATTTGTAGAGGACCTTCCAATGATCATTCCTGGGCAGTTTGGTTTCAACTGTCCTAGTGGTTTCAGAGAAGAAGCATTTTGAAACATTTTTCCCATAGGGTCCAATGTTAAACTCAGTCCTGCCGTAGCCGCCATTTTGAATTTCATATCGGAACAAAAAATCTTAAGATTGTAGAGGACCATCCAATGAACATTCATGTACAGTTTGGCTTTAATCATATTTGTAGTTTCTGAGAAGAAGGCATTTGAACATTTTCCCATAGGGTCCAATGTTAATCTATGTCCTGCGGTGGTGGCCATCTTGAATTTTCGATCGGCATAAAAAAAAAGAAACTTTGTAGAGGACCTTCCAATGATCATTCCTGGGCAGTTTGGTTTCAATTATCCAAGTGGTTTCAGAGAAGGAGCGTTTTGAAACATTTTTCCCAAAGGGTCCAATGTTAAACTCAGTCCTGCCGTAGCCGCCATTTTGAACTTCTTATCGGAACAAAAAACGTAAAGTTTGTAGAGGACCATCTAATGAACATTCATGTACAGTTTGCCTTTAATCATATTTGTAGTTTCTGAGAAGAAGGCATTTGAACATTTTCCAATAGGGTCCAATGTTAATCTATGTCCTGCGGTGGTGGCCATCTTGGATTTTCGATCGGCATAAAAAACACACACCTTGTAGAGGACCTTCCAATGATCATTCCTGGGCAGTTTGGTTTCAATTATCCAAGTGGTTTCAGAGAAGAAGCGTTTTGAAACATTTTTCCCATAGGGTCCAATGTTAAACTCAGTCCTGCCGTAGCCGCCATTTTGAATTTCATATCGGAACAAAAAATCTTAAGATTGTAGAGGACCATCCAATGAACATTCATGTACAGTTTGGCTTTAATCATATTTGTAGTTTCTGAGAAGAAGGCATTTGAACATTTTCCCATAGGGTCCAATGTTAATCTATGTCCTGCGGTGGTGGCCATCTTGAATTTTCGATCGGCATAAAAAAAAAGAAACTTTGTAGAGGACCACCCAATGATCATTCCTGGGCAGTTTGGTTTCAATTATCCAAGTGGTTTCAGAGAAGAAGCGTTTTGAAACATTTTTCCCAAAGGGTCCAATGTTAAACTAAGTCCTGCCGTAGCCGCCATTTTGAATTTCTTATCGGAACAAAAAACGTAAAGTTTGTAGAGGACCATCTAATGAACATTCATGTAGTTTGGTTTTAATCATATTTGTCGTTTCTGAGAAGAAGGCATTTGAATATTTTCCCATAGGGTCCAATGTTAATCTATGTCCTGCGGTGGCGGCCATCTTGGATTTCCGATCGGCATAAAAAACAGGAATTTTGTAGAGGACCTTCCAATAATCATTCCTGGGCAGTTTGGTTTCAACTGTCCAAGTGGTTTCAGAGAAGAAGCATTTTGAAACATTTTTCCCATAGGGTCCAATGTTAAACTAAGTCCTGCCGTAGCCGCCATTTTGAATTTCATATCGGAACAAAAAACCTTAAGATTGTAGAGGACCATCCAATGAACATTCATGTACAGTTTGGCTTTAATCATATTTGTAGTTTCTGAGAAGAAGGCATTTGAACATTTTCCCATAGGGTCCAATGTTAATCTATGTCCTGTGGTGGCGGCCATCTTGAATTTTCGATCGGCATGAAAAAACCGAAAATTTGTAGAGGACCTTCCAATGATCATTCCTGGGAAGTTTGGTTTCAATTATCCAAGTGGTTTCAGAGAAGAAGCGTTTTGAAACATTTTTCCCATAGGGTCCAATGTTAAACTAAGTCCTGCCCTAGCCGCCATTTTGAATTTCTTATCGGAACAAAAAACGTAAAATTTGTAGAGGACCATCCAATGAACATTCATGTACAGTTTGGCTTTAATAATATTTGTAGTTTCTGAGAAGAAGGCATTTGAACATTTTCCCATAGGTCCAATGTTAATCTATGTATTGCGGTGCCGGCCATCTTGGATTTCCGATCGGCATAAAAAACATAATATTTGTAGAGGACCTTCCAATGATCATTCCTCGGCAGTTTGGTTTCAACTGTCCAAGTGGTTTCAGAGAAGAAGCGTTTTGAAACATTTTCCCCATAGGGTCCAATGTTAAACTCAGTCCTGCCGTAGCCGCCATTTTGAATTTCATATCGGAACAAAAAACGTACAGTTTGTAGAGGACCATCCAATGAACATTCATGTACAGTTTGGCTTTAATCATATTTGTTGTTTCTGAGAAGAAGGCATTTGAATATTTTCCCATAGGGTCCAATGTTAATCTATGTCCTGCGGTGTCGGCCATCTTGGATTTCCGATCGGCATGAAAAGCAGAAAATTTGTAGAGGACCTTCCAATGATCATTCCTGGGCAGTTTGGTTTCAACTGTCCAAGTGGTTTCAGAGAAGAAGCATTTTGAAACATTTTTCCCATAGGGTCCAATGTTAAACTCAGTCCTGCCGTAGCCGCCATTTTGAATTTCATATCGGAACAAAAAATCTTAAGATTGTAGAGGACCATCCAATGAACATTCATGTACAGTTTGGCTTTAATCATATTTGTAGTTTCTGAGAAGAAGGCATTTGAACATTTTCCCATAGGGTCCAATGTTAATCTATGTCCTGCGGTGGTGGCCATCTTGAATTTTCGATCGGCATAAAAAAAAAGAAACTTTGTAGAGGACCTTCCAATGATCATTCCTGGGCAGTTTGGTTTCAATTATCCAAGTGGTTTCAGAGAAGAAGCGTTTTGAAACATTTTTCCCAAAGGGTCCAATGTTAAACTCAGTCCTGCCGTAGCCGCCATTTTGAACTTCTTATCGGAACAAAAAACGTAAAGTTTGTAGAGGACCATCTAATGAACATTCATGTACAGTTTGGCTTTAATCATATTTGTAGTTTCTGAGAAGAAGGCATTTGAACATGTTCCAATAGGGTCCAATGTTAATCTATGTCCTGCGGTGGTGGCCATCTTGGATTTTCGATCGGCATAAAAAACACACACCTTGTAGAGGACCTTCCAATGATCATTCCTGGGCAGTTTGGTTTCAATTATCCAAGTGGTTTCAGAGAAGAAGCGTTTTGAAACATTTTTCCCATAGGGTCCAATGTTAAACTAAGTCCTGCCGTAGCCGCCATTTTGAATTTCATATCGGAACAAAAAACGTACAGTTTGTAGAGGACCATCTAATGAACATTCATGTACAGTTTGGCTTTAATCATATTTGTTGTTTCTGAGAAGAAGGCATTTGAATATTTTCCCATAGGGTCCAATGTTAATCTATGTCCTGCGGTGTCGGCCATCTTGGATTTCCGATCGGCATAAAAAGCAGAAAATTTGTAGAGGACCTTCCAATGATCATTCCTGGGCAGTTTGGTTTCAACTGTCCTAGTGGTTTCAGAGAAGAAGCATTTTGAAACATTTTTCCCATAGGGTCCAATGTTAAACTAAGTCCTGCCCTAGCCGCCATTTTGAATTTCTTATCGGAACAAAAAACGTAAAATTTGTAGAGGACCATCCAATGAACATTCATGTACAGTTTGGCTTTAATAATATTTGTAGTTTCTGAGAAGAAGGCATTTGAACATTTTCCCATAGGTCCAATGTTAATCTATGTATTGCGGTGCCGGCCATCTTGGATTTCCGATCGGCATAAAAAACATAACATTTGTAGAGGACCTTCCAATGATCATTCCTGGGCAGTTTGGTTTCAACTGTCCAAGTGGTTTCAGAGAAGAAGCGTTTTGAAACATTTTCCCCATAGGGTCCAATGTTAAACTAAGTCCTGCCGTAGCCGCCATTTTGAATTTCATATCGGAACAAAAAACGTACAGTTTGTAGAGGACCATCCAATGAACATTCATGTACAGTTTGGCTTTAATCATATTTGTTGTTTCTGAGAAGAAGGCATTTGAATATTTTCCCATAGGGTCCAATGTTAATCTATGTCCTGCGGTGTCGGCCATCTTGGATTTCCGATCGGCATAAAAAGCAGAAAATTTGTAGAGGACCTTCCAATGATCATTCCTGGGCAGTTTGGTTTCAACTGTCCAAGTGGTTTCAGAGAAGAAGCATTTTGAAACATTTTTCCCATAGGGTCCAATGTTAAACTCAGTCCTGCCGTAGCCGCCATTTTGAATTTCATATCGGAACAAAAAATCTTAAGATTGTAGAGGACCATCCAATGAACATTCATGTACAGTTTGGCTTTAATCATATTTGTAGTTTCTGAGAAGAAGGCATTTGAACATTTTCCCATAGGGTCCAATGTTAATCTATGTCCTGCGGTGGTGGCCATCTTGAATTTTCGATCGGCATAAAAAAAAAGAAACTTTGTAGAGGACCTTCCAATGATCATTCCTGGGCAGTTTGGTTTCAATTATCCAAGTGGTTTCAGAGAAGAAGCGTTTTGAAACATTTTTCCCAAAGGGTCCAATGTTAAACTCAGTCCTGCCGTAGCCGCCATTTTGAACTTCTTATCGGAACAAAAAACGTAAAGTTTGTAGAGGACCATCTAATGAACATTCATGTACAGTTTGGCTTTAATCATATTTGTAGTTTCTGAGAAGAAGGCATTTGAACATGTTCCAATAGGGTCCAATGTTAATCTATGTCCTGCGGTGGTGGCCATCTTGGATTTTCGATCGGCATAAAAAACACCCACCTTGTAGAGGACCTTCCAATGATCATTCCTGGGCAGTTTGGTTTCAATTATCCAAGTGGTTTCAGAGAAGAAGCGTTTTGAAACATTTTTCCCATACGGTCCAATGTTAAACTAAGTCCTGCCGTAGCCGCCATTTTGAATTTCATATCGGAACAAAAAACGTACAGTTTGTAGAGGACCATCTAATGAACATTCATGTACAGTTTGGCTTTAATCATATTTGTAGTTTCTGAGAAGAAGGCATTTGAATATTTTCCCATAGGGTCCAATGTTAATCTATGTCCTGCGGTGTCGGCCATCTTGGATTTCCGATCGGCATAAAAAGCAGAAAATTTGTAGAGGACCTTCCAATGATCATTCCTGGGCAGTTTGGTTTCAACTGTCCTAGTGGTTTCAGAGAAGAAGCATTTTGAAACATTTTTCCCATAGGGTCCAATGTTAAACTAAGTCCTGCCGTAGCCGCCATTTTGAATTTCATATCGGAACAAAAAATCTTAAGATTGTAGAGGACCATCCAATGAACATTCATGTACAGTTTAGCTTTAATCATATTTGTAGTTTCTGAGAAGAAAGCATTTGAACATTTTCCCATAGGGTCCAATGTTAATCTATGTCCTGCGGTGGTGGCCATCTTGAATTTTCGATCGGCATAAAAAAAAAAGAAACTTTGTAGAGGACCACCCAATGATCATTCCTGGGCAGTTTGGTTTCAATTATCCAAGTGGTTTCAGAGAAGAAGCGTTTTGAAACATTTTTCCCAAAGGGTCCAATGTTAAACTAAGTCCTGCCGTAGCCGCCATTTTGAATTTCATATCGGAACAAAAAACCTTAAGATTGTAGAGGACCATCCAATGAACATTCATGTACAGTTTGGCTTTAATCATATTTGTAGTTTCTGAGAAGAAGGCATTTGAACATTTTCCCATAGGGTCCAATGTTAATCTATGTCCTGTGGTGGCGGCCATCTTGAATTTTCGATCGGCATGAAAAAACCGAAAATTTGTAGAGGACCTTCCAATGATCATTCCTGGGCAGTTTGGTTTCAATTATCCAAGTGGTTTCAGAGAAGAAGCGTTTTGAAACATTTTTCCCAAAGGGTCCAATGTTAAACTAAGTCCTGCCGTAGCCGCCATTTTGAATTTATTATCGGAACAAAAAACGTAAAATTTGTAGAGGACCATCCAATGAACATTCATGTACAGTTTGGCTTTAATAATATTTGTAGTTTCTGAGAAGAAGGCATTTGAACATTTTCCCATAGGGTCCAATGTTAATCTATGTATTGCGGTGCCGGCCATCTTGGATTTCCGATCGGCATAAAAAACATAATATTTGTAGAGGACCTTCCAATGATCATTCCTGGGCAGTTTGGTTTCAACTGTCCAAGTGGTTTCAGAGAAGAAGCGTTTTGAAACATTTTCCCCATAGGGTCCAATGTTAAACTAAGTCCTGCCGTAGCCGCCATTTTGAATTTCATATCGGAACAAAAAACGTACAGTTTGTAGAGGACCATCCAATGAACATTCATGTACAGTTTGGCTTTAATCATATTTGTTGTTTCTGAGAAGAAGGCATTTGAATATTTTCCCATAGGGTCCAATGTTAATCTATGTCCTGCGGTGTCGGCCATCTTGGATTTCCGATCGGCATAAAAAGCAGAAAATTTGTAGAGGACCCTCCAATGATCATTCCTGGGCAGTTTGGTTTCAACTGTCCAAGTGGTTTCAGAGAAGAAGCATTTTGAAACATTTTTCCCATAGGGTCCAATGTTAAACTAAGTCCTGCCGTAGCCGCCATTTTGAATTTCATATCGGAACAAAAAATCTTAAGATTGTAGAGGACCATCCAATGAACATTCATGTACAGTTTAGCTTTAATCATATTTGTAGTTTCTGAGAAGAAAGCATTTGAACATTTTCCCATAGGGTCGAATGTTAATCTATGTCCTGCGGTGGTGGCCATCTTGAATTTTCGATCGGCATAAAAAAAAAGAAACTTTGTAGAGGACCACCCAATGATCATTCCTGGGCAGTTTGGTTTCAATTATCCAAGTGGTTTCAGAGAAGAAGCGTTTTGAAACATTTTTCCCAAAGGGTCCAATGTTAAACTAAGTCCTGCCGTAGCCGCCATTTTGAATTTCTTATCGGAACAAAAAACGTAAAGTTTGTAGAGGACCATCTAATGAACATTCATGTAGTTTGGCTTTAATCATATTTGTAGTTTCTGAGAAGAAGGCATTTGAATATTTTCCCATAGGGTCCAATGTTAATCTATGTCCTGCGGTGGCGGCCATCTTGAATTTTCGATCGACATGAAAAAACAGAAAATTTGTAGAGGACCTTCCAATGATCATTCCTGGGCAGTTTGGTTTCAATTATCCAAGTGGTTTCAGAGAAGAAGCGTTTTGAAACATTTTTCCCAAAGGGTCCAATGTTAAACTAAGTCCTGCCGTAGCCGCCATTTTGAATTTATTATCGGAACAAAAAACGTAAAATTTGTAGAGGACCATCCAATGAACATTCATGTACAGTTTGGCTTTAATAATATTTGTAGTTTCTGAGAAGAAGGCATTTGAACATTTTCCCATAGGGTCCAATGTTAATCTATGTATTGCGGTGCCGGCCATCTTGGATTTCCGATCGGCATAAAAAACATAATATTTGTAGAGGACCTTCCAATGATCATTCCTGGGCAGTTTGGTTTCAACTGTCCAAGTGGTTTCAGAGAAGAAGCGTTTTGAAACATTTTCCCCATAGGGTCCAATGTTAAACTAAGTCCTGCCGTAGCCGCCATTTTGAATTTCATATCGGAACAAAAAACGTACAGTTTGTAGAGGACCATCCAATGAACATTCATGTACAGTTTGGCTTTAATCATATTTGTTGTTTCTGAGAAGAAGGCATTTGAATATTTTCCCATAGGGTCCAATGTTAATCTATGTCCTGCGGTGTCGGCCATCTTGGATTTCCGATCGGCATAAAAAGCAGAAAATTTGTAGAGGACCCTCCAATGATCATTCCTGGGCAGTTTGGTTTCAACTGTCCAAGTGGTTTCAGAGAAGAAGCATTTTGAAACATTTTTCCCATAGGGTCCAATGTTAAACTAAGTCCTGCCGTAGCCGCCATTTTGAATTTCATATCGGAACAAAAAATCTTAAGATTGTAGAGGACCATCCAATGAACATTCATGTACAGTTTAGCTTTAATCATATTTGTAGTTTCTGAGAAGAAAGCATTTGAACATTTTCCCATAGGGTCGAATGTTAATCTATGTCCTGCGGTGGTGGCCATCTTGAATTTTCGATCGGCATAAAAAAAAAGAAACTTTGTAGAGGACCACCCAATGATCATTCCTGGGCAGTTTGGTTTCAATTATCCAAGTGGTTTCAGAGAAGAAGCGTTTTGAAACATTTTTCCCAAAGGGTCCAATGTTAAACTAAGTCCTGCCGTAGCCGCCATTTTGAATTTCTTATCGGAACAAAAAACGTAAAGTTTGTAGAGGACCATCTAATGAACATTCATGTAGTTTGGCTTTAATCATATTTGTAGTTTCTGAGAAGAAGGCATTTGAATATTTTCCCATAGGGTCCAATGTTAATCTATGTCCTGCGGTGGCGGCCATCTTGAATTTTCGATCGACATGAAAAAACAGAAAATTTGTAGAGGACCTTCCAATGATCATTCCTGGGCAGTTTGGTTTCAATTATCCAAGTGGTTTCAGAGAAGAAGCGTTTTGAAACATTTTTCCCATAGGGTCCAATGTTAAACTAAGTCCTGCCGTAGCCGCCATTTTGAATTTCTTATCGGAACAAAAAACGTAAAATTTGTAGAGGACCATCCAATGAACATTCATGTACAGTTTGGCTTTAATAATATTTGTAGTTTCTGAGAAGAAGGCATTTGAACATTTTCCCATAGGTCCAATGTTAATCTATGTATTGCGGTGCCGGCCATCTTGGATTTCCGATCGGCATAAAAACATAACATTTGTAGAGGACCTTCCAATGATCATTCCTGGGCAGTTTGGTTTCAACTGTCCAAGTGGTTTCAGAGAAGAAGCGTTTTGAAACATTTTCGCCATAGGGTCCAATGTTAAATTAAGTCCTGCCGTAGCCGCCATTTTGAATTTCATATCGGAACAAAAAACGTACAGTTTGTAGAGGACCATCCAATGAACATTCATGTACAGTTTGGCTTTAATCATATTTGTAGTTTCTGAGAAGAAGGCATTTGAACATTTCCCCATAGGGTCCAATGTTAATCTATATCCGGCGGTGGCGGCCATCTTGAATTTTCGATCGGCATTAAAAAACAGAAACTTTGTAGAGGACCTTCCAATGATCATTCCTGGGAAGTTTGGTTTCAATTATCCAAGTGGTTTCAGAGAAGAAGCGTTTTGAAACATTTTTCCCATAGGGTCCAATGTTAAACTAAGTCCTGCCGTAGCCGCCATTTTGAATTTCATATCGGAACAAAAAATCTTAAGATTGTAGAGGACCATCCAATGAACATTCATGTACAGTTTAGCTTTAATCATATTTGTAGTTTCTGAGAAGAAAGCATTTGAACATTTTCCCATAGGGTCCAATGTTAATCTATGTCCTGCGGTGGTGGCCATCTTGAATTTTCGATCGGCATAAAAAAAAAGAAACTTTGTAGAGGACCACCCAATGATCATTCCTGGGCAGTTTGGTTTCAATTATCCAAGTGGTTTCAGAGAAGAAGCGTTTTGAAACATTTTTCCCAAAGGGTCCAATGTTAAACTAAGTCCTGCCGTAGCCGCCATTTTGAATTTCATATCGGAACAAAAAACGTAAAGTTTGTAGAGGACCATCTAATGAACATTCATGTAGTTTGGCTTTAATCATATTTGTAGTTTCTGAGAAGAAGGCATTTGAATATTTTCCCATAGGGTCCAATGTTAATCTATGTCCTGCGGTGGCGGCCATCTTGGATTTCCGATCGGCATAAAAAACAGGAATTTTGTAGAGGACCTTCCAATGATCATTCCTGGGCAGTTTGGTTTCAACTGTCCAAGTGGTTTCAGAGAAGAAGCATTTTGAAACATTTTCCCCATAGGGTCCAATGTTAAACTAAGTCCTGCCGTAGCCGCCATTTTGAATTTCATATCGGAACAAAAAACCTTAAGATTGTAGAGGACCATCCAATGAACATTCATGTACAGTTTGGCTTTAATCATATTTGTAGTTTCTGAGAAGAAGGCATTTGAACATTTTCCCATAGGGTCCAATGTTAATCTATGTCCTGCGGTGGCGGCCATCTTGAATTTTCGATCGGCATGAAAAAACAGAAAATTTGTAGAGGACCTTCCAATGATCATTCCTGGGCAGTTTGGTTTCAATTATCCAAGTGGTTTCAGAGAAGAAGCGTTTTGAAACATTTTTCCCATAGGGTCCAATGTTAAACTAAGTCCTGCCGTAGCCGCCATTTTGAATTTCTTATCGGAACAAAAAACGTACAGTTTGTAGAGGACCATCCAATGAACATTCATGTACAGTTTGGCTTTAATCATATTTGTAGTTTCTGAGAAGAAGGCATTTGAACATTTCCCCATAGGGTCCAATGTTAATCTATATCCTGCGGTGGCGGCCATCTTGAATTTTCGATCGGCATTAAAAAGCAGAAACTTTGTAGAGGACCTTCCAATGATCATTCCTGGGCAGTTTGGTTTCAATTATCCAAGTGGTTTCAGAGAAGAAGCGTTTTGAAACATTTTTCCCATAGGGTCCAATGTTAAACTAAGTCCTGCCGTAGCCGCCATTTTGAATTTCATATCGGAACAAAAAATCTTAAGATTGTAGAGGACCATCCAATGAACATTCATGTACAGTTTAGCTTTAATCATATTTGTAGTTTCTGAGAAGAAAGCATTTGAACATTTTCCCATAGGGTCCAATGTTAATCTATGTCCTGCGGTGGCGGCCATCTTGGATTTCCGATCGGCATAAAAAACAGGAATTTTGTAGAGGACCTTCCAATGATCATTCCTGGGCAGTTTGGTTTCAACTGTCCAAGTGGTTTCAGAGAAGAAGCATTTTGAAACATTTTCCCCATAGGGTCCAATGTTAAACTAAGTCCTGCCGTAGCCGCCATTTTGAATTTCATATCGGAACAAAAAACCTTAAGATTGTAGAGGACCATCCAATGAACATTCATGTACAGTTTGGCTTTAATCATATTTGTAGTTTCTGAGAAGAAGGCATTTGAACATTTTCCCATAGGGTCCAATGTTAATCTATGTCCTGAGGTGGCGGCCATCTTGAATTTTCGATCGGCATAAAAAACAGAAAATTTGTAGAGGACCTTCCAATGATCATTCCTGGGCAGTTTGGTTTCAATTATCCAAGTGGTTTCAGAGAAGAAGCGTTTTGAAACATTTTTCCCATAGGGTCCAATGTTAAACTAAGTCCTGCCGTAGCCGCCATTTTGAATTTCTTATCGGAACAAAAAACGTACAGTTTGTAGAGGACCATCCAATGAACATTCATGTACAGTTTGGCTTTAATCATATTTGTAGTTTCTGAGAAGAAGGCATTTGAACATTTCCCCATAGGGTCCAATGTTAATCTATATCCTGCGGTGGCGGCCATCTTGAATTTTCGATCGGCATTAAAAAACAGAAACTTTGTAGAGGACCTTCCAATGATCATTCCTGGGCAGTTTGGTTTCAATTATCCAAGTGGTTTCAGAGAAGAAGCGTTTTGAAACATTTTTCCCATAGGGTCCAATGTTAAACTAAGTCCTGCCGTAGCCGCCATTTTGAATTTCATATCGGAACAAAAAATCTTAAGATTGTAGGGACCATCCAATGAACATTCATGTACAGTTTAGCTTTAATCATATTTGTAGTTTCTGAGAAGAAAGCATTTGAACATTTTCCCATAGGGTCCAATGTTAATCTATGTCCTGCGGTGGTGGCCATCTTGAATTTTCGATCGGCATAAAAAAAAAGAAACTTTGTAGAGGACCACCCAATGATCATTCCTGGGCAGTTTGGTTTCAATTATCCAAGTGGTTTCAGAGAAGAAGCGTTTTGAAACATTTTTCCCAAAGGGTCCAATGTTAAACTAAGTCCTGCCGTAGCCGCCATTTTGAATTTCATATCGGAACAAAAAACGTAAAGTTTGTAGAGGACCATCTAATGAACATTCATGTAGTTTGGCTTTAATCATATTTGTAGTTTCTGAGAAGAAGGCATTTGAATATTTTCCCATAGGGTCCAATGTTAATCTATGTCCTGCGGTGGCGGCCATCTTGGATTTCCGATCGGCATAAAAAACAGGAATTTTGTAGAGGACCTTCCAATGATCATTCCTGGGCAGTTTGGTTTCAATTATCCAAGTGGTTTCAGAGAAGAAGCGTTTTGAAACATTTTTCCCATAGGGTCCAATGTTAAACTAAGTCCTGCCGTAGCCGCCATTTTGAATTTCTTATCGGAACAATAAACGTAAAATTTGTAGAGGACCATCCAATGAACATTCATGTACAGTTTGGCTTTAATAATATTTGTAGTTTCTGAGAAGAAGGCATTTGAACATTTTCCAATAGGGTCCAATGTTAATCTATGTATTGCGGTGCCGGCCATCTTGGATTTCCGATCGGCATAAAAAACATAAAATTTGTAGAGACCTTCCAATGATCATTCCTGGGCAGTTTGGTTTCAACTGTCCTAGTGGTTTCAGAGAAGAAGCGTTTTGAAACATTTTCCCCATTGGGTCCAATGTTAAACTAAGTCCTGCCGTAGCCGCCATTTTGAATTTCATATCGGAACAAAAAACCTTAAGATTGTAGAGGACCATCCAATGAACATTCATGTACAGTTTGGCTTTAATCATATTTGTAGTTTCTGAGAAGAAAGCATTTGAACATTTTCCCATAGGGTCCAATGTTAATCTATGTCCTGCGGTGGTGGCCATCTTGAATTTTCGATCGGCATAAAAAAACAGAAACTTTGTAGAGGACCTTCCAATGATCATTCCTGGGCAGTTTGGTTTCAATTATCCAAGTGGTTTCAGAGAAGAAGCGTTTTGAAACATTTTTCCCATAGGGTCCAATGTTAAACTAAGTCCTGCCGTAGCCGCCATTTTGAATTTCTTATCGGAACAAAAAACGTAAAGTTTGTAGAGGACCATCTAATGAATATTCATGTACAGTTTGGCTTTAATCATATTTGTAGTTTCTGAGAAGAAGGCATTTGAATATTTTCCCATAGGGTCCAATGTTAATCTATGTCCTGCGGTGGCGGCCATCTTGGATTTCCGATCGGCATAAAAAACAGGAATTTTGTAGAGGACCTTCCAATGATCATTCCTGGGCAGTTTGGTTTCAACTGTCCAAGTGGTTTCAGAGAAGAAGCATTTTGAAACATTTTTCCCATAGGGTCCAATGTTAAACTAAGTCCTGCCGTAGCCGCCATTTTGAATTTCATATCGGAACAAAAAACCTTAAGATTGTAGAGGACCATCCAATGAACATTCATGTAGAGTTTGGCTTTAATAATATTTGTAGTTTCTGAGAAGAAGGCATTTGAACATTTTCCCATAGGGTCCAATGTTAATCTATGTATTGCGGTGCCGGCCATCTTGGATTTCCGATCGGCATAAAAAACATAAAATTTGTAGAGGACCATCCAATGATCATTCCTGGGCAGTTTGGTTTCAACTGTTCTAGTGGTTTCAGAGAAGAAGCGTTTTGAAACGTTTTCCCCATAGGGTCCAATGTTAATCTATGTCCTGCGGTGGTGGCCATCTTGGATTTCTGATCGGCATAAAAAACACACACCTTGTAGAGGACCTTCCAATGATCATTCCTGGGAAGTTTGGTTTCAATTATCCAAGTGGTTTCAGAGAAGAAGCGTTTTGAAACATTTTTCCCATAGGGTCCAATGTTAAACTAAGTCCTGCCGTAGCCGCCATTTTGAATTTCTTATCGGAACAAAAAACGTAAAGTTTGTAGAGGACCATCTAATGAACATTCATGTATAGTTTGGCTTTAATCATATTTGTAGTTTCTGAGAAGAAGGCATTTGAATATTTTCCCATAGGGTCCAATGTTAATCTATGTCCTGCGGTGGCGGCCATCTTGGATTTCCGATCGGCATAAAAAACAGGAATTTTGTAGAGGACCTTCCAATGATCATTCCTGGGCAGTTTGGTTTCAACTGTCCAAGTGGTTTCAGAGAAGAAGCATTTTGAAACATTTTTCCCATAGGGTCCAATGTTAAACTAAGTCCTGCCGTAGCCGCCATTTTGAATTTCATATCGGAACAAAAAACCTTAAGATTGTAGAGGACCATCCAATGAACATTCATGTACAGTTTGGCTTTAATCATATTTGTAGTTTCTGAGAAGAAGGCATTTGAACATTTTCCCATAGGGTCCAATGTTAATCTATGTCCTGCGGTGGCGGCCATCTTGAATTTTCGATCGGCATAAAAAAACAGAAACTTTGTAGAGGACCTTCTAATGATCATTCCTGGGCAGTTTGGTTTCAATTATCCAAGTGGTTGCAGAGAAGAAGCATTTTGAAACATTTTTCCCATAGGGTCCAATGTTAAACTAAGTCCTGCCGTAGCCGCCATTTTGAATTTCATATCGGAACAAAAAACCTTAAGATTGTAGAGGACCATCCAATGAACATTCATGTAGAGTTTGGCTTTAATAATATTTGTAGTTTCTGAGAAGAAGGCATTTGAACATTTTCCCATAGGGTCCAATGTTAATCTATGTATTGCGGTGCCGGCCATCTTGGATTTCCGATCGGCATAAAAAACATAAAATTTGTAGAGGACCATCCAATGATCATTCCTGGGCAGTTTGGTTTCAACTGTTCTAGTGGTTTCAGAGAAGAAGCGTTTTGAAACGTTTTCCCCATAGGGTCCAATGTTAATCTATGTCCTGCGGTGGTGGCCATCTTGGATTTCTGATCGGCATAAAAAACACACACCTTGTAGAGGACCTTCCAATGATCATTCCTGGGAAGTTTGGTTTCAATTATCCAAGTGGTTTCAGAGAAGAAGCGCTTTGAAACATTTTTCCCATAGGGTCCAATGTTAAACTAAGTCCTGCCGTAGCCGCCATTTTGAATTTCTTATCGGAACAAAAAACGTAAAGTTTGTAGAGGACCATCTAATGAACATTCATGTACAGTTTGGCTTTAATCATATTTGTAGTTTCTGAGAAGAAGGCATTTGAATATTTTCCCATAGGGTCCAATGTTAATCTATGTCCTGCGGTGGCGGCCATCTTGAATTTTCGATCGGCATGAAAAAACAGAAAATTTGTAGAGGACCTTCCAATGATCATTCCTGGGCAGTTTGGTTTCAATTATCCAAGTGGTTTCAGAGAAGAAGCGTTTTGAAACATTTTTCCCATAGGGTCCAATGTTAAACTAAGTCCTGCCGTAGCCGCCATTTTGAATTTCTTATCGGAACAAAAAACGTACAGTTTGTAGAGGACCATCCAATGAACATTCATGTACAGTTTGGCTTTAATCATATTTGTAGTTTCTGAGAAGAAGGCATTTGAACATTTCCCCATAGGGTCCAATGTTAATCTATATCCTGCGGTGGCGGCCATCTTGAATTTTCGATCGGCATTAAAAAACAGAAACTTTGTAGAGGACCTTCCAATGATCATTCCTGGGCAGTTTGGTTTCAATTATCCAAGTGGTTTCAGAGAAGAAGCGTTTTGAAACATTTTTCCCATAGGGTCCAATGTTAAACTAAGTCCTGCCGTAGCCGCCATTTTGAATTTCATATCGGAACAAAAAACCTTAAGATTGTAGAGGACCATCCAATGAACATTCATGTACAGTTTGGCTTTAATTATATTTGTAGTTTCTGAGAAGAAGGCATTTGAACATTTTCCCATAGGGTCCAATGTTAATCTATGTCCTGCGGTGGCGGCCATCTTGAATTTTCGATCGGCATAAAAAAACAGAAACTTTGTAGAGGACCTTCCAATGATCATTCCTGGGCAGTTTGGTTTCAATTATCCAAGTGGTTTCAGAGAAGAAGCATTTTGAAACATTTTTCCCATAGGGTCCAATGTTAAACTAAGTCCTGCCGTAGCCGCCATTTTGAATTTCTTATCGGAACAAAAAACGTAAAATTTGTAGAGGACCATCCAATGAACATTCATGTACAGTTTGGCTTTAATAATATTTGTAGTTTCTGAGAAGAAGGCATTTGAACATTTTCCCATAGGGTCCAATGTTAATCTATGTATTGCGGTGCCGGCCATCTTGGATTTCCGATCGGCATAAAAAACATAAAATTTGTAGAGGATCATCCAATGATCATTCCTGGGCAGTTTGGTTTCAACTGTTCTAGTGGTTTCAGAGAAGAAGCGTTTTGAAACGTTTTCCCCATAGGGTCCAATGTTAATTTATGTCCTGCGGTGGTGGCCATCTTGGATTTCCGATCGGCATAAAAAACACACACCTTGTAGAGGACCTTCCAATGATCATTCCTGGGAAGTTTGGTTTCAATTATCCAAGTGGTTTCAGAGAAGAAGCGTTTTGAAACATTTTTCCCATAGGGTCCAATGTTAAACTAAGTCTTGCCGTAGTCGCCATTTTGAATTTCATATCAGAACAAAAAGCGTAGTTTGTAGAGGACCACCCAATGAACATTCATGTACAGTTTGGCTTTAATCATATTTGTAGTTTCTGAGAAGAAAGCGTTTGAACATTTTCTCATAGGGTCCAATGTTAATCTATGTCCTGCGGTGGCGGCCATCTTGAATTTTCGATCGGCATATAAAAAACAGAAACTTTGTAGAGGACCTTCCAATGATCATTCCTGGGCAATTTGGTTTCAATTATCCAAGTGGTTTCAGAGAAGAAGCGTTTTGAAACATTTTTCCCATAGGGTCCAATGTTAAACTAAGTCCTGCCGTAGCCGCCATTTTGAATTTCATATCGGAACAAAAAACGTAAAGTTTGTAGAGGACCATCTAATGAACATTCATGTAGTTTGGCTTTAATCATATTTGTAGTTTCTGAGAAGAAGGCATTTGAATATTTTCCCATAGGGTCCAATGTTAATCTATGTCCTGCGGTGGCGGCCATCTTGGATTTCCGATCGGCATATAAAACAGGAATTTTGTAGAGGACCTTCCAATGATCATTCCTGGGCAGTTTGGTTTCAACTGTCCAAGTGGTTTCAGAGAAGAAGCATTTTGAAACATTTTTCCCATAGGGTCCAATGTTAAACTAAGTCCTGCCGTAGCCGCCATTTTGAATTTCATATCGGAACAAAAAACCTTAAGATTGTAGAGGACCATCCAATGAACATTCATGTACAGTTTGGCTTTAATCATATTTGTAGTTTCTGAGAAGAAGGCATTTGAACATTTTCCCATAGGGTCCAATGTTAATCTATGTCCTGCGGTGGCGGCCATCTTGAATTTTCGATCGGCATGAAAAAACAGAAAATTTGTAGAGGACCTTCCAATGATCATTCCTGGGCAGTTTGGTTTCAATTATCCAAGTGGTTTCAGAGAAGAAGCGTTTTGAAACATTTTTCCCATAGGGTCCAATGTTAAACTAAGTCCTGCCGTAGCCGCCATTTTGAATTTCTTATCGGAACAAAAAACGTACAGTTTGTAGAGGACCATCCAATGAACATTCATGTACAGTTTGGCTTTAATCATATTTGTAGTTTCTGAGAAGAAGGCATTTGAACATTTCCCCATAGGGTCCAATGTTAATCTATATCCTGCGGTGGCGGCCATCTTGAATTTTCGATCGGCATTAAAAAACAGAAACTTTGTAGAGGACCTTCCAATGATCATTCCTGGGCAGTTTGGTTTCAATTATCCAAGTGGTTTCAGAGAAGAAGCGTTTTGAAACATTTTTCCCATAGGGTCCAATGTTAAACTAAGTCCTGCCGTAGCCGCCATTTTGAATTTCATATCGGAACAAAAAATCTTAAGATTGTAGAGGACCATCCAATGAACATTCATGTACAGTTTAGCTTTAATCATATTTGTAGTTTCTGAGAAGAAAGCATTTGAACATTTTCCCATAGGGTCCAATGTTAATCTATGTCCTGCGGTGGTGGCCATCTTGAATTTTCGATCGGCATAAAAAAAAAGAAACTTTGTAGAGGACCACCCAATGATCATTCCTGGGCAGTTTGGTTTCAATTATCCAAGTGGTTTCAGAGAAGAAGCGTTTTGAAACATTTTTCCCAAAGGGTCCAATGTTAAACTAAGTCCTGCCGTAGCCGCCATTTTGAATTTCTTATCGGAACAAAAAACGTAAAGTTTGTAGAGGACCATCTAATGAACATTCATGTAGTTTGGCTTTAATCATATTTGTAGTTTCTGAGAAGAAGGCATTTGAATATTTTCCCATAGGGTCCAATGTTAATCTATGTATTGGGGTGCCGGCCATCTTGGATTTCCGATCGGCATAAAAAACATAATATTTGTAGAGGACCTTCCAATGATCATTCCTGGGCAGTTTGGTTTCAACTGTCCAAGTGGTTTCAGAGAAGAAGCGTTTTGAAACATTTTCCCCATAGGGTCCAATGTTAAACTAAGTCCTGCCGTAGCCGCCATTTTGAATTTCATATCGGAACAAAAAACGTACAGTTTGTAGAGGACCATCCAATGAACATTCATGTACAGTTTGGCTTTAATCATATTTGTAGTTTCTGAGAAGAAGGCATTTGAACATTTCACCATAGGGTCCAATGTTAATCTATGTCCTGCGGTGGCGGCCATCTTGAATTTTCGATCGGCATTAAAAAACAGAAACTTTGTAGAGGACCTTCCAATGATCATTCCTGGGCAGTTTGGTTTCAATTATCCAAGTGGTTTCAGAGAAGAAGCGTTTTGAAACATTTTTCCCATAGGGTCCAATGTTAAACTAAGTCCTGCCGTAGCCGCCATTTTGAATTTCTTATCGGAACAAAAAACGTAAAATTTGTAGAGGACCATCCAATGAACATTCATGTACAGTTTGGCTTTAATAATATTTGTAGTTTCTGAGAAGAAGGCATTTGAACATTTTCCAATAGGGTCCAATGTTAATCTATGTATTGCGGTGCCGGCCATCTTGGATTTCCGATCGGCATAAAAAACATAAAATTTGTAGAGACCTTCCAATGATCATTCCTGGGCAGTTTGGTTTCAACTGTCCTAGTGGTTTCAGAGAAGAAGCGTTTTGAAACATTTTCCCCATAGGGTCCAATGTTAAACTAAGTCCTGCCGTAGTCGCCATTTTGAATTTCATATCGGAACAAAAAACGTACAGTTTGTAGAGGACCATCCAATGAACATTCATGTACAGTTTGGCTTTAATCATATTTGTAGTTTCTGAGAAGAAGGCATTTGAACATTTTCCCATAGGGTCCAATGTTAATCTATGTCCTGCGGTGGTGGCCATCTTGGATATTCGATCGGCTTTAAAAAACAGAAACTTTGTAGAGGACCTTCCAATGATCATTCCTGGGCAGTTTGGTTTCAATTATCCAAGTGGTTTCAGAGAAGAAGCGTTTTGAAACATTTTTCCCATAGGGTTCAATGTTAAACTAAGTCCTGCCGTAGCCGCCATTTTGAATTTCATACCGGAACAAAAAACGTAAAGTTTGTAGAGGACCATCTAATGAACATTCATGTACAGTTTGGCTTTAATCATATTTGTAGTTTCTGAGAAGAAGGCATTTGAATATTTTCCCATAGGGTCCAATGTTAATCTATGTCCTGCGGTGGCGGCCATCTTGGTTTTCCGATCGACATAACAAACAAAAAATTTGTAGAGACCTTCCAATGATCATTCCTGGGCAGTTTGGTTTCAACTGTCCTAGTGGTTTCAGAGAAGAAGCGTTTTGAAACATTTTTCCCAAAGGGTCCAATGTTAAACTAAGTCCTGCCGTAGCCGCCATTTTGAATTTCTTATCGGAACAAAAAACGTAAAGTTTGTAGAGGACCATCTAATGAACATTCATGTAGTTTGGCTTTAATCATATTTGTAGTTTCTGAGAAGAAGGCATTTGAATATTTTCCCATAGGGTCCAATGTTAATCTATGTATTGGGGTGCCGGCCATCTTGGATTTCCGATCGGCATAAAAAACATAATATTTGTAGAGGACCTTCCAATGATCATTCCTGGGCAGTTTGGTTTCAACTGTCCAAGTGGTTTCAGAGAAGAAGCGTTTTGAAACATTTTCCCCATAGGGTCCAATGTTAAACTAAGTCCTGCCGTAGCCGCCATTTTGAATTTCATATCGGAACAAAAAACGTACAGTTTGTAGAGGACCATCCAATGAACATTCATGTACAGTTTGGCTTTAATCATATTTGTAGTTTCTGAGAAGAAGGCATTTGAACATTTCACCATAGGGTCCAATGTTAATCTATGTCCTGCGGTGGCGGCCATCTTGAATTTTCGATCGGCATTAAAAAACAGAAACTTTGTAGAGGACCTTCCAATGATCATTCCTGGGCAGTTTGGTTTCAATTATCCAAGTGGTTTCAGAGAAGAAGCGTTTTGAAACATTTTTCCCATAGGGTCCAATGTTAAACTAAGTCCTGCCGTAGCCGCCATTTTGAATTTCTTATCGGAACAAAAAACGTAAAATTTGTAGAGGACCATCCAATGAACATTCATGTACAGTTTGGCTTTAATAATATTTGTAGTTTCTGAGAAGAAGGCATTTGAACATTTTCCAATAGGGTCCAATGTTAATCTATGTATTGCGGTGCCGGCCATCTTGGATTTCCGATCGGCATAAAAAACATAAAATTTGTAGAGACCTTCCAATGATCATTCCTGGGCAGTTTGGTTTCAACTGTCCTAGTGGTTTCAGAGAAGAAGCGTTTTGAAACATTTTCCCCATAGGGTCCAATGTTAAACTAAGTCCTGCCGTAGTCGCCATTTTGAATTTCATATCGGAACAAAAAACGTACAGTTTGTAGAGGACCATCCAATGAACATTCATGTACAGTTTGGCTTTAATCATATTTGTAGTTTCTGAGAAGAAGGCATTTGAACATTTTCCCATAGGGTCCAATGTTAATCTATGTCCTGCGGTGGTGGCCATCTTGGATATTCGATCGGCTTTAAAAAACAGAAACTTTGTAGAGGACCTTCCAATGATCATTCCTGGGCAGTTTGGTTTCAATTATCCAAGTGGTTTCAGAGAAGAAGCGTTTTGAAACATTTTTCCCATAGGGTTCAATGTTAAACTAAGTCCTGCCGTAGCCGCCATTTTGAATTTCATACCGGAACAAAAAACGTAAAGTTTGTAGAGGACCATCTAATGAACATTCATGTACAGTTTGGCTTTAATCATATTTGTAGTTTCTGAGAAGAAGGCATTTGAATATTTTCCCATAGGGTCCAATGTTAATCTATGTCCTGCGGTGGCGGCCATCTTGGTTTTCCGATCGACATAACAAACAAAAAATTTGTAGAGACCTTCCAATGATCATTCCTGGGCAGTTTGGTTTCAACTGTCCTAGTGGTTTCAGAGAAGAAGCATTTTGAAACATTTTTCCCATAGGGTCCAATGTTAAACTAAGTCCTGCCGTAGCCGCCATTTTGAATTTCATATCGGAACAAAAAACCTTAAGATTGTAGAGGACCATCCAATGAACATTCATGTAGAGTTTGGCTTTAATAATATTTGTAGTTTCTGAGAAGAAGGCATTTGAACATTTTCCCATAGGGTCCAATGTTAATCTATGTATTGCGGTGCCGGCCATCTTGGATTTCCGATCGGCATAAAAAACATAAAATTTGTAGAGAACCATCCAATGATCATTCCTGGGCAGTTTGGTTTCAACTGTTCTAGTGGTTTCAGAGAAGAAGCGTTTTGAAACGTTTTCACCATAGGGTCCAATGTTAATCTATGTCCTGCGGTGGTGGCCATCTTGGATTTCTGATCGGCATAAAAAACACACACCTTGTAGAGGACCTTCCAATGATCATTCCTGGGAAGTTTGGTTTCAATTATCCAAGTGGTTTCAGAGAAGAAGCGTTTTGAAACATTTTTCCCATAGGGTCCAATGTTAAACTAAGTCCTGCCGTAGCCGCCATTTTGAATTTCTTATCGGAACAAAAAACGTAAAGTTTGTAGAGGACCATCTAATGAACATTCATGTACAGTTTGGCTTTAATCATATTTGTAGTTTCTGAGAAGAAGGCATTTGAATATTTTCCCATAGGGTCCAATGTTAATCTATTTCCTGCGGTGGCGGCCATCTTGGATTTCCGATCGGCATAAAAAACAGGAATTTTGTAGAGGACCTTCCAATGATCATTCCTGGGCAGTTTGGTTTCAACTGTCCAAGTGGTTTCAGAGAAGAAGCATTTTGAAACATTTTTCCCATAGGGTCCAATGTTAAACCAAGTCCTGCCGTAGCCGCCATTTTGAATTTCATATCGGAACAAAAAACCTTAAGATTGTAGAGGACCATCCAATGAACATTCATGTACAGTTTGGCTTTAATCATATTTGTAGTTTCTGAGAAGAAGGCATTTGAACATTTTCCCATAGGGTCCAATGTTAATCTATGTCCTGCGGTGGCGGCCATCTTGAATTTTCGATCGGCATCAAAAAACAGAAACTTTGTAGAGGACCTTCCAATGATCATTCCTGGGCAGTTTGGTTTCAATTATCCAGGTGGTTGCAGAAAAGAAGCATTTTGAAACATTTTCCCCATAGGGTCCAATGTTAAACTAAGTCCTGCCGTAGCCGCCATTTTGAATTTCTTATCGGAACAAAAAACGTAAAATTTGTAGAGGACCATCCAATGAACATTCATGTAGAGTTTGGCTTTAATAATATTTGTAGTTTCTGAGAAGAAGGCATTTGAACATTTTCCCATAGGGTCCAATGTTAATCTATGTATTGCGGTGCCGGCCATCTTGGATTTCCGATCGGCATAAAAAACATAAAATTTGTAGAGGACCATCCAATGATCATTCCTGGGCAGTTTGGTTTCAACTGTTCTAGTGGTTTCAGAGAAGAAGCGTTTTGAAACGTTTTCCCCATAGGGTCCAATGTTAATCTATGTCCTGCGGTGGTGGCCATCTTGGATTTCCGATCGGCATAAAAAACACACACCTTGTAGAGGACCTTCCAATGATCATTCCTGGGAAGTTTGGTTTCAATTATCCAAGTGGTTTCAGAGAAGAAGCGTTTTGAAACATTTTTCCCATAGGGTCCAATGTTAAACTAAGTCCTGCCGTAGTCGCCATTTTGAATTTCATATCGGAACAAAAAACCTTAAGATTGTAGAGGACCATCCAATGAACATTCATGTACAGTTTGGCTTTAATCATATTTGTAGTTTCTGAGAAGAAAGCATTTGAACATTTTCCCATAGGGTCCAATGTTAATCTATGTCCTGCGGTGGTGGCCATCTTGAATTTTCGATCGGCATAAAAAAACAGAAACTTTGTAGAGGACCTTCCAATGATCATTCCTGGGCAGTTTGGTTTCAATTATCCAAGTGGTTTCAGAGAAGAAGCGTTTTGAAACATTTTTCCCATAGGGTCCAATGTTAAACTAAGTCCTGCCGTAGCCGCCATTTTGAATTTCTTATCGGAACAAAAAACGTAAATTTTGTAGAGGACCATCTAATGAACATTCATGTACAGTTTGGCTTTAATCATATTTGTAGTTTCTGAGAAGAAGGCATTTGAATATTTTCCCAATAGGGTCCAATGTTAATCTATTTCCTGCGGTGGCGGCCATCTTGGATTTCCGATCGGCATAAAAAACAGGAATTTTGTAGAGGACCTTCCAATGATCATTCCTGGGCAGTTTGGTTTCAACTGTCCAAGTGGTTTCAGAGAAGAAGCATTTTGAAACATTTTTCTCATAGGGTCCAATGTTAAACTAAGTCCTGCCGTAGCCGCCATTTTGAATTTCTTATCGGAACAAAAAACGTAAAATTTGTAGAGGACCATCCAATGAACATTCATGTACAGTTTGGCTTTAATAATATTTGTAGTTTCTGAGAAGAAGGCATTTGAACATTTTCCCATAGGTCCAATGTTAATCTATGTATTGCGGTGCCGGCCATCTTGGATTTCCGATCGGCATAAAAAACATAAAATTTGTAGAGGACCATCCAATGATCATTCCTGGGCAGTTTGGTTTCAACTGTTCTAGTGGTTTCAGAGAAGAAGCGTTTTGAAACGTTTTCCCCATAGGGTCCAATGTTAATCTATGTCCTGCGGTGGTGGCCATCTTGGATTTCCGATCGGCATAAAAAACACACACCTTGTAGAGGACCTTCCAATGATCATTCCTGGGCAGTTTGGTTTCAATTATCCAAGTGGTTGCAGAGAAGCAGCGTTTTGAAACATTTTTCCCATAGGGTCCAATGTTAAACTAAGTCCTGCCGTAGCCGCCATTTTGAATTTCTTATCGGAACAAAAAACGTAAAATTTGTAGAGGACCATCCAATGAACATTCATGTACAGTTTGGCTTTAATAATATTTGTAGTTTCTGAGAAGAAGGCATTTGAACATTTTCCCATAGGGTCCAATGTTAATCTATGTATTGCGGTGCCGGCCATCTTGGATTTCCGATCGGCATAGAAAACATAAAATTTGTAGAGGACCATCCAATGATCATTCCTGGGCAGTTTGGTTTCAACTGTTCTAGTGGTTTCAGAGAAGAAGCGTTTTGAAACGTTTTCCCCATAGGGTCCAATGTTAATCTATGTCCTGCGGTGGTGGCCATCTTGGATTTCCGATCGGCATAAAAAACACACACCTTGTAGAGGACCTTCCAATGATCATTCCTGGGAAGTTTGGTTTCAATTATCCAAGTGGTTTCAGAGAAGAAGCGTTTTGAAACATTTTTCCCATAGGGTCCAATGTTAAACTAAGTCCTGCCGTAGTCGCCATTTTGAATTTCATATCGGAACAAAAAACCTTAAGATTGTAGAGGACCATCCAATGAACATTCATGTACAGTTTGGCTTTAATCATATTTGTAGTTTCTGAGAAGAAAGCATTTGAACATTTTCCCATAGGGTCCAATGTTAATCTATGTCCTGCGGTGGTGGCCATCTTGAATTTTCGATCGGCATAAAAAAACAGAAACTTTGTAGAGGACCTTCCAATGATCATTCCTGGGCAGTTTGGTTTCAATTATCCAAGTGGTTTCAGAGAAGAAGCGTTTTGAAACATTTTTCCCATAGGGTCCAATGTTAAACTAAGTCCTGCCGTAGCCGCCATTTTGAATTTCTTATCGGAACAAAAAACGTAAATTTTGTAGAGGACCATCTAATGAACATTCATGTACAGTTTGGCTTTAATCATATTTGTAGTTTCTGAGAAGAAGGCATTTGAATATTTTCCCCATAGGGTCCAATGTTAATCTATTTCCTGCGGTGGCGGCCATCTTGGATTTCCGATCGGCATAAAAAACAGGAATTTTGTAGAGGACCTTCCAATGATCATTCCTGGGCAGTTTGGTTTCAACTGTCCAAGTGGTTTCAGAGAAGAAGCATTTTGAAACATTTTTCTCATAGGGTCCAATGTTAAACCAAGTCCTGCCGTAGCCGCCATTTTGAATTTCTTATCGGAACAAAAAACGTAAAATTTGTAGAGAACCATCCAATGAACATTCATGTACAGTTTGGCTTTAATAATATTTGTAGTTTCTGAGAAGAAGGCATTTGAACATTTTCCCATAGGGTCCAATGTTAATCTATGTATTGCGGTGCCGGCCATCTTGGATTTCTGATCGGCATAAAAAACCGCAACTTTGTAGAGGACCTTCCAATGATCATTCCTGGGCAGTTTGGTTTCAATTATCCAAGTGGTTGCAGAGAAGCAGCGTTTTGAAACATGTTTCCCATAGGGTCCAATGTTAAACTAAGTCCTGCCGTAGCCGCCATTTTGAATTTCTTATCGGAACAAAAAACGTAAAATTTGTAGAGGACCATCCAATGAACATTCATGTACAGTTTGGCTTTAATAATATTTGTAGTTTCTGAGAAGAAGGCATTTGAACATTTTCCCATAGGTCCAATGTTAATCTATGTATTGCGGTGCCGGCCATCTTGGATTTCCGATCGGCAAAAAAAACATAAAATTTGTAGAGGACCATCCAATGATCATTCCTGGGCAGTTTGGTTTCAACTGTTCTAGTGGTTTCAGAGAAGAAGCGTTTTGAAACGTTTTCCCCATAGGGTCCAATGTTAATCTATGTCCTGCGGTGGTGGCCATCTTGGATTTCCGATCGGCATAAAAAACACACACCTTGTAGAGGACCTTCCAATGATCATTCCTGGGCAGTTTGGTTTCAATTATCCAAGTGGTTTCAGAGAAGAAGCGTTTTGAAACATTTTTCCCATAGGGTCCAATGTTAAACTAAGTCCTGCCGTAGCCGCCATTTTGAATTTCTTATCGGAACAAAAAACGTAAAGTTTGTAGAGGACCATCTAATGAACATTCATGTACAGTTTGGCTTTAATCATATTTGTAGTTTCTGAGAAGAAGGCATTTGAATATTTTCCCATAGGGTCCAATGTTAATCTATTTCCTGCGGTGGCGGCCATCTTGGATTTCCGATCGGCATAAAAAAACAGGAATTTTGTAGAGGACCTTCCAATGATCATTCCTGGGCAGTTTGGTTTCAACTGTCCAAGTGGTTTCAGAGAAGAAGCATTTTGAAAATGTTTCTCATAGGGTCCAATGTTAAACCAAGTCCTGCCGTAGCCGCCATTTTGAATTTCATATCGGAACAAAAAACCTAAAGATTGTAGAGGACCATCCAATGAACATTCA
The DNA here is from genome assembly GCA_963383655.1 of Bathymodiolus septemdierum. Classification (NCBI taxonomy): domain Eukaryota; kingdom Metazoa; phylum Mollusca; class Bivalvia; order Mytilida; family Modiolidae; genus Bathymodiolus; species Bathymodiolus septemdierum. Next base: position 57,317,055 of record OY726517.1, on the reverse strand, counting down.
TGTACAGTTTGGCTTTAATCATATTTGTAGTTTCTGAGAAGAAGGCATTTGAACATTTTCCCATAGGGTCCAATGTTAATCTATGTCCTGCGGTGGCGGCCATCTTGAATTTTCGATCGGCATAATAAAACAGAAACTTTGTAGAGGACCTTCCAATGATCATTCCTGGGCAGTTTGGTTTCAATTATCCAAGTGGTTTCAGAGAATAAGCGTTTTGAAACATTTTTCCCATAGGGTCCAATGTTAAACTAAGTCCTGCCGTAGCCGCCATTTTGAATTTCTTATCGGAACAAAAAACGTAAAATTTGTAGAGGACCATCCAATGAACATTCATGTACAGTTTGGCTTTAATAATATTTGTAGTTTCTGAGAAGAAGGCATTTGAACATTTTCCCATAGGGTCCAATGTTAATCTATGTATTGCGGTGTCGGCCATCTTGGATTTCCGATCGGCATAAAAAACAGAAACTTTGTAGAGGACCTTCCAATGATCATTCCTGGGCAGTTTGGTTTCAATTATCCAAGTGGTTGCAGAGAAGCAGCGTTTTGAAACATTTTTCCCATAGGGTCCAATGTTAAACTAAGTCCTGCCGTAGCCGCCATTTTGAATTTCTTATCGGAACAAAAAACGTAAAATTTGTAGAGGACCATCCAATGAACATTCATGTACAGTTTGGCTTTAATAATATTTGTAGTTTCTGAGAAGAAGACATTTGAACATTTTCCCATAGGGTCCAATGTTAATCTATGTATTGCGGTGCCGGCCATCTTGGATTTCCGATCGGCATAGAAAACATAAAATTTGTAGAGGACCATCCAATGATCATTCCTGGGCAGTTTGGTTTCAACTGTTCTAGTGGTTTCAGAGAAGAAGCGTTTTGAAACGTTTTCCCCATAGGGTCCAATGTTAATCTATGTCCTGCGGTGGTGGCCATCTTGGATTTCCGATCGGCATAAAAAACACACACCTTGTAGAGGACCTTCCAATGATCATTCCTGGGAAGTTTGGTTTCAATTATCCAAGTGGTTTCAGAGAAGAAGCGTTTTGAAACATTTTTCCCATAGGGTCCAATGTTAAACTAAGTCCTGCCGTAGCCGCCATTTTGAATTTCATATCAGAACAAAAAGCGTAGTTTGTAGAGGACCACCCAATGAACATTCATGTACAGTTTGGCTTTAATCATATTTGTAGTTTCTGAGAAGAAAGCGTTTGAACATTTTCTCATAGGGTCCAATGTTAATCTATGTCCTGCGGTGGCGGCCATCTTGAATTTTCGATCGGCATAAAAAAAACAGAAACTTTGTAGAGGACCTTCCAATGATTATTCCTGGGCAATTTGGTTTCAATTATCCAAGTGGTTTCAGAGAAGAAGCGTTTTGAAACATTTTTCTCATAGGGTCCAATGTTAAACCAAGTCCTGCCGTAGCCGCGATTTTGAATTTCATATCGGAACAAAAAACCTAAAGATTGTAGAGGACCATCCAATGAACATTCATGTACAGTTTGGCTTTAATCATATTTGTAGTTTCTGAGAAGAAGGCATTTGAACATTTTCCCATAGGGTCCAATGTTAATCTATGTCCTGCGGTGGCGGCCATCTTGAATTTTCGATCGGCATAATAAAACAGAAACTTTGTAGAGGACCTTCCAATGAACATTCCTGGGCAGTTTGGTTTCAATTATCCAAGTGGTTTCAGAGAAGAAGCGTTTTGAAACATTTTCCCATAGGGTCCAATGTTAAACTAAGTCCTGCCGTAGCCGCCATTTTGAATTTCTTATCGGAACAAAAAACGTAAAATTTGTAGAGGACCATCCAATGAACATTCATGTACAGTTTGGCTTTAATAATATTTGTAGTTTCTGAGAAGAAGGCATTTGAACATTTTCCCATAGGGTCCAATGTTAATCTATGTATTGCGGTGCCGGCCATCTTGGATTTCCGATCGGCATAAAAAACATAAAATTTGTAGAGGACCATCCAATGATCATTCCTGGGCAGTTTGGTTTCAACTGTTCTAGTGGTTTCAGAGAAGAAGCGTTTTGAAACGTTTTCCCCATAGGGTCCAATGTTAATCTATGTCCTGCGGTGGTGGCCATCTTGGATTTCCGATCGGCATAAAAAACACACACCTTGTAGAGGACCTTCCAATGATCATTCCTGGGAAGTTTGGTTTCAATTATCCAAGTGGTTTCAGAGAAGAAGCGTTTTGAAACATTTTTCTCATAGGGTCCAATGTTAAACCAAGTCCTGCCGTAGCCGCCATTTTGAATTTCATATCGGAACAAAAAACCTAAAGATTGTAGAGGACCATCCAATGAACATTCATGTACAGTTTGGCTTTAATCATATTTGTAGTTTCTGAGAAGAAAGCATTTGAACATTTTCTCATAGGGTCCAATGTTAATCTATGTCCTGCGGTGGCGGCCATCTTGAATTTTCGATCGGCATAATAAAACAGAAACTTTGTAGAGGACCTTCCAATGATCATTCCTGGGCAGTTTGGTTTCAATTATCCAAGTGGTTGCAGAGAAGCAGCGTTTTGAAACATTTTTCCCATAGGGTCCAATGTTAAACTAAGTCCTGCCGTAGCCACCATTTTGAATTTCTTATCGGAACAAAAAACGTAAAATTTGTAGAGGACCATCCAATGAACATTCATGTACAGTTTGGCTTTAATAATATTTGTAGTTTCTGAGAAGAAGGCATTTGAACATTTTCCCATAGGGTCCAATGTTAATCTATGTATTGCGGTGCCGGCCATCTTGGATTTCCGATCGGCATAAAAAACATAAAATTTGTAGAGGACCATCCAATGATCATTCCTGGGCAGTTTGGTTTCAACTGTTCTAGTGGTTTCAGAGAAGAAGCGTTTTGAAACGTTTTCCCCATAGGGTCCAATGTTAATCTATGTCCTGCGGTGGTGGCCATCTTGGATTTCCGATCGGCATAAAAAACACACACCTTGTAGAGGACCTTCCAATGATCATTCCTGGGAAGTTTGGTTTCAATTATCCAAGTGGTTTCAGAGAAGAAGCGTTTTGAAACATTTTTCCCATAGGGTCCAATGTTAAACTAAGTCCTGCCGTAGCCGCCATTTTGAATTTCATATCAGAACAAAAAGCGTAGTTTGTAGAGGACCACCCAATGAACATTCATGTACAGTTTGGCTTTAATCATATTTGTAGTTTCTGAGAAGAAAGCGTTTGAACATTTTCTCATAGGGTCCAATGTTAATCTATGTCCTGCGGTGGCGGCCATCTTGAATTTTCGATCGGCATAAAAAAAACAGAAACTTTGTAGAGGACCTTCCAATGATTATTCCTGGGCAATTTGGTTTCAATTATCCAAGTGGTTTCAGAGAAGAAGCGTTTTGAAACATTTTTCTCATAGGGTCCAATGTTAAACCAAGTCCTGCCGTAGCCGCCATTTTGAATTTCATATCGGAACAAAAAACCTAAAGATTGTAGAGGACCATCCAATGAACATTCATGTACAGTTTGGCTTTAATCATATTTGTAGTTTCTGAGAAGAAAGCATTTGAACATTTTCTCATAGGGTCCAATGTTAATCTATGTCCTGCGGTGGCGGCCATCTTGAATTTTCGATCGGCATAATAAAACAGAAACTTTGTAGAGGACCTTCCAATGATCATTCCTGGGCAGTTTGGTTTCAATTATCCAAGTGGTTGCAGAGAAGCAGCGTTTTGAAACATTTTTCCCATAGGGTCCAATGTTAAACTAAGTCCTGCCGTAGCCGCCATTTTGAATTTCTTATCGGAACAAAAAACGTAAAATTTGTAGAGGACCATCCAATGAACATTCATGTACAGTTTGGCTTTAATAATATTTGTAGTTTCTGAGAAGAAGGCATTTGAACATTTTCCCATAGGGTCCAATGTTAATCTATGTATTGCGGTGCCGGCCATCTTGGATTTCCGATCGGCATAAAAAACATAAAATTTGTAGAGGACCATCCAATGATCATTCCTGGGCAGTTTGGTTTCAACTGTTCTAGTGGTTTCAGAGAAGAAGCGTTTTGAAACGTTTTCCCCATAGGGTCCAATGTTAATCTATGTCCTGCGGTGGTGGCCATCTTGGATTTCCGATCGGCATAAAAAACACACACCTTGTAGAGGACCTTCCAATGATCATTCCTGGGAAGTTTGGTTTCAATTATCCAAGTGGTTTCAGAGAAGAAGCGTTTTGAAACATTTTTCCCATAGGGTCCAATGTTAAACTAAGTCCTGCCGTAGCCGCCATTTTGAATTTCATATCAGAACAAAAAGCGTAGTTTGTAGAGGACCACCCAATGAACATTCATGTACAGTTTGGCTTTAATCATATTTGTAGTTTCTGAGAAGAAAGCGTTTGAACATTTTCTCATAGGGTCCAATGTTAATCTATGTCCTGCGGTGGCGGCCATCTTGAATTTTCGATCGGCATAAAAAAAACAGAAACTTTGTAGAGGACCTTCCAATGATTATTCCTGGGCAATTTGGTTTCAATTATCCAAGTGGTTTCAGAGAAGAAGCGTTTTGAAACATTTTTCCCATAGGGTCCAATGTTAAACTAAGTCCTGCCGTAGTCGCCATTTTGAATTTCATATCGGAACAAAAAACCTTAAGATTGTAGAGGACCATCCAATGAACATTCATGTACAGTTTGGCTTTAATCATATTTGTAGTTTCTGAGAAGAAAGCATTTGAACATTTTCCCATAGGGTCCAATGTTAATCTATGTCCTGCGGTGGTGGCCATCTTGAATTTTCGATCGGCATAAAAAAACAGAAACTTTGTAGAGGACCTTCCAATGATCATTCCTGGGCAGTTTGGTTTCAATTATCCAAGTGGTTTCAGAGAAGAAGCGTTTTGAAACATTTTCCCCATAGGGTCCAATGTTAAACTAAGTCCTGCCGTAGCCGCCATTTTGAATTTCTTATCGGAACAAAAAACGTAAATTTTGTAGAGGACCATCTAATGAACATTCATGTACAGTTTGGCTTTAATCATATTTGTAGTTTCTGAGAAGAAGGCATTTGAATATTTTCCCCATAGGGTCCAATGTTAATCTATTTCCTGCGGTGGCGGCCATCTTGGATTTCCGATCGGCATAAAAAACAGGAATTTTGTAGAGGACCTTCCAATGATCATTCCTGGGCAGTTTGGTTTCAACTGTCCAAGTGGTTTCAGAGAAGAAGCATTTTGAAACATTTTTCTCATAGGGTCCAATGTTAAACCAAGTCCTGCCGTAGCCGCCATTTTGAATTTCATATCGGAACAAAAAACCTAAAGATTGTAGAAGACCATCCAATGAACATTCATGTACAGTTTGGCTTTAATCATATTTGTAGTTTCTGAGAAGAAGGCATTTGAACATTTTCCCATAGGGTCCAATGTTAATCTATGTCCTGCGGTGGCGGCCATCTTGAATTTTCGATCGGCATAATAAAACAGAAACTTTGTAGAGGACCTTCCAATGATCATTCCTGGGCAGTTTGGTTTCAATTATCCAAGTGGTTTCAGAGAAGAAGCGTTTTGAAACATTTTTCCCATAGGGTCCAATGTTAAACTAAGTCCTGCCGTAGCCGCCATTTTGAATTTCTTATCGGAACAAAAAACGTAAAATTTGTAGAGGACCATCCAATGAACATTCATGTAGAGTTTGGCTTTAATAATATTTGTAGTTTCTGAGAAGAAGGCATTTGAATATTTTCCCCATAGGGTCCAATGTTAATCTATTTCCTGCGATGGCGGCCATCTTGGATTTCCGATCGGCATAAAAAACAGGAATTTTGTAGAGGACCTTCCAATGATCATTCCTGGGCAGTTTGGTTTCAACTGTCCAAGTGGTTTCAGAGAAGAAGCATTTTGAAACATTTTTCTCATAGGGTCCAATGTTAAACCAAGTCCTGCCGTAGCCGCCATTTTGAATTTCATATCGGAACAAAAAACCTAAAGATTGTAGAAGACCATCCAATGAACATTCATGTACAGTTTGGCTTTAATCATATTTGTAGTTTCTGAGAAGAAGGCATTTGAACATTTTCCCATAGGGTCCAATGTTAATCTATGTCCTGCGGTGGCGGCCATCTTGAATTTTCGATCGGCATAATAAAACAGAAACTTTGTAGAGGACCTTCCAATGATCATTCCTGGGCAGTTTGGTTTCAATTATCCAAGTGGTTTCAGAGAAGAAGCGTTTTGAAACATTTTTCCCATAGGGTCCAATGTTAAACTAAGTCCTGCCGTAGCCGCCATTTTGAATTTCTTATCGGAACAAAAAACGTAAAATTTGTAGAGGACCATCCAATGAACATTCATGTAGAGTTTGGCTTTAATAATATTTGTAGTTTCTGAGAAGAAGGCATTTGAACATTTTCCCAAAGGGTCCAATGTTAATCTATGTATTGCGGTGCCGGCCATCTTGGATTTCCGATCGGCATAAAAAATATAAAATTTGTAGAGGACCATCCAATGATCATTCCTGGGCAGTTTGGTTTCAACTGTTCTAGTGGTTTCAGAGAAGAAGCGTTTTGAAACGTTTTCCCCATAGGGTCCAATGTTAATCTATGTCCTGCGGTGGTGGCCATCTTGGATTTCCGATCGGCATAAAAAACACACACCTTGTAGAGGACCTTCCAATGATCATTCCTGGGAAGTTTGGTTTCAATTATCCAAGTGGTTTCAGAGAAGAAGCGTTTTGAAACATTTTTCCCATAGGGTCCAATGTTAAACTAAGTCCTGCCGTAGCCGCCATTTTGAATTTCATGTCAGAACAAAAAGCGTAGTTTGTAGAGGACCACCCAATGAACATTCATGTACAGTTTGGCTTTAATCATATTTGTAGTTTCTGAGAAGAAAGCGTTTGAACATTTTCTCATAGGGTCCAATGTTAATCTATGTCCTGCGGTGGCGGCCATCTTGAATTTTCGATCGGCATAAAAAAAACAGAAACTTTGTAGAGAACCTTCCAATGATTATTCCTGGGCAATTTGGTTTCAATTATCCAAGTGGTTTCAGAGAAGAAGCGTTTTGAAACATTTTTCTCATAGGGTCCAATGTTAAACCAAGTCCTGCCGTAGCCGCCATTTTGAATTTCATATCGGAACAAAAAATCTAAAGATTGTAGAGGACCATCCAATGAACATTCATGTACAGTTTGGCTTTAATCATATTTGTAGTTTCTGAGAAGAAGGCATTTGAACATTTTCCCATAGGGTCCAATGTTAATCTATGTCCTGCGGTGGCGGCCATCTTGAATTTTCGATCGGCATAATAAAACAGAAACTTTTTAGAGGACCTTCCAATGATCATTCCTGGGCAGTTTGGTTTCAATTATCCAAGTGGTTTCAGAGAAGAAGCGTTTTGAAACATTTTTCCCATAGGGTCCAATGTTAAACTAAGTCCTGCCGTAGCCGCCATTTTGAATTTCTTATCGGAACAAAAAACGTAAAATTTGTAGAGGACCATCCAATGAACATTCATGTACAGTTTGGCTTTAATAATATTTGTAGTTTCTGAGAAGAAGGCATTTGAACATTTTCCCATAGGGTCCAATGTTAATCTATGTATTGCGGTGCCGGCCATCTTGGATTTCCGATCGGCATAAAAAACAGAAACTTTGTAGAGGACCTTCCAATGATCATTCCTGGGCAGTTTGGTTTCAATTATCCAAGTGGTTGCAGAGAAGCAGCGTTTTGAAACATTTTTCCCATAGGGTCCAATGTTAAACTAAGTCCTGCCGTAGCCGCCATTTTGAATTTCTTATCGGAACAAAAAACGTAAAATTTGTAGAGGACCATCCAATGAACATTCATGTACAGTTTGGCTTTAATAATATTTGTAGTTTCTGAGAAGAAGGCATTTGAACATTTTCCCATAGGGTCCAATGTTAATCTATGTATTGCGGTGCCGGCCATCTTGGATTTCCGATCGGCATAAAAAACATAAAATTTGTAGAGGACCATCCAATGATCATTCCTGGGCAGTTTGGTTTCAACTGTTCCAGTGGTTTCAGAGAAGAAGCGTTTTGAAACGTTTTCCCCATAGGGTCCAATGTTAATCTATGTCCAGCGGTGGTGGCCATCTTGGATTTCCGATCGACATAAAAAACACACACCTTGTAGAGGACCTTCCAATGATCATTCCTGGGAAGTTTGGTTTCAATTATCCAAGTGGTTTCAGAGAAGAAGCGTTTTGAAACATTTTTCCCATAGGGTCCAATGTTAAACTAAGTCCTGCCGTAGCCGCCATTTTGAATTTCATATCAGAACAAAAAGCGTAGTTTGTAGAGGACCACCCAATGAACATTCATGTACAGTTTGGCTTTAATCATATTTGTAGTTTCTGAGAAGAAAGCGTTTGAACATTTTCTCATAGGGTCCAATGTTAATCTATGTCCTGCGGTGGCGGCCATCTTGAATTTTCGATCGGCATAAAAAAAACAGAAACTTTGTAGAGGACCTTCCAATTATTATTCCTGGGCAATTTGGTTTCAATTATCCAAGTGGTTTCAGAGAAGAAGCGTTTTGAAACATTTTTCCCATAGGGTCCAATGTTAAACTAAGTCCTGCCGTAGCCGCCATTTTGAATTTCTTATCGGAACAAAAAACGTAGTTTGTAGAGGACCATCTAATGAACATTCATGTACAGTTTGGCTTTAATCATATTTGTAGTTTCTGAGAAGAAGGCATTTGAATATTTTCCCCATAGGGTCCAATGTTAATCTATGTCCTGCGGTGGCGGCCATCTTGGATTTCCGATCGGCATAAAAAACAGGAATTTTGTAGAGGACCTTCCAATGATCATTCCTGGGCAGTTTGGTTTCAACTGTCCAAGTGGTTTCAGAGAAGAAGCATTTTGAAACATTTTTCTCATAGGGTCCAATGTTAAACCAAGTCCTGCCGTAGCCGCCATCTTGAATTTCATATCGGAACAAAAAACCTTAAGATTGTAGAGGACCATCCAATGAACATTCATGTAGTTTGGCTTTAATCATATTTGTAGTTTCTGAGAAGAAGGCATTTGAACATTTTCCCATAGGGTCCAATGTTAATCCATGTCCTGCGGTGGCGGCCATCTTGAATTTTCGATCGGCATAATAAAACAGAAACTTTGTAGAGGACCTTCCAATGATCATTCCTGGGCAGTTTGGTTTCAATTATCCAAGTGGTTTCAGAGAAGAAGCGTTTTGAAACATTTTTCCCATAGGGTCCAATGTTAAACTAAGTCCTGCCGTAGCCGCCATTTTGAATTTCTTATCGGAACAAAAAACGTAAAATTTGTAGAGGACCATCCAATGAACATTCATGTACAGTTTGGCTTTAATAATATTTGTAGTTTCTGAGAAGAAGGCATTTGAACATTTTCCCATAGGGTCCAATGTTAATCTATGTATTGCGGTGCCGGCCATCTTGGATTTCCGATCGGCATAAAAAACCGAAACTTTGTAGAGGACCTTCCAATGATCATTCCTGGGCAGTTTGGTTTCAATTATCCAAGTGGTTGCAGAGAAGCAGCGTTTTGAAACATTTTTCCCATAGGGTCCAATGTTAAACTAAGTCCTGCCGTAGCCGCCATTTTGAATTTCTTATCGGAACAAAAAACGTAAAATTTGTAGAGGACCATCCAATGAACATTCATGTACAGTTTGGCTTTAATAATATTTGTAGTTTCTGAGAAGAAGGCATTTGAACATTTTCCCATAGGGTCCAATGTTAATCTATGTATTGCGGTGCCGGCCATCTTGGATTTCCGATCGGCATAAAAAACATAAAATTTGTAGAGGACCATCCAATGATCATTCCTGGGCAGTTTGGTTTCAACTGTTCTAGTGGTTTCAGAGAAGAAACGTTTTCCCCATAGGGTCCAATGTTAATCTATGTCCTGCGGTGGTGGCCATCTTGGATTTCCGATCGGCATAAAAAACACACACCTTGTAGAGGACCTTCCAATGATCATTCCTGGGAAGTTTGGTTTCAATTATCCAAGTGGTTTCAGAGAATAAGCGTTTTGAAACATTTTTCCCATAGGGTCCAATGTTAAACTAAGTCCTGCCGTAGCCGCCATTTTGAATTTCATATCAGAACAAAAAGTGTAGTTTGTAGAGGACCACCCAATGAACATTCATGTACAGTTTGGCTTTAATCATATTTGTAGTTTCTGAGAAGAAAGCGTTTGAACATTTTCTCATAGGGTCCAATGTTAATCTATGTCCTGTGGTGGCGGCCATCTTGAATTTTCGATCGGCATAAAAAAAACAGAAACTTTGTAGAGGACCTTCCAATGATTATTCCTGGGCAGTTTGGTTTCAATTATCCAAGTGGTTTCAGAGAAGAAGCGTTTTGAAACATTTTTCCCATAGGGTCCAATGTTAAACTAAGTCCTGCCGTAGCCGCCATTTTGAATTTCTTATCGGAACAAAAAACGTAAAGTTTGTAGAGGACCATCTAATGAACATTCATGTACAGTTTGGCTTTAATCATATTTGTAGTTTCTGAGAAGAAGGCATTTGAATATTTTCCCCATAGGGTCCAATGTTAATCTATGTCCTGCGGTGGCGGCCATCTTGGATTTCCGATCGGCATAAAAAACAGGAATTTTGTAGAGGACCTTCCAATGATCATTCCTGGGCAGTTTGGTTTCAACTGTCCAAGTGGTTTCAGAGAAGAAGCATTTTGAAACATTTTTCTCATAGGGTCCAATGTTAAACCAAGTCCTGCCGTAGCCGCCATTTTGAATTTCATATCGGAACAAAAAACCTAAAGATTGTAGAGGACCATCCAATGAACATTCATGTACAGTTTGGCTTTAATCATATTTGTAGTTTCTGAGAAGAAGGCATTTGAACATTTTCCCATAGGGTCCAATGTTAATCTATGTCCTGCGGTGGCGGCCATCTTGAATTTTCGATCGGCATAATAAAACAGAAACTTTGTAGAGGACCTTCCAATGATCATTCCTGGGCAGTTTGGTTTCAATTATCCAAGTGGTTTCAGAGAAGAAGCGTTTTGAAACATTTTTCCCATAGGGTCCAATGTTAAACTAAGTCCTGCCGTAGCCGCCATTTTGAATTTCTTATCGGAACAAAAAACGTAAAATTTGTAGAGGACCATCCAATGAACATTCATGTAGAGTTTGGCTTTAATAATATTTGTAGTTTCTGAGAAGAAGGCATTTGAACATTTTCCCATAGGGTCCAATGTTAATCTATGTATTGCGGTGCCGGCCATCTTGGATTTCCGATCGGCATAAAAAACATAAAATTTGTAGAGGACCATCCAATGATCATTCCTGGGCAGTTTGGTTTCAACTGTTCTAGTGGTTTCAGAGAAGAAGCGTTTTGAAACGTTTTCCCCATAGGGTCCAATGTTAATCTATGTCCTGCGGTGGTGGCCATCTTGGATTTCCGATCGGCATAAAAAACACACACCTTGTAGAGGACCTTCCAATGATCATTCCTGGGAAGTTTGGTTTCAATTATCCAAGTGGTTTCAGAGAAGAAGCGTTTTGAAACATTTTTCCCATAGGGTCCAATGTTAAACTAAGTCCTGCCGTAGCCGCCATTTTGAATTTCATGTCAGAACAAAAAGCGTAGTTTGTAGAGGACCACCCAATGAACATTCATGTACAGTTTGGCTTTAATCATATTTGTAGTTTCTGAGAAGAAAGCGTTTGAACATTTTCTCATAGGGTCCAATGTTAATCTATGTCCTGCGGTGGCGGCCATCTTGAATTTTCGATCGGCATAAAAAAAACAGAAACTTTGTAGAGAACCTTCCAATGATTATTCCTGGGCAATTTGGTTTCAATTATCCAAGTGGTTTCAGAGAAGAAGCGTTTTGAAACATTTTTCTCATAGGGTCCAATGTTAAACCAAGTCCTGCCGTAGCCGCCATTTTGAATTTCATATCGGAACAAAAAATCTAAAGATTGTAGAGGACCATCCAATGAACATTCATGTACAGTTTGGCTTTAATCATATTTGTAGTTTCTGAGAAGAAGGCATTTGAACATTTTCCCATAGGGTCCAATGTTAATCTATGTCCTGCGGTGGCGGCCATCTTGAATTTTCGATCGGCATAATAAAACAGAAACTTTTTAGAGGACCTTCCAATGATCATTCCTGGGCAGTTTGGTTTCAATTATCCAAGTGGTTTCAGAGAAGAAGCGTTTTGAAACATTTTTCCCATAGTGTCCAATGTTAAACTAAGTCCTGCCGTAGCCGCCATTTTGAATTTCTTATCGGAACAAAAAACGTAAAATTTGTAGAGGACCATCCAATGAACATTCATGTACAGTTTGGCTTTAATAATATTTGTAGTTTCTGAGAAGAAGGCATTTGAACATTTTCCCATAGGGTCCAATGTTAATCTATGTATTGCGGTGCCGGCCATCTTGGATTTCCGATCGGCATAAAAAACCGAAACTTTGTAGAGGACCTTCCAATGATCATTCCTGGGCAGTTTGGTTTCAATTATCCAAGTGGTTGCAGAGAAGCAGCGTTTTGAAACATTTTTCCCATAGGGTCCAATGTTAAACTAAGTCCTGCCGTAGCCGCCATTTTGAATTTCTTATCGGAACAAAAAACGTAAAATTTGTAGAGGACCATCCAATGAACATTCATGTACAGTTTGGCTTTAATAATATTTGTAGTTTCTGAGAAGAAGGCATTTGAACATTTTCCCATAGGGTCCAATGTTAATCTATGTATTGCGGTGCCGGCCATCTTGGATTTCCGATCGGCATAAAAAACATAAAATTTGTAGAGGACCATCCAATGATCATTCCTGGGCAGTTTGGTTTCAACTGTTCCAGTGGTTTCAGAGAAGAAGCGTTTTGAAACGTTTTCCCCATAGGGTCCAATGTTAATCTATGTCCAGCGGTGGTGGCCATCTTGGATTTCCGATCGACATAAAAAACACACACCTTGTAGAGGACCTTCCAATGATCATTCCTGGGAAGTTTGGTTTCAATTATCCAAGTGGTTTCAGAGAAGAAGCGTTTTGAAACATTTTTCCCATAGGGTCCAATGTTAAACTAAGTCCTGCCGTAGCCGCCATTTTGAATTTCATATCAGAACAAAAAGCGTAGTTTGTAGAGGACCACCCAATGAACATTCATGTACAGTTTGGCTTTAATCATATTTGTAGTTTCTGAGAAGAAAGCGTTTGAACATTTTCTCATAGGGTCCAATGTTAATCTATGTCCTGCGGTGGCGGCCATCTTGAATTTTCGATCGGCATAAAAAAAACAGAAACTTTGTAGAGGACCTTCCAATTATTATTCCTGGGCAATTTGGTTTCAATTATCCAAGTGGTTTCAGAGAAGAAGCGTTTTGAAACATTTTTCCCATAGGGTCCAATGTTAAACTAAGTCCTGCCGTAGCCGCCATTTTGAATTTCTTATCGGAACAAAAAACGTAGTTTGTAGAGGACCATCTAATGAACATTCATGTACAGTTTGGCTTTAATCATATTTGTAGTTTCTGAGAAGAAGGCATTTGAATATTTTCCCCATAGGGTCCAATGTTAATCTATGTCCTGCGGTGGCGGCCATCTTGGATTTCCGATCGGCATAAAAAACAGGAATTTTGTAGAGGACCTTCCAATGATCATTCCTGGGCAGTTTGGTTTCAACTGTCCAAGTGGTTTCAGAGAAGAAGCATTTTGAAACATTTTTCTCATAGGGTCCAATGTTAAACCAAGTCCTGCCGTAGCCGCCATTTTGAATTTCATATCGGAACAAAAAACCTAAAGATTGTAGAGGACCATCCAATGAACATTCATGTACAGTTTGGCTTTAATCATATTTGTAGTTTCTGAGAAGAAGGCATTTGAACATTTTCCCATAGGGTCCAATGTTAATCTATGTCCTGCGGTGGCGGCCATCTTGAATTTTCGATCGGCATAATAAAACAGAAACTTTGTAGAGGACCTTCCAATGATCATTCCTGGGCAGTTTGGTTTCAATTATCCAAGTGGTTTCAGAGAAGAAGCGTTTTGAAACATTTTTCCCATAGGGTCCAATGTTAAACTAAGTCCTGCCGTAGCCGCCATTTTGAATTTCTTATCGGAACAAAAAACGTAAAATTTGTAGAGGACCATCCAATGAACATTCATGTAGAGTTTGGCTTTAATAATATTTGTAGTTTCTGAGAAGAAGGCATTTGAACATTTTCCCATAGGGTCCAATGTTAATCTATGTATTGCGGTGCCGGCCATCTTGGATTTCCGATCGGCATAAAAAACATAAAATTTGTAGAGGACCATCCAATGATCATTCCTGGGCAGTTTGGTTTCAACTGTTCTAGTGGTTTCAGAGAAGAAGCGTTTTGAAACGTTTTCCCCATAGGGTCCAATGTTAATCTATGTCCTGCGGTGGTGGCCATCTTGGATTTCCGATCGGCATAAAAAACACACACCTTGTAGAGGACCTTCCAATGATCATTCCTGGGAAGTTTGGTTTCAATTATCCAAGTGGTTTCAGAGAAGAAGCGTTTTGAAACATTTTTCCCATAGGGTCCAATGTTAAACTAAGTCCTGCCGTAGCCGCCATTTTGAATTTCATGTCAGAACAAAAAGCGTAGTTTGTAGAGGACCACTCAATGAACATTCATGTACAGTTTGGCTTTAATCATATTTGTAGTTTCTGAGAAGAAAGCGTTTGAACATTTTCTCATAGGGTCCAATGTTAATCTATGTCCTGCGGTGGCGGCCATCTTGAATTTTCGATCGGCATAAAAAAAACAGAAACTTTGTAGAGAACCTTCCAATGATTATTCCTGGGCAATTTGGTTTCAATTATCCAAGTGGTTTCAGAGAAGAAGCGTTTTGAAACATTTTTCTCATAGGGTCCAATGTTAAACCAAGTCCTGCCGTAGCCGCCATTTTGAATTTCATATCGGAACAAAAAATCTAAAGATTGTAGAGGACCATCCAATGAACATTCATGTACAGTTTGGCTTTAATCATATTTGTAGTTTCTGAGAAGAAAGCATTTGAACATTTTCCCATAGGGTCCAATGTTAATCTATGTCCTGCGGTGGCGGCCATCTTGAATTTTCGATCGGCATAATAAAACAGAAACTTTTTAGAGGACCTTCCAATGATCATTCCTGGGCAGTTTGGTTTCAATTATCCAAGTGGTTTCAGAGAAGAAGCGTTTTGAAACATTTTTCCCATAGGGTCCAATGTTAAACTAAGTCCTGCCGTAGCCGCCATTTTGAATTTCTTATCGGAACAAAAAACGTAAAATTTGTAGAGGACCATCCAATGAACATTCATGTACAGTTGGGCTTTAATAATATTTGTAGTTTCTGAGAAGAAGGCATTTGAACATTTTCCCATAGGGTCCAATGTTAATCTATGTATTGCGGTGCCGGCCATCTTGGATTTCCGATCGGCATAAAAAACCGAAACTTTGTAGAGGACCTTCCAATGATCATTCCTGGGCAGTTTGGTTTCAATTATCCAAGTGGTTGCAGAGAAGCAGCGTTTTGAAACATTTTTCCCATAGGGTCCAATGTTAAACTAAGTCCTGCCGTAGCCGCCATTTTGAATTTCTTATCGGAACAAAAAACGTAAAATTTGTAGAGGACCATCCAATGAACATTCATGTACAGTTTGGCTTTAATAATATTTGTAGTTTCTGAGAAGAAGGCATTTGAACATTTTCCCATAGGGTCCAATGTTAATCTATGTATTGCGGTGCCGGCCATCTTGGATTTCCGATCGGCATAAAAAACATAAAATTTGTAGAGGACCATCCAATGATCATTCCTGGGCAGTTTGGTTTCAACTGTTCCAGTGGTTTCAGAGAAGAAGCGTTTTGAAACGTTTTCCCCATAGGGTCCAATGTTAATCTATGTCCAGCGGTGGTGGCCATCTTGGATTTCCGATCGACATAAAAAACACACACCTTGTAGAGGACCTTCCAATGATCATTCCTGGGAAGTTTGGTTTCAATTATCCAAGTGGTTTCAGAGAAGAAGCGTTTTGAAACATTTTTCCCATAGGGTCCAATGTTAAACTAAGTCCTGCCGTAGCCGCCATTTTGAATTTCATATCAGAACAAAAAGCGTAGTTTGTAGAGGACCACCCAATGAACATTCATGTACAGTTTGGCTTTAATCATATTTGTAGTTTCTGAGAAGAAAGCGTTTGAACATTTTCTCATAGGGTCCAATGTTAATCTATGTCCTGCGGTGGCGGCCATCTTGAATTTTCGATCGGCATAAAAAAAACAGAAACTTTGTAGAGGACCTTCCAATTATTATTCCTGGGCAATTTGGTTTCAATTATCCAAGTGGTTTCAGAGAAGAAGCGTTTTGAAACATTTTTCCCATAGGGTCCAATGTTAAACTAAGTCCTGCCGTAGCCGCCATTTTGAATTTCTTATCGGAACAAAAAACGTAGTTTGTAGAGGACCATCTAATGAACATTCATGTACAGTTTGGCTTTAATCATATTTGTAGTTTCTGAGAAGAAGGCATTTGAATATTTTCCCCATAGGGTCCAATGTTAATCTATGTCCTGCGGTGGCGGCCATCTTGGATTTCCGATCGGCATAAAAAACAGGAATTTTGTAGAGGACCTTCCAATGATCATTCCTGGGCAGTTTGGTTTCAACTGTCCAAGTGGTTTCAGAGAAGAAGCATTTTGAAACATTTTTCTCATAGGGTCCAATGTTAAACCAAGTCCTGCCGTAGCCGCCATCTTGAATTTCATATCGGAACAAAAAACCTTAAGATTGTAGAGGACCATCCAATGAACATTCATGTAGTTTGGCTTTAATCATATTTGTAGTTTCTGAGAAGAAGGCATTTGAACATTTTCCCATAGGGTCCAATGTTAATCCATGTCCTGCGGTGGCGGCCATCTTGAATTTTCGATCGGCATAATAAAACAGAAACTTTGTAGAGGACCTTCCAATGATCATTCCTGGGCAGTTTGGTTTCAATTATCCAAGTGGTTTCAGAGAAGAAGCGTTTTGAAACATTTTTCCCATAGGGTCCAATGTTAAACTAAGTCCTGCCGTAGCCGCCATTTTGAATTTCTTATCGGAACAAAAAACGTAAAATTTGTAGAGGACCATCCAATGAACATTCATGTACAGTTTGGCTTTAATAATATTTGTAGTTTCTGAGAAGAAGGCATTTGAACATTTTCCCATAGGGTCCAATGTTAATCTATGTATTGCGGTGCCGGCCATCTTGGATTTCCGATCGGCATAAAAAACCGAAACTTTGTAGAGGACCTTCCAATGATCATTCCTGGGCAGTTTGGTTTCAATTATCCAAGTGGTTGCAGAGAAGCAGCGTTTTGAAACATTTTTCCCATAGGGTCCAATGTTAAACTAAGTCCTGCCGTAGCCGCCATTTTGAATTTCTTATCGGAACAAAAAACGTAAAATTTGTAGAGGACCATCCAATGAACATTCATGTACAGTTTGGCTTTAATAATATTTGTAGTTTCTGAGAAGAAGGCATTTGAACATTTTCCCATAGGGTCCAATGTTAATCTATGTATTGCGGTGCCGGCCATCTTGGATTTCCGATCGGCATAAAAAACATAAAATTTGTAGAGGACCATCCAATGATCATTCCTGGGCAGTTTGGTTTCAACTGTTCTAGTGGTTTCAGAGAAGAAACGTTTTCCCCATAGGGTCCAATGTTAATCTATGTCCTGCGGTGGTGGCCATCTTGGATTTCCGATCGGCATAAAAAACACACCTTGTAGAGGACCTTCCAATGATCATTCCTGGGAAGTTTGGTTTCAATTATCCAAGTGGTTTCAGAGAATAAGCGTTTTGAAACATTTTTCCCATAGGGTCCAATGTTAAACTAAGTCCTGCCGTAGCCGCCATTTTGAATTTCATATCAGAACAAAAAGTGTAGTTTGTAGAGGACCACCCAATGAACATTCATGTACAGTTTGGCTTTAATCATATTTGTAGTTTCTGAGAAGAAAGCGTTTGAACATTTTCTCATAGGGTCCAATGTTAATCTATGTCCTGTGGTGGCGGCCATCTTGAATTTTCGATCGGCATAAAAAAAACAGAAACTTTGTAGAGGACCTTCCAATGATTATTCCTGGGCAGTTTGGTTTCAATTATCCAAGTGGTTTCAGAGAAGAAGCGTTTTGAAACATTTTTCCCATAGGGTCCAATGTTAAACTAAGTCCTGCCGTAGCCGCCATTTTGAATTTCTTATCGGAACAAAAAACGTAAAGTTTGTAGAGGACCATCTAATGAACATTCATGTACAGTTTGGCTTTAATCATATTTGTAGTTTCTGAGAAGAAGGCATTTGAATATTTTCCCCATAGGGTCCAATGTTAATCTATGTCCTGCGGTGGCGGCCATCTTGGATTTCCGATCGGCATAAAAAACAGGAATTTTGTAGAGGACCTTCCAATGATCATTCCTGGGCAGTTTGGTTTCAACTGTCCAAGTGGTTTCAGAGAAGAAGCATTTTGAAACATTTTTCTCATAGGGTCCAATGTTAAACCAAGTCCTGCCGTAGCCGCCATCTTGAATTTCATATCGGAACAAAAAACCTTAAGATTGTAGAGGACCATCCAATGAACATTCATGTAGTTTGGCTTTAATCATATTTGTAGTTTCTGAGAAGAAGGCATTTGAACATTTTCCCATAGGGTCCAATGTTAATCTATGTATTGCGGTGCCGGCCATCTTGGATTTCCGATCGGCATAAAAAACCGAAACTTTGTAGAGGACCTTCCAATGATCATTCATGGGCAGTTTGGTTTCAACTGTCCAAGTGGTTTCAGAGAAGAAGCATTTTGAAACAAAAACCTTAAGATTGTAGAGGACCATCCAATGAACATTCATGTACAGTTTGGCTTTAATCATATTTGTAGTTTCTGAGAAGGCATTTGAACATTTTCCCATAGGGTCCAATGTTAATCTATGTCCTGTGATGACAGCCATCTTGGATTTCCGATCGGCATAAAAAACAGTAACTTGGCAAAGGACATTCCATTGATCATTCCATTAGTTTGGGTTCAGTCAGTTCATTAGTTTCAGAGAAGAAGATCTTTGAAATTTCAGCCAATCAGAGCATATTATTGGCCATGGCAGCCATATTGAATATCCGAATGGAACGAAAAACAGTAACTTTGTAGAGGACCATCCAAGGAACATTCCTGCTAAGTTCGGTTCCAATCGGCCAAGTGGTTTCGGAGAAGAAGCTTGAAATGTGAAAATTTTACAGACTACAGATGCCAAGTGATGGCAATAGTTCACCTGGACCTTTGGTCCAGGTGAACTAACAAGAATTGCCTATGGCAGTCATGTTTGTTAACAGATCGGGATGAAATTAACAATCTTTATAGAGGACCTTCCATAGATGCTTCCTACCAAGTTTCGGTTCAATTGGCTAAGCAGTTTCAGGGAAGAAGATTTTTAGAAATCGACCAATCAGAAACAAGTATTGCCTGTGGCAGCCAGCTTTGCCAATGAATCGGGATGAAATGAGCAATCTTTATAGAGGATCTCCCATAAATGCTTCCTACCAAGTTTCAGTTCATTTGGTAAAGTGGTTTCAGAGGAGAACATTTTTAGAAATTGACCAATCATAAACAAGAATTGCCTGTGGGGGCCAAGTTTGTTAACGAATCAGGACGAAATGAGCAATATTTATAGAGGACCTTCCATACATGCTTTCTACCAAATTTCAGTTCATTCCGGAAAACGGTCTCAGAGGAGAAGATTTTTTAGAAATCAACCAATCAGAAACAAGAATGGCTTGTGGCAGTCGTGTTTGTCAACGGATCGGGATGAAATGAGCAATCTTTATAGAGGACCTTCCATAGATGCTTCCTACCAAGTTTCGGTTCAATTGGCTAAGCAGTTTCAGGGAAGAAGATTTTTAGAAATCGACCAATTTGAAACAAGAATTGCCAGTGGCAGCCATGTTTGCTAACGAATCGGGATAAAATGAGCAATCTTTAAAGAAGATCTTCCATAGATGCTTCCTATCAAGTTTCGGTTCATTTGGTAAAGTGGTTTCAGAGGAGAAGATATTTTAGAAATCAACCAATCAGAAACAAGAATGGCTTGTGGTGGCCATGTTTGTCAACGGATCGGGACGAAATGAGCAATCTTTATAGAGGACCTTCCATAGATGCTTCCTACCAAGTTTCAGTTCATTTGGCCAAGCAGTTTCAGAGGAGAAGATTTTTAAAAATCGGCCAATCAGAAATAAGAATTGCCTGTGGCGGCCACGTTTGTCAATGGATCGGGACAAAATGAGCAATCTTTATAGAGGAATTCCATAGATGCTTCCTACCAAATTTCAGTTCATTTGGGAAAGCGGTTTAAGAGGAGAAGAATTTTTTTTTTAAATCAACCAATCAAAAACAAGAATGGCCTGTGGCGGCCATGTTTGTTAACGGATCGGAACGAAATGAGCAGTTTTTATAGAGAACCTTCCAAGGATGCTCCCTACCAAGTTTCGGTTCATTTGGCCAAGCAGTTTCAGAGAAGATTTAAAAAAATCGGCCAATCAGAAACAAGAATTGCCTGTGGTGGCCATATTTGTTAATGGATCGGGACGAAATGAGTATTCTTTATAGAGGACCGCCCATAGATGATTCCTACCAAGTTTCAGTTCATTTGACAGAGGTTTCAGAGAAGAAGATTAAAATGTGAAAAGTTAACGGACGACGGACGCCAAGTGATGGCAAAAGCTCACTTTGCCTTTGGCAAGGTGAGCTAAAAAAGATTGGGACTACCAAGATTGTTGTGAAAAATTTCTCAAAAAGGATTATATTTATCGTTCCGAGGTTTTTTTCTAGGCATGATAAAAATAAACTCCAACTGACACAAGATTTTATTCATTGACGAATATGACACACATAAATTACATCCTTATGATAAACATAGACAACAGGGATATGGAAATATCAGATGCCTTAAACAGCAAATGAAATGAGAAATTAATTCTCAAGCCCTGTATTCAACTTTTACAATATAAAGACAAGAAAAATACAAGACATTAGATTTTGTGGAGGAAAAAACATAATATTTACATGAACATTCTAATTTTGATTGGTTTGGTTGAGTTATGGTGTTTAATGCCACTTTCAACAATACTTGATCGACATATCTGTTAATAGTTATAATACAGAATATGTACATTTCTTGTAAAATAAATTAAAAGGTTTGAAATATCATGTACTTTCCTCCACACATGAACAAATGACAGATTTTTTACATCCAAATACAGTTTAAAATAGATTTCGTAATTTATAAATCTTTTTTATATTTTTTTCACATTATCAACTTAAAATTTTGGAATGTACAGGACTTTCAAGACAATGTAAATTAAAGCATACAAGTTTATTATATATACATTTTAGTAATTGTCCCTCTTCAAAATATACTTTCTGCCATTATAAACAGGTAGAAACAAAAATTACACAAAAACCTAAAGCCATTTTCAATAAAAAAAAAAAAAAGTAATGGCTGCATCTTAATTTATTTAATTAATTAATTAATATAAAATTGGATGAAAAGACAATTTTTTAAAAGAATTTTTAACTTTAATAAAACTACACTATTTTTCTCAAGAGTTATCAAATAGGTTTAATTTTGCCATATATCAGTATGAAAAATCAAATTTATTTTTAATCAAATATTAAACGAATTATTACTTCATCCTACCATTGAATGGGGTGAATGTACATCATAATTGTAAGCCATTTTGTGCCGCTTGAAGATAAGTTTTTACTTAAAGCATTAGTTATTGTAATAACATTAAATGTGATAGTGCATCAAATGCTCCTAAATAACGGTGTGTCCATCATTCAAAAACTTGTTGTCAAACTCTCAAACACTTTGACAATGTTATTTCCACCTGTTGCGAAAACGTTGTCGAAGTGTTCGAGAGTTTGAAAACAAGTTTTTAAATGATGGACACATCGTTGTTTAGCGGACATTTAGGGGCATTTGACACACTAAATTTAATGTTATCTTACAATATTTAATGCTATAACTATAAGTAAAAACTTACCTTCAAGCGGAACAAAATGGCTTCCAATTATGACATATATTCAACCCCCCTGAAGCAGTTCCAAAGCAAGAGGGACAAAACTTCCACTTACCGTCCTTTGGTACGTACAAAACGCAGTCTTATGCTTAGGGGGTAGGGGGAAGGATACATTTAATGCATAGGAGTAAGTATCAGACACTTTTTTTCAGGTCACAGAGTTTCTGCCAGATTTTTTGGAGAGGAAAGGGGGTACGTTTTATGCACCAGTGCGTTTAATAGACACCAAAAGACGGTAAACATTTTAATTATACAACTCTATAGGCAGAACATACAGTAAAGTGTATGTCTTCACAGATTATGTCAAAAAAACATATGAGGGTGACATCACGAATACATACATTTTTCACTTTAAAAAAACAAAAAAAAGAAAGAAATAAATGTATTACATGGATTTTAAAATATGAAAATATAAAAAAGTATAAATAAATGATTTGAATGATTTCATACATTCAAGAAAAAAAAACAAAAAAAAACAACCTAATATATTATGCCAACAAAATAATTTAAACCAAAATATACACCAAAATAATAGACAATATACATAAACAATAACACACAACCATGATTCCGAGATATACCTCTGGTTATTTAACAAACCCTGAGACTACTAATTTGTCACTTAGATAGGCTATTTTCAGGCCTTTCAGTAAGGGGCGGTACCAGGCACTTTTACCCGTTTAAAATGGTATTTGGTACATCTTGATTTTAAAGAATGTTGTACAAGATATTCATGGAAATGTTCAAATTTTAATACAAAGTACTGCCTGTAAACACTTAAAAATATTGAAAGCATTTTTTTTTTTTTTTACTTTTTATTAATATAAAAACTTTTTCACAACACCTACCCCACTATAAAATGGCCCTACTAAAAGTAAAACTTCTTAAATATCATTTCCAAAAAAAACATTAATTTTTTTTTACTGTCATAAATAAAGACGGGCAATGGTTTAGATTCATTTGGCCTGGATTGCTTTTTCAAACCTATTTACTTTTTGTAAAATTTCCTCAACAGTAAATATTCAGTGGGTATAAATGGTGCACCGTTTCTTAGCGACTATTTTTTTGTTTCTCTTCATAGAAGCAGAAAGTTGTAAACAACAGTTTCTGAAAATACTTACTTAATCATACATAATAACTACTTCTTAGTACCAACTAAACAATAACTCAGAGGTATACAAATAAATAACCTGTTATGTTTATTACAGCTGCTCTATTAAAACACACATGGCACCCACGCACGATACTTTTTAAAATCATTTTCATGGGTGGGTGGCCGTCTAATACGTTCTTACTGAGCGTATATTCAGTTGAAAAGGTAAAATTGCTACCCTATTCTCAAAGAACCATCCATAGGTACCATGTAGGGGTTAGGCTTATGGTGTTTAATGCCACTTTGAACAATATTTCAGCTGTCGTTAGGTACCATGTAGGTCTAAATAGAACAGCCATTATATAATAATACTGTTTTCTTTTGGGTTGGGGCAATTTTGAATTTGAACATTTATATTAATTTTCAAATTTACAAAATATCAAAATTTATCACAAGAATATATTCAAACTGGGACTATATAATTTGTAATACTGATTTGCATACTTCAATACTGAAAGTCTTGTGAATGAATGAACAGTACAGCTAACAAATATGAAATAAAATGAGTACACATACAAAATGATTCTAACACAATCATACATTACAAATAACAATACAAAAGTACAAAATCTGTCATTTACATGTTAAAGAATTTTTGTACAAGGCACTCCATCAATATGCATAGATTTAGAATGGTTAATACATACACATTATGAACAAGGCACTTATGAATTATGAATACTGTTAATATTAAAAATATTTCAATTAACACAGCATCGAAAAATATGGGAATGATATTTTAATGTTGAATACACAAATATGACATATATAATTATAATATACAACAAGATATGTTTGAATGAATTTTATAAATATAAACATTTTGAAATATGGATGGACACAACACACACCTTTGACACGGTATGTTGATATATTTTACAAAGATTATATTGTGTGCAATATAACTTCTATATAAATCATACTAATACAACATCACAGTTTTTCTATATATATATACACAAAATTATATCAAAATTACCTACACTTTTAGATCAAACTGAACAGTAATTTGCTTTAAATCAGTAACAAATATTTACTTTCTATTACAGAAAAGAAAAGAAGACAATTTCGTAGTTTAAGCTCAAATTCTTTCTCAAGACTTTATTTACTGCATTTGGAAAACATTTTTTTTTAACAAACAATCTTTAATTCTTCATGTCACCAGCATATAGTTCGTCACCATGTTGCAAATTAATGATATATCAATGCCGATAGAGAAAATATTTCAATCTGGAGCCGACTTTTTGCATCAGAACTATATTTGCATGTTGAATAGACAAACAGGAAATTTTATTTTTCCTCCCATTAAAATCTATTTCAAGTTTGATTTTTGTTGGAAGTTTATGATTTTTATTTTATATTGAGTTCCACTGATATCTAACAGCACCCCATCAGATGTCACGGCAGAGGTCACAATTTAATCAACAAATCATTGATGAGCCAACAGAATTTTAAGGTATTGAATAGAATGACAGTTTTTCGAGTCAAGATCTGAAGGTGATTAAAAGGTTTCCAGAAAAAACCCGAGTCATGGTAGGGTTATGGTGTTTAACGCCACTGTCAACAATATTTCAGTTATATCGTGGCGGTCAGTTTTATTGGTGGAAGAAATCAGAGAAAACTACTGACCTGCCACAAGTCACTGACAAACTTTATCACATAATCTTGTATCGAGTACACCTCGCCATGAACGGGATTCGTACTCGCAACTTTAGTTGTGATGGGCACTTATTGCACAGGTAGTTGTAAAGCCAACACCATATGATCGCCACTTGCATCTTACAGCATCCTGAATCGGGTTTTGCCAGTGTGATCATATGGTAGTTGGATTTACAATTACCTGTGCAATCACATATATATAAAATAATAAAGATTCCACAAAAATTTTGCTCAAATTTTAAGATTGTATTCCGATTTTTACATGAAGTTTAAAAAGAAAGAAATAATTTTACACACAAGATAAACTTTTTCTACATATTCCATACATTAACAAACAGATTATCCCCATTAATTAAGAAAAAAGATTTAAAACATGTATATAGTTATTTATATATAACAATCTTGACAGAAAAAAGTGATGTATCAAACAACATAAAAAAAATACAGGGTCTTGTGTAAATTATGTTTGGATTAAAAAACGTACACATACATGTAGTTTATATTTGTAAACAATTTAACAAATACTATTAACAACAGCATAAAAAGACAATCTAAAAATTGCTTTTGATCAAAGTTTCATCCTTAATGTAAAAATTTGATAAGTTATCATTCATCATTCGTAGATAATATTTTTCAACAACTATGAACAAGTTTCTTCTGAAAAGGGAAACATTCACATCATTCACGTTTGTTCCTTTTAACAAATGCTACTAGATAATATTTTGCACAACTGTGAACAAATTTCTTCTGAAAAGGGAAAAACGTTCACAGCGTTCATGTTTATTCATTTTTCACAAATGCTACTCTCTCTTTTAATAACTTTGTTCTCTATATAAAATATAGTATGTAAATTTGTTTCTTTCAAATCTCTTCCTGCAAATCATGCATAAACCTGGTGTCCATATTATTATTGCAGAATACCGTATTTGTTTTTAAAACTAAAATATTGTTATTCCTTCTATCTAATTCTCCAAGTCAATATAAATCGGGTACATGTGTCAATATTTATGCTGTTGTGATTTTAAACCATGACACAATTCAAAAACTTCTATTAATAATTTATAACAGCATCCATGAAAAAAAAAATTATTAGGAATAATACTTTCATACAATCCAAGACTCTGTAAAACTAGAGGCTCACCCAAGCCTGCATTATTCACCTGATTATTCATGCTGTGTTTCAGATCAGGCAAGTTTGTAGCTTTTGCATGAATTTACAATCCACACTCAAAAAAGAAACATTTGCCTATGACCGGGTCAGCTAAAAATAGGAATTAATTACACCAATCAATTTCCATTTCCTAAGTACATTTATTGTATAGATCAGAAAGGTTGTTTTTTTTCATGGACAGAGTTAATTTCTGACGTTATGTTTATAATTCACAAACTGCTAGGACATTCTCCATTTGAGCAAACTCAAATCCTCCCAGTGGACACCATGATATTATTTTGTTATCCTCTTTTAAAGGAGAACGTTTCTTTCTTTTTTTCCACAACGATTCACTAATATCAAACAATCAGAAATAATCTTCCGTTCATTCTAACGTGAACAAATCCTCCAAAAATAAAAACAAAAATATCCAATCTTAAATGATAAGACCCAAATATAATAGACAATCTGTTCTCATTATTTATGTCTGCTCAAAAAGAAATGTTCCCAAGCAATACATGAGACAGTACATTAAAGTTATGAATACAATATTTACAAGGCAACACCACCATATACCACCGATCAAATCCCACTGCAAAAAAAAATCTTGCAAACAAAACACTAATAGCTATAATATGTATTGGACATATGAAAATAAAACAAAGACAAAATGTTATGACCTAAAATGTACCATTTAAAAGAAATGCCATCTTACCGACTATCTTGTAGTGCTGCTTGGGGGAGGGGAGGGAGGGGTGAAAAATGTTCAGGAGTAAAATTTCCCCAATGGGCAAAGCCAACAAAAACTTTTTTTTTCTTTTTTGCAATTTGGATAATACATTGATGCGACATTTTAATGATTAAATTATTTGAGCAGTTTTTTGTGCAAGGTTATAAATTACAAAAAAAACAAACACTAAATAGCACATGACATGATACTTAACAAAAACATTTAAAATGAGATCAAAATGTCATTCAACAGGTACCATTAGTCTGAACATGCAAAAAAAATGAGCACATGCTATTTAAATTTATCAAGTCATAATAATGTAACTGAGGGATAAGATAGGACAATTCAGATTTAATACCATCTTCAAAATTAACACTTGATTTTGAGCACCAAAAAAAACCTTATTCAATTCACAAGAGCACTATAAAATCTAAGAGCACTTCACAATTTGGCAATAACAAAACAATAAAATAGAAGGGTCATTAACAGAATTTATATTAAAAAAAAAAGAAAAGAAAAAAAAATGTTTAAAATTTATATTCACAATAGTTCTTTAAATGCTGCACTACAAATTAAAATCACAAAAAAAAAAAAAAAAAAAAAAAATGCCCAAAACAAGATTTTTCTTCTTGGGTTTTATAGATTTACAAAGTTTTTATTTAAATTCTGGAGGTGGGGAGGTAGCAAGGTAACTGTACTGAGCACAGGCCTCTGATGAGTCCCCAGCCCCCATTTCTACCGGTCGATAGAGAGGTATAGCTCCAGTGTTAGCAACAGGCTTGGCAGGCATCATTACTCGTTGAACTTTGTGGCCATGCTTGACAAGGATGGTGGGACTGCTGAATGTCCTCCGTGGGATGGTGGTAACAGTTTTCTTGGTGTAAGGTGCTACAGAAGGAACAGAGGCGGTAGACTTACTGGTTAGAGAGGTGGTGACTGATGATGGATAGACAGGCATTGTCGTGCTGCAGGGCTGGTCAATAAGTGGTGGTTGCACATCAGAGACATAAGTGCGGGGTGGTTCTGCAGGGCACACTGGGACTAGGCTGCCCTGAAACAAGGTGCATTCCTCAAGCTTTAATTTGTCAATATAATTATGCATAAATCATGCCATATCATAAAATATAACAGCAATCATTTCTATTAGTTTCTCATCTTTTTTATACCTCTTCCAGAATTAAACAGAGGTTTGTCAAGTTATTTTTATCTCTTTATACAATGAAACCTGTCTAATTGAACATTCTTGAGACCACCTTTTCAGCCTTAATTTTTTTCACCTACAGGTACTTGCCTGAAAGCCAAATTTAGAAAAAAAATTCACTTGTCTGCATCCAGTTTTACTTGTCCCAGGCTACAGGCAAGTGGGTTAGCACGAAGACTGCCTTTTGTGTCCTGTTTATACAGGTTAAATTAATAAAGATTTTGTACATTTGGACTTTATTAAAAGTATATTTTATACAGGGTTTCATTTTATTCAGGGTTCTGTTTAGACAGGTTTCATTCATTGTATTGTAATTAGCAGTGCAACATATTTCTCAACAACGATACTCACTAAGGCTAGTGAAAAGTCTATCTGATCAAAAGATTGATTTTTAGTCAGTTTAAAACTTGCATGTAAAAATCTAATTAAAATTTATATGCTTGTTGGATTTTTTTTCAGTGATACACTAATAATGTATTAACAATCCCACCAAGGGTCATGTCAGGTAACCCTTCATTCATCTTTGACCATCCAATCATACGCAAGACAAATATATTGACCAATTTGACAAGTTCTCAACATGAATGCAGGTTTTAATACCTCAAGATCCGATAGGCTCTGCATTGATTGGTGGGTCAAAAATATGACCCCTGACATGACCCTATACAGGATGTTGTTAGTCTTGCCAACAAAAGATTCACCAAACATATGATTATTTATGCAAGTACCTATTTCGATGAGAAACTCAAAATATACAAATATACTGCACATATTCAGATGCAAAATTGACATCAGTAAAAGAAAGTGGTCGCTTTTTAAGTTTCCCCTTTAATACCTAAAAAAATATTAACTAAAATAAATAAATAAATATACACCCCCCTCCAAAAAAATGTTTATAAAACAAAAACTAATCAATAATATTCCAAACCCAACAGTAGTTATATTATTTTCAGTTCAAGGAATTGGAATTTCACATGTTCATCCTGATGAGTAATGCTGTCATAAATGTGTTCATTCTTGAAGCAGTCATGTATCATCAAGATTAAGATTCCCGACTATCATGTTGATTTACTAGTTAACAGTTTCTGTCATTTTAATAGAATCTACAGCACTGCTTCATTCCAAAATGCACAAACTTTTCCTCAGATATCCTCACGAACTCGAAAATATTATTAAGTAAAAGTTCTTTTACTACTAAACATCAATTACTTTCCATGTATCAAATCTAAATACTAAAATGAAGAAAAATTACCCTTTCCCAATCCTTTCAAAGTTTTTGACCCCATCGCTTTTGATAGCAATCACCTTTAAAACAATCAACATTTCTCAATCATTTTACCATATGTTAATTGGTAGATCAATTAATTATATTGGATTGTTTTCTTTTTGTAAACTCTGCTGTTCGTACAACAATGTGTTGGTAATGATGGAAGCATGTGTACTCTATTAGAAGGTGAAAATAATAAGAGTTAAGACAGGACAGTGCACTCTACATGACAATGTGAATGTGTTCTATAAATAAATACAGGCATCAAACAGCTTTACCAATTTAGCGATTAGCTGCCAAAAATAATAGAGGTAAATTTGACAATCAAATCTACAACCTAGTATCACAAGTAACTTGGTTCAAATTGGCCCAGTGGCTTCAGAGGAGTTTATCAAAATGTGAAAAGTTAACGGACGGACGAACGACGGACGCTCAGTGGTGACAATAGCTCACCCGACCCTTTGGTGAGCTAAAAATTGACAGCTCAAAGATCTAATTCTAACAGTTTGGTTTAATTTTCAGACGTATATAGTATTTAGTATTAACCTAGTATCACAAGTAACTTTGAGATCCAGTGGGACAGAAATATTGTATGGTTGTCACCTGCTTGGATGTTTGTATAATATACTTTATTTCCTGTGTCTGTGACTGTATAATGAATTCTTCATTATCCTATACAATATATTAAAAATTGCTGAGTTAAGATTGCTGTCAAATTATAATATTAAGTATATTTGTACCATCTACACACGCTTAGACACATGTCTTATGTCTATCTCTAGATTTTCCTTACGAGACAAGGCAACACTTCGACTATTGTAGCTATATTTTTATATAGCGGATGTGGTCGAGTGGTCTAGGGCACTGGACATAAGGCTAAGCGATTGGTGCTGCAGTGTATCAATGGTGTGAGTTCAAATCCCATCGAGGGAAGACCAAAAATTTGACAGCTCAAAGATCCAATTCTAACACTGTTTGGTTTAATTTTCAGACATATATAATATTTAGTATTAACCTAGTATCACAAGTAACTTTGAGATCCAGTAGGACAGATAATTGTCTGGTTGTCACCTGCTTAGATGTTTGTATAATATACTTTATTTCCTGTGACTGTATAATGAATTCTTCATTATCCTATACAATATATTAAATATTGCTGAGTTAGATTGCTGTCAAATTATAATATCAAGTATATTTGTACCATCTACACATGCTTAGACACATGTCTTATGTTTATCTCTAGATTTTCTTACGAGACAAGGTAACACTTCGACTACTGAAGCTATATTTTTATATAGCGGATGTGGTCGAGTGGTCTAGGGCGCTGGACATAAGACTAAGCGATTGGTGCTGCAGTGTATCAATGGTGTGAGTTCAAATCCTGTCGAGGGAAGAATAAAAATTTGACAGCTCAAAGATCTAATTCTAACACTGTTTGGTTTAATTTTCAGACGTATATTTATATATATATATATATATATATATTATATATAAACCTGCTCATAAGGTAACCTCTATTAAGCAGTCACCTGTATAAAAAGGTCAACTTTTGTTTTGCCATATAGAAAATTTTGTATGAACTGAACCTCTTTTAAGAGATCACCTGTCTTGTAAGGCCATTTTTCCTTTGTCCCAAAGGTGACCTCTTAATACAGGTTTGACTGTGTATATATATATATATATATTATTTATGACAGGCCAAATGTTTTCATTATGCAAGTTTATCCAATAATTCTTGTGAAAATGTCATTTCTTTATTTTCTGCCTGATTTTGATGCCCGATTTTAATGCTATATTCTAATGCTACTAGCTGTGTTGTGCATATTCGATCTACTGTGCACAAAATAGCATACGAGTGTGGATATACTAAATAAGAAGCATTAAGAAAATAATAATGGTTAATAATAAAATAATCATTAAGCTGTCATAGACATCTACATTCTACTATCTAAGTTTGTAAAAAAACAATAAAATACATGTTTTTATTTGAGCAGCCTTGGTATGATGGAAGGGTAGGTAAAAACACAGTTGTGGTTAGCATCTCGTACCTACAAATGGAAGAATTAAATACAAACATGCATGCACGAACACAAATTGTTTTCCTTATTGGCCTACTGCAGTCCTCGAAATGAAAATTTGAATTTACTGGTCCGAAATTTATTTTTATCCAGTATAGTTCTAAATAAAAACTGAAAAAATAACTGGTCGGAGCAAAGTTGTACTACTCCTGGGCTGGAGGACCAGTGCTTATCGTAAGGACTGCTAGTGTGCGACATTCAACAGTTAAAACAGATAAAAATCCTAATGAATATTCAAACAATTCCAAAATCTCTACCATAGGGTTTAGTCCTCTAAATGATAATTTGAATTTACTGGACTGAATCAAATTCTTGAATTTATTTTTATATACTAGTACTTCTTAATAAGTGAAAAATCTACTGGTCTGAATAAAGTTTTACTGGTCTTGGGCCGAAGGAACAATGCTCATCGTGAGGACTGTAGATGTCTGGGAAATTTGTAACACAGATAGACAAAGCACTGTTCTTCAATCTAATTAAAATTAAATGTTTAATGTATCAGTGAATCAACACAAAATATAGAACAAGAACTATAGTAAATATATATTTTCTCTGAAACTTGAGGAAATTATAAAATTAAAACGCTTTGTGCTGTTACAACCTATTATTAATTAAAACAAACAAATTGTACAACAAAAACAATACTACAGAGGAAACACGATCACTAGGCAGACATCAATGGTACAAAACACAATAAAAACCCTAAATAAATATTCTGGGCTCCTTTAGAGGCTGCAAAAATCAGGTGTCAGGCCATTATGGCAGCTATATACAACCCATTTTTGGGGGGTTTATTTCACAAACTACGTACAACCTTAAAAAACATATGAATCATATGTTTTATAAGGCTGTATGATACCATGTTTATCTGGAGACAAGGATCATACTATAATCTAAAGACCAAGATCATAATGTAATGTTAATTTGCAATATATGGGGGCACCGAGAGGTCTACAGTACACACTGGTATAGGTTTGAGCTTATGGCGTTTCAACGCCACTTTCAACATTTCAGTTATATCGTGGAGGCATACTGGTATATATAAGTAACCTTTACGTAATTACATAATTCAATCAGATTTACTAATATATACACAATTTTCTGTAAAATATGAACACAGATGATATCATGTTTGTAATAATGAAGAAAATTTAAGAAATTTTTAGAAACAGGAAAACTGTATTAAATGACCACTATCAAAATGTTA
Source organism: Bathymodiolus septemdierum (assembly GCA_963383655.1). NCBI lineage: Eukaryota > Metazoa > Mollusca > Bivalvia > Mytilida > Modiolidae > Bathymodiolus > Bathymodiolus septemdierum. The sequence goes on along the minus strand of OY726517.1, from coordinate 57,284,538 downwards.
TAATAATTTGTTGGTTCTTAATTTGGACAGTAGAATCAGTGTTCGAAATTCCCGGTCGTCCGATCGTCAATGATGACCAAAAACGATTACGGACGACCTGAATTTGTAACAAAGTTGTCCAAGTGATGACCTGAAATTTTCTTTTACCCAGATGCTGAAATTTATTCTTTTCAAGTTTTGTGAGTAGATTTTCCTAAATTACCCCTTAAAATGGCTATAAATATAAAACTTCAAATAAACGATCATCGGAACTTTGGTATTGTTGATATTTGACCGGAATCTAATACTGATGCCGTTTCCGGTTATTACTCGTATTTTATCAATTTCCCTTTCTCAAACATGTGGAAATTTGTGACCGGGGTGAAGGATTTCGTCTTGATTTTCTGGGGGAAGGTTTGTCCTTAAAATAAATTGTTGCACCTTTTAATCCAGATCTTCTGGGTGCCTTGTGACTTGTCAAGCAAAAATTTGAGTAAAAACTAGTATAAAAGATATACCCCCCGCTCCCCACATCTGTCCAACCTATTTCCATAACCAAAACCTTACCGATTGTTCCGACCAAAAATGAAAGGGGCCCTCCTCTCTTCACCGGTAAGCTGCTGATAAAATTTCAAAACATTCTGAGAAACACTACTCATGTTATCATACGACATAGGGTAAAAATCCTATTTTCCGTCATATCAAGTTCAATAACTCTGGAACGACAAAAGTGAAAATTGTCAAAAATGAAAGGGATCCTCCTCTCTTCACCAGTAAGCTGCTGATAAAATTTCAAAACATTCTGAGAAACACTAAAGTTATCATACGACATAGGGTAAAAATCCTATTTTCCGTCATATCAAGTCCAATAACTCTGGAACGGCAAAAGTCCTCTCTTCACTAGTAAACAGCTGATAAAATTTTAAAAGATTCTAAGAAAGACAACTCAAGTTATCATATGACATAGGATTTGTCTACAGACGAACGGACATGGTGAAACCAGTATACACCCCTACAACTTCGTTGCGGGGGTATAAAAACCTACTATTTGAAGCCGAGATTTATGTTCCAGGATATGCCCAGAATGCAGGATTTTGCACCATTTACCCCAGACTTTCTGGGGGCCTTGAGCGGCTCCCCGGCCGTAAGGACCACCTCACAAGCGAGATAGGCAAGCCCTTGATTGGTCAACCAAACAATTTTTTGGACAATCTAAATTTTGATTTAGGTTGTCCAAATGACTACTAAATATTTTTGGGAGTTTCTAACACTGTCTAATTGGATTAACAAATTAATTATTCTGAATAGAATAAGATCAGGCTATCAAGAACTTCATAAAGAAGAAATGCTTAAAAACAAAAAACAAAAAAACAAAAAAAACAAAAAGAAAAACAAAGTACTTGAAACAATAATTGATACCAAGAGACCTACCCCAACATGCAACACAAAAATATGCAGAAAATAAAAAAAAAAAAAAAATTCTAACGAAAGAAAATAAATAAATTAATGACAACATTTGCGAGATTTGAAATCAGATCTATATTGAAAATCACATTTCATTATGACTGACAATACTAATAGAATGGAATGACTGAAGCTGAATGACTATGCTAAAACAATTTAACCAAACAAATTTATATATCATTTGCTTAATTTTCAATACAACAGAAAAATTTCACAAAAACAAGACCTTGTTTAGAGCTAGTTCATCAAATTGTCTATGGTGGATTAGGAAGGCAATTCAAAAATTTACCGAAAATGTCGTTAAATACCAAATCCAGCACCCTCACCCCAAAATTGACCTATTATAAATATGCTTTTCTGACTTGACCTTTAAATTAAATTATTTAATGAACATAAAACCAATGATGGGCCACAATTGTGGTAGGCCATCTAAAATTGACTGTTTTTTGCCCTAAGATATACCATCATGATTTCCATTACAAAGAGGAACAAATATTTCAAACCAACAAATCAATATTTTGTAGTAATGTGTTACATTGTGGCCAACCTAAGCAACACACCGTGGACCATCTTGGTACATGATCATGATTAAAACAAACATCTAAAAAAAACACATCAATTTGTCAAAAATCTATCATGGAAGGCCTTGGTGACAAATCCATGATATACTTCCTATACAACAGATCATTTAATGTAATAGCCCAGTGTTTACATTAATTCTTTTTTCAAGTGATTTCTTCAGAAAAAAATCAAAACCCAGGAAGCAAAAAAAAAATGAATACAAACACCAACAAGTGAATAAGATTTCTGCAATTCGATAAAGCTACAGAACTTACAATGATTTAAAAATAAAATACTGTGAAAGTTCCACCCCCACCCCTTATTTTAAATTAGGACATTTAAGCAATTCATAAAAAAATCAAAGATTGCTGTTTCCCTGACTGACCCACAAAAAAAAATATTAGGGTTTTGAAAAACAAGATGTATCAATTCTTAGCCCTGTTCTTACTACAAAAATGTGCATTTGGATGAAAAAAAAAGTGTATTGCATATTTTTATCCAACAACAGGCTTAAAAACCTTTTCACAGTAATAAAATGTCCCTTAGGTTCTGTAGCTTTGTTTTTGTTGTTACAAGGTGTACATTAATATGCATAGTGTGGGATTACCTCCATAGAGGAAGCGTCTATCAGTGCAGTGCCAGGGTCAGACACCTCACCTGTCGGGTAGGTTAGCTGAGGCTGTTGTGGCTGGGCATACATAAGCTCAGGTGAGGCAGTCTGCATTGTTGTATAGATATAAGCTGGAGATCCTGTCATGGCTTGCGTTGGACTCTAAATAAAAGTTAGAAAAATAAATACCATGGCATGACAAACTTTACAGACAGTTAAACCTATATTAACAAAATACCTATTGAATCAACTTTCTAAGAGATTTTAAAGTATTACAGTGTTTAATAAGCCTGGTGAAATATCTGATTTTTTTGCCTCGATTACAATAAAATCACGACTTTCGCCACACAAGGGTGAAGTTTTGGTTGCCACGTCAGATTTTTTTCTGCAGTTGTCTTACTTTTTTTTGCATATTCATGCATACTGATACAGAGCTCCCATGTAACTGACATTTGATCTATACGATTTGATATACAATACATTATATTCAAACCTGTTGATTGCATCTTTTTTTTAAGATTACTTTAAAAAAAAGATAGTTGAACAGCACCATGTTCTGTGAAAGCTAGGGAATGTGCTGCAGTGAGGAAAAAAAACTGTTTTTGCCAACTGTGGCATGCCCGTAGACTAAATTTGATGCTTGGTTAACACAAGGCTCGGCTTAAACAGTTGTCACTGCATGTGCAACAAAAACAAAACTAGAGGCTCACTTGAGTCTGTATCTCTCACTTGGTTATTCATGCAGTTTTGAGTTCAATCATGTCCAGCTTAAAAAAAACTATGGGTTCACTGATTATAAATATTTTTTAAATTATTTCACCTCGAGTTACTCCCCTTTGATCTTTGAAACAAGTTGCAAGTTTAAATTTATTGCAACTACTGCTATTGCTATTTGTTGCATTGTATTAGAAGAAACTAAATGTAATCTATCCAATGTTATCCAATCTTCTTCATTTTTCTGAATAAAATATTATTTAAATACACAAGTAGTTTTAGAGGAGAAGATTTTCAATTCAATCTTGTTAAAAAATGGCAATTTTAATATTTGGCAAAAAAAAACAAAGAAACAAAAATTTGAATATATATTCAATCACTAATTAGCATTAGGCTACAGTTTAACTTTCGGCTCATTCTAGTTAAAAATATAACAGTCTTGCTTACTAAAAGAAATTTCAATTTTTAGCAACAGCAGCTATCTTAGATTGAGGTCAGGTTGTCTGATATAAATTTTGAAGAGAGATCCTCCAAGTACTATCCCAGCCTAGCTTGTATTAGATGGACTTAGTTTTTCAAATTAATTTTGCCAAAATCAGCTATTTTATATATATTTTTGGCAAAATTAGTCTAAACCAATTATTTTGCAAGAAAACCCATAATATATGTCATACGTTTCATTAAAATGGAACTACTGTTCAAATTTCAGCTTATTTGGTATAGAAATGTGACTTTCTTGTATCAGATGTTTTAGCCCTATGTTGGATGACTGCCATGGTTATCCGATATAATTTGATAGTAGACACCAAGGGTGATTCAATGGTTTCAGATAACATTTTGAAATAGTACAAATGGACAGATGTCAACAGATGCTAAGTGATGGCAATAGCTTACTTGAACCTTTGGGGTCGTCATACACATTTTTCAACAGGAATGTCAAAATTCGGTTCAAATTGGCCCAATGATGTTAGAAAAAAAAGTTTACGGACAGATGATTACGACCGTCAACAAGTGATGGCAAACGATATACCGTAAATTGGGATATTTTGGCAGTTTTCTGTCAAAATGTGGATGTTTAATTTTTGGTGCTTTCCAAAAGACGATTGTTTTATTTTGGTGCTTTTCAAATGGTTAGAAAAAAATAAATGCTTGTGACCAATGTTTTTTTTATATCGTAGATCAGTCAAATACCACCGGTATCTCTAGGGGTGTAACGATACACTTTTCCACAAGCGATACGTATCGCGATATTTGATATGTATTACGATAGGAAACTGCAACTATTCTATTCTTTGAAGTCCATGCTGGTCGACATGGGCACTGCCATGGTTTTTTTTTTATATGAGGTCGCTTACGTACTAGCGGAAATTATAAATATTTGATATTTGATTAATTAATTGATTCACTTTTCTCAAAATATTAATTAAATGATCACCAAAAGAAGAAAACGGAAATTCAACACTACTTTTTAAAAAAAAATGAGCATCATATCACTTGTATCGTAAACAGCCTCCACGTATCGTGAACCGAACCGTCCCCAAAATAATCGCGATTTCGATACATACGGTGAATCGTTTCCCCCTTAGGTATCTCACCGGAAGTTTAAAAAAAAAAGTAACTAAGAAATTGGATACGGTCGAAATACAAATACTTTTTCCGGATGGCATTATCTGTGGATGAAAATTAATAAAATAGTGATAAAATATTTATCAGCCAAGATGATAAGATGAACTTTAAAACAACATAAAACTCAAATTCACAATTACACTAAGACCGCTATCAAACCACTGATCCATAATGGTCTACCTGCATAGGCTACCTTAATTAACGTTTTGTCAATAGGTGTTTTTACAACAGATGTGAAATCCATAACAATTGATTTGACCGACGACTGCCGGTATACTAATCAAAGAGCTAAATTGACAATTAACATTTAGTTTCTTGTGAAAATTATTATACACATATTGTTAAATTATAAGCTTTATTTATGTCTGGAGTAGATCTGCTTTAAGTCATTATAACTGATAGCTGTGGATTATTGATGTATTTGCTTGTTTTATGCGTCTTGTGTTACTTGGGACTATTTGATTTGATTGATAATTTTTTTCTCTCGCAAAGCTGAATACAAATTATCGTCTAATTTTAAGATTGATTAGTTTGAGTAAGATCAATATCGTACTAGAACTTTTATAAAATATTGGTATTTTTAATTTTAGCAGACATTATGTTTTGGTACGTTTAATTTTGGCACTTTCAAGAAAGGCACCAAATAAACCAAAATAAAACTATGGCCAAAATATCCCAATTTACGGTATACAGTGGAACCTGTCTAATCCAACAGACCAAGGGACCAGGGAAATGTGTCGGATTGTACAGGATGTCAGAATACTCAGGGTTTTTTTGAGACAACAGAAATACTTTGGGACCATAAATTTTTATCGGATGTCACAGGTTGTCAGAAAACTCGGATTTCACAAGTTCCACTGTATAATAATATTAATCTTGGAATGAAACTTTGAAAGACAAGAAAATCAAGAACAAACATTGTTTTTGTAGCAAACACATTTACCTTAAAGTGTACCCATCCCATAAGACAATGATAAAACTACAATTTATCATGTACACCATACCCCACATACGACATTTCTCCACAACTAAATACAATCTGCTGAAACTGGGAACATTAAAAATGGTTGCCATTGGGTCAATGTTTTGTGTTTTAGTTTCCAAATATTTTGTGCATATGACCAAAATTAAAAAATTGTTTGTTTCCCGTACCCGACCGACCGTTAAAAAACGTTGCGATTCAAAATATTTTTTGGCATGATTTGCGACGACTTTTTTTTTTTTTTTTTGGTTACCGAAAAAATCGTTCCAATATTGTTCCAGAATTTACTTTCAGAACTGGTTTACACTTTTAAATGAACAAAATCCGTTGCTCGACTTTGAAGGAACCAGATTTGTGAATGAACGCAGTCTGTTTTGAAGAAGAAAAAAAAAATGCCCCTACCTACCGACCCATAGGTGAAATGGAGGGTCGGGTGTGGGAAACGAACATATTTTTAAGGGTGGCCTAGGTCTTTGATTGCACTTAGTCTTATGAAAGGACATTCTCACCTGTGGTGCCCATCTCCACTGTCCAGACGTTGTTCCCCACTGTGGGGTCACCTACAATAGAAAGTCACAATTTAATAAAAAGGGTTTTTTTTAACACAAAGGCAAATGTCAGATCAAACTGCCTTCATGATGTGCAAATGATGATATGGTCATAAGCAAGCATACAAACGTTTGAGGAATTCCTATTTCAAATGTAGGAGTTGGTTGATGAAATATTCTAAGACAAAAAGGGCAATAACTCCTTTTGCATCAAAATTACTTGAATCAATTGAGACTTTATTTCTCTAAATTACTATTATAAATCTCCCTCTTGCCCTATCCTCTTGTATTTTGTAAGCCAAGCAATTAAAATCTGTGGTCTATAAATACAAGTAAATCAAAGCATATTAAAGAAATATTATAAATATTATGTCTAATAAAGACTTGGTTCCTATTAATGTTAATTTCATGCAATTTTTTTTGCGTACTATCACAATATTTAATACTGACTGGTTGATAGGAATACTGTGGCGAGACATAAAATGCTTGGGATGCAGCCTGTGGCAACATTACTGTGGAATAAGCTGCTGCCGCCTGTGAAAAAAATACAATGATTATTTATTCATTATATTACTAGTTGGATTTCTAACTACCTATGCAATCAGTACCTATCACCACTAACGTTGTGAGTTTGAACAACAACTCGGACAAGGTGTACTCGATACAACATTATGTGATAAGTCTGTCAGTGACTTGTGGTATGTCTGAGGTTTTCTCTGGTTTCCTCCATCAATAAAACTGACCGCCACGATATAACTGAAATATTGTTGAAAGTGGCGTTAAACACCATAACACTAATTTTTATACAACATGTATATTTACATTTGGACAATTTTCTTCTATCATAACTTAACCCCATCGGTTTTGTAATTGTAAGAGTGTGGTAGATAGTGGGTTTACGCCCAGTTCCGGTCAACCAAAGACTATAAAATTGATATTAGCTGTTTCTCTGCCGAGCACGAAGCATTAAGAAGTAGAACAAAGACTGGAATAATGTGTCCGAGTGTCTACCCGCGTTCTGTTGTTTCAGTGAGCTGGCACTATAAAAATCCAACTAAATGTGTTGGTTTATTACAAAGCAGACATATTATATCATCTATCGAAAAGTAACTAGTTTTTGCCATGATATAGCTGAAAAATTAGTCACTTGGTGTCAAGCAATAATAACTCTAACTCTCTCATGACTTTGCAAAAAAAAATTCACCCATTATCTTTCATTTCTAGTATATGTAGCATTTAGTTTTTAGCTCTATTCATCGATAACAACGATCCACACCTTTGAACTCACTCATGATATATTTTATTTTTCTGCACTTTTTAAAATTTCATTCTTTTATTCATCAATGAAAATATCCATTTCAACCGAGAACAATTTATACCCAATAAGAATTATTGTAATCAACAGGAATTCACAATTTCTCCAGGTGGTTTTATCACAGGCCAGTTATGAAAATTTCGCTTACAAAATTTCATGCAGTATCACCAGTCCTCACGATGAATACTGGTCCTCCAGCCGAAGACCAGTAAAACTTTGTTCGGATCAGTAAATTTTTCAGTTCTTATTTAGATATATATAAATAAATTAAAGAATTTGATTCAGAGCAGTAAATTCAAATTTTGATTTCGAAGATTGTATCACGGAAAAAAATATGAATGATCCGACTTTACCTGTGAAGGAATTTGTGGCTGTGGTATTGGATACCCTCCTTCTGGTGACTGGAATATGGCTAGTCCATTCTGGTAGGTGTATGGTATACCATTAGAATACATCACTGACCCTGCTGGGAGGGTGGGATCTAGAAACCATCAAATCAAATTTGGCCAATAGATCATAAATGCTCACTAACACATTGACTACCATTTTTATTCTCGATTACTAACTGATTTTACTGTCAGTGTATTTTGGGGGATCTATTCATCTTGGTTGTCTCTAGGGTCATGTTGATAAACAACAAAATAAACTTAAAATCATCTTATTAAAATCAGAAGACACAATATATATACAAAAAATAAAAAAAAATAGTGTGTGCATTTTTATTTTCCATTTGCTAAATGTAAAAATAAATGGGAGATAACTCTAATACACTTTTAATGTATAGAAAACAAATCAAAATAAATTACCAAGAGTGAACTAAATAAATATAAGACATGTTCAAAAGAATAATTTGTATGATTTGATTATTTAGTTAGTTAAACAGGTTAAATTAATTGTTTACTATTCAGAATTAATATTAGATACAAACTTAAAATTTTACACCTGACAGTAAAATCATTTATACTGTACATAATAGCAATATGCAGATAATTTCAAAAACCATTATAAACCAGTAATACGTGGCTCCATAAAGCAATGCCAATAAGGATTCTTAATGGCAATTTGGGCAATATTCAAAGAGAAAAACTAATTCATACAAAGTTGAGAATTATGGCAATTGTGGGTAATATTCAGAGACAAATAAATTGTAACAAAGTTGAGAATTCCCTGTGTGGACTCAAAAGAGGTGCATCACCTATCTTCTTGACACTTAATTTATTAATATAGGGCTCAAGAACTAAACATTTCTGGACTCGCACCAATATGAGATGTCACAAGAATGCCAAACATTTCAATTAGGAGCGGTTGCTGTACAAAACGATTTTTAGAAAATAATAGTGTGACAACACCTTAAATCAAATAAAACTGGGTTTATTGTCAAAGACATGTACAACCCATCCCCTTTGCAGCTTTATATTGCAGTTATCAAGCAAGAAAGTAAACCGATGAAAACTGGAAGGAGTTGTGATTCTACGCATCAGAAATATTTCTGATCATAGAAAATAAACTCGGAGAATATATTGAAGAATGTGTCCATTAAGGGAACATGGATGCCCTCGCTCCCAGCTGAAGTAACAAGGTCCAAAATCCAGGTTGGCCTTCCTTTTATGGTCCCTAAGCTAGAAAATGAATTCCCCACCACACCAAAAAAGAATTTAAATTGGTGGCCCCAACTTATAAACAGTGAGTTCAGATAATCACTAAATACTGTTTCTACGAATAGCTTTTAATTCTGAAGTCATACAAAAACTGTAGGAGAAAATTAATCTTGGGACAAGTTTCTGGCCTCAACTAGATATTGTTTCAAAGGGGAAGTATAGAATACAATAAAAATACAGGCCAAAGAAATTGTATGCAGTTCAACGAGCTGCTTCCCATTCCATGTATAACTGGTTTATAATGGCATTAACAAACTAGTGAAGTGTTGTTACGCTAAGGTTGGGTGTCCAACACATGCTAACTCTGCTATAAACAACAATATAAACAAAGGATTATATCATATTATTAAGTAAACATCGGGATGTAACCAACAATTTAAAAATGTCAAAAATAGTGACTTCCAACTACATGTTATGTCGTTTTCCCCAGTTTATTTTCATAAAATTCCAATAAATAAAATAAAACAGAAAAGAACATTTTAAAATTAAAATATATGTTGTTTTTGCTGCAGTGTGGACACTCGGTGACGTGGATTTGAGGATATATAGTTGATGCAACAATTCATTATAAAAATGTATGAATGAGAAAAAAAAAAATAAAAAAAACACACAAGTCTTCAACTTCCTTTATAAATGTTCAAAAACATTCCAAAAATATAAACTTTAATTCAAATTTTTTTTTCAAAATAAAATTCAATTAATTTTAATATTTTGTTCTAAAAGCCCACGAAATTAAAAAAAATTAACCTGTAAATGCATACATACATGAAATGGCAAGAATATATGCATCATAACTATGGCCGTCAAATCCATGTCATTTTTTTCAGTTTGCTGCATTAATTTATTGTCACATTAAGCACTTGTAGCATCTATACATTTTTTGTTTTTTTTAAAGTTGCCAAAGAGCTGGAAAAAACAATTATCTGGGAAAATCGTATTATAAAGAATAATAAAATACTAATTCAACTCGATAGTGCACCCTGCATGCCAAAAAAACTGCAAAAAGAACGGCTGTATTTGTGTGTATAGAAACAGAACAAAGTAACATCAGTCAGCAGGCTGAACTTTCAGGCATCAACTACCTTATATAGTGTATCTCAGGTGCTGTCCTGGAGCTGAAGAGAGATGTGAACCTAAAGTCAATTGTAATATTGTTCTTTTACAGCACCCTTCGTCATCGACAGTTTAATTTTTAGAAGAAAAAAAAAGCCCCACAATTATTTGTTTTCATTCATTTCTTCTAAATATATTTTATATCAACTCGCAAATTATTTTTTGTGATTAATATTAGAATAAATTTTGGTTGATTGGTTGGTTTATTGTGTTTAACGCCACTTTCAAACAATATTTCAGTTATATCATGACGGCCAGTTTTATTGGTGGAGGAAACCGGATTACATGTACCCAGAGAAAACCACTGACCTGTCACAAGTCACCGACAACTTTATCAAAAAGTAACACGAGGTTGGAAAATTTTGTCAATTTTTGTTCCAAGACTGAAAATATTTAAATATTTTAAAAAGTTCATCTATAAAATATTAAATGTACATTTTTTTTGTATTTAGAACAAATGAATAAAATAACTCCAGATTTCTGAGTATTTAATGCAATTCACTCAGACTTCCATCTATTATCATAAATGTAATAAGTTTATTCCATTTTGCCATGAAAAGGAGAACATTTTGTCTAGTACTATTACAATTTTTTCAATACTTTTTTTACTGAAAAAAAATTTAAAAAAAATTTGGAATATTTTCTAGATTCAGAACAACTGTTACATATACCTTTGTTCTGAAAAATATTGCAGCATTAATAAAATACTACAAAACTGTAATAAAAACATAGATATCAAATTTAGTGTACACGACACATTTCTAGAATAACCTTCATCAGCTACACTCAAAGCCAAATAATTTAAAAGTTTTGGGAGTATGAATAAAACCAAATTATGAATGTAATTGTATATATTTTGTGTAAATAGACCTTTAAAAAATTTCTCCAGTTAATTAATTTGGGGTTCCAGTTCTCTACTCTCAACTAAACTGTGACTATTGACAGAAAGATAACAAAATGTGAAAATTCTACTGTGATGCTAGATCTATATATTCAATGATAGAGAAAAAAAAATTGTAATAAAAAAAATCAAGAGAATACAATGCTCTTTTTTTACTATTATTACCAAACCTGATCAGTTTTATTTTTACCCAGAAATCATAATCAGTTGTCTTGTCCTGCTTTCAATTTTTGATAATATAATTTTTAAAACTTCTGGAATCTACTGTACAGAAAATAAATGAAATATGTAGTGTATCCATTACATAACCTTTACTATTTCTAATAATATGTAGTGTATCCATTACATAACCTTTACTATTTCTAATAATATGTAGTGTATCCATTACATAACCTTTACTATTTCTAATAATATGCAGTGTATCCATTACATAACCTTTACTATTTCTAATAATATGTAGTGTATCCATTACATAACCTTTACTATTTCTAATAATATGTAGTGTATCCATTACATAACCTTTACTATTTCTAATAATATGTAGTGTATCCATTACATAACCTTTACTATTTCTAATAATATGTAGTGTATCCATTACATAACCTTCACTATTTCTAATAATATGTAGTGTATCCATTACATAACCTTTACTATTTCTAATAATATGTAGTGTATCCATTACATAACCTTCACTATTTCTAATAATATGTAGTGTATCCATTACATAACCTTCACTATTTCTAATAATATGTAGTGTATCCATTACATAACCTTTACTATTTCTAATAATAAAATATGTAGTGTATCCATTACATAACCTTCACTATTTCTAATAATATGTAGTGTATCATTACATAACCTTTACTATTTCTAATAATATGTAGTGTATCCATTACATAACCTTTACTATTTCTAATAATATGTAGTGTATCCATTACATAACCTTTACTATTTCTAATAATATGTAGTGTATCCATTACATAACCTTCACTATTTCTAATAATATGTAGTGTATCCATTACATAACCTTCACTATTTCTAATAATATGTAGTGTATCAATTACATAACCTTCACTATTTCTAATAATAAAATATGTAGTGTATCCATTACATAACCTTCACTATTTCTAATAATATGTAGTGTATCCATTACATAACCTTCACTATTTCTAATAATAAAATATGTAGTGTATCCATTACATAACCTTCACTATTTCTAATAATATGTAGTGTATCATTACATAACCTTTACTATTTCTAATAATAAAATATGTAGTGTATCCATTACATAACCAGGGGTTTCAAAGTGGGCCGGTACCCGGTACTTTTACCCACCTGAGATCGTGTATAGTACCGGCAGAAATTACTGAACCCCCCAAAATTAGCGGTGGTCAAAACCAAAAGTACGACGGTCGATAGGCTTGTGGAATATTTTTCATAAAAAATTAATGATCACGTCAATTGCTGAATTCTCGCATTCAAATCGAACAACTGCGTCACGACCAAGTTGATGGGATATTCCCTGTTTTAAAAATAACTTTACCTTAGAATCGTAAATAGCAGTTTGCGCATGCGGTAAATAGATATGTTTTCGTCCCAATATCTTTTCATTCTTGTGTAAAACTCGGACCGGAACAAAGCTGACATCATTTCAAAATAAAAAAAATGACCGATTACAAATTATGTTCAAACACAATTTAGTGTAATCTCCAGTAATATAAGTATGATCATTATGTATTATGAATATATGACTACACAATATTTTGTGCGATTTTTTTATCCATTTAAAACCCAGGGTCGAATCATTCTGGGATGTACTGTCTTGTTGCTTAACTCCGTCCATATTGTTTAACTTCCGGTATAAAAAAATAAAAACCTATGGCTAATTTATTTACATATCTTGACGGAGCCCTACCGCGGTTGTTCACAGAAATGAAAGTGTGCTGAAAAACATTTTTAAAAGGGGGTAGGAGGAGATAAGGGATAGAAAATTACTAGAAATCTTGAAAAAGGACCGGACATGGCTCAAATACGAATTACATTGTTTTTCCCCCCTTTTTTTCCAAAATAATTTAACTTTTGTGATTCAAATGTTAATACATGGCTTCCCGCGAATCGTTTTTGTTCAAACATTTTTTTTTGCACACAAGTCGTGAAAGTAACAATATATATTGTTTTTGTTTAATTATATTTGTATTGATCTAATAAAATTATAAATTTTATTGCAAATTAAATTTATATGTTTCATCAAGGACGTATTCTATATACGTATTCTATATACGTCCTTGGTTTCATTAATTATGACAATTATATGTCTTGATCGTGCCAATGTTCTTTGATGAGTTTAATTACTGGCAATAAAGTGAAAAAGAAAAGGACCAAGTCAACAAAAGAATTTTGAGAATTTTAAGCTTTGATAACAATGGCTTGGTCAGGCCTAGCTGCGGAACCGAAGCTCTTTATGGTCGTTTTGGGTTTTTTTAAGATATGGCAGACTATCTATGAATATTCTTGGCTGAAATCTGTAAACTGAAATATTCAATAAAGAAAGGGGGGGGGGGGATCCAGGCATTATGTATGGTCTTCACTCTTGGTGAAATCTGAACTCTAAAGTTAATGGGATTTTTCTTTCAAAAACACTTAATGTTTTGCAGTCTCTGAAGTACATTTTTTGGTCCACAAAATGCTAGATTTCTGGAGCTTCCGCCCACTGGACCCCTTACGGCCCTCAGCCTAATTTTTTAGGTACCTCCTAAAATTTAAGAAGTACCTCCTATTATAAATAACTTTGAAACCCCTGCATAACCTTCACTATTTCTAATAATATTTATTGTATCCATTACATAACCTTCACTATTTCTAATAATAAAATATGTAGTGTATCCATTACATAACCTTCACTATTTCTAATAATAAAATATGTAGTGTATCCATTACATAACCTTTACTATTTCTAATAATAAAATATGTAGTGTATCCATTACATAACCTTCACTATTTCTAATAATATGTAGTGTATCCATTACATAACCTTTACTATTTCTAATAATATGTAGTGTATCCATTACATAACCTTCACTATTTCTAATAATATGTAGTGTATCCATTACATAACCTTTACTATTTCTAATAATATGTAGTGTATCCATTACATAACCTTTACTATTTCTAATAATATGTAGTGTATCCATTACATAACCTTTACTATTTCTAATAATATGTAGTGTATCCATTACATAACCGTTACTATTTCTAATAATATGTAGTGTATCCATTACATAACCTTCACTATTTCTAATAATATGTAGTGTATCCATTACATAACCTTTACTATTTCTAATAATATGCAGTGTATCCATTACATAACCTTTACTATTTCTAATAATATGTAGTGTATCCATTACATAACCTTCACTATTTCTAATAATATGTAGTGTATCCATTACATAACCTTCACTATTTCTAATAATAAAATATGCAGACTTCCCGAAAACCGGACCGACAGAAATGCAGTAGGACCGACAATTTCAAAATATATATCGGACCAAATGTCCGGTAAAACATAGATATTTGAAAGGACCGGCGATTGAAATTTATTCCCTCCCAGTTTTCACTGCCAATGGCATTAAATTCCGTTTTCAGTTTTGTTAAAATGTCAGACAGAGACTTGAAATTTGTTTATTTATTCTGTCAGACCAACACGTAAATGTAAACATCCTTTTAGTAGGAACCAGCACCTGCAAAACGTGGAACATTAAAACTGAAATATATTACCGAGCACAGAAATAAGTTGACTTCCACACTCCCCAAGTATCAAAGATTGTTTGTGTTTGATTAAATATGTTCTGCAATGCTTATATATTGAAGATGACAGCAGATTCATATTCTTAACTGAAATTAAAAATGTAGGTAAACCGGAAACTGACATTGATGTATAATATTCGGAACGTGATCGGACCATTAGATACGGATTGTTGGCTATATCTGCCTTATATTTTTAGATAAAAATATGTATACAGAAAAACATTTAATTGAGTTGTTTAATGATCATGACTATAGGTAATCTTGCATTCAGTTCTGTATAAAAAAAACAAAATTTGACAGGTTATATACAATATTACAAAAAAATGGTGGGACAGACACAAAGCCCATGGGTAAGACAGAACCCCAGTTCCTGTCTGACCCAATGTCAGACAGAAAAAAAAAGTTTTCGCCAACTCTGTAATACCGAATGTTTGGTATAATAGTTACCTCAGATTTTGTCCGAAAGGCATTGATCAGTGTTTAATTTTATTTTTAAATTACATAATTTTCAATGTTTTCACCCCTTTTATACATTTCCGGTTTCAATCAAACCCATTTGTGAAGACGATCACGACACGATTGGTTATTTGTATATATATTAGCCAATGACATGACGTCTTTCATACAACCATTTACCTATAGTACAAGGTTATCAAAACAACAAAACTCGAGATACACACAACATATACAATTTTGAACAACACTGAAAACCGAAAATTGAATTACTTAATCAGGTGCCCAATTGCTAATACTAGGGTAAATCACCCTAAAAAGGCCAAACTAAACATTATGCATGTGACAGTGAATTTTTGGTTACTTTTTTTTCGGACCGGCAAAATATTTTTCGGACTGACAAGATTTTCATGTCTGTCAGTCATGACTGACAACTTCTCAGCAAGTTTCGGGAAGTCTGAATATATAGTGTATCCATTACATAACCTTCACTATTTCTAATAATATGTAGTGTATCCATTACATAACCTTCACTATTTCTAATAATATGTAGTGTATCAATTACATAACCTTCACTCTAATAATATGTAGTGTATCCATTACATAACCTTCACTATTTCTAATAATATGTAGTGTATCCATTACATAACCTTTACTATTCTAATAATATGTAGTGTATCCATTACATAACCTTCACTATTTCTAATAATAAAATATGTAGTGCATCCATTACATAACCTTCACTATTTCTAATAATAAAATATGTAGTGTATCCATTACATAACCTTCACTATTTCTAATAATATGTAGTGTATCCATTACATAACCTTTACTATTTCTAATAATATATAGTGTATCCATTACATAACCTTTACTATTTCTAATAATATGTAGTGTATCCATTACATAACCTTCACTATTTCTAATAATAAAATATGTAGTGTATCCATTACATAACCTTCACTATTTCTAATAATATGTAGTGTATCCATTACATAACCTTTACTATTTCTAATAATATGTAGTGTATCCATTACATAACCTTCACTATTTCTAATAATATGTAGTGTATCCATTACATAACCTTTACTATTTCTAATAATATGTAGTGTATCCATTACATAACCTTCACTATTTCTAATCATATGTAGTGTATCCATTACATAACCTTTACTATTTCTAATAATATGTAGTGTATCCATTACATAACCTTCACTATTTCTAATAATATGTAGTGTATCCATTACATAACCTTCACTATTTCTAATAATATGTAGTGTATCCATTACATAACCTTCACTATTTCTAATAATATGTAGTGTATCCATTACATAACCTTCACTATTTCTAATAATATGTAGTGTATCCATTACATAACCTTCACTATTTCTAATAATATGTAGTGTATCCATTACATAACCTTTACTATTTCTAATAATATGTAGTGTATCCATTACATAACCTTTACTATTTCTAATAATATGTAGTGTATCCATTACATAACCTTTACTATTTCTAATAATATGTAGTGTATCCATTACATAACCTTCACCATTTCTAATAATAAAATATGTAGTGTATCCATTACATAACCTTCACTATTTCTAATAATAAAATATGTAGTGTATCCATTACATAACCTTCACTATTTCTAATAATAAAATATGCAGTGTATCCATTACATAACCTTTACTATTTCTAATAATATGTAGTGTATCCATTACATAACCTTTACTATTTCTAATAATATGTAGTGTATCCATTACATAACCTTCACTATTTCTAATAATATGTAGTGTATCCATTACATAACCTTCACTATTTCTAATAATATGTAGTGTATCCATTACATAACCTTTACTATTTCTAATAATAAAAAAAGTAGTGTATCCATTACATAACCTTCACTATTTCTAATAATATGTAGTGTATCCATTACATAACCTTTACTATTTCTAATAATAAAATATGTAGTGTATCCATTACATAACCTTCACTATTTCTAATAATATGTAGTGTATCCATTACGTAACCTTCACTATTTCTAATAATATGTAGTGTATTCATTACATAACCTTTACTATTTCTAATAATAAAATATGTAGTGTATCCATTACATAACCTTCACTATTTCTAATAATATGTAGTGTATCCATTACATAACCTTTACTATTTCTAATAATAAAATATGTAGTGTATCCATTACATAACCTTCACTATTTCTAATAATATGTAGTGTATCCATTACATAACCTTCACTATTTCTAATAATATGTAGTGTATCCATTACATAACCTTCACTATTTCTAATAATAAAATATGTAGTGTATCCATTACATAACCTTCACTATTTCTAATAATATGTAGTGTATCCATTACATAACCTTCACTATTTCTAATAATAAAATATGTAGTGTATCCATTACATAACCTTCACTATTTCTAATAATAAAATATGCAGTGTATCCATTACATAACCTTTACTATTTCTAATAATATGTAGTGTATCCATTACATAACCTTTACTATTTCTAATAATATGTAGTGTATCCATTACATAACCTTTACTATTTCTAATAATATGTAGTGTATCCATTACATAACCTTTACTATTTCTAATAATATGTAGTGTATCCATTACATAACCTTTACTATTTCTAATAATATGTAGTGTATCATTACATAACCTTTACTATTTCTAATAATAAAATATCTAGTTGCAAGACAAAATAAAATAAAAGTTCTGGTTCTCAGACAACGCCGCCCACTCAAAATTTAGGCCATTGGGACGTTTTTATTGCCGTGCAGAAAAACAATCGTCGCCGCGCGGTATTTTTGAAGAAAAAAATATATTCAAGCATGCCGGTGATGTAGACGAGTTTTGACAAACATTTGAATGACTGATCAATCGAAAACGAAAGTAAAAATTCAGCATGGCTACGAGTGAAAAAACTGTCCTCGTCAGTTTTAATGTACAGTTACGTTCCAAACAAATAGTTCTGTGGACTATCCTGCCTGTTGACAGAGTAAACACTATTGTGTTGTTTGTTTGCCAAAATAGTAGAATTGAACTGGTTTGCGTTATGTTTTTAAACCGCTGAAAATAAATCCATTGTCTGAGAACCAGAAAAATTTTTTTAGATGGCCTAATGTATGCATATTTTATTCTAAATTTAAAGAAAAAGACAGAAGCTATATAAAAAAAAAAAAAATTAAAACCCCCGTCTTCCCAAAATAATTTTTTTTTAAACTGCACACAAGCATATTATTATAACCTCTCTCCCCCCACCCCCACCCCCACCCGTCTTCCCAACATAAAAATTAAAGTTTTAATCTTTAGAAATTGTTGAGGGAGTAAATTTAATGATAAGTAACATAATCATTGTCATGAAAAGAACAAGAAGACAATTTTTTCCTTCAGAAAATGTTCCAAAACCACAAGTCTGAGCCATATAACAATAGAAATCCTATCCCCTTAATCCCTGTTGAAAATGATAACCAACAATCTCAGTTCCCAAGACTTTAAATAATCACTTTATATAATATCTTTTGATTCTTTTTAAATTCAAAATGTTTATTGGATAAAGCACAGAAGATATTGGCATAATCAAAGCAATACACAAAAGACAAAATATACAAAAATAACTGCATTAGCTTAACCTATTATATTTTAGTAACAGAAAAAAAAAATTATGTTAATTTCAAAACTATGGAAATAAGAAGAAATAATATGCACTTCCTCAGTACAGAAAAGAAAAGACACAGATATGATATTCAGTGATAATGACAAGCTGATCTGTAAAAGTCATCATAAGTCTATTTATAACCTGGATTACCACTCATCTCTAGCCTGTTATCATGCACTACTGTCATAGTGTGTTATTGTGAAGTGAAATAAAACACAAGTCTTACTTACCGAAAGCTCTAGGGATAATCTATTAGAAAAATAAACGAAATTAGACTAAGTGTAAAGTAATCTCACAAAACATTTACATCTCATAAAATTGAAAATAGTCTTTGATATACTGAATCGAAAGGAAGATGCCTTAAACACTCTCTCTCTCTATATATATATATATACACTAATTACTACAGATTTAAAAAAAATGGTAGAGCCATTTTTCCCCAAGAGCCAAGAAGAAAACATTCCATTTTTCTTTTAATGAAAACCAATGAAGATGGGATAGATCTCATATTTTAAGAATGCTATTCAAAAATCATGCAGCTTATTCTTGGACAAAGAAATATTGTATTTCTGATGTAGATTCATATCTATATTCCTCATTTGCAGAAGTAACAGAAACAATTTTAAGAAGATCGCCATGCATCACTTTGTATACTTTAAACCCTTCTACTACCTCCCACACTACATGTAAATATAATTAAAATTTAAAACAAACCACAGCTTCCTGTTCAAGACTGACTTGTTTCCGAATTGCTGGTCCAATATTTAACTTTCGGTCTCTAAATACCAAATTTTCTGACTGAAAATAAACCAAATGATGGGAATTCATTTATAATAGAGTGCATTTCAAACTATTAAAAATATATAAAAACTAGAAAAGAAGTATGCCTCCACACTTGATAATTATGGACAAAGTTGTTTTGTTAGGAGCGAGTTTTAAAAAATGAAGTGTCTGTAAGACATAAATGATGCCCCTGCCTGACCATCATAATCCTGTGGACATGCACACCTCCATTATGTGTATAAACATCCTACAAAATATTAAAGCTGTAGCTCCAAAACTGTAGGAGGAGATAGCCGGACAAACCATGTATCTATATCCGGACGGATGAACAAAATGACTAAGTCCAACTACCTGTCATTTTGAGAATATTTGATGAAAATCAAAATCCTGTGGACATGCACACTTCCATTATGTGTATAAACATCCTGCAAAATATTAAAGCTGTAGTTCTAAACCTGTAGGAGTTAGCCGGACAAACCATGTTCCCTTTATGCAGCTAGTACGAAAAAAATGACCAAGTTCAACTACCTGTCATTTTATTTTGATTTGACAATTGTTTGAAAACTTGCCAAAAATAAAATACTTCCTGGCATATGTTAACCGGTCAATTGGTCCAACGATTAAGATTATTTTATCGGTCCAAGACAATTTTTGTCAGACTTTTGCCACTGTCCGAAGAACCTTCGGAAAGACTGTTTTTGACGGTAGACATCTTCGGACTCTGTTTTTTCTTATATGCCATTAAATGTATGTTGATTTTCGGAGTGAAGCTTCCAATTAGATAAAAAAGGAAAACAAAATTGACAATTGTTGCAAATACTTTTATTACATGTATTAAAGTTTGTTAGACATTTTTTTTTCTACCTTATTTTTCACACTGGATTTTGGCACATAGTTCTGTCATTATGGCCCATTCATATCAAAAATGTCCCATTGACAAGGTAGGAAAGGGGGCCATAGTCCCATTAAATTTTATTTTATCCCAATCACTGGTACATACTCACCTCTTTTTTAATTATTCTATCTGCATCTTCCTGATTTTCGAAGGTAATAAATCCATACCTATAAAAAATTATAAATATTATCGGTTTATTTAGGGTAATGGTGTTTAACGCCACTTTCAACAATATTTCAGTTATATCGTGGCGGGCAGTTTTATTGGTGGAGGAAACCGGAGTACCCGAAGAAAACCACCGACCTGTCGCAAGTCACTGACAAACTTTATCACATGTTGTATCGAGTACATCTCGTCTGAGCAGAATTCGCACTCACAACGTTAATGGTGATAGGCACTGATTGCATAGGTAGTTATAGATCACTCTGCCAAACCTTGATGTACCCATCAGAATATAAGAACAGCAGCCAATGTACATGAAAGCTAGCTTGTCTCTTGGGACAGGCACAAAAATAAATACTTACCCTTTAGACACTCCGGCTCTATCAGCAATAATTTTGGAGTCTTTAACTGCTCCATAGGCACAGAAGAAATTCTTTAGCTCATCTTCAGTTGTCTACAAATAGTTTTTCATTCAAATTTGCAATATATATATTTTTCATAAAAAAATTGACAAAACCAATCAATTTGCCAGAGGCTGGTATGTTCTACAGGAAAACACTGAACTAGTAGCAAGTGCTGACAATAATCATGATTATAGACATATCACCAAACTCCCTGAACATTAAACACTTTGCAAAGGAACACAAATTGTCAGAAATTGAGTGAATTTTAAGTTCTTAATTCATATAAAATAAAAGGCTATGCACGGCTGTGCACGATTCAACAGGCCAAATTCATTCACTTAAAAAAAAAGTTGAGTTCCAAGTCACAAGATATGAACATAATATACATGATATGTAGTGAAGGGAATCTGTCACATATTCAGGATCAATCATCTGTGACAATAACCTCCCAAGTGTATTATCTACCTTGGATTACTCAAATAGTACTAATGAAAAGAGTTGAATAAAAATATATTGCACAAGAACACGCACAACAAATATACCGAGACAGGAATAATTATGTAATACTGTGCACCATTTTGGCCCTAAAATTCCATAATTTACTGCAAATCATAAGCAATCATTTGAATCCAAAATGTATCTTCTACAAAAATGTAGCAAGAGTTCAAGTCACAAGAAAGTGTTACAAACGGACTTCATAACAATATTCCAGATCTTTTAAAGGTGCTGGGAAAATTTAACATTGCAAATAATAGCCTCTTTGACTGACCAAAAATGACTGATAATTTCTATTGTAGCAGTCTTTGAAATTAGACTTTCGAATTTACTGGCCAAAAAACTTCAAAATTAGAATATTTATAAAGATTTGGCAAAAGTCACTGGTCCGAATCAATTTTCACTAGCCGTGGGCCACCGGACCACTGCTAAAGTCGATGACTGTTGTAGGTACTCACATTTGCTGTTATTCCACCAACAAAAATTCTGTTTGGAATGACTGTGCCATACTTTGGTGCATGTGTCCCACTAAGTGGTGTGGTTGATGGTGTGATACAAGGAGAAATGTCTGCTGATGTTGACTACAAATACAAGTGAACATGTGAAAAAAAAAATTCAAAATGTTGTATAAAACCACTCATGGGTTCAAATTTATGCATGTCTATGACCTTTAGCTGTTGACTTCATAATTTTGCAAATGGTTATTATTTGTGCTACTGCCACTGCCTTTTTCATTTTCATTTGAAACAAACTAAGCATTTTATTAAATGATTACAGATGTGTATGCATATCTAAAAAGAAGTCTGTTCATTTCCCTTTAAATGAGGAAAAACTGTCATATGGACCTTCTGAATGTTCAATGATCTGAGGTGAGAGGCAGTTGTTTGTTTTGTTAATAATATTGGTGGAATTTTTTACCATAACTGTTTAAGACTTTCTTTTCATATCGTATCTACTTCAGGGATTAAGATTAGCGGTCGCCCAGTTGCAAATGCGAGTAACATTTGTGTTGGACGACATACAATACGTATAATCGTCGTTCTGTTGGCGATTGCACAATTTAATTGAGTCAGGTGCAGATCGAAGTTCTGCTGGTCGTAAATCAACATCTTGGAATTCCCTTTTTTGTCAAAATAGGTTTATCGTATGATTCTCTGTATTTTGTGTGAATATTAAATGAATAAAACCGAGACCTCCTGAGTAAGTCTGATAAAACAACCAAATTTTGGCTGTTCCCGTTATGTTGCACTCGAGAGATGTTTTGGGTAAAATAGACGGAACAGTCACTGTTCTCATTATTGACGTTTAACATACTTTCATGTTATTTTCACAGTAGTCGTTTGTGAAAAAGTTCTTGACAGAAATTTTAATAAAATATTTCTTTTTATTAACATATCGTTTCCGTTTTCATTGATATTTTTATGTTATTATTGCTTTTTTCTTTGTTTTAATTGCCAAATCCATAATATTAGTCTAGTCAATTCCGCAACGTAACGGTATCGATCGCTTAACACATTTCGTCAATTTCCTGTCTCAAAAAAAATGTGGCGATTCATAAACTAGAAGTACCTTAAAAAAAAAGAAAGTCAACTGAAGATAAACTGAATTACTTTAAATATTGTGACAAAAAAAGAAAAAGGCAATATAACATTGATTGGGAAAAACTAAACATATCAATTCAAATAAAGTTTATTACTACGGTATTTAAAATATATCAATACAAAGGCCTGGTGATGTCTATTTCAACATCCTTTGCATTTTTTTGTCTGAAATTTTCCCTTCAACAAATAGCAATACATATATATTACCAGATAAAAATAGCTTGCAATTGACCTGGTGTTATTGTAGTGTCTAAACATTATTCATAAACATTTAAGCAAAAAAATACTGTTACTCATCTACATTAACCATGTTAAGTTTACATGACATATTCGATAAAATCAAAACCAAATTTCAGGAATTGGACAGGTCAGATGGAGGAATACACCAACAAAATCACTTTCAGTTCACTCAGATTGCAGGATTTAGAGTCTAATTTTTCAAAATTTTCTCGGGGGTGCATGCCCCCAAACCCCCCTAGCATGTTCGGATCGCTTCACGATCCTCATCCGGTGATGGTGATTTTTTCATAAAAAGTTGGGCTATTAACTTTTTGTCTGGGCTACTACTTTTTTTTCCCTGGTAGCCCAGTTGGCTACTAGTCTAAAAGTTAATCTTAATCTCTGTACTTTGTATCCAACAATGAATAAAATAATGCTTGTGTACTGTCAAGGAAAATGTTAAAAGAACTAAATATCATTTCTAATGAAGATTTTTAAAAGAAATGAGCATATCTATGGTTTAATACTCGAAGAGTTTAATAAACTTATCAAAAGATAATGACATCGGAAAGTCTGTAGACTCAGCAAATAATTAATGTACAAGTCCGAAGTCAACAGCAAAAGGTCACGGACCTCACAGCCACATAATTTTGAACCCGGTTTCCAACCTTGTGATATATATCTGCATACTTTTGGCACTTAAAACATAACTTTTCCTGAATCAAAATTTTA
Source organism: Bathymodiolus septemdierum (assembly GCA_963383655.1). Classification (NCBI taxonomy): domain Eukaryota; kingdom Metazoa; phylum Mollusca; class Bivalvia; order Mytilida; family Modiolidae; genus Bathymodiolus; species Bathymodiolus septemdierum. The sequence continues at coordinate 57,259,833 of OY726517.1, read as the reverse complement.
TATAAATTGAATACTTATTTCAGCCATTTTCATCATCAAAGATTATAAAGTTTGATATGAAATATTAAAAAATTGCAGTGGCACTTTTTGGATGTCTTAATTTTATCTAATTTAAACATACATTTGTATTTCATTGTCTTAATGACAAAAGGATCACAAGATTTTCAACTTAGTATTGTCTTCTCCATATAATTACAGTATACAATATGAATAATGATATGTATTATTATTACTTAATTTCACTCAAAATTAAACATGAACACATAAAACAATAAATGTAGCAATAAAGCAGTATGTGACAATGGACAACTAAGGGTAATTAATCGATTTGATTTTTGGTGTTTAACGCCACTTTCAGCAATATTTCAGCTATATCATGGCGACCAGTTTTAGTGGTGGAAGAAGTACGAGTACAGGGAGAGAACCACCGACCATGAGCAAGTAACTGTATTTAATCAAACAGACCCGAGTAACAAAAACTGGGACATAGGCAGTAGCATGTGTTTTTGTGAAGTTAATAATACATTATTTCACCAATATAAGTTAACTTTTAGTTGACTCTGTATATTATAATATGGTATTAAAAATGAGTTATCCATTGTCACACACTGTTGACACAAAATTAAAGAGAAAAAAAAGGTACAACAGAAGTAATCTTTCAAGGTCAGTAAACAATATAAACATCAGCAGTAGCAAATTTATGGTGAAATGACCTTTGTCTTGAATGAATTTTTGAACTACTAAGAAAGTTTTGAGCATTTGTTTCATGGTTTCAGATTTCATGCCAAATAATAAAGTAGGTAAATCATTATCAATTTCTCGAATTCCTACAAGAAATTTATAAAAATTTCTTTGTACAATACAGAGATCCCCCTGGAATTTACTCATGATGGGCCATTAGGTCGGGGGTTTGTGGGCCGCCTAGGAAAATAGATTTGAAGGTTTTAAGACCCTCTATGACCCCCCTAAAAAAGCATATGAAATGTATCATTTCATCTCATTTTGAAATCAGCTTTTAACATGAAAATACTTCATCATAGAGAGTTACAGATAGTGGTCGACCATCCCATATTTCAAAACATTTTTTTTCCAATAAGTACTGCTAATATCACCTCAATGAGAATAAAAATAATGGCCGACTAGCAAAACATTTTATTTTCCTTAAGACTTGTAGGTAACCAAGGGGAGGAAGAGAGAGCACCAACGGTCCTGAAATTTCCATAATTCGACAGGCGTATCACTTGTATTATCGCTGTTGCCTGTAGTAGCAATATCTTCAGTAGAATCCTGATTTGATTCATTCGTTTGTCCAAGAAAAAACGTAATTTTCCTTTGGTTTTCAACTGGAGACTTCAGTTTTTCTCGTGGCGGCGGCATGTTTATGTATTTCGGATAAACTCGGCGATATCCAATCTATTGTCAGAAAAACCCGAGACAGGATATCGGTACATTATTTATCTCCAGAATGGAGATCGCCGACAGAATAGCTAAATTTGCGTCAACGATCCCGACAACGGGCGCACGATACGCAAATTCCATGGGCCGTAGGTTAACTTTCTGCACTATTTCGGCGCTGAAAGAGAATTTGCATACGCCATTTCCGTTTTTAATGTGACTATGGCGCAGCCCAAAGTGATCTCTGCAATATAATATTTACAATGTAATAAAAAATGTTTTTAGTTGGGTTTTTTTTTATGATTTCTGTAAGATATTTTTGTGTATTGTTTAAAAAAATGATAGCAATTCATTGCACAATGAATGTGATAGTTTCATGATAATATAGATCACTATTATTATATGTTGTATTTTTATTGATATTTAAATCATATTTAAAATGTACCACCCCTAATACCAAATGTCGTCAGAGAGGCATGCGTTTCAAACATGTATATCATATGTAGTTTGATTGGATTTAATAGTTACTTTGTTTTGGTAACAATCCTTTGTACATGTATATGGATTTCAAACCAATAAAAATTCTGTTCTGTTACGATTTTCCACATTAGCATAATGCATTCCAAATCAAATTAGCATGATAGAGATCATTATTTAATGCACTGCATCTATTAAACACCATAACCCAATTGTTAACCCACTTTCGAGAATAGTAGCATGGTATTTTCTTATTTCTAAAATATTTAGAATAAGAGCCTTTTTGAACGAGAAAAAGATTGGAACTTCTCAAAAATTTAAATCCAGGGTATATCATGTCCTTGTAGTCAAAGGAAAGAATGAGCTTTGGTATGAGTGAGTGATTGTTGCTCAATGCCAACTCAGCATTTTTTCAGCTTTATCATGGCGAGAACAAGTTAATTTTCATTGAAATGATGACGAGGTCCGCTTTGTGGATTTTTTATTGTTGGCTCACTGAAACAAGTCCGTGGATAGACATGTCTCACCACTCGGGGGTTAAAAAATCCACTAGCCCGATGCTAGTAATTTCCACATTTGGGCTAGCTGAAATAATCAGCTGTATGTCCGACGGGCTAGTAAAAAAATATATATCGAATATTGACAAACTTGTCAATATTCGCATATCTACTTATATTCATATATGTTATTTAATCAGCAGCAATGTTTTATTTATTCAACCGCTAGCTTTTTGTCGAAATTGAGAGCAAAGAAGGTAGAAAAACTGCGTATTCTCGTCATAAAACAGCTTCAACAAATGACTGCTTACCGGAAATTTCTAAAATGAAATACCGAAATCGGATAAGACTATTTCCAGTTTTGCCGCTCATTAAAAAAAAAAAAAATTTAATGCCGACCCGACCGACCCTAGATTTTTTTGACATGTGACCATAAACACATATTATTTTTTTTTGGTTGTACAGTGACCTGAACTGTGGAAAATAAGTGAAAATAAAACGCAATACCAGATCTGAAAAGAAAGAAAGAAAAATATACATTGTACATGTTGTACAAGGGTTCAAGTCTGCAAGTCGGATTCATGAAATCACGGTATTGACCAGGACTAGTGGTTCATAGATTCGGGCTAGTAATATTTGGGAGTATGCTAGCCCTGGGCTAGTGAGGTGGTCCCAAGATTTGCTAACCCCTGCCACTCTGACACATTATCATGATTACGAGCCAACCAGTCTTTGCTCTTTCTTCTTAATGCTGCGTGCTTAGCGGAGAAGCAACAAATACCAATTTTATAAACATTGGTTTAACCCGACCAGGGCTCGAACCCACGATCTACCACACTTGAGGTGAGCACATTAACCAGTACACCACGGATGCAGTTTAGCTTTGGTATGATGATAGTCTGATTTGCTGGTTGACCTATATTGTGAGTATTATCTAAATTATAGTTATTTGATTCGATAACTGTTGGAGGTATCAACTCTTGATAAATATTCCAGGGCTTCATTATTTATGATTTTATAAAATTAATTAAGTTTTAACTTTCCGTCCTACAGTTTAATTACTTTTGCCAGCAGTTTCACAATAGAATCTAAGATAGCTGTCTTAGTCTTCAGGGACCAACCATTTAACCTTTAGGGTTTTATGTTTATATCCCACGAGACAGAATTTTTTCCAAACAAATCAAAAGATTTTTTTGGACATGAAAAATCTTGAAAATGTTTTTTCAAAATTTCTAGTTGCAAAACAATTTAAATTGCATGTTTCAGTTATTCATTTATTGCACCTTTCGAGGTCAAAGTATATTTATATGAAAGTTGGTGACAGAACATTTTTTTTTTCAGCAAAACAGATCTAGCCCTCCCCCTTTTCTAGTCTAAGAAGTGAAATGTCGGAGAAAACAATATTATCTTGTACAAGTCCAGTATTCTATTATGTTTTTAAAAAGATGCAAGTTTTCTACGATGATCATCATTTTTTACAAAACATAGAAATTCGTATTTTCGTCTAAAAGTTTCCAAGGTGAAATATTGTTCCAGATAATTGGAACTGTCAGAAATGTCTAATTTTAGAAACACTCAAGGACTACAATGTTTACAATCCTGTGACATTTCTCTGCACATTTTTGGCACTTTTCTCTAAAAATGTAACTTTTCCTCAATTAAAATTTTACATAAATTGAATATTTATTCCATATATTTTCATTATCAAAGATTATAAAGTTAGTTAACTCACCATTTTTGACGATCTTTGTGGGTTTTCCAGATGATACAAAGTCAACAACTGCCGATGATCTGCAGCCGAATCTAATCAATGTGTGCAAGAAAGTTTTTGGGAGATTCTAATTTTACGAAAGGGGAAAACAAAATAATTAAAAGCACGTTTTTCTAACATTATAAACAAAAATACACGAGCCGTTTTCAAGAAAAATATGTAAAATATAGCTTTTTTTAATTATTCTAGATAAAATGATTATAAATAAATGAAAAGGTATTTTAGATAATTTGTGTTTACATTCCTCTGCCATTTTACCCCTAAATATTTATTGGAACAACCTAATACTGTGTGACGGATGATTTCGCGCCTGCTGAGAAGTTATCACTCCTAAAAACCAACCAAGTGTCATGCTGAGACTGCCCCCAGACACAAATTTAGGTCTCAGAAACTTTAAAAACTTCCGTAAAATATACGTCTCAGAAACTTTAAAACTTATATAGAATACGTTATTCTTGTTTTTTTCTTACTTGTAAGATATTTTTTTCTCACTTTTGAGACAGACCATTTTCTTACTTGTAAGATATTTTTTGTCTTTATTTTGTCACAAATCAATAAATATTGAATTGAATATAATACGTGGTATTTTTTAGTGACCATTTTAAAATAGAAAACAAAATCTACGTCTCGATAGACCTACCAATGCGGCATTTTTTTTAACTCCCGAAAAAAACATTTGGGACCATTTTATCATTTTTGTAGAAGAGTGAAAAATTCACTGCAACTTCTTCAACGAAGAACCATAAAAAAAAAAGGGAATCGATGAAATGTTCTTATTTCTATTTTCTACCTGATCTATCGACTACATACAAACACGCGCACAACAATTCACACGCTTCCTGCAATTTACCCTAAATATTTCATATAAAACTACAGTTTTTCAAAATATTATCTTGAAATCAATTCACGTCCGATTTTAATCATTATTTTATCAAGGAAAGCAGAAAGATATGTAGTTTATAGTAGTAATTTTGAAATAACTTTTTGAAGCATGTTTTTCAAATCGCCATGATTTAAACACAGACTTAATAAATAATTTGTCTACAAAGGCCCTATCAAAGCATTGTATTTCGAAAGAAATTAATTCAGTTGTGTGTTTAGCTTGTATATTCTCAAAATGTTTATCATAGAAAATTATTTTGAAATTATACAGTAAAACTACATAAAATTCTGTTTTTATTGATATAAAAATTATCGAAATCGGATGTGAATTGACTTCAGGATAAGCTTCTGAACAATTTTAGTTTTATATGAAATACATGGGGAAAATTGGAAGCGTGCGAATACTTTTGTCCATTGTCCCAGTCTAGTTTTAAAATCCAAAATTGCACGAGATTCGATGATTTTTGACCTACTAAAAGGAAAATTGGGCACAAATAAATGTGTCAGTTTCGCGCTTATTTTTCAGGACTTGACTACTAATATTATTCAATAAATTAAAATACGTCTCAGTAAAATGTGGTATTTTTTTTTATTTTTTTTATGATTTAATAATCCTAAAAAAAAAACTTTGGTACCATTTTATCATTTTTGTAGAAGAGTGAAAAATTCACTGCGACTCCTTCAACGAAGAACCATGAAAAAAAGTAAAATCGATGAAAATTTCTTATTTCTATATTCTACCCGATTTTCAGCATTAGACAGACAAATCTACATGTGTATCAACAAGAAGATTGGACTATAACAACAAAATTCAAAAAATGCGTGAGATTCGACGATTGTTTGTCTATTTTACCTAATAAAAGGAAAATTGGGCACAAATAAATGTGTCAGCCTATTAGGTGTTTTATTGCTTTCATATTTTTTTTTAGCTTGTTTTTAATTTTCATGGATGGATTTTTAAATGTGACTGCTTTAATTTTATTGTATTGTGTTCATGCTTTGTTTATTGTTTGTACATGTATATTTCTTATGTCGGATTTAAAAGCTCACTAGAGCTTGTATTATACATTGTTAGCTTCTTACCGACTCTGAATAATATTAGTTATCTTGGTGTAATCAAGGGTGTACAGAATTTTACACCGGTGTTGAAAATTCATACACCCCTGATTGCACCAAGATAACGAATTCATTTCTTATGATATCATACTATTGCTGTGCGTAGCTCAAAATTACTTTTTTTTATTTTATCCCGGGTGTAAATGGTTTAGCTAGGGTGGGGTGCTACTTACACCCGGGTAACTAACCAATCAGATTGCAATATTCTTGCTTCATAAGAAATAAAGCGTATTGTCTTGTATTGTGTTGTAAGTCTCACGCACATTTCTCAAGACTTGACAAGTTGACAGTACTCAGAGACGGGTCCAGACCTTTCCATATGTTTTTTTTAAAGAAAAAAATCGGATTTCAAAACAATTTGTTTTAAGTAAAATCAAAAGACACCAAGTCGTAATTTAAAACCGCGAAAATTACAAAACATGGTAAAAAGAAAATGACAAGGGCGAAATTTGAAATAATCTGTTAAAACACGTTTTTACCACTCTATAACTTAGCTACAAAAAAGGAATCCGCCTATGGTACTAACAATGTTATTCAATAAGCTTTTTCGCCGTGATGTCATAGGGTCACACGACCTAACCTGTTTGGTTGGCAAAAGAACCAATTATTTTCCTGTCTTATGGAAATTCAACATTAACTTGTTGCAATATTTATATATCTCACAGCGGAATAATAATAAAATTCTTCCTGAAGTGAAAAATATTAAAAATAGCTCTTCATCACAGTATGAATTTAATACCTTGCAAAATGATACAATGTACCTTATCTATAAAAGCAGTCTAATAATGTGCAAAAATGCAGAATTTCACATCTTTATAATACACATTCGCTTTTCAAAATTTAAAAAAAATGTAAATTGATATAAAAAAAATGTGACAGTTTTAAAAATTTCGTTGAACACTTTACAGACTGGAAATTTATTGAAAGGTAAACAAAATTATGGCCAAATTGTTTTCTTACCCACCAATAAATCATTATTGATTATGCAAATTAGGGATCACCAGTGATTTTGTGTACTTTTACAATATATTTTCAAAACCTTTGATGACGAAATAGATTAGATGTATCCGGTCAGTGGCGTAGGAAGGGTTTATTAAACCTTTATTAATTAATGCTCTTTTTTTTTCTTCTTTTCTTTTTAATGTGCACGCACTGTAGGTTTTTGGGTGTTCCCTCCAAGGTATAAGGGTACCGGATTTTGAAAAGTTTGATATACATGTAGATAGCATGAAAATCTATTTAAAACTACTTTTTATGTCCTTTAATCATGTTAATAATGTAATGGATGTTTACACACAATCAAACCAAGAGCATTTTCTTTATCTGGTATTATTAAACTTGTCTACGCCTGCATCCAATGGGAGCTGAATGTCTCTGGGAATATATAGCATTATCATACTTCGTGTAAGTTTCTGCAGTGATATTTGGTACTGTAATATTTTGGCATATTACCTGGACAATTAGACACTCAGTATAATAATGATATTAATGTGGTCTTGTCCAGGTAATATGCCAAAATATTACCCAGGTCTGAGAGACATATTATCCTCTCGTCCAGGTAATATGCCAAAATATTACCCAGGTCTGAGAGACATATTACTCTCCAGGTAATATGCCAAAATATTACCCAGGTCTGAGAGACATATTATCCGCCCCTTCGGTCGGGTAACATGTCTCTCAAGCCTGAGTAATATGCCAAAATATTACCCAGGTCTGAAAGACATATTACCCTCCCCCCCCCCCCCCCCCCCCCCCCCTTCGGCCGGGTAATATGTCTCTCAGACCTGGGTAATATTTTGGCATATTACCTGGACAAGACCACATTGTTATATAAATGCAAAGGTCGATGGCCGATAGTCTACCCTGTCACAATGTAGCGCGTAAATATATCTTTACACGTTTCAAAACACTGAAAGATTTTTCGGTTGTTGCTGTAGAGGGTGGCATTGTATTAATATAAGATAAATTTTCAAAATACAATAGAGATGCGGACACATCTTTTTGTTTACAAGTTCCAATGTCTCGCAAAGATGGCTTGGTCTTATCTGGTCTGTGGGATATAATTCCCACCTTGCCTTCCATCTTTTTACTTCAAGTGTAAACTCTTGCTGAGTTTGCAAATCTGCTCTACAAGCATTATAAATATGCAATTCATCCTCCCGTTTTATTTTGTTTAAATTGATCGGCATCAATAAGGGTAATAACAAAATTACCGAACTCCGAACAATCTTACAAAGGGAAAGTCAAAACTCATAAGTATATAAACAGACAAAATCAGTCAACAACCGGAAAACTGTGAAAACCGTAATGACCCTGACTTGGTACAGGCATTTCTAAAGAAATGGTAGGTTGAATCAGATTTTAAAGCGCCAAATCTCCCGCTTTCATTACGGCTCAAAGGTTCCGGCTGTCACTATAACAGTATTTATAACAATACTGGAACAAAATAGGTAAAATAGTTGTGCCAGAAATTGGTCTGCGTTTTTTCACTATAAACGGCACCTTAACTCGTTCAACAAGTGATCTAGGAACCAGTAATCATTGGTGTCTGCTACCTGTGGATTGGCACGATTTCGTTGTCTACCGGTTGTCTGTGGCTTTGACGAGACAACACCCAAATGGAACCGCTAAATCTACAGCTTCATCATATTAAGTGTTGTAAACACTAATGACATTTCTCTGTCTCAAAATGTCAAATCAATCTTTGACATGCACTCAAAGCATCTATCAAACCGCAGGAGATGCTCTGTAATATTGTTGTAATCGGAACAACAGCTGCTGAATATGACTGTAAACCACTAGTGGCAAAATCAAATCAAATCGCAAAAAACTATGACAGGAAACGCAGCTTTAAAAGTTGCTAATTCATTTGCACGAATACACCAACGAGTTTCACACAAACGTTTATTTTACCCGTCTATCTTGCCCTTCACGATCATGACGATATCGTTCCCACATAATTATTATTGCTCAAATTTATCAATTTTTGGAAGGCGAATGCCAATTTTTGCACAGTAGCTATCATGTTCCTTACTGATACATCTGATGACAAAAGTACAATGAAGTTCCTCAGCATGAAATACAATAATATGTAATATGGTATCATCTACGTTTAAAGATTGCATTTTAAGCTCACCGATGTATTGAGATTGTCTTACGTTACAGTACACATAACCTCTGACATAGGATTAGAGTTAAGGTCATGATGTTTAACGCCACTTTCAACAATATTTCAGTTATTATATCGTGGAGGTCAGTTTCATTGGTGGAGGAAACCACCGACCTCCCACAAGTCACTGACAAACTTTATCACTTAATGGTGTATCGAGACCATCTCGCCATGAGCGAAATTCGAACTCACAACTGCACTGGTTACACAGGTAGTTGTAAATTCAACTACCATACATCACGATCAACGACGGCCCCCATCTGAAGCACATGATTTTTTCATGTGAAGCAAACCGTCGAAAATGTATTATAATTTGTTGTAATGGTAAATTTTCGATAAAAGTTGGACAAACTCCTTTAGTTATTTAATTATAAAATGAAAGTTTCTATGACAATCTATAAAGTAATGTTGTTCATAATCAATTTCTTCACACGTTGTACACTATTAATATAGCTGAAGTGCAAACTCACTCGTAAACAACAAGGGGTCATCGTGATTGTATGGTAGTTGGATTTACAGCTACCTATGCAATCAGTGCCTTTCACCACTAACGTTGTGAGTTCGAATCCCGCTCAGGCGAGGTGTACTCGATACAACATTATGTGATAAAGTTTGTCAGTGACTTGCGACAGGTTTGCGGTTTTCTCCGGGTATTCCGGTTTCCTCCACCAATAAAATTGACCGCCACGATATAACTGAAATAGTGTTGAAAGTGGCGTTAAACACCATAACCCTATACCCAACCCAAGTCGTAAACAACAAATTCCTCTTTTTTTTCTTTTTTTTTTTTTTAATAAAATCCGAACATTTTACAAAATAGATGGTAAAAAGTAACATTTTCAACTTTTTACACAATACAAAATTAAATCTGTCATTGTCCGAGCTATATCTTATTTTATAAATAATAAACACAACAATAACACTGTTTGTTGTTTATTTTTCACATTATCGATGTATAAGTTTGTGTATTATGACCTGTATAAACAACTAAATACAAACAAACAATACTTAAACATGCATCAAAACGCTGTCATGATAATCATTGTTATTAGTATAGCCAAACTCTAGACTAATTTTTCTGATGTTTATCAATTTTTTTAAAGAAACAAAATAATATACATGATGGTCAATGCCTTCCGTATCTCCTTGTAATGTGCATCGAAATCGTGGTTATACATGATATAAGCTAATCTGAAGTTGTGTATACCAAAAGGTGGTTATATATTATAAGAGTCATCGACTGCGTAGAGGGATCTTCATATATACCCGGTATCCATCGCTTTGCGTAGTCGTCGACACGTACAGGGATCACTATCCATCGTTTTACGTAGTCGTCGAAACGTACAGGGATCACTATCCACCGTTTTGTATAGTCGTCGACACGTACAGGGATCACAATCCATCGTTTTGCGTAGTCGTCGACACGTACAGGGGTCACAATCCATCGTTTTGTATAGTCGTCGACACGTACAGGGATCACTATCCATCGTTTTACGTAGTCGTCGACACGTACAGGGATCACTATCCATCGTTTTACGTAGTCGTCGACACGTACAGGGATCACTATCCATCGTTTTACGTAGTCGTCGACACGTACAGGGATCACTATCCACCGTTTTGTATAGTCGTCGACACGTACAGGGATCACTATCCATCGTTTTACGTAGTCGTCAACACGTACAGGGATCACTATCCATCGTTTTACGTAGTCGTCGACACGTACAGGGATCACTATCCACCGTTTTGTATAGTCGTCGACACGTACAGGGATCACTATCCATCGTTTTACGTAGTCGTCGACACGTACAGGGATCACTATCCATCGTTTTGCGTAGTCGTCGACACGTACAGGGATCACTATCCACCGTTTTGTATAGTCGTCGACACGTACAGGGATCACTATCCATCGTTGTTCGTAGTCGTCGACACGTACAGGGATCACTATCCTTCGTTTTGCGTAGTCGTCGACACGTACAGGGATCACTATCCATCGCTTTGCGTAGTCATCGACACGTACAGGGATCACTATCCATCGTTTTGCGTTTTCGTCGACACGTACAGGGATCACTATCCATAGTTTTGCGTCGTCGTCGTCACACAACTCCTCCTAAAATTAGAAATGAGATTGTTACGGTAAATAGAAGAACACTTTCCGTGTAGACGGTCCCATTCGTAACCGAAACGGGACCGTGTAACTGCGGGCAAATCTACAATGAGTAGAAAAACATTAAATGAGTGAAATGACAACATATATCATGAATGACTTTATACATCGGACGTAGATCACGTGAACACAAGAGCAGGGCCGGTCTTAGGAGGTGCTGTGCTGTTCTCTGTAAAACCTGCAGTGTGTTGTTCTCTGTAAAACCTGCAGTGTGTTGTTATGTGTTGTTGTGTGTACAGCCGAGAGTAGATAACTCTAGCGCGGGATCTAATTGGGAGCAACTGGTCCAATTGGCTTAAGGACGACCCTGCACATGAGTGCAGGTTTCCGGCCTCGCGACATTGTGGTGTCTGTCTCATGCCCGGACCTGGATTTCCAACGCCATATGTCGTGGTCAATTTTTGTGTTTGATGGTCTTGAGTTGAGATGTGGTAGTTCGTCTTGTTGATTTTGGAGGAATTGCTTACCGTCACTGTTTAGACTTGTTTTCCATATCAGACCATGTTCGTGTCGTTTAACAGCAACACGACGGGTGTCACATGTGGAGCAGGAACTACTAACCCTTCCGGAGCACCTGAGTTGACCCTCGGTTTTTAGTAGGATTCGTGTTGCTCGATCTTTAGATTTAATGTTTTATAGATCGTTGTTTGTCCTTTTGTCCCTATTCTTTACACCATTGTGTTGCTTGTCCTTCGATTTACGGTTTCTATGGTTACCGCTTTGGTATCTTCAAACTTTTCTTAAAACAACCACATGAAAGTTATACTCTGTTTAATTTGTTGTATTTTTGTATCTCAATTTATGGCTAAACTCCCAAAAGACCCGTCTTGACACTCACTTATTAGTTTATTCAACAATAACTGTAACTTACACGATATCTTAACTGTAAACAATTAAATTTTCTTACGTTTGTTAAACAAATTTATGTGTCAATTTTTTGATTTAGACATGTAAACCTTTTCAAACTAACTTTAACACAGAGACTATTTTTCTCTATCATCAATTTTCCTTTTTTGGATGGTTACGTTCCTTTGGCTCCATCATATGGCATTTACATTTCTCAGTGGGTTCGTTTTGCACCTACATTTTTTTTGTAGTTGTAATAATGTGTCTGACTTCAATGACCGTAATCTCGTGATAACACATTATCGGAAAATATACAATTTATTTATATGAGCTTTAGAAACAGGCATAACTGTGGCGAGGTTTTCTGCCCCGTTTCGCAGCGAATGCAAATGAATTTGTTACTTTCTGATGATGTACGTAAATTATATTATCCCTGCAATGTCAAAAAGCCCAGAACAACTGCCAAATTGTCTATAAAAAGTGCTGAAACAGGAGTCGTTCTAATCGTTTTTGATGGTGTCGTTTGTAAAGTCCACCCCTTTACTGTCACCGTAACCGTTTCTTGTCGCTGATCAACATGCATCAGATACAAGGAAATTATATCTTGGTCAGTGACCGTATATAACGAAAAACTTATCCAGTCAATGCCATTGCTCAAGTATAATCGAAAAAAGCTCAAGTAGATATTTTGAATTCAATAAATTATTGATATAAATCTTGAAACCTGCCGCTGGAGATAAAGCAGTTATGAACACAATTCTAAGGTCAAAAGACAAAACTGGTCAAATAGCTAAAACAACTCTGTTTCTGATCGTTCTGGTGTGTTGGGGAGTGGAGGGGGGTGTCATTTTATTTTTATTAATCATTTTTATGAATTATCACATTAAAATTTTGTGCGATAAAATTGTACACAAATTATGTAAACCAACTACCACACATCATATGTGGTGGTCTCTTTGAGAGGAGAGGTAGTTGTTTGTTTTTGTGATATTGGTCACAGGAGCTCATGGCTTGGAATCACCCCCCCCCTTTTTTTTAAACTTTCTGTTTACATATTTATCGCCTGTGATATTGGTGGAATTGTTGATCATCGTGGTTTAGACTTTTTTTCATATCCGCACAAGAGGCTATGGTCATAATAATAAAACCGTACATGTCTAATTAAGTGATTTGGTTTTTTTTTAATTGTACCTCTGACACAGTAATATTTATAGGGTGCCGTCTTCGTTCCAAACTTCAGATCAAGTTCGAAATACCGATGTTTATAATTTTCAAACATTATTTCACCAATCAAATTCATGATCGTAAATTAGATAGAGTCGGAGTTTCTGAAGAAAAAAAATAATAGTGCAAGTAAAAACGATTTTTAAGTCGGAAAGATTACAGGACCTATGAGAGGGGGATTCAGCTGGTACATAGGTCCAGGGCCCGGGGAGCCAAGAAGGAGCCCCTGAATCAGTCTGAACGGCCCTTATCCATAAACGTTTTATTATTATTTTTAGTGTTTATTATTTTGTTGTTGTTGGTATTTTCAACTATTTTTAGTTTATTTAGGGGGGGGTCAGGTAACGACTGAATCAATGTTTTTAACGGCGACCTCCATAAAAGGTATAGATGCAGAGCATCGATTGGAGGCGTGTCTCAACTTGGAATTTGACACCATTCAAAACAAAATCATTTGTTTTCATCCTTACAGATATTTTAAAAGGAGAGGGATATCTATGAAAATATTCTTTTCGTTACATTACGGAAAAAAAAGCGGGGGGGGGGGGGGGGGGAGGATTGTCACGACATATCATCTTCAGTGCTTCGTTTCTTAAAATTAATCAGTGTCTGAACCCGAGAATGCTTTTAAAATGTATAAATACACATAAACCTTTTCTTTTAATGTAACCAAACTGTATGACACATTTTCATCTCCTTTACCAACCTGACAACCCCCTACGTTTAATGCGCCTTATTTACACTACAAGTCGTAAAAATTCAGTATGGACAAAGATCTGAACCTGCGCAGACTAAACCCATTCAAAACAGACATAAACATTGTACGTCACAATTTGGGGCCGTAGCTATAATCCGACAGTCCGATAGTCCGACGGTCCGATAGTCCGACAGTCCGATAGTCCGACAAATGCTTTAAACTGATGAAAGTTTTGAAAAATAATTTGGCCAAAAATGATATATTCGTAATTTCAGGATATGGGCCATTCATTTTTATACGCCCGTCAAAATACGGGCTTATTATGGCATACCGTTGTTCGTCCGTCCGTCCACGCCTCGTACGATAACATCTCTCACTTGTTCCCCCTTTTACTGATAGGTCACGTCGTGACATGCATTGTATTGATAAAAGGGGGAACAAGTGAGAGGTGTGATTTCAGTCAGTTTGGAAAACGCCAGTTTTCATATGGTACATGTATATACAATTAATTGGTTTAAAAAAGTGCAGAATAGTAATTACTGTTCTCACGCTGAGCAACCGACCTTCAATTGTCATAAAAGAGGGGGGGGGGGCGGGGCGTAGCATGACACAGTTGTTTATTTTGTCATATTCCGATGCTGTTTCTTTCCGTGATATAAGGGGTCACTTGGGGACAATTCCTTCAATCGTAACTTTTTATATATGCGTTTGTCGTAGAAGGCGACAATAGCAGGGTCACCCGTCGGAATCCCGGGGAATAAAAATAGAACCAACTTGTCGTCGGAAGAGACAGAAAAACAAGTTCCCATGTTAAGCCGTTGCCCATGTTGACCCATCCCAGAGTCCCCTCTTTCTGATTTTTTGTTTACAAACTTTTCTCATCCTGAATATGACTGAAATATTGCTTGCTGGACCTTAAGCAATCAATCAATCAATCAATTCGCACACATTATTATATCAAGCTCTATTGGTGTGTCGACATTGCTTTTTAACATAAATATTCCATGATAAAGGGCGGGGGACACTGGTACGCTCTCCTTTTGGCTTTTCCTTTTTTTTTGTATTTCTTTTTTTTGTGTATTCATTTATTTCATCTTTCTTTTTAATAGTGACTTTTCTTGGCTGGACTCGGCTACACGCTACTTAAATAAAGCCTGAAGTAGTCGCTACTAAAAAATATACGGGATACTTACACTACCGGTTCATCACGATTGGATCCAAGTCTTTATGGAGTCCGCGTTGTTCATATATGTGTTTTTTTAGCTCTTGTGTGGCCCTGCCAATTGTTTGTCCGTCTATGATATCGTGTTTCCGATGTTCTGGACCTTTCTTTGTTGAGTAAACGGTTCGGTTTCTGGCCCCATATTACACATGTTATAGTGTTAAATTTCAAAGAAATATAGCATTTGTCGGACTATCGGACCGTCGGACTATCGGACTGTCGGATTATAGGTCGGACCCCCACAATTTTAAAAACCAATCACAACAAACTGACCTGCGCAAGCACTTTCCAGGGGAAACCTACACAACGACGTCAAATATCGCTGAGGGAGAATAATACGTAATGCCCCAAACTGATGTCCGCAATGAAGGGAATTCAAAGTATAAATAAATGAAATCAAGTTTTACTATTTTTGCTTTTAATCAGGTACTGATTTCAACATACAAATTCAATCAATCAATGATAAATACTTACAAAGCGCGATAAGAAAATCAAAATGATTTATATTCAGTAATAAAGCTTCCTACGAAGTTAGAAACTATTCCTCAATTGGTTCACAACTGAAAGCGTCCTTCGCATATACGTGAATTCACGTGAACGCAAAATGCAAGAATGGTCCTTAATTAAATGTTTGTATTAAAAAGCGTCCCTCGCTTAATACAAATGAATTAGGTCTGAAACCAAAAAACTCATGAAAGCGTGCTTCGCTTGTTTAAGACAGTGAGACCCGCGGTTCGACACAACGAAAATTAGTTACATTTTTTTTACCCCGATACAGCCCAGAACTGAATATTGCTGAAAATTGTTTTCTGAAAGTGAAACTAACTGTATTAAAACAAGAGCGATTTCTAAACATTGTAAGGGCAAATCTGAAGGTTGCTATTGGACAAGCCTTACAAGAGATCACAATTTATGATTTGAAAGAATTATGTGTTGCAACGGGATGTTTAAATGTGCAGTGAATATTATGTGTACGGACATCGGTCAGGAGACCTATTCGTATAAAAGGTGATGATTTATTTACTGTCCCTGCATGAAATTATGTTTTATTTTATTTTTGTTCACAATTACATCTTGATATTAGATAGCTGCGGAACAATTTTCGTCATGTTTTTCGTGGGACGATTGATTTTGCGAGAGTTACACTTCATATACAAGAATAAACTATACATGTTTCTAATCGTGAAAGCATTCGCCACAGCATAGCATTCTCTGATTTTGCAATATTCGAGCAGTAAAAAAGAAAATTTCAATTTTTGACATGTACATACCTTGCGAAGCGTCTTCGTGAACTCTCCTCCACCAAAACCGGAAGTTATCATCACGAATTTCTTTGCAGAACCAACTGTTCTGCTTGTGCCGATTACCAGCCGTGATATAAGGAGAAATGAAAGTTTGGATCTTCTTGGCATATATTTTTCAATAAATAATCTGAATAAATAAATGGGTTTTTTTAATTTCTTTTTCTGAAAGTGACTTTCATTGAATATTTTTGATAATGATTATTAACATCTTCCACCCTCCTATTTTGGGCCAAGTTAATATATAATACATAACCAAAATGGATGTGGAAACAATATACAAAGATAAGTTGAAGGGAAAATATAAGTTTATGTTTGATCTGAAAGAAAAACAAAAGTGTTTGATAACCAATATAATGGAAAGAAAAAGCTCAATTGGTATTTTTCCTACTGGATATGGGAAAGTGTATGTTTCCAAATGGTGCCTTTGATTCACGATGCAATTTACGGTGGAAAGCATATTGGTTTGGTAATTTCACCACTGAAGAGCTTTATGATTGACCAGTGTAAACAAACCAAACACGTGTTTGCGGTTTATGAATAAATAGGGTTATATTTGGAAAAATCACGTGACCTCAGAACGAGACTACCGGAGAAGCAAGATGGCGGACGAAGTAGGCGGGATTTGTCACAAATGAGATATTTGTTATGATAATGAACTGGAAATGAATATTAATAAGTAAGTAAGTATAGAAGAATGTAGATAAATATCTAACGAAGCGAAATATATATGTTTGATCGTTCTCGCACCCGATTTCATGACAAAAATTGGCAAGAAAGCGGCGCAAGATTTTTTTTGCGCAGTTTCGAAAGTTTTTGATAGAGTGAAAACCGTAGCCCTATGGTCCGCAAAAAATAAATAAATAAAAAGGACCATAAAGGGTTACGGTTCCGCAGCTTGATATTAGATAAAGCATTTAATATCGATCATTTTGTTTGTTTAATTTCGTACACATTTCATTGTTTACTATTTCTTAGTCCATTCATTGAACTCGGGAGGTGTGCGTGTTAAACATGATTTGATTGGATGTTTGTGCATGTTCAGTGTGCAATCGTAACTACTCGGCCATTCTCTCTACCCTGCGAATAACCTCGTATGCAATAGGCGTACAAATCGCACTACTTTTCACATGTCAGTTACATGAAAGTTTGATAGAGTTATATTTTAAACAATTTTCTATATTTCAATTAAAGTTTTAATTAGTTTTGCATGATTAGATTTTACTTAGTATGTCTTCCATATTGGATTTTCGTGGACTATATTTTTGTGCGGCTTAACTTAACTTAACTTCCGGCAAACAATTTAAGAAGAATTTCTAATATGTACGTACGAGGTTATTTGCAGGGTAGCGAGAATGGCCGAGTAGTTACGATTGGTTCAGTGTGACGTGGTCAATTGCTATCGCCCGATTGTTTTTTTCATCGTGACGTACGATGTTTGTTTGAAGTGGGAATTTCCAAGGTCATGTTTGCGCAGGTCGGTTTACTCGTCCATGCATTGTCCATACTGAATTTTGACGGCTTGTATTTCATACAATCTAGGACATGTATCAATTCTTAAAGTTAGCGTGCTCGTCTCGAGTGTGGTGGGTCGTGGGTTCGAGCCTAGGTCGGGTCAAACCAAAGAATATAAAATTGGTATTTGTTGCTTCTCCACTAAGCACGCAGCATTAAGGAGTAAGAGCAAAGACTGGTTGACTCGGAATCAGAATAATGTGTCCGAGTGAAGCGACATGTCTACCCGCGAACTGTTGTTTCAGTGAGCTAGCACTATAAAAATCCAACTCAGTGTGTTGGTCTAGAACAAAGCGAACTTCATCATCGTCTCATTGAAAATTAACTTATTCTCGTCATGCTATAACTGAAAAATTGCTCAATTGGCGTTTAACAACTATCACTCACTCACTCACTTAAAAAAAATGGAATATCGAGTGTACCCTTTGAGTTTGATAAGTGTTATATTGAACCTTTAGTATGCAACTGTTTGTTTGTTCAGTATAATTAAATATTCATAAAACTTAATTATGCTTTATTTAATTAGAAGAAAATGCTATTAAACTTAATCTGCTATATTCAGCGAATATCATGATATATAAATTGTAGATATTTACAGGCAGGGGTACTGTATATTTTTATTATGATTACAAATTATTCTGAAATTCGTTAAAAACGCAACACCTTGCGCGACGTCTATATATTACAAAAACATGGCCCAAGACATGGCATACGTGCGCTGTTTAATATTTTGATTGTACATTTTGTTATGAAATTCTAGTTTTGTTTTACTTGCATTTCAGGTAGAGATGAATACTGAAAACTTGTCGCCATTTGGTTGTTTCTACTGTCAAACGACATTCTTGAATTTTACAATATAATATAAATGTACCAATCAAATTGTCTGAAGCTAATACAAATAAAATGAGGGTAATCGCAAGATTGAAACATAAGATGTTTTAATAGTATTTCTCCTCCGTCCCGTTACTGGTTTTTTTTTATCCGGCACTTGTTCTATTTGAGCAGTTGCATTGACCGGATATTTTTGGTTATATTTGGTTATTGATCAAGATATAGTTTTCTGGTACCTGATTCATGTTGAGCGACGGTAAGAAACAGTAACAGCATTTATGCTTATAAGCGCGGACTTCACAGAGGACACAATCAAAACCGATAAGATCGACGCTTGTTGGAACTGCTCTTTTTAGACAATTTGACAGTTTCTTTGGGGCTTTTGACATACCACGATAGATACAATATACGTATATTGTCGGAAAATATATAATTCATTTCCACTCGCTGCGAAACAGGTAAGAAAACCTCGTCAAAACTCGTATATATAAATTTTATATTTTCGACAATGTATGTATATTGTCTATTTATTTTCTCCCTGTTTCACTCCTCAGAATTTTTTTTTTTTTTATTAACTAAAATAATGTAATATAAATAAGACTCGACACAGTGTAGGATTGTGTGTTCGCTACAAAATCGCATAGCATTTATTATAAACATATATTATCAACATAGCAAATTCATTCAGTCTGTCATTTCTACCCCTAAAAAGATGCAAAATATATACGAATAGTTGAAATTCTTTTGGCATTAATCTGGGTGGATGGGCGTGGGACTATAACATCCAGATCACGAACTTGTGTCGTATTACAACTTGTAACGAACGTCGCATTAATCGAGTATACCTAAAATGTTCTTTATATACCAACTGCCAAAATCGTCCGTGCGAAAAGAAATTCAATACTACAGCCTTTGTTAATTTGCATATCTATAACGTTTATGCAAACATTATACTGTGAAGAAATTTAAATATTGTTTCCACGAAGTTATTATCACAGAGTGACTTACTTCGTTATCAACGAATATAAAATTTAAATATTGTATTATAAAAAGAATCTCCCACTACTCAACTGATGCGCCTGGACAGCGACAGCAAGTGAATGTAGCGTATTTGAGCGCCAGCCATGATGTCAGTGCCACAAAAAGCATAAAAAATCAAGTGTTCGCGACAGTAGCAATTTAACATAGAAATAGCGATTTTTTTAATTGTACAAAGTAGCTGAAATTAGCAGCCATGGCAAATATTCATACTATGGATCAGGATTTATCACTTTTGAGATATTTCCTAATCATAACTATTGTTAAATTGCAATATAATGATCAATAATAATAAGATCAGTCGTATTTATATACTGCCAAAATCCGGTTCTTATAAATGACACAACCGGTTTGTATGCATGTTTACAATTTGACAAAGCCGGATTTCAAAAACTTCTGTTGACATCAAATTTTAGGCTATAGCTAGTTACTAAATTTTCCTCAACAAAATAATATCTCTAAGTAAAATAAATCATTCATTAATCATTTTTCTTTTTTTGGCAACATTTCATTCATTCGTAAATGCAAGATATAGCGATATTTCAATTGATCGTAATGATTTTGATGCCGGATTCCTTATAACTTTTTGAATAAAATATAATTTTACACTGCAAAAAGCAATGATATTTGGACAAAAAATGACAATAATAATAATAACAATCATAAAGCATCATAATTCAAAACATTATATATACAGTATATTCATAAAAACTGACGAAAATCGTCTGTGTCTTCTTTAAAAATACCGCTTTATAATATCCGAAACATTTTCGATCGGAGCTCTTTGACGACAGTAGAATATGGACACGAACAATTTAAATTAAGGAAAAAAGATGAAATAATTAAGAAATTTTATTGAAAATAAATACAATGTATGTAAATCGAAAGTTAAAATGGGGGAGGGATTCCATGCTACGGGCGGCTGTGATGAGGAATAAAGAAATATGTTTTTTTAATTTTTTGTTGTAATACTATTATTTAAATTTTATTTATATTTATTACATAACACATAGTAACATACGAAAATGTTTTATTTTGGATGATTAGTGTTTACTTATTTGAACAGTGTAGGCTTAATCTTGATAACGTTTGACTGTACCTAGCGACGGTAACTATGGCAGTAAAAACGATTCCCCGTGGGCACTATACCTGTGGAATATATTTTCCCGCGTTATTTTAATATATCTTTGGCAAGATTTACCTCCGTTTAAATATACGACGCCTAAAATGAAATAAATTTTATGATTCTAAAATTGAATTAAATAACTTATCTATATATAACATTAGAAAAAAATCCTTTCAATGTAACCAACTTTTATTGTAGAAGGTAAAATAACAGACGCACGATTTTTTCATGGGAGTTCGCGATCTCTTTTTTTTTATATATACAAATGTATTTATACAGGTTGTATTGTTGATATATCGGTGTGAATAAAAAAAAATGTACTGTAGTACAAAATTTATTTTATTTGGAAATTTAAAATAATGTTAATTGTAAATGAAATTATATTTTTATGTTATTTCAATATTATAATTCAATCACTTGAAAGACTGGACCAAGCCGGTGATATAAATAAGTGGTGACCGCTCGATAGTCCGAAGGTCCATTACTCCGAAGGTTCATTAGTCCGAAGGTTCATTAGTCCGAAGGTCCGTTAGTCCGAACTTTTTAAGGTCCGTTAGTCTTGTTTTTCGACCAAAGGATAGGTATCGAACAGTGTTGAATTGTTTTAATATTCAGTCCTTTATCAAATTAAGTAAGAGAAGCAAGATACTCATATTCACAACCTGACTAAGCAGTGGCCTATCCAGGTGGGTTGTAGGCTGTACGCCCGGCTTTTTCTAGCAAAAAAAATGTGTAATCGGCAAATATAGGTAAAACTTAAAGCATTTTGTAGAAAACACGCCAAAAATTGAACCAAACCCCTGTTTTGTAATTAAGGATCCAAGCGTGCTAAGTCTAAAAAAAAATAGAGAAAAAAAATGCGTCGTCTCTGATATATATGGAAATCATTCCAATGAAGTAAACCCTCCACTAAAACTCTGATCTTAACCAAATATGTTTAAGCTTAAAACTTAAAAGATATCTAAATATTGAATTATTTTTAAGACCTTTTGTTGATCCAATTAACAACTGGGATTTTTTTGCTTAACAAACACTTCAGAATAATAATAACTGTATTCAATGCACAATTTTACCCCGAAGGGTTGAAGGCATATACAACTTTACAAGAATATATACAAATTAAACAACGTACACAAGTCAAATAAACAAAGACATAGTAACAACATACAAATAAAATGAAAACAAATTCAGATTTGTCATTTACTCTTTACGAAATACTGAAAGAAGTTCCTTTTGGTACGACACAAAAGAGACGATCTCTGAGTAAGGGATTAAAAAACATAAAAGCACATCTGAAATTAAGTTTTGTGAGGGACAAGTACATTACATTAAAAAGAGAATACATAAAAGCATTAAACGGACGTTCTAATATACAACTGATGGTCGCAAAATACGGAGTGTAACCTCAAATATATACCAATTATTATGGAATATTGAAAACTCCAATCAACTACCGCAACAACTTAAGCATATGCGTATCAAATTCTACATCTATGTAATTCCAGAATACCGTGTTCCATGGCTCGACATATACAAATACCCTTTACCAGATACGTGTACCAGATGGGGGGTCTCCTCAGATATGTTAACCAAGTGGCATACTGTAGAAGAATAAACAGTCTGTTGTTAGTGTAGAAATTCCAAAGATTGGTACTTGCACACATCAGAAACAAAAAATAATATAATATCATAATAGATCATCTAACAAATGTTTTATGCATATTACATGTAGGAAAAAACGTACGGGTTAAACTAGAAAAAAAATCATTTTATCTTGCAATCAGTACATTTGCTGTACAAATATGCTATGCGAATAAATTTTTGCTTTATTCGTACTAGACGAATAAACTTTTCAGCCTACGAATAAAATTTCCTGGTACCCTGTAGCTATGTACAGCGGAGGGCACAGACAAGTATGAAACTGGTACTAATGTAACGCGGACCACGAATAAGACACCCTTGAGAACATTTATGAAAGGCGAGGAATGACGCTTGTTTCTGTCCTTTTTGTTTAAATCTGACAAGTTTTCCGATTTTTTTGACATTGCAGGATAAACACAATATACGTACATTGTCGTTAAATATACAATTCATTTGTACTCGCTGCGAAACAGGCCTGAAAAGCTCGCCCAAGGCTCGCTATTCTGCCTGTTTCTAAAGCTCGTACAAATAAATTTTATATTTACCGACAATGTACGTATATTGTATATATTTCCTGCAAGTTCGATACTTTGTTGTTTTATACCTTAATTTCTAGTAACACTACTATAAGATACATGTTTGCACAAGGACGGACGGACGAACGCAGACCATTACTATGTCATTCCGTCGCTTCGTGGCGGGGGACAAAAAGGGTATACGGGTTGTAGACAAACAAAAAGATTCTAATCAGTGATCGGTCATCTGGTCTACATCTACATCAATTTATTTCCCATGTTTCACTATATTGTGTTAAATATTATTTATATTTGTGTATGTGCTATTTTTGTTGACATTATTGTGTATTATTTGTAGGGAGAGGACAGTCCATAAGTTGTGATAACTTTTTGTTCAATCCCATTGCTGTTTTATTTGCAATAAAACAATATTAAACTAATACGGGTTGAATATATACGTTTATTCAAACCAGAAATAACAGAGCTCAAACGTATGGGTGGCCGCCATTAGGACAAACGAACCTTCGGACTAACAGACCTTCGGACAAACGAACCTTCGGACTAATGGACCTTCGGACTAACGAACCTTCGGATTAATGGATCTTCGGACCAATGAACCTTCGGACTAACGCCACGGAACCAAATAAGTCGTACTAGCAATAAAGAAATAGACATCGTTGTAGTCTGTTTATTGTTTTGCAGTCAATTTTGGCGAGGTTTGGCAATATAAACGCCGACGAATTCACCTAGTTTGTTTTCTTTTATCTCCAGAATGAAATGTTATGTACTCAAATATTATTGTCGTCTCCCTCTCTAACCGCATCGGTGGTGTAATTGTTAGCGTGTTCGCCTTGAGTGCGGTAGAGATTGTTGGTTCGAGCCCCAGTCGGGTCAAACTAGCTGCAATAATGTAACTCCTGTGACAAACTTGTGTCTCGGCAGTGAAGCGAGCATTTAGGGCTTTATTATTAGAACTAGGTCAAACCAAAGACTAAGATTAGTATTTGTTGCTTCTCCGCTAAGCACGCAGCACTAAGGAGTAGGAGCAAAGACTGGTTGGCTCGGAATCAGAATAATGTGTCCGAGTGGAGCGACATGTCTACCCGCGGACTGTTGTTTCAGTGAGCTAGCATTATAAAAACCCAACTCAGCGTGTTGGTCTAGAACAAAGCGGCCCTCATCATTATCTCATTGAAAATTAACAAAATTAGCTTGTTCTCGCCATGATATAGCTGAAAATTTGCTGAGTTGGCTTTAAACAACAAAAATTCACCCTTCTCCCCCTGGAACAGTTTTCCTATGTTATCTGGCGAGGTATAACTTTAGTGCCCTCTCCGTTGGCTTGAGTACTATACCTCACCAGACAACACTAGAAGAACAGTTCCTCAGGAGAAGACAGTAATAATAGATTTGATTTGATTTTTGGTGTTTAGCGCCACTTTCAGCAATATCATGACGACCAGTTTTAGTGGTGGAAGAAGCACCCTTTTTTGTAATTTACAAAGCCGGGCGCAAACCCACGCCGTATTGGTGATAGGCTTGTATGAGTTGTTAGGTAATCCAACTACCTAACTCATTGAGCCACCCGGGCCCTCCGTAATAATAGATTAATGGTACAACTATTATTATTTATGTACCATTCTAAAGCTCCATATGTTCCATAATTTAAAGGGCCCAGATGGCTCAATGAGTTAGGTAGATGGATTACCTAACAACTCATACAAGCCTATCACCAATGCGGCGTGGGTTTACGCCCGGCTTTGTAAATTACAAAAAGGGTGCACTCGACTCGCAGCCGCAAGTGATAAAGTTTACCAGTTGCTTGCCCATGGTCTTTGGTTCTCTCCGGCTTCTTCTACCACTAAAACTGGTCGCCATGATATAGCTGAAATATTGCTGAAAGTGGCGTTAAACACCAAAAATCAATCAATCCATAATTTAACGAAAAACAAAAAATACCATATTCACTGTCGTCAAAGAGCTCCGGTCGAAAATGTTCTGTCAGCTTCCGGTACAAGTCACTTAGACATGATTGACATACAGGCGACGACAAAAAGTAAGTATTATGATCATATAGTATTATTATATCTTGAATCCAGAAGATGCCGTTATCTGTCGATTATTTTTGTTTGTTTTTACCTATATGTTACTGTAGTTAACTTCATCGATTACTCAAGATATGGATAAAATGATGGACATAAACAATGACAAATGCTAATAATGAGATTGAAATCATCAAATAAAGCTATAAAAAGCAGTCTATATGTGTAATTAAAGTACACAAACCCTTTATAATGCTTATATACATGATAGTTTGCACTGGCGTGCTATCATGAATAATTTGACTTACTACAGTGAAAAACACAATGCTTATTTACGTACATTCGTTCCGGCTCTGTCAGCCACTACTTTCCGGTTGAGTCCCAAAAATTGTGTTTCAGTAGAACCGGTTTTGTCTATATGTCTGTTTTTTTTTATTCTCAAACTTGTTTATGGTTGAAAACAACCTGAAACATGTTTAAATCATGAACCATAAACATGTTTAAGATAGATAAAAAACGCAATGGTTGAAGAACAATATTTAAGAGAAATTTTCTAGTTCATTGATTATTTTTCAACAAAGTAAAATTAATTCTTCATTAACAAATAAAACAATTCAACTTTTAAACACACAAACAAAACAAAAACAATAAATACAATAATTTAATTCTTTATAAACAAATACAACAATGCAGAATGTCAATAAATAACTTGGAAATGGGTCTATAATACACAGATGTTCCTATTACAAACATATTCTGGTAATTAACAAGGTTCAAACATATTCAACCGTGCTTCGATCCTGGTTAAGATATTCTTTAACCATTTAACCGCATGGTTAAAACCACACCGTAAAAAAACACTCAACCATTAAAAAAATTAAAACCAGGTTAATGGTTAAAGAGGCATTAGCTACGATTTTGACCCCAAAAATTATATGTTTTGGAAATTGGTAAATAGTTTTAAAATGATGAAATAAAGGTAAATATTTCACATTAAACAACTTATCGTACCACTTTTCGCCTTTTGAGAACGAAAATTGCCATCGATTTATTATTTCCTTGCAAGCAAATAATTTGACCTTGTTTTCTCCGTATGCAACTGACCTTACAAGTGACAGGTAAACACGAATAATTTGTATTTTGTCGCTTATTAACTGCAAAATTACATGGTTCTTTGTCCGTAATTAACACCGACATAAAGCAGATTCACAGAAATTAAGAAATAAGTGTATTGTTGTACTGATTTAATGACGATTCGGCAAACTCCGTAAACAATGTCGATAATTAATAAGATGGCGTCCATTTCTTGATCGATCTCAAAACACGAGCAGTTGCACCTTTTTTCCCCGATGCGCGTACATTTCATAACATTTATAAGTTACAGAAACACGTTTTATTAAGGCACCAATCATATCTGATAGTTTTTATGGGTAACAAAAATTTACGATTTTGGCAGATAATGCCCCTTTAAGAATTAAAAAAACAGGCCTCATGTAAAAAATTGAAAGAATAGCGAAAACAGCTCAATAGGGTATGTTCGACTTACAAATTGATAAAAAGAAAAAAAAACTAAAAATTGTCTTAAATGAATAAAATTTGTGAAAAAAAAACAACAGCACATAGTCAAAATATTTTACATGTGGATGTTTTGTATAACATTAAAAGAAAGAAATACAAAATGGTTTGTGCAGAATTGGCTTTCGCCAAGTCACCTTCGACAGAATGGCCATGATTTTGTATAGAACTTGTAATTTTGTTTCTTTATTTGCTAAGCAGTTGGATTATTGCAACATTCAAAGAGTGTTTGATCAAAAGTAGGAACTCTCACTGTTTATATAGATATCAAGTAACTCTTATTGTTTTGAATTAATTTTTGTTTTCAAATAATATATTGAAGGACAGTAAGAAATTTTGATTAAACAAATTAATAAAAATAAAATAAAAAAAGGAACCGCATCGGTAGCGTAATGGTTAGCGTGCTCGCCTCGAGTGCGATAGATTGTGGGTACGAGCCCCGGTCGGGTCAAATAAAAGAATATAAAATTGGTATTTGTTGCTTCTCCGCTAAGAACGCAGCATTAAGGAAAAAGAGCAAAGACTGGTTGGCTCGGAATCAGAATAATGTGTCCGAGTGAAGCGACATATCTACCCGCTGACTGTTGTTAGCTTACCTTGCCAAAGGCAATGTGAACTTTTACCATCACTTGGCGCCCGTCGTCCGTCGTCTTTTTAATCTTCTCTTGCTGAAACGCCTCAGCCAAATGAAGTGAAACTTAGTAGGAAGCATCTATGGAAGGTCCTCTGTAACGATTACTCATTTCGTCCCGATCCGTTAACAAACATGGTCGCCATAGGCGATTCTTGTTTCTGATTGGCAGATTTTTTTTAAATCTTCTCCTCTAAAACTTCTTAGCCAAAGGAACCGAACCAAAGCTTGGTAGGAAGCAACTATGGAAGGTCTTCTATAAAGATTGCTCATTTCATCCCGATCCCACAAACTGAACACAAATATGACTTGTCCCGCATTTCATGAAACGAAAAAACAAATCACAATGCAGACAACAATGACCTAGTTGCAAATTGTGGCCATCCAGAGCTCACTTCCTGGTGTGGGTTTCGACTGTGTTGAAGACATTGAGCGACATCTGGGTGGTTTATTCGTTGTAGTTTCTTGGAGAAGATTTTGTCTGTGGCAATAACATCCTTTCTTTTTAGTGATTTCAATAGCTCATGAGCTAGACAAATTACAAAAAAAAAATGCAAAAAGCTTAATTAATTGTATGATGAAGGAAGAAGAAAATAGAAAAACCGAAATATCCGAGGACAAAATACATACCCGAGAAACACAGAAATAAACAACAATTAACAAAGACCGACAAAACACAAAAAATTTCAAATACATACGAACAACACGAACTCCCGATGAATCCGGAGTGAATTCAGGTGCTCCGGATTAGGAAGCTGTTCATGCCTATTGTAATACACACACCGATTAACGGGCTTGTCCATGGTCAAGTCCCGTATGAGTCGAATCCTGTGATGCGGGGGGGGGGGGGGGGGGGGGGGGGGGAGGGGGGAGGGGGGAGAATCTACAACAACCTCAGATCATTTGCCATCTGGGTAACGGATAGTTCTAATAATAAAACCCTAAATGCTCGTTTACTCGCAAGGGTTATAACGGGATGCCATTACACGTAATGGAGCAGCCGCCGAGATTTTTTGCGCTCGCTTACAGAGTTTCTGACGCCTGCATTTATCAATAATAAGACATAACCTTTCCTTTTGTCCATTATTATAACAAGTTTTTATCACCTACCAGTATTTTAGAATGTAATTCCCACAAAATAAAAATCCATGTTTACTTTCTCTCTGAACATTTTGAATTTCGTCATTTCCCGCCTCACTATTTGGATGTCGATACCATATTTGGCGATTTGAGGCGTGAATGTTTTCATCAGCCGTTTACTACGTGTAGTAAGAAATACCATATTTAGAAAAGCTCCGCATCCGTAGTTTCGGTTATGGGAAACGATCGATAAATTTGAACATAGTTGTTGCTACCTTTGAAAAGCATATATTTCTCAGCCAAACCGATTTAACAAGGACTGGGATCATCAGTAATAGTTATAATGAAATGTTTGAAGCGTAAATAGTGAGTTTTTATGTTTCAACTGCCACTTTTTTTTTTGCTCCATTGTGACGAATGGGACCGCGTTGTAGCTCTGCCGAGACACAAGTTTGTCACAGGAGATACATTATTGCAGCTAGGTAACGGACATCTCGTAACTATATATATGTCATTTAATGATTCAAGCAATATTCGTTTTAATAAAATTTTATTGGTATCCTCTGTTTACCAATTAATATAATAGATAACAAGTATAAAATTGAAACAAAACATAACAAGAAATTATAATTAATAAAAAAAAATAAAAAAATGAGCAAGTAAAATAGTTCTTTAGTTGAGTATTATTCTTGAAAAAAAAAATGGCAAAATCTTATAAAAACAAAGGAACTTAGCATCGTGTTATCGGTTTTCGTGCTATTATCGATTTTCAGATATAGCGATTAACAGTGTTAACCCTTCATTCATCACTGTGGATAAACTGACCCGGCAAAAAATGTTTGGAAACGTGCATATCTAATTCCGGAACGGAACCGGACTGCAACAAGGCAAGAAGAAGGTAAGAATACTGTTTATTTATTTGTTTTTTTGCATGATTTTGGGGGAAATAAATGCTTTATTAACCATTTCCTGCTGTCAGATGAAACATTTTGGCTATGTCATCGTATATTAATTGAGAAATAAGCGATAATGTGCCGCAAAATGACGATCAGCTTGACCCCAACCCCGAATTTCGCTCAGTTTCTCTTTGAATAGCTCGAATTGAATGGAACGAAATGTATTGAAGGAACGATTGATGAATAAAGATGACAAGAATCGTCACTGTGTGCTTTTAATTATTGATATAAGTAAGCACGGGGCGAAAGAAATGGGTAATGTCAAAATGGCAGGACCCGGTTTCGACATATAAACATATGTGTATTACTGACGTGCTAATCTAAAGAATTATGAACAATCTATACTAAACATTTACGAGAAACACGATGCTTGTTGGGCATCAAAAGTACATTTTTGACGCGTATCAGGCATTGTGTTTCTTGTCAATTTTAGTCTCCAAAACTGCAATAGATTGAATATGTTATTCTTTGGTATATATATCATGCATTGGAACTCAGTGCCAGAAACAAAAACTGGATATTGTTATTATAATTTGATACAATGAATATCCCAGACTCTGAGATCCCAGATTCACGAACATTTTACTTTTCAATGCTTTTGGTCCAGTTTTACATTTGTGTATAACTAGATATACTACCAGAAAACGTCATGTTAATCCACAATCTTAGTTCTGTTTTCGGTTAAGTGATGTACACTTTCTTTGTATATTTTGTTTTATTAGCAGGGTACTAACAAAAATGGAAAGCCCTTTACCTTACCACTGTTATTACTGCAATGCGACCTTTGCATGACTCGATCAAATGAAAAAGCACTCAACAGAAATCCATAGCCACAATTGTTTATACTGCGATACAACATTTCCACAATTCGATGACTTATTAAAACATTCTAGAGAAAATCATCCGTACCATTGTTATTACTGCAAAACAACCTTCGTCCTATTTGAAGAAGTAATAAAACACTCGACGCAAAACCACGGCTCACTAATGTTGAAAGTTAAATACCTTGGACTGAATCTATCTAGTGGACATTATGGTTACATTTGTTTTGATCGGAATCTGAGTGCCCTATCTCATGGCGTCTATGTCCACTGTTTGTTTTTAACATCTTTCCACAAATGGAACATATGAAGGACTTCTCATCTTGTTGGTTGTTGTTTTGATCAGTAGGTGCATTCTCATTTAAGATCTCGTGGAATGACTCATCCAGCCCTTCAATGGTAACATTTTCCGCCATTTGAAATTAGAAAGTGTTTTTGGAAACAAAGAAAAAAAAGTACATTTAAAAGAACAAAAAAGCAACAACAAAAAAATACACACGAGACAAAGCAAACAAATAAAAACGCATCAAATACGGAGACGTTAAAATAACAGTGGTAAGGTAAAGAAGGTAAAGGGCTTTCCATGTTTGTTAGTACCCTGCTAATAAAACAAAATATACAAAGAAAGTGTACATCACTTAACCGATAACATAACTAAGATTGTGGATTAACATGACGTTGTCTGGTTGTACATCTAGTTATACACAAATGTAAAACTGGACCAAAAGCATTAAAAAGTAAAATGTTCGTGAATCTGGGATCTCAGAGTCTGGGATATTCATTGTATCAAATTATAATAACAATATCCAATTTTGTTTCTGGCACTGAGTTCCAATGCATGATATATATACCAAAGAATAAAATATTCAATCTATTGCAGTTTTGGAGACTAAAATTGACAAGAAACACAATGCCTGATACGCGTCAAAAGTATACTTTTGATGCCTAACAGGCATCGTGTTTCTCGTAAATGTTTAGTATAGATTGTTCATAATTCTTTAGATTAGCACGTCAGTAATACACATATGTTTATATGTCGAAACCGGTTCCTGTTTGTTCACAATTTTTTTGGAACAAAACCGGGTCATCATGCTGTAACATCATTCACGAAACCGGGTCCTGTCATTTTGACATTACCCATTTCTTTCGCCCCGTGCTTACTTATATCAATAATTAAAAGCACACAGTGACGATTCTTGTCATCTTTATTCATCAATCGTTCCTTCAATACATTTCGTTCCATTCAATTCGAGCTATTCAAAGAGAAACTGAGCGAAATTCGGGGTTGGGGTCAAGCTGATCGTCATTTTGCGGCACATTATCGCTTATTTCTCAATTAATATACGATGATATAGCCAAAATGTTTCATCTGACAGCAGGAAATGGTTAATAAAGCATTTATTTCCCCCAAAATCATGCAAAAAACAAATAAATAAACAGAATTCTTACCTTCTTCTTGCCTTGTTGCAGTCTGGTTCCGTTCCGGAATTAGATATGCCCGTGTCCAAACATTTTTTGCCGGGTCAGTTTATCCACAGTGTTCATATGACGATTAGAATTTTCAAAGAATGGCTAGTTAAATATTTCTTTGTACATAGGATTGTTTTTAAAGCCATTCTTGTATTTTAATATACTCTGTTTTCGTGTGAAGTAAAAACAAGGCCGATATACGGGATGGAAACGAATATATAATCCGGAAATGGCTGGTTTTAAAATTTCATGGTTCTGGCCATCTACCAAATCATACTACATCTAAATAAAATAACAGAATGTTTGAAAATTACCACTTTAAAAATTGTGTTTACTTCAGATGGTTTTTTTAGTGCTGAAACCACAATGCACTGCAAAGTGACATGTATTTTATATAAGAAACAGGCACATTTCAGTCAGCTCTTTTGTTTACAAGTACGATCAGTGACCCCATGACAGTTACATGATAGGAAGAGCCGGTGTCTGAGAGGAAGACGACATAGTTAAATTTTATATAGCCCTTCTGGATTTTTTTCCAGCTACTTTATAAATTAAGTAAATTTTTAGCATTACAAAAAGTATGGTTCAGTAGGTAGGTTCACTGTTTTTGGTACTTACGTCTTTAAAAGCAAACTTTAACATTTTTTACAGATGTCACGTTGTAGTCCTGTTTACGTTCCATAAATAGAAACCGGAAGACACGTCAAAAATAATGCGTTCGCTGTAGAAATCAAAATAAAATGGATAAAACGAAAACAGATGACACACGAAAACACATACCGTGACGATAATAATCATTTGTTTTTTTCTATTTTTTGGGGGGCGATTCCCAAGCATGAAATGTTTAAATGAATGAATAAACGTATCTACAGGGAAAAAAATTAAGCTCATTTACATCTTTTCAAAACAGAAAGTAAAATGCTTTGTAAATATCATTGGTTTTTTTTCTATTCAAATTGCAATGTTTTATTCTAGGTCATTTTACTCATTTAGAAAACGATACTTCTGTGGTAATGCATCATGCATTAAAACGTCTGAGTGATCGTATGGACAATCTTAAGGGGAGAGACTAATTTCTAAGAGTGGATCCAATAACGGAAACCCCGTGTGTCAAACCACTAATTCACCAATCAAAGCTTAGACGAAAGTAGTCTCTTTTCAAGAAAAAAGTTCCTTTAACTACTGAATGGAATGGACTAATTAAAATTGATAATTGAAGTTAAATATATAGGGATTATTTTGAGCCCAAATTTGATGGACTTAGTTGTATTTTAATACCTCTATGGAGAATTTGATGCATGACCTGAATTTCTTGAGGATGACCCAATCGTAACTACTCGGCCATTCTCGCTACCCTACAAATAATCTCGTACGTAGATAATAGAAATTCTTCTTAAATTGTTTGCCGGAAGTTAAATTAAGTTAAGCCGCACAAAATATAGTCCACGAAAATCCAATATGGAAGACATACTAAGTAAAATCTAATCATGCAAAACTAATTAAAACTTTAACTTTTATCCATGAAAATAATTGATATATAGAAAATTGCTTAAAATATTACTTTATCAAACTTTCATGTAACTGACATGTGAAAAGTAGTGCGATTTATACGCATAATGCATACGAGGTTATTTGTAGGGTAGCGAGAATGGCCGAGTAGTTACGATTGGGGGATGACCGAGCTATTTTTAGAGTAGGTGTTTTCCGTAGCATGGCATTTCACTGCAATATTTTAAACATGCCCTGATATTTTGACAGAACGTAGAGGAATCATGTACGTTTCAGAAAATATATATTCTTGGAAAGGTTAAACTTAAGATAGAATGGCCAGGTAGGCTCGAAAAAACACAAATTTAGTAGAAAACCTTAAAGAAATTAATTAGTGGTTTCACACCTAAAACGATTAAGGGTTCTTAACTATAATGTTAGTACGACATCATCTTAGAGAAAGATGTGGACATGTAAAGGATAGGCTAAGAACGTTCTGTGTTACATCCTTATGTCGATTTTAAAAGCTCTTCAGAGCTTATGTTGTATGTTTTATACTTCAACTTTAAATAAAATTTGTATCTGTTGTCAATCTTAGCTTCCCCCTTTCTTCCCCTTTAAATGACGACTTACGACCACTCTTATTGAATTTTCTAGTTGCCGGCCTCTGGCAGTTTTATAGGTGAAGGAAACCGCAGTCCCCGGAGAAAACCACCGACCTGTCGCAAGTCACTGACAAACTTTATCACCATATGGCAAAATCAGGCCGTTTTCCTCATTTGCATACGCCGCCATATTAAAAACGAAATGGCGTCGATACGCTAAGCTTAATGGCAATTTTTTTTTATTTTTATTTTTTTTTTTTATGAAATAATAGAATTTTAGCTGAGATCTTGCTTTGGTGATCGTGTCTATTTTAACTGCAATGATATGATTTGAAAAGTTATTATTAATTTATATTCTGGTTTAATTTAATAAAGGACGAAGTCCTTTTAACTGTAGGCTGTACCACAGGGGCTAGGTGCGTCCCAATTTGTTTTACTATATAATACAACAAGGGGAAGAACTCACTTGCTTGTATTATTTTAAGTGGTCGTGTTAAATTGATCGTAACTTCGGAACGCCTTAATATTTACAAAAAAATGTTTCAACCAGTCGAAAGCCAAGTAATTTTCCTTTCCAAAGAGACCCCAATTGTTAGTGTAGGCCTCCGAACTGCTGAGGTAAGCTACACGAACCAAATCAAAACGGCGTGAAAATCGGAGGTCGTACAAATGCTTGGTTAACTTTTTCGGAACATCTCTAGATTCTACATGACTTTTGATGAAAAGGGGAAGGTCGTCAAATCTGTTCAGCCAATCAGTGTGTTAGTGTGTTACACGGAACGTGCTTACAATGCACAGAATTTTTTTTTATCCATCAGTATGTGCAGCCATGTTTGTCAAAAAATCCTAAGTACACATTTTATACCATAAAGAGCTCGCTGACGCTCGCATAATATGAAACAGGCACGGCCATGAATGCTCGCGAATATGAAAATTATCTGGCAATTTCACGCCCATCCAGTGCTTCAAAAAGTGTCGAGATTTTTTGGGCCGAGATATATCGGGGACGACTTTTTTTAAGGGCCGAATCTAGTCTCATTCAATCGAACTGTCGTTCCTTACGAAATCTCAAAAGTTAACTTCCGCGTAGAAACAAAAATTATTGTCAGCATGTCAGAAGAGATTAAATAAATTAAAAAATATCAATATAAGTAAAACAAGCTAACAAAATGACTTTTATTACACACGGGTGCCGGGTTTCAGTGGTATCGGAGAGAGGGTACGAGACTTAGGATCACCTTTGAGCTTTATGTTAAGAAGATCTTCATTAGTTGAGTGTATTAGTGTGTTACACGGAACGTGTTTACAATGCGTCGAATTTTTTTTATCCGTCAGTACACATTCTATACCATAAAGAGCTCGCTGACGCTCACATATAACATCAATTTCATTTCGTGCCAATCGTGGGGAAAAAAATCTTTCATAAATTTAAATTAGCTTTTTCAAATTTCCCGGTCAGGCAACTTTCACGGTCATTGACTTGATAGTTTTTAACGAGGAAAGAAATACAACTCTAGAAGAATTATAAAAATAACAAAGCTAATGATGCTTGAAACTGAATTAAAATCGGCTCGAAAAGATCGAGTTCGACTTGACGGGTGACGTAAATATACAGTTCAAATAACGTTACATCGCATGCGCTCAACACAAGACAACTTCCGTTTATAGGCCTATTTGTAAACAAACAAATTTCAGCACGGTACAAAGGTTACTTTTTTTAAGAATCTTCTTTAGGACGCCAGATAACAACATATTTAATTCGACTACAATTAATAAGTAAATATAACTGATTTTTACATATATTATAATTCATGACACAAGTTTTGCGGTAATTATATGGAAAGGTGTGAAGTCTGAATTTATTTATCAGTCGTTCACTGATTCAGTCGCATATCCGATAACATGATAATGTGTATTGACGTCATTGTGAATGTGATATCGCAGATGTGTTTAGACTTTAATGTCGATATCTACATTATCTCAAGGATAATACATTGATAGTAGAGATACCTTAACAGTAAAACACGTGAATATGAGGAATCTTTGGGGCTAATAATAATATTAGGGACCGACCATTTAACTTGCAAAAGCCAAAACGGGGGGGGGGGGGGGGGGGGGATATATGGTCTTTTGTTTCGTTCAGAATTTTT
The DNA here is from genome assembly GCA_963383655.1 of Bathymodiolus septemdierum. Classification (NCBI taxonomy): domain Eukaryota; kingdom Metazoa; phylum Mollusca; class Bivalvia; order Mytilida; family Modiolidae; genus Bathymodiolus; species Bathymodiolus septemdierum. The sequence continues at coordinate 57,223,588 of OY726517.1, read as the reverse complement.
TTTTCGGACAACATGAGAGTTAGAATATTTATTTTTTTTGTCGCACAAAGCACAATTTTTTTTTCCAGAATTTAACATTAGGTTTTTTGACAAAAACTCTGAATCAGATTATTTTTTTTCCTCCACCAAAATCAGAATATTTTTTTCAGCAACATTGGGAATCAGAATATTTTTTTAGAAAAAAAACATAACCCCTCCTTCAAGTTAAATGGTCCGTCCCTTAGTAATAATCGTTTTACATGGGAAAAAAAATGACTGTTTTGAGTTTTTTGTATTTCTTTTTGTGTGGGGAGGGGGAGGGGGGGTACTTTACAAATTGCAATCTCCAAGACAAACCCAAGTGGAAAACAGTTTTTAAAATTGGGAATTTCTTACTGATAATTAAAAAGAAAACATACATATTACAGTACATAACATTGGGGAGGGGGAAACATTGTTGGCAACCTCAAATTGTTGTACAGGCTTTTTTACTGGACAGAACGGAATCTGTGATGTTTTGGTTGGTGTGCTCGCCTTGAATACAGTAGATCATTGGTTTAAGCCTTTGCCCGGTCAAACCAAACACTGAAATTGGTATTTTTTTAGGACAGGAGAAATCGGCATTTCTTTCTTCAAATTTTACAAAAATTTCTCAATGGAAATTGCAGCGTCAGATTATTTATTTTTTGCATCTGTCAGGTTGATTAATTTTTTTTTTTTGTAAAATTTGGCAACAGAATTGAAAAAAAGCCATACTCCCTTTAAAGGTTAAGTGGTTGTTCCCAATGAGATTTCACTTAAAATGGAATTTTTGGTTCAATTCCCTGTCTTAAATCAGGTGACCTACCAGTATACAGGCCCTTGTGGGTATCTGGTATGTACAATGTAAATAATCTTGTTGAATTTTTGTTGAAATATGTACATGTATGGAGTACACTATTCACATTTGTCCTGAGGGTAGGAAAGACACATTAGTGTTGTAATACCTTCCTACATGTACACATGGGTCAAGAGAACCAAATTGTAAATTTTAAAAGTTAACATTTTTTTTCTTTTATGCTTACAGATAATAGTAATGGCGGATACACAAGTCGCCGGTCATGTGACTAGACAGAATAGAAAAGTACAGTTTATAGATTCTATAAAGAAGGCTCTGTTTGTGATTGGTTCTCCTCTTCTTATATTTATAGCATTTAGGAACTCTGTTGTGTGGTATGTACATTAAGGTTAATCTAATTAAAATTAGGATATTTTTTGGGGCGATACACTCACATCTTACGAAATCCTGTATTGGGTGACGTAGAGGGTAACCGTTCATTCATCTTTGACCGTCCAATCATATACAAGACAGTTGACGAATGTTACTACAGCTCTCATCTTGTGCTTGGTTTTTAATATCTCGAATTACGAAATGTGGTAGTTTCTTCACTGATTGGACCATTGAAATTGTGACCCCTGATGTTGCCCTACATGGGATATCTTTATAATGTATTGCTACAGATATTATAGAGAGGAGGGGCAATCATGAATTTCTTTTAAATACATTAATTTTTATATCTTAATCAATGGTCTATTTGGAAAACCAGAAACAAATGTAAATATGACAAAATTCATATCAATCAAACTTTTTACTTTGTAGTATATGGAAGCTGACTTTAAAATCTGAACTAATGGGTTAGGGTTGAGGTTATGGTGTTTAATGCCACTTTCAACAATATTTCAGTTACATTGTGGAGCTCAGTTTTATAGGTGGAGGAAACTTGAGTGCCCAGAGAAAACCACTGACCTGTCGCATGTCACTGTCAACCTTTATAGCATAATGTTGTATTGAGTACAGTACACCCACCTGATCAGGATTCAAACTCACAACGACAATCTGAACTAAAAAGTTTGATTAAGACAGATTGTAATGATATAATAGATAACTTTAGAATTTTGACAATTTGCCCTTGATTAGTAATTAGTTATAATATCTGAGTACAAATACATGTACAGTCAAACCTGCCCAACCAGTCACCTGTATTTTCTTATCCTGTCATAGAAAATTTTATATGAATTTAACCTCTTTTCAGAGGTCACCTGTCTTAAAAGACTACTTTTTATTTGTCCCAAAGGTGACCTCTTAATACAGGTTTGACTGTATATATGTTGAAGTTATCACAAAATGACCTATAGATTGACTCACAGGTTCATGGTTTTAATATTAGATCAATTTAATTGTATTTTTCAAATGGTAAAATATGGATTTGAATCAATCTCTTATTAATCCTGGGTATTAAGAGATCTATCATTTATTGTAAAACAGGGAACATTAGAATTTTGTTTTCTTACCTGGTTTTTGTTAACAGGCGAGTTCAAAAATAAAGTTAGTATGTATTATGTTATAAAATACATATACATATAATGTATAGAGGGGCCATCATGGTCGTGATTGAATCATAAAAATATATACATATAGTGTATAAAATAAAAAGAAATGTGGGAGGAATTAGATAACTGAGACAACTTTTTTTTAACTGCCAGTAGAAAAGTATGGAGAGCGGGGTAGGGACGAAAATATTTAGCCTTTTGTAGTGGCTACAATGCGCCTACTTTCTTTCGAATACTACAAGAGGTCTTTCACATGCAAGAAGTGTGGCACTCTCCACAGGTTATAACATTGTTTACTCAGATTAGGCCAGATTTGTTTTTTTCTATGAAGCAAAGGTCAGAATTTTTTTCCATCTTTGGGTGGCAAGATTATTTATTTTATTTACAAAAACTGCCAGACTCCCCTGTGGTATCAATTTGTTGCCCCCAAAACAAACCAGGAAATAAACGAACCAAGTTATGAAATGGTTGGTGTCAAATTATGGACAAAATAAGTCGTATACAAAAATTTTGCCATTTTTTTTCTTGTTGATTTTTTAATTTCTTCTCTGACAACTCCAAATGTTTTCATCGTAATGGTTTTGAAATGTACATACTAATATTACATGTGATACGTTAGTTCCGATGAGGATTTTAAATTCTGAAATTTCTTGGTTCTGTTTCAATTTCCCCAAATGGGGCCCCGTGTCATTCATTATTACCGATTTCAATGTTTTTGTCCAGTTTTTCGAATAAACTGATTAAGTCAATGAAATTCATTGCAGTTGATAATCTTTAAGGTAAAACATACATGAAATAATTTCTTTGCAAGGCAAGAAATGCAAGAAATTTAACTTCTGGGTTTTTCCAATAATTGAATATTTGATTCCTGGCAAAAATTCATTTCGACCCTTTTAAGTGATATTTTAATGATATTAGGGATTACAGGTATATGGGCATGCAAAGTATTTTTGGATTGTTTTTACAATTAAATTGAAAAGAAACAACCTTCGTCACGAGTTGAAAAAATATATGTTAAAACGAGCTTTAATATCCCTTTAAAAATGCACAAAAAATTTATTTCTTACATAAAAATGTACATGTATATGTAATACAGTGAAACCTGTCTAAACTGACCAGTTTTTGTGTTCAGAATTGACAGTTGTTCAGTTTATACAGGTTAAATTAACTAGAGATTTCCTACACTGGGACAGTGACTGTATTTAAAGTTCAGTTTATACAGGATTCCAATTTATTCAGGGTTTGATTTAGACAGGTTTCACCATATAGATGATTTGCAAATAATAAAAAAATATAATATATATATTAAAAAAAAATATTTAAGCAAATTTTTAATTTAAAAATAAATAAATATTTAAATTTAGGAATCATAATTTATTTTTACTGAAAACGATTCACGATTGCAAATAAAAAATAATAATTTGGGAATGAAAGATCAATGATCATGAAGAATGAAATTACCCATCAGTCCCCCCAATTAAACCTCTCTTTAATTTAATTGTACTACACAACAAATTAAATCCGAAATCAGTGTGGTATTTTGTTCTCAATTTAAAAAAAAATTATATTGTATACTATAACATTTTCATGTTGTGTATATATTTATTTAAAATCTACCTATCTTAATTCCTGTTATGTATAACCTATTTCCAAAAAGGTAGGTAAATGCTATTTTTTTAAATGGTATAGAGGATCATTTTTTTTATCTGTATCAAATTAAGACTGGACAAAAGTTATCTAGGATGAGGCATATTTGGCCAGTGGACAGACAACTTTTGAACACTCAAATTCATCCAATGGACAGAAGTTGTCCACTGGATAGATGATTTATCCAGTGGATAACTTTATCCACTGTTTTGAACAACTAAACTTATCCAGTGGACAGAAGTTGTCCACTGAATAGATGATTTATCCAGTGGATAACTTTATCCACTGTTTTGAACAACTGAATTTATCCAGTGGACAAAATTTGTCCACTGAATAGATGATTTATCCAGTGGATAACTTTATTCACTGTTTTGAACAACCGAGCCCAGGTGATATGTTTGTACCTTACAGCTATATGTAATATAGATATAGGTAACATGTATATACTTTCCTTCCTTTTCCTACTACATGTACCAATATCAATATGTTGTTATTCAATAACCACAATTTTACTTTTACAGAAACGAATATAATTTAATGGCATACTGTACATGTGTGTGATAAAATGTGTTTGAACATTTTACGAAAATTCAAGATGTTTTTTTCTGTTTATTTCAAAAGATTGGATTTTTCAAATTGGAGATTTAAGATGTTAATATTGTTGTTGTACGATTTTTATTTGAGAAGACGTATGTTTCATGGAACAATACACATTTTTTACGTCATAATTATAAATTCTAAACGTGTTACTATATTTAGGCATCTACAAAGTTTCTGGGGAGCTTCTGGGAACTTCTGGCAGAATCAATGGGATAATGTTTATGAATTGTTTGGACGGAATGACCTAGCAGTTGGAGTTATAGGTATATATAATATTGTATATCAATGAAAATGGGGGTTAGAATTATCAGGATTAACACCACTGTCAACAATATTTCAGGGGCCCTCGTGGTCATGAGCATATGGTAGTTGAATTTACAACTATTTGTGCAATCAGTGTCTATGACCACTAAAGTTGTGAGTTCAAACTTCGTTCATTGCGAGGTGTACTCAATACAACATTATGTGATAAAGTTTGTCAGTGGTTTTCCCTGGGGGTTACGGTTATCACGTTTAACACCACTGTCAACAATGTTTGATTTTATTTCGTGGCAGTCAGTTTAATTGGTGATGTACTCAGAGAAAACCACCGACCTGCCACAAGTTACTGACAAACTTTATCATCAGATGAAATACAGTCAATCTCGTTTTTTGTTATTCTTCACAAATGAAAAATGGATTTATATACAAAAAAAATTTACAATGTATTGTCCAATCTCAGAGAAAACCAAAATTGGCTGAAATATTACTTGGATGGTTATTAATATTATTTTTGTTTAATTCAGAAATTCAACATGTTGTTAGGGCAATTATGCTGTCTAATTGAGTGAAATTTATAATATCTGCTTCTCAAAAACTGCATATGTGATGACCCACTGCATAGTTAGTGTTGTTTTTTTGTTGGTCAGAAATCAAAGATGGCCGTTACTCCAAGACAAAGTTTTAACATACAGATAGTACCATGTTGGAAACTGAATAAAAAGATTTGTGAAAAACTAGAACCCTAATTGAACCCAAGCTCTATTGTCTTTTTAGTGTCGATTGGAAATCCCAGATGGTCAACATACACAGGACATGGTTTAACATAGGACCCTATAGGAAAGTGAATTCAATAATTTTATCAGAAACTGTTGTTGAATTGTGACCTGTGAGTTTGATTTCCACCTGTGATGAGGTTTACTAGATAATTAATGTCAGAGACTTCCGACAGATTCATGGTTTTCTGTTGATGGTTCGACCTTTAATACAAGGGGTGGATCCAGGGGGGGCACCCCTCCTTAAAATTGTAAAAAAAATAAGATTTTTTGGCATAAAATCATGATTTTTCACACGAAATACCCCAAAAAGTTTCGCGCCTCCCTCCGCAATTTAAAAAAATTTGATTTTTTTGGCGTAAAATCGTGATTTTTCACACGAAATACCCCAAAATTTTTCGCACCTCCTTCCGCTCGGCGCAATTTTTTTAAGTGAAACCCCCCCCTAACTTGGAATCCTGGATCCGCCCCTGAATACAGTCATAAAACTTTTGAGTATGATTATCGTAATCATACACCTAAAGCATCAAATCACTGTAGTTATTGGATGCATTTTTCTGATTGGGTGCTGTCATAGTCATGATCGTATGGTAGTTGGATTAACAACTACCAGTGCAATCTGCCTATCACAACTAAAATTGTGAGTTCGAATCCCGCTGATGGCGAGGTGTACTCGATACCACATTGTGTGATAAAGTTTGTCAGTGACTTGCAACAGGTTGGTGGTTTTCTCCAGATACTCTGGTTACCTTTACCAATAAAACTGACTGCCACGATATATCTGAAATATTGTTGAAAGTGGCATTAAACACCATATCCATAACTCTTATTCTGAATGGCCTGTTTTTGAGTGCGAATACAAAACTCATACTTGAAAGTATTGCTACTGTAAGCCCTGGTTCCCTCCACAAAAACAACTGAATGCCATGACATTCTGTAACTTAAATTTAATTACATTACATTATCTGTTCTAGGTAGAATTTTATTTACTAATGGTGTAATATGGGATGACATTATCTGTTCTAGGTAGAATTTTATTTACTAATGGTGTAATATGGGATGACATTATCTGTTCTAGGTAGAGTTTTATTTACTAATGGTGTAATATGGGATGACATTATCTGTTCTAGGTAGAATTTTATTTACTAATGGTGTAATATGGGATGACATTATCTGTTCTAGGTAGAATTTTATTTACTAATGGTGTAATATGGGATGACATTATCTGTTCTAGGTAGAATTTTATTTACTAATGGTGTAATATGGGATGACATTATCTGTTCTAGGTAGAGTTTTATTTACTAATGGTGTAATATGGGATGACATTATCTGTTCTAGGTAGAATTTTATTTACTAATGGTGTAATATGGGATGACATTATCTGTTCTAGGTAGAATTTTATTTACTAATGGTGTAATATGGGATGACATTATCTGTTCTAGGTAGAATTTTATTTACTAATGGTGTAATATGGGATGACATTATCTGTTCTAGGTAGAATTTTATTTACTAATGGTGTAATATGGGATGACATTATCTGTTCTAGGTACAATTTTATTTACTAATGGTGTAATATGGGATGACATTATCTGTTCTAGGTACAATTTTATTTACTAATGGTGTAATATGGGGAGCTAATGCGTTATTACTGATTCTTGATGCTACTGGGAAACCAAGTTTTCTACTGAGGTACAAAGTTCAGGAGGAAAAACAAGTGCCTGTAAGTATACTAAGTAACATGCCATTTAATACTTCTGACTTTTCAAAATTCTCTTCTTAGATATATTTTGTTTCCTTAGCTGGCTTTTGGAATTAAGAATTTAAAAGGGATGTCATAAATGCTAACTCTTCATGGCAGTCTTTGCCGTAATTTTTGCCCGAAAGCCAAATTTAGAAAACATTTCTATTTATTCAAACAAATTCTTTCATAATTTTCACTTGTCCAAATTCAGTTTTACTTGTCCCGGGTTTTGGGCAAGTGGATTAGCTCGAAGACTGTCATGGTCCAGCAGAGTTCTAAACAAATTATACACTTAAGTCTATAATTTTCACTGAACATAACAAGCTTAGATTTGAGTAAAAACTGATACTTAAGTGCTAGATTTTTAGTTTTTTCTATTCTCTTTAGGAATCCAGTTCTGGCCTCTATGGTCCTAAAACCTTTTTTTTTACTCAATCTAAACACTTAGTAAGAAATGATATGGATGTAATGAACATGAAAGATTATTCAACATTACACTTAGACACACATTAATGTGAAGGAACAGCTTATTGTAAGAAAGGATATGGATGTAAATGAACATGAGAGACTATCAAACTTCACACTTAGACACAAATTAAAGTAAAGGAACAGCACTTTTATTGCTGTTCTACATTTAACAGTCACAGTAGGGTTTTCAATAAGGAGAATAACTAATACTTTGAAATGAGTATGAAACGGACCCTGAGTCTGTAATGGAGTGGACCCTAATCTGTAATGGAGTGGACCCTAGTCTGTAATGGAGCGGCCCCTAGTCTGTAATGGAGCGGACCCTAGTCTGTAATGGAGCGGACCCTAGTCTGTAATGGAGCAGACCCTAGTCTGTAATGGAGCAGACCCTAGTCTGTAATGGAGCGGTCCCTAGTCTGTAATGGAGCGGACCCTAGTCTGTAATGGAACGGACCCTAGTCTGTAATGGAGCGGACCCTAGTCTGTAATGGAGCGGACCCTAGTCTGTAATGGAGCGGTCCCTAGTCTGTAATGGAGCGGTCCCTAGTCTGTAATGGAGCGGACCCTAGTGTGTAATGGAGCGGACCCTAGTCTGTAATGGAGCGGACCCTAGTCTGTAATGGAGTGGACCCTAGTCTGTAATGGAGAGAACCCTAGTCTGTAATGGAGCGGACCCTAGTCTGTAATGGAGTGGACCCTAGTCTGTAGTGGAGCGAACCCTAGTCTGTAATGGAGTGGACCCTAGTCTGTAATGGAGAGGACCCTAGTCTGTAATGGAAACCAAAGTCTATAAAATTGGTATTTGTTGCTTCTCCTCTAAGCATGCAGTATGAAGGAGAAAGAGCAAAGACTGGTTGGCTCGGAATCGGGATAATGTTTCCCAGTGGGGCGACATGTCTACCAACGGATTGTTTCAGTGATCTAGCACTATAAAAATCCAACTAAGCGTGTTGGTCTGGTACAAAGCAGACCTCATCGTCATCTCATTGAAAATTAACTTCTTCTCGCCATGATATAGATGAAAAATTGCTGAAATGGCATTAAACAACAATCACTCACTGGCAAGCGATGTACAATTTTTTTTTAAATTTCAGATTGACAGACAAAAGCTTAAGAAGGCTGTAAAGGTTGTATTATTTAATGGATTTTGTGTGTCCTTTTTCATCACTTTGGCTGGTGTTTATCTCATGAAATGGCGGGGTTGTGCATTCAGTGGTGAAATGCCAACATTTCAGTGGGTACTGATAGAACTAACGATCTGTAGTCTGGTGGAAGAAGTTGGATTCTACTACTCGCACAGGTAAATTAATTAATTAAGGTCTCAGACACAGGTAGATAGATTAATTAAAAATGACCCCCTTCAATTATCCAAGATGGCCACCACAGCTATATAGATTAAGTAAAAATTACCCTTTCAAATATCCAAGATGTCCACCACATCTGATTATGCAACTTTTGATTTTGCAGCATTTCTGACATCCGATTTAACTAAAATGTTGTAATTACATTTAAATTGATAAAATATAGATCAAGCTTGATTTTGAGATATCTGACTGTTATTGTTCCAGAGTTATGACCCATAATTATATGTTAAACTGTCAAGTTTTTGTGACTACATGTAAGTCCATTTCCCTATTAATACAACCTTGGTTCACCATATTTGATCCATGCATTGATCATGGAGGGTGCATGTCAGCCAGGCATGTGTCTTCTGACCTTGACCTCATTTTTATGGCCTACTGACTTTGTTATATTTACGTCGGGTTTTCGTGATTAGGTCAGTTTCCTCATTTTCATACAACCTAGGCTCACCATATTTGGTCCACACATTGATCATATGTCATCCAGGCATTTGTCACCTGACCTTGACCTCATTTTCATGGTTTACTGACTTTGTTAAATTTATGTTAAGTTTTTTATGATTAGGTAAGTTTTGTCATCTTGCCATACAACCAATTTTGCCATAATTTTGGTTTACCTTGATATTGGAGGGTACATGTGCAAATTTATGCATATGTCACCTTACCTTAATTTCAGTTTACATGTGGTACTTTGAAATAGTTTATTTTCTGACAAATTTCACACACGATATGCAGAGGGCAGACATAGATCTGTGTCTACACATGTTGGTTTATGTATGTTATCTTAAATCCTGCTGATTATTGAATGAAATTAGAATTTTAAAAGTAGCTTTAAATGAATAATATACAGGTCAAGTTTGTTCTTGCAATATCCTTTCAACAATATTTTGGCTAACATCTCCGGTGACCGACCACAGGCCCTCTGGGCCTATTTAAAAAAATATTTGCTGGACACCCTACATTTTTTGTATTACAGTTACTATTACAATTAGTTATTGACTTGGTCATAGAAGTAGTGCGTATACACATCCAATGCAATGCACAACCTAATATGGTAACATTGTACATGTATTATTATAATCATAAATTTATCTTTTTATTTGTAGACTAATGCACCACCCTAGACTGTATAAACACATCCACAAAATCCACCATGAATGGACTGCTCCTATTGGAATTATCTGTATATATGCTCATCCTATAGAGCACGCTATCAGTAACGTCTTGCCTATCATGCTAGGACCAATTATAATGAAATCACACTTGGCGACAGCGTGGATGTGGTTTTTTGTAGCATTGGTTTCCACGACGATTGCCCACTGTGGATATCACTTCCCATTCTTGCCATCACCAGAAGCACACGACTTCCATCACCAGAAGTAAGGTTTTACCAGATAGAAAGCCAAAAAATCATTTACCAGGTAGTCCACCTCTTATAAGGCTACTCCCACCAAAGGCCATCCTGTATATCAGGCCACTCCCACCAAAGACCATCCTGTATATCAGGCCACTCCCACCAAAGGCCATCCTGTATATCAGGCCACTCCCACCAAAGACCATCCTGTATATCAGGCCACTCCCACCAAAGGCCATCCTGTATATCAGGCCACTCTCACCAAAATCCACCCTCTTATCAGGCCACTTCCACCCCTCTTATCAGACCACTCCCACCAAAATCCACCCCTCTTATCAGGCTATTCCCACTGAAGGTCATCCTGTATATTAGGCCACTCCCACCAAAATCCACCCTCTTATCAGGCCACTCCCACTCAACAGCCACCCCTCTTATCAGACCACTCTCACCAAAGTCCACCCCTCTTATCAGGCTACTCCCACCCAAGGCCATCCTGTATATCAGGTCACTCCCACCAAAATCCACCCTCTTATCAGACCATTCCCACAAAAGGCCTCTCATGCCAGAATTTTTGGATGGCTGCCTTGTTATACATACATTATATAAACAAAAACACCCAGTGATTGATTGATATATTGCTTAACATCCAGCGAGTAGTATTTCAGCTATATTCAGGACGAGAACAAGTTCAACAATATATAAATACTATATAGAAATGAGGGAAGGGATGAGTCAACCAGGTCAACAACTTGACTGCCACTGGTGAGTTGGACAGGGAGGGATAGGTCAACTGGGTCAACAACTTGACTACCACTGGTGAGTTGGACAGGGAGGGATGGGTCAACTGGGTCAACAACTTGACTGCCACTGGTGAGTTGGACAGGGAGGGATGGGTCAACCGGGTCAACAACTTGACTGCCACTGGTGAGTTGGACAGGGAGGGATGGGTCAACCGGGTCAACAACTTGACTGCCACTGGTGAGTTGGACAGGGACGAAATATTTAGTCTTCTGTAACGGCTACAATGAGGGAGGGATGGGTCAACAGGGTCAACAACTTGACTACCACTGGTGAGTTGGACAGGGAGGGATAGGTCAACTGGGTCAACAACTTGACTGCCACTGGTGAGTTGGACAGGGAGGGATGGGTCAACCGGGTCAACAACTTGACTGCCACTGGAGAGTTGGACAGGGATGACATATTTAGTCTTCTGTAGCGGCTACAATGAGAGAGGGGATGGGTCAACCAGGTCAACAACTTGTCTGCCACTGGAGAGTTGGACAGGGATGAAATATTTAGTCTTTTGTAGTGGCTACCATGTGCCTGCTCTTTTTCAAAATCTACAAAAGAGATCTTTAATGTACAGGGAGCATGGCACTCTCCAAGCGTGTTGCCCACTATGGTCCAGTCTGACTTTCACCATTATAACCTCACAAACCCACATCCTCCACCTGGGGACATTCTCAGCAGTTCTGTGGGTTTCTGGGAATCTTCACCAGTACCCAGGACTCGAACCTCATGGTGTCAAAAGTCAGAAGGATTGATGATTTTATTTTGATTTATCTGGATTTTCCAGTAATCGTAGGTACATGAATTGAAAGCTACTATGATATACAAATAGTCTTACTATTTTATGAATTATACATTATTGCTGTGTAACTGGTAATTTCTGTGGTATTCTGCAGTCAACTCCAGACTGCAGAAATTAAAATAGCAGAATATTATGTAAAATAAATATTAAATGTCCTTCATACATGTTCAGTAGCATTCTTCTACTGATACAGAAAGGAGGTCAATTTTGGTGATTATTTTGAAAAAAAGATCAAAATAAATTTTACTTTTCATGAAATTATAGGTTATCGATCTGTAAATTTTATTTCTAATGGAGGGTATGATGTTTGCATTAAGTTTGACCCTTGTCTGTATCATATGTACATCCGACATTAAGTTTCCACTCAATAACTTACTGGTAATTTCTCCATAAACAAAACATTTGAAATTTTTACATAAAGTTAGGGACCATGAAATGAAGGCCAGAAATCTGTTCTGGAGTTATGCCCCTTTTTACTTTCAAATCAGCTAGAAGGGGGGAACATCCAGGTAATATGATCACATTCTCCCATTTTTGATTTTTGTAAATAAGCTTAAATTAATTTTCTGTTATAGGTTTACCAACTGTTTTGGTGTTTTGGGAGTGCTTGATCGACTGCACGGAACTGACAATAATTTCAGAGCCAGTAAAGCTTACGAGAGACACATCATGTTACTGAGTCTGACTCCTCTGTCACAGCAGTATCCAGACAAGAAAGTTGTTGCCAAAGGAAAATGTGAATAGATTGACGGCCCCAATTTGTTGACGAATCAAGTGCTTTTGTAGATAATTGGAGATTTGTGATAGACATGAATAACTTAATGTTGATCCTAATTACCGTAAAACTGGTAATTTCTGCAGTGTGAAATTTCTGCGATTTGGTCTAAAAAGATGATATTTAATTTTTGCGGATTTTTTTTTCTGCGGATTGAAAATCTTGGCACCGAAAAACAAATTGTTTGTATTACAGGAAGCAAAAACTGAAGCGATGTTGCGATAAACAACTGGTGCACATTACAGTGATCCTTAGAAGTAAAAACATATTTAGTTCTTTAGAAAGTTTTCAAATGTTACAACTTCTGAATACACATTTGGTTAACTTCAAATTTGTCTTAAGAAATTATTTTTTCACTGTTTTCGCGATCTATTTTGTTGACAGGAAATGCGAAGTCAACAGTTGGATCGATATCGGTATAAACTTTATATATTTTGGATGTATATTTTTAATGTCGAATTTTTATACTTTATCATATAACAATTTTTTTTAAAGAATTATGATTGGAAGCAATTGTATTCAATTATTTTAGTATAATGTAGACATAAAAACTTGGGTTAACCGGAATTCTACTACTACCAGTACATTTCTATTTGTTTGGTCTTTAGATGAATCCTGTGATCACACAGTTTGATTTTATTCAATCGAAGCTACTACAACAATTTAAAAAAAAATTCTAATGTTAATTTATGAAATAACAATTTTAAATATTGCTTTAATAAACTTTATTATGATTGTAAACATTTAATCAGGTGATTGTTTCAATTATATTGTCGGTGTCAGCTTGGTACAATCATATTTCTTGATCTGGAGTAATTGTAATTAACAGGTAAAAATCATCATGCCACAGCTAAATAACCTTTAATTGTTGTGTAAACATTTTATATAGTACCAGGTTTTGTTTATCTGGATATATTAATTACGACTAATTAAATATTTGACACTTGCGGAAGAATCGGAGTTAGCGTTTGAAAACGTATTTTGTACGGGACATTAAACATTTATTTTACATAATATTCTGTAATTTTAATTTCTGCGGTCCGGAGTTTACCGTAGAATACCGCAGAAATTAGATTGCAGCAGAAATTACCAGTTATACAGTATATTAAATACAGTAGTCCACCTCTTATAAGGCCACCACGTCTGCAATGAAAAATCAACCTGATAAGAAGAGTTGTCTCTATTGAGGGGGACAGTTAACTGGTATTTTACTATTTCAGTGCATCTGAAATCTAGTCTTTGTGGAAGGATCTTTATAAGAGGAGTGGCCTTTTGTGGGAGAATCTTTATAAGAGGGGGTGGGTGGGCTTTGGTGGGAAGGTCTTTACAAGAGGGCTGGCCTTTGGTGGGAGGGTCTTTATAAGAGGGGTGGCCTTTGGTGGGAGGGTCTTTATAAGGGGGGTGGCCTTTGGTGGGAGGAGCTTTATAAGAGGGGTGGCCTTTGGTGGGAGGGTCTTTATAAGAGGGGTGGCCTTTGGGGGGAGGAGCTTTATAAGAGGGGTGGCCTTTGGTGGGAGGGTCTTTATAAGAGGGAGATTACTGTATTATCAGAATTTTAATTAAACTAGTCATTGATTTAAGTAAAATTACCGGTATGCAAAATGAGAAATTAAAAAAAAATACAGATTTTCTTCAACTTGCTCCTTTATGTATTGTATCATGCAAAATATTTAAAATATACTATATAGTTCTTAATTTTGTGATTTAAAATTTGAAGAAAACTAAATCTATCTATCGCTATTGTTTGATGTTTCCGTGTGACTATTTATTAATATTCAAAATAAATTAATATTAATTAGAGAAATCATAAAAAAATATGTTTTGTTGCATTGGTAGATATTCTTTTCTTACGTAGGAAACCCTTCACATAATGTTTGTTTTGCCCAAACCAGATCCATTGGTGTTGGATATGGAAATTATTTTCTTCTTTGGAAATGTGTTAAAATCTGGAATAAGATACCTTATTGCTATGGAAACTTTGAAATATCCAGAAATATTTAAAAAAAACAACAAAAAAACCCACCATTTTTTAAGAAAAAAAGAATTAGAATAAGCACATTTGTTTTTCTGGTTGGTCATGTTGGGACAAACAAACAATTTTTCACCAGTGGCAGTAATTACAGCCCTACCCCTTTATTCATTTATTTAATGTATGTTATTTATTTGGGTTGTGCTACATTCTGATTTTCACTATAAAAAAACCACACACTGGTATAAAACTTATACTCCAATAGGTAAAGAAAAACATTGATTGGAATATGTGTCAATATAATTTACCTGTAAACACAGTTAAACCTGTCTAAGCCAAACCTCGGTGTGACCAGTTTTATATTCGTAATAGACAGGTGTTTAGTTTATAAAGGTTAATTTTTAAAAGATTTCCTACCTTGGCGGTTCGCGAAGTGGAAATTTGAATTTATTGGTCCGAATCAAATTTATTTTTATATAGTTCTAAATAAAAACTGAAAAATTTACTGGTCAGAACGAAATTTTACTGGTCTTGGGCCGGAGGACCGGTGGTGATCGTGAGGACTGCAATAGGACTTTATTTAAATTTCAGTTTATACAGGATTCTGTTTTATTCAGGGTTCAGTTTAAACAGGTTTCTGTTTAATTCAGGGTTCAGTTTAGACTGGTTTCACTGTGTTTATGTCTGATAAATTTGTTGTCATTTTATTATGGGAAAGCACTAACGGTATATTCACAAATTTCCATCCTCGTTATCTTTATGCTCTTAATACTTCCTTCCCCATGTCAAAAAAATAAGTAGCTGTTGTGAAGAATTTCTTTGATAAAATGTCATACTTAAAAAGTCAAAATTGCAATCGGTGCCTATCACCACTAAAATTGTGAGTTTGAATCCTGCTCATGGCGAGGCGTACTCAATACAACGTTATGTGATAAAGTTTGTCAGTGACTTGTGACAGGCCGTTGGTTTTCTCCTGGTACTCTGGTTTCCTCCACCAATAAAACTGACCGCCACGATATTACTGAAATATTGTTGAAAGTGACGTTAAACACCATAACCCTAAGCCTAAAGTCAAAATTATATAGATTTTTTTTTTTATTGAGAAAATTTACTTATTAGATTAAATTCAGTTTAGATGAGATCTATTATATATTTTCATTAGATTGAAATCTCAGTCTGTTTTCAGAATGAATATTTCGATAACTGTGTCATTGTGTTTTTGATTTTTTTTTTTACAAAAAAAAAATATAGATGAGATGTTTATATGATATTTATGTTCACAATAGTCAATAAAGATCAAGAGATTTTTTTCTTATTTTCGACTTTTGAGACCTTTTTAAAGATAAAGATTCAAGAAATTTTTCTTACTTTTCAACTTTTGAGACCTCAGTATTATATGAGATTATTAGTGGAAGACCTGCAATTCTGAATAACACAGGTCAAGTAGTTTATGGGATTATTTAACCGAGTGATAAATTTTAAACAGCATTTTTTCATTTTTGTAGCATGTAGATTGCAGGTTGTTTTTGTCATCAGCATTATTTACGTTTTGATGTGTCCTGTAATTTTATCACAGATTCAACTAATACATTTGTCATTTTATGTGGAAATCTAATTAAAATTAGATGTTTGTTGTATCTTTTTTTTTTATTTTCTTTATGGACATGCTAACATCTAACGAAATCCCATGTTAGGGTTCACATTTTCAACCGACCAATCAGTTGTGAGAATATTGAATTTCTAGATATTCATGTGAGGTCATGTTACGTTTCACATTTTCAACCGACCAATCAGATGTGAGAATATTGAATTTTTAAATATTCATGTGAGGTCATGTTATGGTTCACATTTTCAACCGACCAATCAGTTGTGAGAATATTGAATTTGTAGGTATCAATACCGAGTACATGCCATCAGCTGTTATCCGATTGGTCAATTTATTTAACTAACTTGCATATGATTGGACGATCATTGATAAATGAAAGGTTACCTGACATGACCCCAAACAGGATGTTGTTATATGTTAGTGGGGGCCGTCGTGGTCATGATCGTATGGTAGTTGGATTTATAACAACCTATTCCATCAGTGCCTATTACCACTAACGTGAGTTTGAACCCCGCTCAGGCGTGGTGTACTCGATAGGTTGTCAGTGACTTGCGGCAGGTCAATGGTTTTCTCCGGGTACTCCGGTTTCCTCCACCAATAAAACTGACCGCCATGATATAGCTGAAATATTGTTGAAAGTGGCATTAAACACCAAAACCCAAACCCTATCCATAGATGTTAGTGTATCACCAAAGAAGAAAACCCAGTAAAAATGACACAACAGACATTTAACTTTAATTTGATTGTTTTAAGTGGCGATTGTTTATGTAGTAGACCTTCTTTGCAGTGTGTAAGTGATACATGGCCAGTAAAAGAAAATAAATTACTATGAATGCATTGTGATATTCTTAAGAAGGGGAAGTAACTGCCAAAATGATCGACCTCATGTGTCTTATTGCTTATTGTAAAAAATAATTTTGTTGTTGAAATTTTTCATGTTTTTTTTATGATACACCTGTCTTTAGACGAGACATATTATGCTATACATGTTATCTTTCTGTCCGTCCAACATAGCATGTTGAGTAACTCTATTTTGTCTTGATGGATTTTTTCAAACTTGACAAGATTACCCCTGTAATAGGAATAAGTGATCTGAGGATATGTATACCTTTTTCCCAATTTGACCTACGTCATTCCAGAGGAGGGACCGTCGTGGTCATACGGTAGTTGGATTTACAACTATCTATGCAATCAGTGCCTATCACCTCCTAACGTTGTGAGTTCGAATCCCGCTCAGGCGAGGTGTATTCGATACAATATTATGTGATAAAGTTTGTCAGTTATTTGCTGTGGGTCTGTGGTTTTTTTTTCTCCTGGTACTTTGGTTTCCACCACCCATAAAACTGACTTCCATAACTGAAATATTGTTGAAAGTGGCATTAAACACCATAACCCTAACACCAGTCATTCCAGAGTTATGGGGCTTTATCCCATGAATTTTAGTTTGTTGTAAACATGTGGCACACTAACCCCCACCGTGCCATGACCTATTTTGATCAATCTTCACCAGATTATTTGGAATGATAGTCTGTGGGTCTGTCTATGTTTTAACATGTTTCATTCATGTTGTCTGAGACCAATCTGATTAATCTCTCACTTGCTCCCCTTGACTGACATGTCACAGTTTGAAAGATCTGCAGGTCACATGCGAGTGACCCCCCATGTCATGAATATTTAATGAGATGATAAATATGGGTTATGACCTTTTTTGACCAATCAAATTGCTTGTAGTGAATATTGCAGTTTATTTTATTTTTATTTTAACACTTTCATAGTCTCCTAATAGCCAATGGGGTTTCCTCAGAGCTCGCACGTTGTGACATATCAGTAAGATGAGCCAGCAATACATGTTAGATGTGATATTAATCAGATTGGTTTGAGACGGGTGTATAACACATATAGGGCACAGTAGTTTATTTGTTTATGTATACATGTAAGTCAATTTACATTTTCATTTTGTTTTTTTGCTTTTGAAATAAATTAGTTTCTGTTGTATTATGTGTTTTTTTTGGTCTAGATCGTATTCATATGTCTTACATTCAGTGCCTTCATCTGGTTTTAGTGCCTATCACCACTAAAGTTTTGAGTTCGAACCAAGTTCATGGCGAGGTGTACTCGATACAAAATTATGTGATAAAGTTTGTCAGTGACTGACAACAGGTCGGTTGTTTTCCCCGGTTACTCTGTTTTCCTCCACCAATAAAACTGATTACCATAATATAACTGAAATATTGTTGAATGTGGCATTAAACACCATAACCCTAACCTAACCTGTGTCTTTATTACTTTGATAAAATTTACTTATATTAAACAATTATTTTTTCCACATTAATAATAGTTTTATTAATAAAAATGAATCAATGCATTGATTTTAAGTTCACTTGAACCAAAGGGTCATCTGAAATATTGTCATCACTTTGAAGTCTGTCCTTCTCTTCGTCTTCCAAATTGCTGCCCTGAAACGTTTACGTTTTAATCTTCTTCACTGAAACCACAGGTGCCAATTTTGATAGTCTTAAAAGTTTTTTTTCGATCAGAATCAGAATCAGAATCAAGAGGCCCAAATGTGCCAAAGGAAAATGTGCTGCCTATGTTTTATGAACAGATTTTACCTAATATACATAATATATGGTGTCAGAGATAAAAGGAGGCAAAAAGAAACCAACACAGTCTTTATGCGATTGCAAAAAATTTGTGGTCCGTCGTTTGTTTTGCAGACAGAATGGTTTCTATGAGTTAATTTAAGTTGTAGTGGATGGATACTTCTGTATTTTGACCACTATGATCATTGGCACTAAATAAAGGTTGGTAGTGATTTAGGGGTATTGTAATCCTACCCGTTTCCAAACAAGAGGCCCTAAGGTGCAAAAATGAATGTTATCTGTACACAGATTTTTTTTTTTTAATGAATTTGTTAGGAACATCCCTTTCAGAAAAATGCATAGCATTATGTAACTTGCTGTTTTTGACATAAAAAGAGTCCAAGGGGGGGGGAGATTTTCATTTTTTTTCAATTTTTCAACCATTGTTAATGCACTTTTTTGCAAAATGATCATCTTAATGAGTATTTGGGATATTATTTCAAAAAGGAACCCATGCAAATTCCAAAATTTCGCACATTTGGAAGGTACATGGAATTTTTCATCTTATTTTGATGCAGTTATTTTTTCTTTGAATTGATTGGGTCAAGAGATTGTGGTAGTATGTCGATAGATTTCGATTATCTCGTATGGTTTTGGAGATAAACTCCACCAAAACGAGACAACAAAAGCCGAATTATGTGAACTTTCTTATTTTAAAACACATTTTCAAGGAAAAGAGGGTTCCAACCAAAGCATCTCCGGTTCTGCAATTGATATTATTTGTGGATACTTGATTAAACTAATAGCACATAGGATTCAGCAAATCCTGACAACAAAGTATACAAATGTTCATGCCTTCCATGCGTCGGCCTAAAAGGTTGAATGGCGAGTGCGTGTGTGTGTTCTTCCTTTTTAATCACGATTTGTGATGTCATCATTAACGACCAAGATTGGGTTGTACAAACCCCAATTAAATCTTAAGTGTAAATTGATTTCATATACATTTCAAGTAATTTTAAGTGTCACTTATGTTTTAATTGACACTTAAATTTAAACCAGTCCAGAGGCTCTTATAAATTCCCCAATTATCTAAGGCTTGTTAAAAAGTGTGTCACATAATTATCGAATTATAGGTCAGACCCCTATCTTACTAGTCCATATAGCATCCATCGTCGATAACCCATGGGTAATTGTCGACGATCGGCAAGCAACTGGTAAGCTTTATCACTTGTGGTTGCGAGTCGAGTGCACCTTTTTTTTAACTCACCTGGCCTTTAGGCCATGTGAGCTATTGCCATCACTTTTCGTCTGTCGTCCGTTCGTCAACATTTCACATTTTAATCTTCTTCTCAGAAACCACTGGGTCAATTGCAACCAAACTTTGATGGAATGGCCCTTGGGTGGTTCCCTTCCAAAATTGTGTCCGGTGATCCTGACTTCCAACCAAGATGACCACCAAGTTAAAAATAGAAAAAAGGGGGATGAAATTTAAAAAAAATCTTCTCTGAAACTACAGAGCAAATCTCAACCAAATTTTGCTGAAATGATCCTTGGGTGATCCCCTTCCAAAATTGTGTTCGGCATTTCAGATCCGCGACCAAGATGGCCACCACAGCCGAACTTAATTTAACATAGGACCTTATGGGAAATTTCCATAAAAATCTTGTCTGAAACCATTTGCTCAATAAGAACTAAATTTTGATGAAATAGTCATTGGATGGTTCTCTTCCAAAAATGTGTTCGGCGATTCGGCCCTTCGACCAAGATGGCCCCCACAGCCAACTTAGCTTAACGGGACCCTATGGGAAATTCACATAAAAATCTTCTCCTCAGAAACCACTGGGCCAATTGCAACCAAACTTTGGTGGAATGGTCCTTGGATGGCCCCCTTCCAAATTGTGTCCGGCGATTCGGCCCTTCGACCAAGATGGCCCCCACAGCCGAACTTAGCTTAACGGGACCCTATGGGAAATTCACATAAAAATCTCCTCAGAAACCACTGGGCCAATTGCAACCAAACTTTGGTGGAATGGTCCTTGGATGGTCCCCTTCCAAAATTGTGTCCGGTGATCCCGACTTCCAACCAAGATGGCCACCAAGCTAAAAATAGAAAAAAGGGGGGATGAAATTAAAAAAAAATCTTCTCATCTGAAACTACTGAACCAATCTCAACCAAACTTTGCTGAAATGATCCTTGGGTGGTCCCCTTCCAAATTTGTGTCCGACATTTCAGACCTCCGACCAAGATGGCCGCCACAGCCGAACTTAATTTAACATAGGGACCTATGGGAAATTCCCATAAAAATCTTCTCCTCTGAAACCATTTGCTTAATAAGAACTAAATTTTGATGAAATAGTCATTGGATGGTTCTCTTCCGAAAATGTGTCCGGTGGTTCGGCCCTTCGACCAAGATGGCCCCCACAGCCGAACTTAGCTTAACATAGGACCCTATGGGAAATTCACATAAAAGTCTTCTTGTCTGGAACCAGTTGCTCAATTGGAACCAAACTTCGATAAAATAGTCATTGGATGGTCCTCTTCCAAAATTGTGTCTGGTGGTCCCGCCCTCTGACCAAGATGGCTGCACAGCTGAACTTAGTTTAACATAGGACCCTATGGGAAATTCACATAAAAACCATCTTGTCTGGAACCAGTAGCTCAATTACAACCAAACTTTGATGGAATAGTCATTGGATGGTCCTCTTCCAAAATTGTGTCCGGCAGTCGCGCTCTCCCACCAAGATGGCCACCACAGTGCAGTTGCGTTGTTATTGAAAGCAGCTTTGATCCAGGTGAGCGATTACAGGCTCCTGTGAGCCTCTGGTTGTAATTTACAAAGCCGGGCGCGAACCCACGCCGTATTGGTGACAAAAAGTATATGTACAATGTATATGGTTTAATGAGAATAAAGATATATATAAAGACGCAGTGTCTAGACTTTGCCTGGGAAAGATTAAAATATTTTGATTTAAATTGTGTCAGATTATTTCAGTTTTATATAACATAAACAAGAAATATCAAATATTAAATGGATCTTTTTTTTTAACAAATACCCAACTTATATAATCTTGCATAGGTAGTAGAAACGCATTTAAATGTATAAACGTTGACAAGCGGCGCTCCAACACAACAACAACAAACGGTCAAACCCGTATAAGGCGACCTTCCGGTTACACAAGACAGGTGGTCGCTTAATAAAGGACAAAGTCCTTATAACAGTAAGCTGTCCGATTTTTCCTTCTATACTGATAGCCAAATATCTGTTCACCGGAAGTTTAAAAAATAGATCAATTGATAATTTAGAAACGCAAAAGAAATATATTTCAATGAAAAATTCCCAATTTTTTAATTATTTACTCTATGCAAAATCGAAATAAACTTGAAATAAAATTCTAATAAAAAAATCTCTTTCTACGAAACTCCCGACGGAAGAGCGGCGTACAGTAGGTAAAATGAGCCATAACAAATCGACTACAAAATTCATTAAAACTAAAAGATAATAGCCTCACCGGACGTAATTACGAACGAAATAAAAAGTATGTCTCCTAATTGTTCCTTCAAAACATGAATTAAAAAAATGCTTTTATAAATAGATACTCCGCTAAATTACTCGCGTTTTGGGAGAAAATTATTCATGCGCAGTTGTTGAATGTTGCAGACGACGGGTTTTCATATTTGTAAACAGAAAACGATCGACAATTGCACTTGGAATCTATCGCTAAAATTCATTGAGGTACGCATATTTTGTTATCTTATGCCTGTAATTGGAAAGAATATGATCTCCTGGTTCTATGCATATGCAGAACACATTGAAATTAAAACAAAAACAGTCAATATAATACATTTTCCTTACCTTGATCTATCCCAAAATGTCAAAATCCGTGATGTACCTTATTCATTGAAGAGTCCAAGGAATTCCGAATGTAAACTGGCACACATTTATGGTATGAATAAAGGAAGGGTTTTTATTTCATGTGTATTATATACAAATGGATATGTGAAAGTAAATGAATGAATGCTCTTTCAATTTTAACAGTTGTCATTAAATAATTTACACTAGAAAGGTTATTATGATGTCGTTCGAAATTGTGTCCGGATCTAGGTCACAGAGTGACTAGAACGGGGTCATGAAAATCTGCTTAAAACCCGTAACAATGCATTGAATAATATATGGGCTATGATTCAAAAGGAATATTGGTGTTTAATCTGAAATATGAACATGCAATCAGCTTCATCAATTTGCTCAAATTTATTATCAAATGTCAATATCATCGAAATTGTTCGTAATTGCGTCCGGTGAGGCTAACGTACGGATCATCGTATTATTGAAATTTTAGGACTTCGTCCTTCAAACAAGTTGCCTGTCTCATATTAAAGGACGAAGTCCTTTTAACGGTAGGCTGTCCGATTTTTTCTCCTTTCTATATTGATAACCAAATATCTGTTCACCGGAAGTTTAAAATAATAGATCAATTGATATTTAGAAACGCAAAAGAAATATATTTCAATGAAAAATACCCAATTCTTTAATTATTTACTCTATGCAAAATCGAAATAAACTTGAAATAAAATTTTAATAAAAAAATCTCTTTCTACGAAACTCTCGACGGAAGAGCCATAACAAATCGGTTACAAAATTCATTCAAAATAAAAGATAATAACGTGTACGGATCATCGTATTATTGAAATTTTAGGACTTCGTCCTTCAAACAGGTTGCCTGTCTCATATTACTCGTTTAATTATATGAAATGTACTGTGAAGGGAAATAAAAATTAAAAAGTCAGTTAATACAAGATATTGCTTAATAGAGGTGGCCATTAAAGCAGGTTTGATCATGGGTAATAATATGTATAAGCACAGGACCAGAAAATGAGTAAAAAAACTAGTCAAATGGGACATACAATCAATCTAGATAAATTTAGATGTTTGGTGTATCTTTTTTAAATTTTGTTCTTTTACCACTGTTGTCAAAGAGCTCCGGTCGGAATTGTTCTGTCAATCTTCCGGTACAAGTCAATTAGGCATGTTTGACATTCAGGCGACGACAAAAAGTAAGTATTATGATCATATAATATTATTATATCTTGAATCCAGAAGATGTCGCTATCGGTCGATTATTTTTGCTTGTTTTTACCTATATGTTTCTGTGGTTAACTTAATATATTATTCAGATATAGATAAAATGATGGACATAAACAATGAAAAATGCTAATAATGAGATTGAAATCATCAAATAAAGCTATAAAAAGTAGTCTATATGTGTAATTAAGGTACACAAACCCTTTGTAATGCTTATATACATGATAGTTTGCACTGGCGTGCCACCATGAATAAATGTTATTTACATATATTCATTCCGGCTCTGTCAGCCACTACTTTCCGGTTGGTCCCCAAAATTGTGTTTCAGTAGAACCGGTTTTGTCTATGTAAAAAATTGAAAGAATAGCGAAAACAGCTCAATATCACAATTATGTTTCCTTTTTGTAATTTATTTAAGGTTCATTTTAACACTTTTCAAGGGTATGTTCGACTTGCAAATTGATAAAAAGAAAAAAAAGAAAAAAAAATGTCTTCAATGAATAAAAGTTGTGAAAAAAACAACAGCACATAGTCAAAATATTTTACATGTGGATGTTTTGTATAACAATAAAAAAAAGAAATACAAAACGAAAACTACCATCGATTACTTATTTGCTTGCAAGCAAATAATTTGACCTCACTTTTTCCGTATGCAATTGACCTTACTAGTGACAGGTAAAAACGAATAATTTGTATTTTGTCGCTTATTAACTGCCAACTTGCATGGTTCTTTGTCCGTAATTAACACCGACTAAAAACAGATTCACAAAAAATAACAAATGAGTGCATTGTTGTACTGATTTAATGACGATTCGACAAACTCCATAAACAATATCCATTTCTTGATCGATCTCAAAACACGAGGAGTTGCACGTATTTTCCCCGATGCGCGTACATTACATATACAATATACGTACATTGTCGGTAAATATAAAATTTATTTGTACGAGCTTTAGAAACAGGCAGAATAGCGAGCCTTAGGCGAGCTTTTCAGGCCTGTTTCGCAGCGAGTACAAATGAATTTTATATTTAACGACAATGTACGTATATTGTGTTTATCCTGCAATGTCAAAAATAGTCGGAAAACTTGTCAGATTTAAACAAAAAGGACAGAAACAAGCGTCATTCCTCGCCTTTCATAAATGTTGTCAAGGGTGTCTTCTTAGTGGTCCGCGTTACATTAGTACCAGTTTCATACTTGTCTGCGCCCTCCGCTGAACATAGCTACAGGGTACCAGGAAAGTTTATTCGTAGGCTGAAAAGTTTATTCGTATAGTACGAAAAGTTTATTCGTCTAGTACGAATAAAGCAAAAATTTATTCGTATAGCATATTTGTACAGCAAATGTACTGATTGCAGGATAAATAACATTTATAAGTTACAGAAACACGTTTTATTAAGGCATCAATCATATCTGATAGTTTTTATGGGTAACAAAAATTTACGATTTGGCAGATAATGCCCCTTTAACTAAAATAATGTAATATAAATAAGACTCGACACAGTGTAGGGTTGTGCATTCGTTACAAGATCGCATAGCATTTATTATAAATATATATCAACATAGCTAATCCATTCAGTCTCATTTCTAATCCCCCCCCCCAAAAAAAATGCAAAATATATACGAGTGATTGAAATTCTTTTGGCATTAATAATGGTGGGTGGGCGGGGGACTATAACCACAGGGGATCGCAGTTATATTTTCACATCACCAGGTAGCTCGCAGTTATATTTTCACATCACCAGGTATATATTAAAAGCTTCTTTTTAATACATACCTGGTGATGTGAACATATAACTGCGAGCCCTGTGACTATAACATCCAAGACATTTCTAAGTTGTAAAACTTGTGTCTGATCCATTTGTTGTTATTATGAACAATAAAATAAGTTTAAATTAAATCAACATTCAAAGCACGAACATTTGTCGTATTACAACTTGTAACGAACGTTGCATTAATTGAAAACACCTAACATTTTCTTTGTATACAAACTGTCAAAATCGTCCGTGCGGAAAGGAATTCAATACTACAGCCTTTGTTAATTTGCGTATCTGTAATGTTAATGTAAACATTATTCTGTGAATAAACTTAAAAAAGTTATTTCCACAGAGTGACTTACTTCGTTATCAACGTGTATAAAATTAAAATATTGCGTTATTATAAAAAGAATCTCCCACTACTCAATTGATGCGTCTGGACAGCTACTTAAAGTGAGTGTAGCATATTGAGCACCAACTGTGATTCAGTGCCACAAAAAGCATAACAAATATCAAGTGTTCGCGACAGTAGCAATTTAACATAGAAATAACGATTTTTTTTATTGTACAATGTAGCTGACATTAGCAGCCATGGCGAATATTCATACTATGGATCAGTATTTATCGCCTTTGAGATATTTCCTAATCATAACTATTGTTAAATTGCAATATAATGCTCAATAACAATAAGATCAGTGGTATTTAAATACTGACAAACCCGGTTATTTATAAATGACCCAACCGGTTTGTATACATGTTTACATTTTGACCAAGCCGGATTTCAAAAACATCTGTTGACATCATGTTTTAGGGTATAACTAGTTACTAATTGACTTTTCATCAACACAATAGTATTTTTAAGTAAAATCAATCATTCATCAATATTTTTTTCTTTTTGGGCAACATTTAATTCATTCGTAAATGCAAGATATAGCGATATTTCAGTTGATTGTAATGATTTTGAAGCCGGATTCCTTATAACTTATAGAAGAATATAATTTTACACTGCAAAAATAAATGATATTTGGACAAAAAATTAAATTAATAATAATAACAATCATAAAGCATCATAATTCAAAACATTATATACACAGTATATTTATAAATACTTACGATAATTATCCGTGTCTGCTTTAAAAATACCGCTTTAAAATATCCCGGATGTTGACCAAACATTTTCGATCGGAGCTCTTTGGCGACAGTGTTTACGATGCACTAATAAAACGACTCTGTTCTCTCTCGTTGTATTAAAGGTAGTGTTGTAGTCTACAGATACGATAAACATTTAATTTTGATTCTAACATGACGTCCTTCTTTCGCTTTGTAAACAAACGAGCGATTTATCGATTGGGTATAATCTCATTAGCACATGCGCCGGTGCATGCGACTGACTTTCCCGTCGTAAATGTACATGTTGATGAATTATCGTCTTCTCGAATTTGGCAGCATAAAGTGTGTGCGACATTGTCCGTAAACGTAAATATAAATTACCGTCTTCCAATCAAAGTATACTACCGTATTTGTACTCTTAGACATATCAGAATCGAAATAAATCATGGAAGCCAGAATGTGTTTTGAGTTTTAACATGGGTTGGCGTATATTAGTAAATTTTATCTCTCGCCTCTGGCTCGGGATAAAATACTAATATCCGCCAATCCATGTTAAAACTCAAAACACATTCTGGTTGGCGTATATTAGTAAATTTTATTTCTCGCCTCTGGCTCGAGATATAATAATAATATCCGCCAATCCATGTTAAAACTCAAAACACATTCTGGCTTCCATGATTTATTTCTTAATTAGATTGACCTACAAATATAATTGATTGATTGGCTTTTGGTTGCCTAACAGGTAGCGGCATTTTTTGTCTATGAAGAGACATAGTTTTTCGTCAAGTTTTTGTTATTGGTTCATTTCACTGGTACTTTACAACCTAGGCTCGTCATATTTGGTCCAACACGTTGATCATGGAGGGTACATCTCAGCCAGGCATTTGTTATCTGACCTTGACTCCATTTTCTTCAAGGTCTACTGACTCTTAGATATATTTACAGTTTTCGTGATTAGGTCAGATTATTACCATACAACCTAGGCTCACCATATTTGGTCCTCGCATTGATCATGGAGAGTACATGTATACCAGCCGGGCATGTGTCACCTGACCTTGACATCATGTTCACCGTCTACTGACTTTGTTTTACGTCAGTTTTTCGTGATAAGGTCAGTTTCTTTATTACATTGTATTATACAACCTATATATACTCACCACACTTGGTCCATCCACATATTGATCATGGAGGGTACATATGTCAGCCAGGCATGTGTCACCGAACAGTGACCTCATTTTCACAGTCTACTGACTGATA
This sequence comes from Bathymodiolus septemdierum, assembly GCA_963383655.1. NCBI lineage: Eukaryota > Metazoa > Mollusca > Bivalvia > Mytilida > Modiolidae > Bathymodiolus > Bathymodiolus septemdierum. The sequence continues at coordinate 57,195,305 of OY726517.1, read as the reverse complement.
TATTTACGTCACGTCAGTTTTCGTTACAAGCCAATTCCACTAGTATCTTATACAACCTAGGCTCATTATATTTGGTCCACACATTCACTGTATGGTAACCGAGCCGGTAGCCGGGAGTTTGGATTGATCCAACATGGCGACCATTACCGAACATTGTGACATGCAGGTAAGATTATTTCTACTTTGTACGTCCAAGATCATGTTTTGATATGGTTTGATTTGATACAATGAAGGCACACACACTAGCATGTCATTTTTGCATTTGACCATTGTCAACTGAAGCATTTTAATTTGCTAAGCCATCAGAGAAAGTGTTTTTTTGTGGTTAAAACTGAAATCTTTGATCTTTTTTATCAAAATATGCCTATAATCATTATAATTTTACTCATTTATGAATATAATATGTATACTTGTTCACTTACAAGTAATAAAGTAAAGGTTTTATCACGTTGAATTGCCTTTAACCACATTTAACCCCCAGAAATGAACGCGTATGATTACTGTCGTATTCAAAACATGTGGCGGTTTGTAATACACATAGGTTACGGTTTGGATGAAAATTATGAATGTTAAGTTTCTGGTTTGGATAATATACAAAAAAGGTTTCTATTCCCTTTTCAGACTCGTCATGGATATTGGTTGTTACTATTGTCACTTTTTGAGGTTTATTTCACCAAATGTTTGAAAATGATGCATTGATAGCAACGAGTTCTGCTTAAAATTGGGATTTTGTCTCGTGTACATTTACTCCATATCCCTTCATTTTTCATTGACAATTTTATTCATATTTCAGGGACCATGAGTTTGATGCTCCTATCAGAGCAAGACGGAATCCAAAAAGGAAGTCAGCGGTTGTTTCTAAGCCAAATGAACCTGCTAGAGGTTGTATGCCAGTGAGGCAGTATCACAGAAGAGACGAATCTAAAATATTACCACATGTCCGAAGGGGTTTACAATTGGACAATTTATAAATTACTCTGTCTCTGTTTGACAGGATTCAGTTTAATAATGAATTATAATTGGATAAGCATAATTTTAATGACATTGTTTACAATTCTGCCTATGTTTCAGATAAAATGATCGGTACTTTAATAGTTGGTAAAAAATGTATAGCTCGAGATGTTATTTTTATGTCTAGCCTCTGGGGGTGTAGTACTGAGCTTTTCAAGGTTACACTCAAATGGGGTAGCATTTCTAGTTCATCTGACTAATAGTCAGGCTATGCTTTTGCCATCACTTTCCGTCTCTCGTCCGTCCGTCCGTTAATCTTCTTCAAAGATCTTTTTCTCTGAAACTACAGAACATATTATTGTAAAACTTGGTAAGAATGATCCTTAGGGTGTTTAGATAATAGTTTATGAATTATATGCCCCTGCATCAACAAATATGATCGTCATGGCTAAAAATAGAACATAGGGGTTAAGCATAAGAAAAAGAGGTTCAGGGTACAGAAAAAGAGAAGAAGCTAGCCATGTCCTTAAATTTCAGCTTCCGTTACATAGATGATGTGCTTTCGTTGAACAATCTTCAATTTAAAGATTACCTGCATCAAATCTATCCAAATGAACTGGAAATTAAAGAGACCACTGATACTCCAGCATTAGCTTCATACCTGGATCTATACCTTTATATTGATAATTCTGGACGCTTGAAATCTAAACTTTATGACACACATGATGATTTTGACTTCCCGATTGTGAACTTTCCGTTTTTGAGTAGTAATATACCTACATCTCCAGCATATGGAGTCTACATTTCACAGCTTATTCGCTACTGTCGTGCCTGTAATGTGTACAGTGACGTTCTCAACAGAGCGAAATTACCGTCTAAAAAACTACTATGCCAGGGTTATGTTCAGCCACTGTTGATATCGTCACTCCCGAAGTTTTACTGTCGTCATCATGATTTGACAGATCGTTATGATGTTTCTATCTCACAAATGAGGTTTAACATCTTTCAATAGATTTTGAGTTTATTACCGGATTGACACACCGAATTTGACTTTATACCGGACTTTCCATTTACATTGTGACGTGTGCCGCACGCGGAGCAGATCATGCCTACCCTTCCGGAACACCTGATGATATTCCCGGTTTTTGTGAAGTTCACACTGCTAGTGTTTTATGTTTATGGCGTTCGTGCTCAATCCTGTTTATTTGTTTTGTCCTTGTTATTTCCGATTGTCTCTTCATGTGCAATCTCTGTATTGCCATATTTTTGGAACTATGATGTTCTGGATTATTTGGCTTGTTGCTTCGGTATTCGTTTGCCGATGTTTGTACAACATTTTACTATACCTGGATCAAATAGCTCTTTCAATGTTTCATCAATAGAAGAGGTCGTATGTTGGGAAATGCTATGATTGTACCAGTTTACCACCAAAAGAAACGACAGAAATTGCACCAACTTACCACCAAAAGCAACGACAGAAGGTCACCACATGGAGGTTATTTAATTTTCTCAATCCAGTGATCTGGACCGCTGCCAATTATTTGCAGCGGGGCATACTCACACTATGTAAAGGGCGTACTCTATGATATGTTACTTCGTGTGCACTGCATTGGTGTACTCTGTTAAAACGATATTTCGTGTTACAATTTTAATCAATTATTTGGGACTACTGCATTTACATCCATACTCTAAAAAAAGTATTAGGTGCATAGTACTCCCACAAATGATGAAAAATATGCAAATCGAGTTAGAAGAAAAGAAAAACTTACGGGATGTTATGATATAGAGATGTGCTGTTAGCACATATTGTCTTTATTCCATCAAACCATAGACAGTCACATGTATATTTAAAATGTCATTTTAACTCCTTAAGTTATGTGCATATTCTCTTCCGAATGGTGTTAATAAATCTTACTATATTTAAATCTTTTTTTTTCTGAAATAATGTCTGGAATGGATTTGTCGCCTAAGATAAAGCTTTCTGAAAAATCTTAAGACTATCCAAACCGTGAACTTAGCATGTAGTGTGTTCCATCCAAACCGTTAACCTGACGGATCGTGGGTTGTAAGCAAACATATATTTACATCACTTCTTTGCTGATTCGCCCATAGCTATAACTATAAAGTGATACAGTATACATTTTTTGACGTATATTGAGGCATTGCAATTCGGAATTCTAAGGATATTTTCAAAAAACTTAAAGAAAAGTTCACTTTTAAATTCTATTTACCCAAAACACACACGTCTGACGCTGTATATCAGTAATCTTCGGTTACACCGTGAGGAAACTTGTGCGTATGACTTTCTTAGATATACATTTGTTAATCACTTTCAGCTGGCATAAAATATAATTCAGAAAATTGCTTGAAAGTTAAAATAATGAGAGCAAACTGACTTGATCTAAGTCGAGTGCGTCCATGTTGGATCAATCCAAACTCCCGGCTACCGGCTCGGTTACCATACAGTGACATTGGTACATATCAGCCAGGCATGTGTCACCTGGCCTTCACCTCATTTTCACGTTCTAATAACTGTTAGATTTAGGTAAAGTTTTCGTGATTATGTCAGTTTATTACCGTACAACCTAGGCTCACCATATGTGGTCATCGCATTGATCATGGAGGGTACATGTATACCATCCGGTCATGTGTCACCTGACCATGACATCATGTTCACCATCTACTGACTTTGTTTTAAGTAAGTTTTTCATGATAAGATCAGTTTCTCTATTACATTGTATTACACAACCTAGACTCACCATATCTGGTCCACACATTGATGATCTGGAGAACACCATTTCATAGTACAATATTTATTATATTTATCTTGGTAAATATTTCACACAATCGATTTGCAGGAGGCTGTCGAGACCCAGACCTATTTCTACTTGTTAAGATTCTCCTGAAGTGAGGGTGGAATGGGCTAACCAGGTCAACGACATTTTTTTTTACTGTCATTGGAAACTGGAAAGATATTTTATCATGTGCCTATACTCTGTCCCGAACGCTACAAAAGGAGTCTCTAACGTGAAAGAAACATGGCACTCTCAAAACACGGCACCGCTTATGGTCCGCAGTCATGCCTTTCGTATTACATGTATAGCATAGCAATCCCTATCCAGAGGACATCCCCTATCCACCACCGGTATCCACTAGAAAATCTTATTGTGATATTAATTTAAAAGAAAATATTTAAGATTACAACAGATGAATTTTGTCAAATGAAAATTCTCCAAATTCTCTAAATATTAGATTAAAATATTCCAATATTTATTTACAAAACTCAATTGAGATATATATTCCTCTCTCATTTCAGTTGAATCTTAACAAGTGAAGACAGACCTATATGTCTTTCCTGCACCTGCATTAAAAAAAAATAAAAAAAAAATAGGATAAATAATCTTATGATGCTTTTGAACTTTAAAAAATATATCTTATTGGATCTTTTATTCTATTTTAAAATTAATTAGAATATGTCTTAAAAAAATATTTAAATATTTAATTGGATTTTCTAAAAGACATGATACCAGGTTAAACTCGTGACACGTTTGTTTATTTATTCGTCTCCATGTGATTACCAAAATAAAAGTACAAATTAAAACCCATTAAATGACCTGTGGTCAAATGGTGTAAGCACAATTTTTAATCGGTCTGATTGTTGTGTAACTGACTTTGGTTTGGTTCTTTTATTCCTCTCAAGGTTACTAATATAAATCTCAAGCATGAATTACGCGTGAATTTATAAGCAGGATAACTATTTAAGTGGCAGTAGCTGAACATAAGAAAGCCACATACAGAAGGTAAGATTTTAGCAATATTAGGTATAAATGTATTTATTCAAAAGCTGGGATACCTATGCATTCGGTGTCTATCATCACTGATGTTGTGAGTTCGAATCTCAATCAGGGCGAGGTGTACAACATTATGTGATGAAGTTTGTCAGTGACTTGCGGCAGGTCAGTGGTTTTCTCCGGGTACTCCGGCTTCCTCTACCATTAAAGCTAAACTCCACGATATAACTTAAATATTGTTGGAAGTGGCGTTAAACACCATACACCAAGCCAATCAAAAGCTGGGAGTAATATTCAGTCCTCATGATGAGCACCGGTCTTCCTGACCAAGACCAGTAAAACTTTTTTCAGACCAGTACATATTTCAATTTTTATTTAGAACTATATAACAATAAATTAAGAATTTGATTCGGACCTCGCCATGATATAGTGGACATCATCATCATCATCTTATTGAAAATTAACTTGTTCTCGCCATGATATAGCTGAAAAATTGCTGAGTTGGCGTTAAGCAACAATCACTCACTCATCAACGAACGCAAAAAAAGTATATAGAATCTAGTACATTTTGTATATTGCATACAGTTTAGAGTAATAATAAAAAATATAATGAAAAGGACATTTTTTTCAAATCCTCGCTATTTAACACAGACTTAAAATTATTTGTCTACAGAAGTATTATGATTATTTTGTGCTTTGGGTGAATTAATTCAGTTTTGCGTTTGAAATTACAAAGTAAAACTACATTTAATTCTGTGTTTGTTCTGAATAATTAAGATTATAATAGATTAAATTATATAAAAGGAAAAAAAACGTATATTGTGAACTTGATCAAACAAATTAACAACAGAGCGAAGATTAACCTATTGTGTAATCATTTATTTTATTACATAATGATTTTATTTAAACAATTTAATTGGCTATCATGCTGTCACCTGACATTCCGTAAAATTTGATATTGTTTGATTAAAACTCGTATTGACTTGGTTTCACTTTCGTTTTCCATTGCATTATGTATGACGTCATAATGAAGTGATTAATTTCATATTGACTTGGTTTCACTTTCACTTTTCATTTTAATGTAATAAAACAATTACAGTCTTTTGTATCGGTCAATACGAGTTTTCATGGACCTTAGAAATCAATATTCACCTCAGCCTAAAGGCTTCGGTGAATATCGTTTTAAGGTCCATAAAAACTCGTATTGACCTCAACAAAAGACTATAATTGTATAATATTATGTAACTTGCCGTCATTTTCTTATTTATGTATATAACATTATTGTATACTATAGAGCGGATATACTAAGTTGATATAACTTGTTTCCAATCTAATTAAAATATGCTTAAACTAAACTAATATATACAAAAGTCAAAGTCGATAGATGGTTGTCTTAAGTATTTTTTCCGGAAAAAATGATATGTCAAGAAACAATTCGAGAATGTTAGCGGAACAGCCGTTGAATTTCATACATTGCAAACACAAAATTTTCAACACTAGCTTTTATGACACCCTTTTGGCCCCCAAAAATCCTGATTCTTTGGCCAATCTTTGGATCATCAAGATAAAACGACATTTTGTGGTGTATTTTATTAGCAGACGAAAATCGCGAGTTTTGTTTACATTTTTGTTCACGTTGTCAAGGAATTGTTAATAAACCTAGAGATTTCCGGAAGAAAAAGTAGTCCCGACAGGTTATGACCTTTTTCTAGCCAATAACCGATTTGACAACATGCGGGGAAAGGCACGAGACATTTTAATCCTCTAGAGGATTACATATAGATTCTCCTTCAGTTGCCCGTGGGTTACGATATTTCTTCACTCAAGAGAGTTAAATTTAAGATTTTAACCACAAGCCGTCAGTGGTTAAAATTTTAAATTTAACTTTCTTGAGTGGAGAAATATCGTAACCCACATGGGCAACTGAAGGAAAATTTGTTTCTCCCATTATTTACCGATTTACCGATTAATTACTGATTTGACAACATGCGGGGAAAGGCACGAGACATTTTAATCCTCTAGAGGATTACAGATTTTTCCACCACTTGTACAGCGGGATTAAAACGCCGTAATAATGGGAGAAACATGTATATATTCATTGAAGATGAAGCTCATTTTATTTTAAAATGTAAAGTAAATCAGAATATGAGAGAATCTCTGTTTAGATTAAATAATATTGAATTAGATAATGAAATTTTCTTAAACTATTCTGATGAACAAAAGTTCGTATATTTACTAAATCCTGCTTCCGTGCGACATGTTAGAGTTGTTGGCTTCTATTAGAAACGGTCATTAGAACTGAGGACAGAAGTCATATTGTGACATATTTAACTCATTATGTTTGTTCTTTTTCATACACACAATTGTTTGTTTGTTTGTATTTGTCACAGACATGTTTATATATGTTTAATGACAATAAAGTTATTTGATATATTGTCAATATTTATTCTCTTTCCTGTGTGACATAACATTATGTAATTGATCAATCAATGATTTAAAAATGACTGTTACATTGAATTTGCAACGTTAAATGTTCAACTGAAATTGGTAGATGGCAAAGAGTTTAAAAAAAAAACAAAAACAAACAACAACAGCAACACGAAAGGATTTGTAAATTGTGTTGAACTGGTCCTGGGGACGAATTTCATTATATGCCTATATGTTTATGTAATTGTGATGAAGTGAAACTTTTAAGGCAGAAACATATTCCTAGGTGTTATATAGAATAAATGTGTCCACTTACATGCTTTAAAAAATGATAGTTAGGGACCGGTCATTATTTATGCTATACATTCCTTTTAACAAGGATAGTAGCTCATACGAAATGGAACTAAAGGTCCTTCTGTGTTCATGAAGGCAACCACAACCACATGTAATTGTTTGTCTTCACGGTCTTCAACAAGCCAGGAGCCCACTATTTAAAGAAGCTGCATCAAGACTTTTTGCCATAAATACAATGTACTATAACAATAGTTTTTTTAATATATTGAAATATTATTTTAATCATCAGTTTCACAATTAATCTCAAATCAACAGTATTATGATAACAGAAATTTGCAAATTAAAAAATACTTTATAATACAACAAAACAATTGAGAAAGTATTTATAGTGCACATATTATCAAAAGATAATGTATTTTAAAGCCAACTTTCCCTTTATGGGTTTATTTCAGAGATGATTCCAACACCAAAGTTTTTTCCAAAACAGTTCAATGAATAATATTACACACAACCAAAAAAAGAAAAAAATAGAAAAAAATGCAGAAAGAAGTTAGAGGCCAAATCAAATTTCAATTAAATTTAACACAACACAAATAGAAAGAAGCATGCTTTAGTAAGTGCATTATGTGAAGTTAAAAATCATTTTATAGTTATATGGCTCTATTGCAGTCTTTTAAAGTGTTAAAATGTAAATTGAGAAAGAAAATAAAATATTTAAAAAAAAAATGAATAGCAATATAACAAATATCATAACATTTAACAATCATAATTCATTAATTCCTCTGGATTGAAATTTGAATGTTATTAAAGTGTTTCAGATTTGTTCTTAGCAAGTTACCTTTAAAACCATGTTTTTTCATGTTTGAGATGTTGAAAGGAAGCCTATCTTGGTGTTTCCTTTGAAAAGAATATACTATCAAAAACATTTTTTGTCAAGAATATCTAAAACATATCAGTGTTCTCCCAAGGATTTTCAAATAGTACCATGGAAATTCAGGTAGCACTGGTTTTCTGAAAATTTAGTTTATGATGATTTTATTTGTTAAATTAACAAAAGGGATAGGACACAAGTTTTACCAACTTATGAAGTCTTCTCCCATTTATACAATAAATTCACATAGTATAATGATCATTCTGAGCATACATATAATACATATAGAGATATATTGTAAATAATTAACGAATTAATAAAAAGGTTGTGTTGGGTGGATACGAGGTTGGAGAGTAGATAATTATCGAGTAATTATACTACAAGGAATCTTTTTGAAGATTTAATAAAATTGAAAACGTGTTTGATGATATTAATATTTTCTTCGTATGTTAAATCATCCGACCCACGGGTTAGTAGATTCAAATTAAAATCGCTTGTCTGTACCCAATTTAAGTTGTTCATCATAATACGTCTTATTTCAGTATAATTAGGATAGGTAAAAAAATAATGGAATGCATCTTCTCGTGGAGCTCCACCGGAACACGCAGCATCATTTACTATATTAACCTTTGATAAATCGTAATTTAGAAAGGAATACGAGTTACGAAGTTGAGTAAGAATAATATTAAGTTTTCTGGGACCATAATACAAATGTTTCGGGATACGTTTTGTGTTATCTGACTGTTCCTTTCGAATGGCTTTTTTGAATTTAGTTAATGTGTCAAGATTACGATCAAATTGATCTAGCCGGTTCCAGAGTTTAACAGTAGATGGAATAAAAGATTCAGTTGTAATCGAGAGTCTACAAAAGGTATTATTAAATCCGATCCGTTTCTTAAGGGGTAAATAGTTGTGCTTTGTACAGTAGGAGGAATAAGATCTCTAAGATAATTTGGTGCATGTCCATTCTTTATATTATAAAATAACTGGAGCTTCCTATTATGCCTTCTACTAGAGAGAGTAGTCCATCCTGTTTCTGAGTATAATTTATCTGTTTTTGTGAAAATTGGTAATCCAGTTACAATCCTTGCAGCATTTAGTTGCAATTTTTCAAGTTTGGTTGAATAACACACTCCACAATTATCCCATATTTCACAGGCATATTCAAAGCACCATTGCCCTAATATATTCTATTATAAAATTTCACAAAATAGCACCATGGTAGAAAATATAGCACCATGGTAACATGTTGCTATATGGGCATTGAAAGAACACTGCATATCCTATGTTCATTCATTGATCTGTCTCTCTGGGTTGACTCTGGAACTGTAATGTAATGAATCAGAAAGCCTCGTTCCTATGTACTCTATATATATATATTTATTTATATATAGTGAGAGTTTGATATTTGGCAAAATGTATGACAAGGGAACATTTTTTTCGGCTGAATATATTTATTTTCATTTTACATGCAAATAGATTTTATCTATAGTGTATGCTAAAAAATAATCATGACACCCCCTGCTTGATCAACCAGAAAATCAGTGACCCCCCTCTATCAATTTCCAATTTTTTCATGATCCCCCCTACCTTTTTGCCGCCCCCCCCCCCCCCCCCCCCCCCCTGGAGATAAATAATGACCGTCCCGAAGTTAGACAAAACTTTTATTTTCTTTATATATATTTTACCTATAGGTCATACAATAGTTATATACTGAATAAAACATAACATAACGTTCATTTCCAACATTTTATTCGGATATTTACGCCATCAAAAAAAGAAATCCAAATAAAAACTGCGATACCGAAACGTCAAGTTCTATGTAATAGAACAAGGTTATACAGTAATCTGGGTTTTAACAGTGTTTGCCAACAAATAGTAGTACAAATTTAGGATCGACACTCACTATTAGGGGGGGGTCACGACGGAGGCGTCCGGGTTCACACGGCCTACCAGAACTCAGGCTTGTCATGGCAAAATTACACGATTATATTTTACACATCCTAAGGACGATTGATATTGATGAATGTACGGTACGTTTTGATCATCACGTTTGTCGTTGCAGATATATAGAACTTTATTCGTAAAAATATGATTTCTTCACGTGTTTGACGATAACTCTTTCACCAAAGTTAAAAAATATATAGGGACCGTCGTGGTCGTGATCGTATTGTAGTTGTGCAACACTACCTGTGCAATCAGTGCCTATCACCACTAACGTTGACAGTTCAAATCCGCTCAGACGAGGTGTACTCGATACAACAATATGTGATAAAGTTAGTCAGTGACTTGAGACAGGTCGGTCGTTTTCTTAGGGTATTCCGGTTTCCTCCACCAATAAAACTAACAGCCACGATATAACTGAATTATTGTTGAAAGTGGCGTTAAACACCATAAACCATAAACCGATCTTAACAAAAAGTAATATAATTCTTTGTTATATTTATTTTAGATATACAAACCCACTGAAGGCAGAAGATACGGCATCCAATCATTATGGAGCGTGATTCAAGATTACGTAATGCAACAGCAATGCTTGGATTACTTAAATCTAATGAAGAGAAATTAGAGAAACAAACAAAAATATTGATTAAAACTAGTAAACAGTATGCACAGGAAGTATTCAGTACGCATGTCAATGACTGGACACCCTTTCACGCCTTTGCAATGAAAGGTTGCCGTAAGCTTGTTAAAATGGCGTTAAAGACTGGCGTTGATGTCAATTTGCAAATGGGTCAACCGGAAGGAATTCCAGGAAAGTGTTCCGCGCTCCATTTGGCCGCCAATCGGGGTGACGTTAGTATTATCACAGTGTTATTACAAAATGGCGCTAATGTTAATCAACTAGACACAACAAACAGAACACCTATTCATTATGCATCATCTGCAGGGAATACATTAGCTGTAAAAACATTACAACGGGCAGGGGCGAACATCAATCAATCTGTTCGAACACCTAGAATAACAACAAAATCTGCAATAAATCCTTCTAGTTTTGTTATTCCGTTTGTTTGTGTCGGGAAGAGACCAGCATCTACCTAGTGTATTCATATATCATTAATTTATTTTTAGTTTGTTATTGAATATTTTAATAAAATCTAGTCAAGAAAATTGTTAAAATTATGAGTTCGATTATTACCCGTGGCGAGATGTACTCGATACAACCTTTCTGATTAAGAAAGTCGGTGACTTTCGGAAGGCCATTTCCCTTGGTACTCCGGCTCCTCCACAGATAAAGCCATCTAGATATAACTGAAGTATTGTTGAAAGTGTCACTAAGCACAAATAATTTAATCTAATCTTATTAGGTATCGTCGTGATCATATGGTAGTTGGATATACAACTACCTGTGCAATCAGTGCTAATCAACATAAACGCTGTGAGTTCGAACCCCATTAATGGCAAGGTGTACTCGGTACAACATTATGTGATAAATTTGTCAGTGACTTGCGACAGGTTGGTGGTTTTCTCTGAGTACTCTGGTTTCTTCCACCAATAAAACTGACGGCCACAATATAACTGAAATACTGTTGAAAGTGGCGCTAAACACCATAAACCTAAACCAAACCTAATAATTTTTGCAAAAGCTGTTGTCACGGTAAAAAACGCTGTTCGCATTGTCAACATTAACGTGAAAGTCGCAAAACAAAATAGCATAAAGAAAACCTTTTGGGTCATATTTGCTTTCAAAATCTTCGAAATCGCATCTGTGATGTTATGGTTAGCGTTCTCACTGCAAGTTCGGTAGATCATGTGTTCGAAACCAGGTTGGGTCAAACCAGAGGTCAAACCAGAGGCTATGCAATTCATATTTGCTGCTTCTCTGCTTATTACGTACTGACGCAGCATGAAGCAGTAAGACCAAAGGTTGGTTGGCTCGGATTCAGGATAACATGTCGGGAGTGTAGCGACATGTCTATCCATGCAATGTTGTTTAAATGAGCTAGCACTATAAAAATCCAACTAGACCGTAAGCGTGTTCGTTTAGCACAAAGCAGAAATCATCTCAACACTTGTTCCGTCACCACGATATACTAGTACCTGAAATAAATTGCCCATTTCGCTTTAAAGAACAATCGCTTACTCATTCCATTGATGGAAATGTGGCAACAATCTGACAAATTATCTACTCGGAGCCAACTTTTTGTTGTTCTTCTTCCTTATTGTTGTGTGTTAAGCTGCCGAGTGGCAAATACCAATTGTACAGTCTTTGATTTCACCCGACCAGGCGAATTCACGATCTTCCGCACTCGGGGACCATTATTTTAATACTGATTCGAAATGGACAGATGCAGAATGACATGAAATTGTTTACGATTAGATCATGAGCGAGTTATTGTTGTTTAACGCCAATTGGGCAATTTTCAGCCATGTCATGGAGAGAGCAAGTTACATCTCGATGAAATGAGGATGATGTCTGCTTTGTATACTAGACGGATTTTTACACTGCTAGCTCACTGAAACGCTCCACTCGGATATCGATGCAACCAGTCTTTGGTCATGTCCATTACTACTGCGAGTTTAGCAGAGGATAAAATACCAATTTTATAGCCTTTGGTTTGACCCGACCTATGTTCGAACCTATGATCTATCGCACTCGAAGCGTGCACGCTAACGATGCGGCTGAACAGTTTTTGTATGTTACAATTACTTAAATAAATAGATTTTTAGATCAAATATCACATAAAAAAAACCCAGATGGTTTAAGTTATACGGGTCAAAAGTCCACACCAAACCCCTACAGACCGACATTAATTTTAGCAGAATTAATATATATAGGATCAGAGTAATTCTATCCTTTATAGTTTATTTGACTGTTTATAAATAGTAATTGAAACGAACGTAATAGAAAGGTCCCTATAAAGTTGTCAAATTACATTGTAATAATTAATGTTTATTTCTACCTCCACACATTAATTAGTAAACAAAACTTAAGACAAGAAAGTGCATATAATTATAATTATTATGTTCATTTTAATGTTGTCACGTTTTTTGATGTCATAAAGGGTCAGGTAGAACAGTGGGTCTACCTTTGTTGTGTATTGCATGCAGTTTTACATTTGGAACAAAAAAAAACGTGTAATCGGGTAAGTTTTTTTTTTTTTAATATAGATCTTTCTATTTAAGAAATAAATCATGGAAGCCAGAATGTGTTGGGAGTTTTAACATGGATTGGCGGATATTAGTATTTTATCCCGAGCCATTCCATGTTGAAACTCAAAACACATTCTGGTTTCCATGAATTATTTCGATTCTGATATGTCTAAGAGTACAAATACGGTAGTATACTTTGATTGGAAGACGGTAATTTATATTTACGCTTGCAGAAAATGTCGCACACAATTTATGCTACCAAATCAGGCAATGGAAAAGTCAGTCACATTCACCGGCGCATGTGCTAATGAGATTATACCGAATGGATAACTCGCTCGTTTGTTAACAAAGCGAAAGAAGGAGGTTATGTTAGAATGTCTAATAAATCTATTTCTAACGTTATCCTCTACCGTCTTAACTAAAATGTAAAATACCTCCAAGGGGCGGTCGTGGTCATGATTGTATGGTAGTTGGATTTACAACTACCTGTGCAATCGGTGCCTATCACCACTGATGTTGTGAGTTCGAATCTCGCTCAGGATGAGATGTACAACATTATGTGATAGCGTGTCAGTGACCTTTCGGTGGTTTTCTTCGGGCACAGTTTATTTCATCAATAAAACTGACCGCCATAATATAACTAGAATATTATTGAAAGTGGTGTTAAACACCATCCAAAATACCTCCAGTATCTGCATAATAAAATAAGGAACAGTAGAATTTCCAACAAGTTTGGTAAATTGCATCTGTGATTTGTTTTAATTTGCAAGATAAGCCTTCAACAAAGTGATTTACATTATTTTCGACACCCCAGTGTTCTCACATCACCTACCGACACCCTATTGTTACGACACTCTAAATGTTCGGATACTCCATTGTTCCAACTTATCCTATATAAGATAAACCTTCAAAAAGTGTTTACATGGACATTCATCCCGTTATTTTCGACACCAAAATGTTCCCACGTCACATTCCGACACCTTATTGTCACAACACCCTAAATGTTCGGACACTACATTGTTCCAACTTATCTTGAAATAATTGCTAGATCAATGAACTTATGGAGAATAAATATAAACAATGTATAGAAGGACAGCCAACATAAAAAAATATTTATTAGGTCTCATTAATGAGACACAACAACGTAACGTAAGCTAAAACCCATGAGCAGTGACGGGTCAACTATGAAACTAACGAAGCTTAAGCTTCAATACCCATAATTCCACAGGGCCCCTGAAACAACCTTTTTAATGAATGAATTTTTCAACAAAATTAATGGAGTTTTTTTTTAATAGTGTTTGTTATAAGGCTATTTTAATGATAGTTTCATAAGCCAATAGAAAGAAGTACTTAATATTGACCTTAGGATATACTCTAATACCCATTTCTTATGGCTTATAATGCATGGTCTAGAAGTTTGTTTTCGCCCACTAGTAATTTTGCGATGTGAGATAAGCCAGTACAGCGCGGCATCTTAATCAAAATCTGAGATGTAGTTCTTAAATTACACAAAATTTGTGGTAATCTGGCATGGAACAACCCAACCGGAGAAGATAACAGCGACTACCCAGACCTTGTTGCTGGTGGGAAGGGGATCACTGTATGGCCTATTTTCAAGGACTCCACCACCATCCCATCATCTGCCATTTGGGCCTCCCTCGAGACCCTTGCAAGGGCGGCAAGACCATTTGTATCTTGTTGGATGTCGCCCCATTGTTGCTGTTTGCGAAGAGGCTCCATAACATTTAAATGTTAAAGGCCCCTAAAATATAAGTCGGCCACTGCTTATGAGTATTGGGTTCCATTCTTTGTGACTTTTTCCAAGGCGTCAAGGGATATGACTTTTAAAAGACCATTGTAAAAATGTTAGATTTGTATAAAAAATCATTTTTGTCAGAGAAAAATGCATCACCATTTCGCTGAAAATAAATAGCTACCAGTCAATCCATTTAGTTTGTGCATGGTTGCAGTTTCAGGGTTGTAAAAGTGTCGGATCAATGGGCCGTCGGAATAATTGGGCGGCACATTTGCATTTCGACGATTACCTTTATATTCTGATTAATTATAATGTTCAAAATTAGTTTCAATATATTTGTCAACACTTGCGTCCAAATAAAAATAAAAATAAATAAATAAATAAATAAATAAATAAATACAAAGTAAATTAAATTAATTGATTAAAAATAATATATAAATAAATAAATAAAAAAATTAAAAAGTATTTAGTAATATAATATATTTTTATACTGTCGTCTTAATTTAACATGTTATAGATAATTAAGTGTAATTAGTATTGCTGTCATGATTCTAATGTCACAGAAGTTATAAAATTACACGAATACATGTAACTTTCTACAATACAATCAACATAACGACATGACAGTCGCTTAATTCAAATATAAAAAAAAGAGATCATTTTCTGAAAGATTGTACGATCTTTATGCGTAATTAACTTGCGGCTGGTCGGTGATTTTCTACTGGTACTGCGGTTTCCGCCACCAATACAATTGACCGCCACGATATAACTGAAATATTGTTGAAAGTGGCGTTAAACACCATAACCCTAAACCCCTATTCGTAATTATATAAGTGGCTGTGTGAAGAATTGAACATTTTGGGATTACATTGAAATCTCTTTAACCCCATCAATGATCCCGTGTCCATGAAAAGTCCGTGGACACAAACCCTTTTCCCTGGGGAAAATGCCCGATAACCCGTTAATACAATGGATTTTTTTCCCCCACAGATTCCACGAGTATCCAGTGCAAGCATGTCTATAGATGAAGAATGGTCTCAAGTTTAAATTAATTTATCATACGTTTTATTCTGCCTCCCTTTACTTATGGCAATCAAAGCACCCACCCATAGGCCACAGTCCCCTGGGCACATATTTACACGTTTGTAAACTTGCTCTCGTTATGAATCTATGGTTGAAATACTGCTCAATGAGATCGCTGTATCGAGGAGTCATGATTTCAATTGGATTTCAGATCTCTACAAAATATGCATGTTTAGACTGAAGCTTAACAAGTCTGTGCTCTTGCTCCGTAATACTTCGTGCTTCGCGGGGAAGCAACAATTATCAGTTTTGTAGTTTTTGATTTGACCCGATCTTGGATCAAATTCACGACCTCCCACACGCGAGGAGAGTACGCTTACCATTATCTTACCGAGGTATGTCTAAATAATGAACAGTTCTGATTTACTTGTCAGTTTTCTGTATTTCATTAGTTTCAGAATCATTTCAACATTATGTGTGATGTTACACTATTGAACAATTCGACAACCAAAAACGTATTCAGTAGTTTTATTTCAATTAAGTAAGGGACCGACCATTTAACTTGAAGGGGGGGGGGTTATGGTTTTTTGTTTCGTTCAGAATTTTTTTCTCCGACAACACGAGAGTTAGAATATTTATTTTTTTTGTCGCGCAAAGCGCGAAGTTTTTTTTTCCACAATTCAACATTAGGTTATATGACAAAAACTCTGAATCAGATATTTTTTTTTTTTCTCCACCAAAATCAGAATATTTTTTTTAGCAACATTGGGAATCAGAATATTTATTTGGAAAAAAACCATAACCCCCCCCCCCCCCCCTCCCCCCCCCCCCCCCCCTTCTAGTTAAATGGTCGTTCCCTAAAAACAAAGTGTGTTGTAAAAATACACCTTTTAAAAAACTTTGGTAATTTTAAAGCTTTTAATAGAAATCATCACTGGCTTTTTGATAATGGTTGATAAATTTTGTTGGTGAGCTTCACGACGGATATAACAAACAACGTCTTCATTTTTAGGTCTCGATATGGAAGGCATGCCAATATGTTCTGTTCTGATCTGTCTAGTGTTCTGGAGCAGTAGTAAGTAACCAAAGCATAAACATACGCTAGAGATTATTCTGATTTTTTTTTAACTTAATGTCAATATACGTTGTTGGTTTAGGGTTTGGTTTATGGTGTTTAACGCCACTTTCAACAATATTTCTGTGTTATCGTGGTGGTCAATTGTATTGATGGAGGAAACCGGAATACCCGGAGAAAACCGCCGAACTGTTGCAAGTCACTGACAAACTTTATCACACAATGTTGTATCGAGTACACCTCGCCATGAACGGGTTCCAACTCACAACTTTAGTGGTGATAGACATTGATTGTACATGTAGTTAATACAATTTGTATAACTGTCACAGGTTGTCATGTTCATTTCATGTCTTGTAGTCAAAAACCACAGGACATGAAGAATTGCGCATGAAAGGATCACCTTTTTGGGGTCATTAACATAATATTTGCATAAATACCATTATAGACTTTTGAATAATACCACTTCCGGTATGGGCCGTTCATACAAAATTGGAAGAGAGGTCTGGATGCTTTACAACATAGCTCTTTTCCTTTTATAATCAGGATATTTTTGTAAATCAGTTTTTAATTTTTTTCCGACAAAACAAAATCCTATTTTTGCATTATGATTACATATCGGCTGCAGCGGGTACCGGTAAATTTCTTTGGCGGATCGAAGTCATTAATAAACCCTTTTATCAAAAGTATCCCCTGTCCATCCATGAGTGTATATGGCCTGAGTAAATTTTAGGACACAATTAATCACAAATGTTCATTTCATTTGAAGAGTTTAAGGACCAAAATATGGAACCACCATTGATATAATCACTGGATCGTCAAGGTGACTGGGACTGATATCCGGATTAATTAGACGCCAACATGCTCAACTTGTGGTCGACATCAAGTGTCATACTGAAACAAAAGTCTGAACGATTTGTATTATTTCCACATGATGAGAGTTATTGGTGTTTAACGCCACCTTTAACCATATTTCAGCTATATCATGGTGATCAGTTTTTTTGGTGGAGAAAACCAGAGTATTTGCATGGAAAAAGCCACCGACCTGCCACAAGTCAGACAAACTTTATCACATTACGTTGTGTCGAGTACACCTTGCCACGGGCACAGAAATCGATCTCACAACATTTTACACATTGCATAGCTAAATGTAAATTCATACAATCATACCACCACGACCACAACGAACTCTATCTTTCACAGATAGCTAACAATTAAGCATAAATAAACAATTTCTTCATCTTAAATGGGTGCAATTTGCAAAATAATCTTACGTGTCATTTGAAAATATTATATAACTAGATCAAGTTAAAGCAGCTGATTCCTTTTGTATGTTATTTCAGATGTTTTTGCCTTGATACCGATCCCTCTAGAACCACCGTTGCCATGTTTCACACATTTTGGTGAATGTATCAGATATTGTCCAGGGGAGAGAATTCCAGATTTGGAAGAAATAGAGAGCTCCTGTATTACTAATATGGCAGGGTACCAGTTCTGCAAATTTTATCATTGTCCACCAACAAGATGTAGACGACGTAATAAAGATTTATATGGCAAATGCTATTATTGTTCAGGTAATATTTACTGTATGGTTAGGGTTAGGTGTTATGTTGTTTAACCCCACTTTCTACAATATTTCAGTTATATCATGGTGATCAGTTTTATTGGTGGAGGAAACCGGAGTACCCGGAGAAAACCTGCAGCAAGTCACTGACAAACTTTATCACATAATGTTGTATCGCGTACATCTCAGCTGAACGGGATTTGAACTCACAACTTAAGACGAGGATTTACAGTAATTTTACGATGCTATGGTCAGTTTAATTTCTAGTTACACCATTTTTTAGACGGAACACATCCCCATTTTAAATATTAACCTTTAAGAAATGCATGGCGTTTATAATATGTCATGAAATTTTTCATTATGAAATCGCATAATTATTTGTGCAAGTGCATAATTTGATTGATCTTATCGAAAATAAAATTTATGCATTCAAATAATTATCTACGTCATCGCAAAATACATCGTCTTATCACTGAAATAAAAATCAATAATGCAATAAATATCTTCTTTACATATAACTCAGATACAGTAGAAACGATAACATCGAAATAGCTTTCAGATCTTAGAACATCCCGGTTACTAATTGATAATAAAACGTAGATGTCAAATTTAGTGCGCACGACGCGTTTCTGGAATAGCTTTCATCAGGTACGATCAAAATCAAAAGATTGGAAGGCTAAATAATTTAAAAGTGTCGAGAGCAACACAACCTAAACAGGATAATCAAAATAGGCTGAGGCCACTTACGTCTGAGTGGGGAGAACATTAATTTACCTGTAAGCATAGTTTTTGATAAAAATGACATCTTTAGGAACCGTAAATTTCAATAATAAATATATCTAATAAACCATGTCAAATAGTTCTAGTGACCACGTGCAAAATTATGTTATTATAATTAATTAAATGTGGTTTCTACGAATATGCACACTATAGGAATACAATCGGTGGCATAGGGGCTGATGTTTTGAAATGGGGTATATTTTTATGGTGCTATACTTCTGTTAATTAATTTTGAAATAACACACGAATGTACGACTATAATATCCTGTCTCATCCTGGCACCCGTCATGCAAGCATAGAGGAATATATCATTTTATACTGTCAGTGAGTGATTGTTGTTTAACTCCAAAGTAAACAATGTTTCAGCCATATCATGGCGAGAACAACGTACATTCGATGTGATGTCCGCTTTGTACTAGACCAACATGCTTAGCTGAATTGCTATGGACAGTGTTAGGCCATTGGAAAAAAAACTGGTAGGGAAATATGTCGCTCCATTCGGCCACATTATTCCGATTCTGAGCCAACCAATATTTGCTATTTCTACTTAATGATGTGTGCCTAGAGGAAGAGCAACAAATACTCCACTATCATTTGAGGCGAGCAGGCTAACCATTACAACACCGATGTGGACATTACCTGACATTTTTTCCTTTTTAACACTTTATATATCGTATATGTTTGACATTTTTGTGTTATTCAGAATTTAATTTCTAACGTCTTTTGTAGGAGATTGTATAGACGGAGGGAAAATACATAAAAATGGACAAGGTTTCCTCAGCTTTGACATGGTCAACTCTTGTTTTTGTGGCCAAGGAAATTCAAAACATTGCACAAAACGTCCGGTGGACCAATTTTCCTATTGTAACCACGCACGTCCAGATAAAGTTGAACACAGTAAGGTTGTTATTGTAGATAGACCTCCACCGCCGCCTCCACCTCAAATCGTGGCATATGTGCCACGACCGCCGACACAACCACCAGCTCCTCAAGCTGTGGCATATGTGCCACCACCAACACAACCAGCAACTCCACCACCATTTGCGTTTGTGCCACATCCAGGTAACAACCAACAACGTGTAGTAGCTCATCCAAATTTCTCAGCCAAAAGTCCAAAAACCAATTTGGAACAAAGAAGTCATAACAATCCAAACTTGTACAGATATAACCAACGTTTCCATGGCTATCCAAATAATCCATTTTTCGGACAGTTTCCATGGGGATATAACCCATTTAATCAAGAAAGCGAGATGTAATTATCATTAAAGAAAATAAATGATTATATATTTATTTTGATATATACATACGAGAATGCTAATTATGACGTTGGATTAGACTTAAACTATTTTAGAATACATATGTTTTTGTTTTTTTTATTTACAATAAACACGTGACCATACAGGAGTCTTTGGTTTATCAGAGGGACTTGCTCCCGGCCACTAAATTTTTTTAACTATCAATGTGCAAACGCCACTGAAAAACCCGTTCATGGCGCGAGGTGTACTCAATACAACCTTATGTGATAAAGTTTGTCAGTGAATAGCGACAGGTCGGTGCATGGTTTTCTTCACGTACTCCGGTTTCCTCCACCAATAAAACTGACCGCCACGATATGACTGAAATATTGTCGAAAGTGGCGTTAAACACCATAAACCCCAACCACAACGGACGACGCCATTGCTAACCCATATGGCTTCAACTCCTTTATGTTTTTTAATTTGTCTTCAAATTCCATCTTTATCGTTTGTATAGATCTTTCCAATAATTATTTTTTTCAGTGAAATGTTTGTTTGTCCTTTTGTCAGTTTTGCTTTGGCCATTGTGTTGTCTGTCCTTCTTCGATTTACGGATTCTGATTGCACCTTTGGTATCTTCAAATTCACAACATTCAATTATTGATCTAAACACCGTGGAGTTCAGACATGAACAGAAAGCGAAAGAGGAAACCCCGAGAAGTCTCACTTTAAGTTTATCCTTAAAACTAAGGAGGCAGACTGCTCTGTTAGATTATAGAAAATTTATTGAAGTTTAGTTGTTGTCGAGTGAGGTTTCTGTTAATTGTTCCTGTAAGGTGATAACAATCATTTTGATAAAGGATAAGCCGCATCTCCTGTTCATGGAAATTGCCATCGCTTCACAGTTGATTTATATTTTCCCACAATTCAGATTTTTTTCAGCGCTTTTACATCATGAGATCGTACGGAGTTCCTCTGCTTATATCACTAATTTTGACACGAGGTAAAATAAGAGTGGAGTTTTGTTCTGTCTTAGTAAGCATCTTGGAGCTTCAATTCATAGGCATGAGCCACCAATCCCCCCTATAATATTTGGAACTGATATCGACCAACATCAATCATTTTTTTAGCAATATCATTTGGATCATCTTGACATTTCAGTCATATGGTTTGTAGAAACCAATGGAGTAATCAGAATCCATAAATCGAAGAAGAACAGACAACACAATGGCCAAAAGAAAAAATACAAACGGACAAACAACGATCTACAAAACATACATATAAAACTAAAGATCGAGTAACACGAAACCCATTAAAAACAGGGGGTGAACCCAGGTGGTCCAAAACTTGTGCCCAATCCCAATTAATATATTGAGCGTCCATCTGTAATCTTAACATTGTTGGGTGTGTAGAGGGACGTTGTCACCGTCTGTGTGTAGATTCAATGGTTTCCGAGCAGTGATTTTTATTTTAGTTGACGGATGCTTCTGATAATGATAATCCTTGGTAGAAACTAAAGGTGACGATTGTACACAACACTATCAGTTTACGAACAAGAGGTCCCCAACTTGACCAAAGTGCCAAAAAGTATGTGGAACAGTTTATTATTCATCTATATTTGATGAGGATTGTGTATGACTGCAAATATTTTGTGGTCACATTATTATGGTAAGGTGCTGTCATTGTCTTTCCATCTGTAGACAAAATGGTTTCTGTGTGATAACTTTAGTTCTAGTTGACCGAGCCTGCTGAATTTTTAACACAAAGATCCCTGGCACAAATTTAAGGTTGGTATTGATTTTGGGTATTGTAGAACTATCCTTTCCAGATAAGAGCCTGATTCCGGGCCAACTAGTCTTTGCTCTGTTTTATTTTAATGTTACTGTCACTACAAAGTCAAGAAAGTCAGTCTGAATAGACCAGTTTTTGTGCTAAATTGTCGGGAAAAATTCTGAACATTCTTAAAGTTATCAACTGTGTCTTAAAATTACTGAACATTGTCATTAGTCTGAACTGTTTTAATAATGTGGACTGGTCTGGACACATTCTAAACTGTCTTAACAGTATGAACTGGTCTGGACACATTCTGAACTGTGTTAACAGTGTGAACTGGTCTGGACACATTCTGAACTGTCTTAGCAGTGTGAACTGGTCTGGACACATTCTGAACTGTCTTAGCAGTGTCTGAAATTGTCTGGACACAGTCTAAACTGTCTTAATGCTGGATACAGTCTGAACTGTCTTAACATGTCTGAACTTGTCTGAACATAATATGAACGGACTTAAATTTCCTGAAACGCCATCTTCATCTGAGAAACAGGCTACTGGACCAGGGCTATAAAAAGATTCGCCTTATTCGATCTCTTAAAAAGTTTATACTCCGATACCAAGATCTTGTCGAAATATATTCCGTCTCTGCAGAAAAAATTATAAGCGATGCATTTTCATATAGTGAAAATGTATAAAGATAAAGAAGTCAAAAAATGTCAAGGATGTTTTTTTTGTCAATATGTGACGTAAAAATATTTTTGACATTTACGTCACCGAATATGGTACTGCTTTGACAACTATTTTACCTATTTTGTTCCTGTATTTAAATACTGTTATAGTGACAGCCGGAACCTTTGAACCGTAATGAGAGCGGGAGGTTTGGCGCCTTAAAATCTGATTCAACCCACCATTTCTTTAGAAATGCCTGTACCAAGTCAGGGTCATTACGGTTTTCACAGTTTTCCGGTTGTTGACTGATTTTGTCTGTTTATATAATTATGAGTTTTGACTTTCCTTTGTAAGATTGTTCGGAGTTCGGTAATTTTGTTATTACCCTTATTGTCTGAACTGTCTGTATTGTCTTAGCACGTCTGAACTTGTCTGGACATATTATGAACGGACTTAACAGTGTCTGAGCTGTCTGGACTGTCTTAACATGTCTAAACTTGTCTGGACATAATATGAACGGACTTAACATTGTCTGAACTGTCTGGAGTGTCTTAACATGTCAAACTTGTCTCGACACAGTCTGAACTGTCGTATATGTGTCAGAACTGTCTTACCATGTCTGAACTTGTCTCAACATAGTCTGAACTGTCATAACATGTCTGAACTTTTCTCGACACATTCTGAACGGACTTAACAGTGTCTAAACTGTCTGAACTGTCTTAACATTGTCTGAGCCTGTCTGAACACATTCTGAACTGTCTTAACATTGTCTGAGCCTGTCTGAACACATTCTGAACTGTCTTGACATTGTCTGAGCCTGTCTGAACACATTCTGAACTGTCTTAACATTGTCTGAACTATCTGGACACTTTCTGAACTGTTTTAATTACGTTGGAACTATCTCAGATAATTTGTACACATTACACAACACAAATAGGGATTTTGAATTTCTGAATAAGAAAATAAAGCAATGAATAAGTTAATGAAGATTTTTATTCAGCAGATTAACAATTATATTCATAAATATCATATCAGGAAATACACAAAATAGCAATTGCATAATATTAGTTAATCACTGCAAAGTTGACATTAATTGCAATTTATGACCAAATAAATGAATAGATAAACCAAATAGTAACAGTTCAAATGCTATAATAAATAGGTGGATTTTTCTTTCTTTTCGTTATCTTCATTTAACGAGGATATTAATAACAATTGACTATCACCTTTAACGGTCAGTTAATGGGTAGCCTTTTAATATTTAAATGTCCTATGTCACATGGTACAATGCTGTCAATGAAATATACATTGTAAGCACATGTCTGTTTTGAGGGTTTTGCTCTTGCACTATTTGTACTCACTCCATGCAGTTTTCTTTACACTTCACACAATATAATTAACATAGTGACCTAATGGGTAACATTTTTAATAATGGACCAACATTTTTGAAATTAATTGTCACAGTTCGTATATATTATACAATTAATGACTTTTCATAAGGTGGCACTGTGATTTATCAACCCCGAGGAAGTGATGTTCACCGAAGCCAACCAAGGGGTTGATAAATCAGTGTCCATCGAAATGAAGTCATCAATTGTTTTATTAAATGACACATTCTAAGTGTAATTTTGGGGTGAAAATTGTGAATTGTTGCTGTTTCTTAGACATTTCCATTTATTCTTTTTTATGTGTAGCTGTTTCAAACCAACAAACACCAATTTTTAACACAGGCACTTGACCGATGGACTTTAATTTCCCCGTGTTTGCCACGGGGGTACGTATTTTCAGGTCTAGTAACGATGTAGGGCCTCTATTTCTGGGTCCTGCGTCCACACGAATACTAGAAATAAACACAAGGTAAGCAACAAAATGGCGGGGTACTGCGAAATTTATTATTATTGTCGATTTCCCTGATTTCTGCAAAATAAACGCATGGAATGCACTAACCTTGTGGACCCCCATCAGCTGTTGTGCCCCTGGTTTACTGTCGTATTCGTACTATTTTGCATATATACCTCCGACAATGAGTTCCCAAGACCGATTGTCAACCAAGGCGGAGGTCTATTTTGGATTCTCTCGGACTCCAACGTGTCTTTTGATGGTCAGTCCACTTTTTTCCCGGAGTTTTTCAAATATGGTTCCATTGTGGCAAAGGATTGATATTTGTTCACCTGTTGTTTTTATACCTACCATGTGATTAAAAAAGGCATTTTATTCTGATTTTTCTTTTTTTTCTACGTTTGAAATAGTCCGCCAAATAAATGCATTCGGTAGGCCAGATTTGTTCTTATCAAAAACTAAATCCGAGATCGATATAAGCCCATTTCTAAAAACACAAGAGTAGAGGAGGGTTTTTGTGTTTTTAGAAATGGGCTTATATTGATCTCGGATTGAGTTTTTGGTCATGTTTGAAGTTGTTCAACACTGTTTATAATGAAAACGTCCCACAAAAGTGATGAATTAAAAAAAAAAGGGGGGGGGGGTTCACAAAACGGGTACCTATGACTTTCAATGTGTTTATCTATCAGCGTATGAATGCCTACAAAAATATGTTTGTATGCATATTATTACATACCTTTCAGGCTTTCTTAAATGACCAGTCTTTCCATCACTGACACAGCTTTGTAAATCAAATTGACGAGCGAAATCGGTTTCCACATCAAATATGTCTCAGTCATCATCGTGTTCATCCAATTATATGTGTACAACAGTTACCTGTTATTGTTTGACTTTGAACGGTCGAACGATTTTTATAAAGGCGCACTCGATTGACAATAACACGATCTATGTTATTAAATTGATGTTTTTCATATTCCTTTAAGATGAGAATAACATTATTCTTATAAATTACCGTATTATATTTTACTATAACAATTAACTAAATATATCAGGTTTATAGGTACATAGAGTTATAGAATACTTGACATTTTTTTGAAATGCACAATCGATTGGTGATATATAAATCAATAAATCAATTTTAAAGTTGTAGTTGGATTAAATGCCATACCATTTATTTTTTCAACAACACTAGTATTGTACAAGTTAGATACATTATTATTGAAACAAAAGAATTTGCCCGTATTATGGATATAACGGGTTTCTTTTTCCGCATGAGTACTCAGGTGAAGGCCGAGGTGCACCTCTGCCTTCCTGAGTACTCATGCGGAAAAAGAAACCCGTTATATCCAATACGGGCCGCTTCTTTTGTTTCAATTGTACTGTATCTTATACTTATAATTTACTTTAAAAAAGAATTCACGAAAGTTATAACTTATTTAAAAGAGGCCACTTTGTCACAAAAAGACTTTGGTTTAAACTGGACAAAATGTTTTTTCGGATTATCTCGAGATGTATATTTATGCGCAGTATATATCCCACCCATATCATCTCCACATTATGATAATGATTTTATTTCACTCGAAGGAGTAAAGGAAACATAGTATTAATTGGAGATTTTAATTCCAGGTAAAAATCCTGATTTTATTGAAAAAGACTCATCACAAATTAATGATTTTGATGGTATTGACTTATTACCACCAGACTATGTAACTGATACTGAACTAAAACGAGTAAATCAAGATTTTATTATTAACTCACATGGAAAAAATTTGTTGGATTTATGCTTGTCTTCAAGGCTACGCATATTAAATGGCCGATTTTTAGGAGATTCACTGGGTTACTTTACTTACATGTCAAATAATGGTTTTAGTTCTGTTGATAAGTGAGTCTCCTGCCCTCAGTTAAATATTTTAAGACTAATGATTTTACTTATCTCTCAGATCATGTTCAGATTGAATTATATTTAAAATGTTCTATTACTCATGAAACAAAAACCAAATTAGACGAAAAAAGATGGAAAAATATAAAAACATATAAATGGACAGACAATTTAAAAGAATTATTAATAGAAGCTTTGTTTGATGAAAATATAAAAAATGAAATACTTGGTTTTGAATTAAATAATATAACTGAGAATTAAGATGGTGTTGATGAGGCAACTGGAAAATTAACACAGATTTTACATAGTATTTCTGATAAAGCAAGTAAGACATTTCATAAATCTGGGGGGAAAAAGAAGAAACAATACAGACAACCGTGGTCAGATAATGTAATATATGAAACAAAAAGAGAAATAAACTCTTTAGGAAATAAAATAAAACATAATCCTAACAATAATGTATTAAAACAAAAATATTTTACTTTGTGTAAAAACTTTAAAAAAATGGTGAAACAGAAATAAATAGAATATAAACATTTTTTTTTAACTCTCTCTCTGATAATATGAATAAAAATCCAAAAGAATATTGGAATATTTTAAAATCATTTAAGAAAAAAAGTAACGAACAAGAAAATATACCTGAAATATTAAAAGATGAATCTGTAATTATAGAACACTTTCAAAAACAGTGAAATCCTTCTCACTTTAATTCTAATTTCAAAAAAGAAATTGAAAACCAGTTGAAAACTATGGAAGAAGACATGATGTACAAAGCAGAGTCAGATTCAACTATAACATATAGAGAAATTCAGAAAGCAATATTTGATTTGAAAAAAGGAAAATCAGCTAACCCAGATAGAATTTTAAATGAAGTTATAAAATACACTAAATCAGTTATGATCAATTCTTATACGAAGATATTTAATGTAATTTTAAAAACTGGGATATACCCAAAATCATGGAAAGAATCATTTACAATCCCTATTTATAAATCAGGAGATAAAAATGATCCCAATAATTACAGAGGAATCTCACTGATAAACTGTCTACCAAAAATCTGTAATACAATATTGAATAATAGATTAATTAAAATAATTGAGGATCAGTTAAGTAACTCCCAATTTGGTTTCAGAGGAAATCATAGAACTGCAGATAGCGATTTTGTTTTAAAATCTTTGATTAATAAATATATACATAAAAATAGAAAGAAAATTTATGCCTGTTTTGTAGATCTCTTAAAGGCATTCGATTCAGTTTGGAGAGAGGCACTTTTATATAAATTATGTAAAATGGGGGTAGGGTTACACTTTTTTAAATTATTGAAAGAACAGTATCTCAATACAACATCGTCTTTGAAACATAAAGATCAACACTCAGTCTTTTTTGACATCTCAAGGGGAGTTAAACAAGGGGACTCATGAAACCCTACATTGTTCAATGTATTTATTAATGATATAACTAAAAATTTTGAAAATAACAAGTCTACCCCTTTAAAACTAATCGACTCAAACATTGGTTGTCTTTTATTCGCTGACGATTTGCTAATATTATCTGAAACTAAAGAGGGGCTTCAACATAGTCTAAATAATCTTTCCAATTACTGTGACAACTGGCAGTTAGCTATTAATGTTAATAAAACAAAATCTATGATATTTAAGCAAAATTACACAAAAACAGAACCATCTTTTGTATATTATAGAAACAATCAAATACAGAATGTTTCAGAATATCCATTTTTAGATATAACACTGAAAAGTAACGGAAATCTATCTCATAGCATTACAGATTTGGTTAAAAAAGCAAAGAAAGTTTTATTTTGTATAAAATCTTATACTACCTCATTAAATAATTTACCTGTAAAAGTAGCTAACAACCTGTTTGATACATTAGTTAAACCAATTATGACATATAACTCTGAGGTAACATATTTAGACACTTTTATATCTTTATATAAGGCCAAGAAAAGAGCAAGTACCAAGTAGACTTATTTAATTTTATCGATAAAATTCCAATTGAAAATTTACATCTGTCCTTTTGCAAATATGTTCTTGGCATTAGAAAGAAAGCTTCAAATTTAGCAGTCAGAATAGAACTTGGAAGATTGCCAGTAGAGAACTTTATTAAATCTCAAGCTTTGTTATATTTTGCAAGACTATATGCAACAAAATTAAATCCACTTTTAAAAGAATCCTTTTTACTTTGCCAAAATTTAGATTCTCAAGGCATCTACACATGGTTTTCATATGCAAAGAGTATTATTGATGAGACAGGTCTTGATATCTTACAGCTCCAAAATACTACTAGTTCAAATCAAATAAAACTACCCAAGAAATATGTAAAATCAACACTAAAATTTTACTATGAAAATTTAATAAATAAGCTCTCAAAATTAGACCAAAAAAGTAAATCAAATTTATTCTCAAATTTAAAACAAAATTTATCAGTGGAAAGTTATTTATCTATATCTAATTTTGAATACAGCAAGCTAAAAACAAAACTTAGAATTAGTGAACACAACCTATTAATAGAAAAGGGGAGACATTTAAATATTCCCAGAGAGCAACGTTTATGCTCACACTGTAATTATAAGTGTATAGATGACGAGAAACATTTTCTTTTACATTGCACGAAAAATTCTGAATTGAGGTCTTCTTTTTTAAACACTTTGAACAACGAAAATCAAATTTTTAATAACTTATCAGAATCAGAAAAACTTTCATATAATTTAAACCCATCAACACCATCTCAAGTAAATAAACTGGGTTCCTTTTTAAAAAAAGTCATTAGAACTGAAGAAAGGGGACTCCTAACATATTTACTTGAAAATGTCGATTTTATGTTCTCTTTGTTACATGTTTATTTGTATAATTTGTATAATTGTCACAAACTGTATTGCTTAATGACAATAAAAATTTGGATTTGAATTTGAATTTGATATTTCAAGGTCTTTCAAGTGAATATAATCGTTTATATTTAGATATTTCAAGGTCTTTCAATTGTCCCAAATGTTCACCTGTGGTCTGTCTGATTTGTTATTACTTGCGGTTAGTTGTTTTTGTTTTGCGAGAATACATTTTAAAAGTTCACATTTTAAAAATATGGAAGAAAAGTAGGCTGAATAGTGAAATGATATGGAAAATATGGAAGAAAGGCAAGTTGAATAGTGAAAAGACATGGACAATATGGAAGAAAGGCAAGTTGAATAGTGAAAAGATATGGAAAATATGGAAGAAAATCAAGTTGAATAGTGAAAAGATATTAAAAATATCGAAGAAAAGTAAGTTGAATAGTGAAATGATATGGACAATATGGAAGAAAAGTAAGTTGAAATGTGAAATGATATGGAAAATATGGAAAAAAGGCAAGTTGAATAGTGAAAATATATTAAAAATATCGAAGAAAAGTAAGTTGAATAGTGAAAAGATTTGGAAAATACGGAATAAAGGCAAGTCGAAAAGTGAAAAGATTTAAAAAATACAGAAGAAAAGTAGGTTGAATAGTGAAATGATATTGAAAATACAGAAGAAAAGTAAGTTGAATTGTGAAAAGATATGGAAATTATGGAAGAATAGCAGGTTGAATAGTGAAATGATATGGACAATATGGAAGAAAGATAAGTTGAATAGTGAAAAGATATGAAAATGATGGAAGAAAAGTAAGTTGAATAGTGAAAAGATTTGGAAAATATGGAAAAAAAGTAAGTTGAATAGTGAAATGATATGGAAAAATATGGAAGAAAGATAAGTTGAATAGTGAAATGATATGGAAAATATGGAAGATTTCTGTGTTAGTCATAATTACACCCAAAGATACCTCCTCCTCCCTCCCTCCTCCGCCGCCGCTGCCGCCCTCCTCCACCCCCTCCGCCGCCCTCCTCCTCCTCCTCCCTCCATACATGTATATACATTGTTTTTCAGAATTGAGAAGAATCATCTTGGAATATATTTTTTTGCTAGAGACTATGCAAGTAGGGATCAAATTTATCATTTCATTCATTTGACTCTTAGGTTGTTTAGTAGAAATACCACAGTGAGAACGTGGACGTGATAGACTACTTGGAGTACTTAGCGAACATATCCAAAAACAACAAACTTTTGTAAGAAATGTAATTATTGAAGGCGGTCCCCATGAAAATAAAATGGCGGGAAAGGGAAGGATAATCAGTGAAAGGGCTAGAAAACGATAACAGGACGCGGACGTCCTAGAGAGCACCCAAGGGAACTTCCGATCACGTGACTTCCAGGAGAAGCCCTACGGGTGACGTCATTTCCGGTGAAAAGGCCCCACAAGGGCGGATATCGCGCAACTTTCGGTTGTGCATGCGTGCACCTCACCCAAGGAAACCCCCTTCGGGGTCATGTGACCGTCGGTCACTACGGGTGACGTTTCATAGCGTCATTTCCTATGAAAAGGCCCCACTAGGGAGAATATTGCGCAACTTCCGGTTGCGCATGCGCACACCATTTCAAGGAAGCTCTTCGGGGTCACGTGACCAAATTCGGTCACTTCCGGTAGCCATGGTACTTGTATTACTGTACTACATTTTGTACTACTACTATAATAAGAAAAAAGCACGGGAAGCCGAAAAAAAGCGTGGTAAAATGACGTCATTTCCGGTCACGTGACTGACGTCACTTATGGTGACGTCACTTCCGGTCACGCATGCGCAATGGTCCAATCCCCTTCAAATACTACTTTGTAGCCACATATATATACTACTAATATATTTCCTCTATTATGTTAAACTCAGTAAACTAAAATTAGAAAATGGTAGACATGTATTGTGTCTGCTCTCTGGTGTTTGACTCGTGCATCCTAACTGTTCCGAAGTTGAGCATTGTATTAATTTTCCTCCCACATTATCATATCTTTATTTTGATCAACATACATATAACAATGCAAGCTGCTCATAAGGTGTCAAACAAATAATTCACCAAAGTAGTCCCTTTTAAAGAAAATAGTTCCTTTCGCTTTGTTGTATTGTGACAAATACTGAATGGAATGGAATAATTAAAATTGACAATTGAAGTTAAATAAATAAAGATTATTTTGAGCCCAAATTTGATGCATTTAGTTGTATTTTAATACCTCTATGGAGGATTTGATGCATGACCTATACATATTGAATTTCCCGGGGATGACCGAACTATTTTTAGAGTATGTGTTTTCCATAGCCTGGCATTTTGCTGCAAGACTTTAAACATCCCCTGATATTTTCACAGAACGTAGAGGAATCATGTACGTTTCAGAAAATATATGGTCTTAGAAAGGTTAAACTTAAGATAAAAAAGCCAGGCAGGTTCGAAAAAACAAACATTTAGTAGAAAATGTTAAAGAAATTAATTATAGGTTTCACACCATAACTCATTCATAATATATTTCTTCTATTATATTAAACTCCCATTTTATCACTCTAATTAAAAACAACAATAAAGGATTTAAAAATGTGAATGTTAGAAATCAATTTGAACTGGATCCCTGTCGTGAATTCATTTCGACTGGATTATTATGTGCGACTTTTAAACAGCGAGATTTAGCGCTGCACGCTATTGCTGTAAATAAAGCAAAACATGATCTTTACAGAACAGTGTTCGGTCTATGCGATTTTCTTATTGGCAATTAGATTATGTTTTGTTCAACACACTTCCTATAGTGTCCATGGCGC
Organism: Bathymodiolus septemdierum; assembly: GCA_963383655.1. Classification (NCBI taxonomy): domain Eukaryota; kingdom Metazoa; phylum Mollusca; class Bivalvia; order Mytilida; family Modiolidae; genus Bathymodiolus; species Bathymodiolus septemdierum. The sequence continues at coordinate 57,162,625 of OY726517.1, read as the reverse complement.
TGAAATATTCTATGTGGAAGATAATATTAAGATGAAAACAAGTAATTCGCCAGATAAACATTCTGCAAATAGGTTAACCCAATGTGCATTATGGTGCAGCAATCAACACAACTGTGTTGGTGCTAGCTACAACATAGAACTACAGGAATGCTATACTCACAATGTCATTGAATTCACGCACGAAGAGGTTACTCACCGGGAATATAGTGGTTGGAAATTTTTAAGTATATACAAAGGTTAGCATTAATTAAAAGTTTATTTTTACACAGAAACAAATGTCCCCCATTATTTCATCTTTTGAGAAATGTAGAAGGATTTTACGAAATATTCTCAGAGAAAATGGACAATAACTCCCTCGATCATACTGTCGTAACAAATTGCGATTGTCGTAAGCATTCAAAGGGAATTCCTATTTAAAATGTAGGACAAGTTGTATGTACAAAGTTCTTGATGATCTAGGGTGTTTAACGCCACTTTCAACAATGTTTGAGTTATATCGTGGCGGTAAAGTTTTTGATAGGAAATGCTACATCTATTAGAGTTTCACATGAACCTATATCGCTAACATGGGAAATAAGATCTATTGAACTGTTTAATTTTGAACTCGCAGGACTTGGATTCAATAGACCCTGGATGCTTTGTTTGGTGGTTTTCACCGGGTACTCATGTTTCCTCCAACAATAAATCTGACCGCCACGAAAAGTTAAATATTGTTGAAAGTGACGTTAAACACGATTGACCCCATACAAAATGAAGAAGCGATGGCTAAGTTAAAAAATTATATTTTTAGTAACGTCTGGTCATCTTTGAAGGTGGACGGGACTGTTGGGCATGTTTTTAAAGAAGATCAAGCAAGGACTCTTCAAGCCAAGTTTGGCTAAAATGGTTTCATAGGAGAAGTCAAGTGTAGATATTTCTATTTTTTTGTAACGATAGTTATATTTGAAGGTTGGCGGTCATATCTGACACAATTCTGTAAGGGGGACCACTCAAGAACCATTCCAGCAAACTTTGGTTCAAAATGTTTTTGTAGTTTCAGATGAGTTGATTATTAATGTAACAAGTTATACACCGACGACGACGGACACAAAGTGATAAGAATAGTTCACATGATCCCTTGGGCAAAAATGGGCCGATGAAACTGCGCCAACCTTATGTGATTCGTCATATGGTAATAAGAGAGTATGCACAGTTCGGAGGAATTCGTATTAATGCTTCTGTGCATGATTTTGAAATTATAATCAAACTTTTTGTTTTGTCATTTAAAATTGTAGATAGCTGCATGTGCTTTTAAAATGTATAATTTTAAAATTTTGCTAGTTCCTATATGTCTTATTTATATTCAGGGCAGTCGTGGCCCTGATCGTATATATGGTAGTTGAATCTTAAGGCTATCACCGCTGATATCGTTAGTTCGAATATCCATCAGAGCGAGGCGTACAACATTATGTGATGAAGTTTGTCAGTGACTTGCGACAGGTCGATGGTTTTCTCCGGGTCTTCCGGTTTCTTCCACCAATAAAAATGAACGCCACGATATAACTGAAGTATTGTTGAAAGTGACGATTAATTTAACACCATCAAACAAACAAACAAACAAATTTATATTCATACTTTCTGTTTACTCATATTAATATTATTTTTTTATTGTCTTCTCCTGAGGGCACTACACCTCACCAGACAACACTATAGGAAAACTGTTCCCGAGGGAGAAGACAATAATATATACATAACATCTCTTTCTTGTGATAAAAGAAAAAAAACAACTAGTTAAATCCGTCGGCGTTTATATTGCCAAACATTTTTCATTTTCATTTTAAACATATTTTATTCATAAATAAATGAAATGGATTGGATAGCAGGCAATAGCCTATATAAATCCTCTCCATACACAAGGCAACAGCAACAATCAATAATGCATGCAGTTAATATTTACAATACACAATATAGAATGTCATACTCAAAGGGAAATAACTCGAGTATACAATAGCAGTCAGAAATCTCATATATTCAGTTATTGATACATGTAAGTAATTAACATTGATTAGATTTTATCGACAATTTGGCTGATATGAGATTTACTAATTGTTTTTAAATACAATTAGTTGCTATCTAAAAGTGTTACCAGTGTACGATGTTGCTAGATCAATTTAATTTAAATACTTAATTCATTTTAGAAATGTTGTATTAGCATGCAGTAGGTAATCATAGTGTAAATATGAGATTTATGACATTATATATACATGTATATATTTATAAAACAAAATAAATTATAAATAGAATATCAATAAGTTAATTTAATTTAGTCATGTGAGAGGAATAGTACCGATATTTGCAATCATGGTCCATCATATGTGAGAATACTGTTATAGTTTAAAATGTTTAAAAAATTTAATTTATATTACTATATTATTATCAAATCGTTTGCTCTGCTTAATAAAGGAATGTACTGCACGAAAAAGTTTTACATTCTGATTATAATCAGAGGTTTCACTTCCATAAAGAATGGTTTGAATAGTAAATTCTATGTTAAGTTTATTAAAGGAATCAACAAGTTGTTGCCTATGAATATTGTATAAAGGGCAGTGCATAAAATAATGGGAGGGGCTTTCACAAGGATCATTGCAATGTGGGCAAGATGGTCTGTTAGATAAGTGATGTTGCTGCAAATGTAGATTTAGATTGCTAGCATCATTCCTCATCTGACAGTGTATGATATTTTCTTTTCTGTCACCTATATGAAAATATTTAGGCGAGGCTTTTGTACCAGAGTTCAGTCTTGTCTTAAATATATTAAGAGAAGGACTGGACTTTGTTGAGGCAGGCAGACCATTCCAGAGTCGTAGCGTACAAGGGATGAAACTTTTGCTATATGAGACAGTATTACAAAAGGGTAGTCTAAAATTGTCCCCCGATATTTGTTGTCGTAGATTATAATCGTGAATATTTTCTGTGTATGGTTGGATCATGTCATACATATAGTCCGGAGTTAAACCATTTATTATTTAATAGAGTAAAATCAACTTTTGTTTCTCTCTTCTTTTATAAAGGGGTTCCCAGCCAAGTTCACTATATAATTTTGATCTGGATGAATTTACGCTCAACCCTGTAATTATCCTGCCTGCCTCAACCTGAACACTTTCCAATAGATTAGCTTCATTTTGGGTACAATTGTCCCAAATTACATTTCCATATTCTAGTATAGGTCGGATAAATGACAAATATATATTAATCAATACATTTCTGTCAACTTGATATTTGAGCATTCTAAAAATTTTCAGTCTATCACATGCTTTCTTATAAATTTTACTTACATAATCACCCCATTTACAATTACTTTGGAGATCCAGACCCAGATGACAGTGAGTATTAACATCTGTCACTCTGTTGTCCATATCCGCAAAATAAACTGGAGGGTTATTTATATTTCGTCTAGTAAATAAAATTGATTCAGTTTTATTAGGATTAAATTTGATAGCCCAGTTTTGTGACCAGTTATGAATATGAGACAAGTCTGTCGAAAGCATATCTGCAGCTTGTATATAATTTTGTTCATCGACTATTACATACAAAGATGTATCATCGGCAAAGAGTTTGATATTACAATCAAGATCATCAACAATATCGTTTATGTATATAAGGAACAGGAAAGGGCCCAACACTGACCCTTGGGGAACCCCAGCATCAATTCCCTCCCACCCAGATGAGAATCCATCTAAGACCACTTTTTGTTTCCTATCATCTAAATAATCTGTAACCCAACTTAGTAAATTTCCATCTATACCAATTTTGCGTAATTTATATAAAAGTCCTGTATGCCAAACCCTATCGAATGCTTTAGAAATATCACAAAATATAAACCTTATGTCTTTACCAATATCAAGGTTACTGATAATAGTGTTGTAAATATATACAAGTTGATTTACTGTAGAATCTTTTGGTTGAAATCCTGACTGGTGTTCTGTAATAATATGATGCTCCAATACATAGTTATGCAAATGTTTCACAATTATTTTTTCCATCATCTTACACAGAACACAAGTAAGGGCAATAGGTCGAAAATTTGCAATGTCGGATGCAACCCCTTTATTTTTGTACACAGGGGTTACGTGTGAGCGTTTCCAAATATATGGAAGTTGTCCACATTGCAATGACTGATTAAATAATAATGTAAGGGGGGAAACAAGGCACTGAGAAACACTGCGTAAGATCCTGGGTGCAACACCATCGGGTCCACTTGGTTTGGAATTATTCAGTATTTCTAATTGGTCTTTTACTTCTTGTTCAGTAATCAATAATTCAGGACAAATATTGTCACGAGCAAAGTCTTCATTCGGGAGATTTGGTTCATTTTCAATATTTGAAATATCAGCAAAGTACTTATTAAAAATATCACATTTCTCTGAGGGATGAATTATTATTCTACCTTCATGTTTTATAGGGGGTGAAACTTTATTACACTTGTTTAGTTTACAAACTGATTTGGCAATTCTCCACCATTTGCCTGGTGGGATACTTTTGTTCATTAATTGAGAAGTAAGTTTATTTCTATATTCAGTTTTGGCTTCTCTTACCAATCTTATAACATCATTTCGCAAATGTCTATATTGTGACTAGTGATCTGGGTTGTTGGTAGACTTAGCTCTATAATGAATGCGATTTCTCTTTCAAATCGCCTTCCTTATAGAGCTATTCATAAACGGTTTATCATCTGGTCTAATAATTACAGTTTTAGTAAGTATGTGTTTATCACACGTCTCATTTAAAATAGAAAGGAAATTAGAGTAGTTCTCATTGACAGTTTTATTTTTAAAGAGAATACTCCAATTCTTGCCTTCCATTTCATGGATTATGGAATTATAATCAGCCTGATCATATTTTCTAATTGTGCGTTTATAACACTGCTCTTTACTCGTTTTGATATTAATGTCTACACTGACTGGACAGTGGTCACTGCAAAAGTTCGGGGAAACTTTAATATCAAGAACAAGATTTGGTCTGTTTGTAATAAATAAATCAATACATGTAGCTGATGTATGGGTAATACGTATTGGCTCCCACACAACATTCTCCAAGTTTAGACGTGTGAGAATATCTTCAAGGTGCCCACACTGATTACCCAACATATCAATGTTTAAATCACCTCCAAGTATTACAGGAATATTCAAATCCAATATAGGCTGGATATTGTTTTCGAATTTCCGCCAATATGACACATCTGAATGTGGGGGTCTATAAATAACTCCAACCATCGCTTTTAAATTATTTATGATAACTTCTAACCAAAGGATTTCAATTTCACTAGTGTGAAATTCCGGCTTTTCACATATATATATATTAGGTTTGGCGAAAATTGCCACTCCGCCACCGTGGCGGTTCCTGTCAACACGTATTGGGTTTTGGAAACCCCTTAATTGGATATCCTCGTTGTCAATATCCCGACTTAAATGTGTTTCTGATACAAGTATGATATCATTATGTGACATTTCTATTTCAATTAAGTCAATTTTTGGTAATAAACTGCATGCATTAATATGTGCAATTTTTAGTGAACCATTTTTCAAATTAGGTTTGCCCGATACAATATTTGGACCAGGGTTTGATTCAATATGTCCTTTTAATAGAATGTAGTACAGTACAGTTTGTTTATAGTGCGAGTTATTTTGACAATAAAAGAGATTTCTAATTTTTGTTTGGTGGTTTTCACCGGGTACTCATGTTTCCTCCAGCAATAAATCTGACCGCCACGAAAACTGAAATATTGTTGAAAGTGACGTTAAACACGATTGACCCCATACAAAATGAAGAAGCGATGGCTAAGTTAAAAAATTATATTTTTAGTAACGTCTGGTCATCTTTGAAGGTGGACGGGACTGTTGGGCATGTTTTTAAAGAAGATCAAGCAAGGACTCTTCAAGCCAAGTTTGGCTAAAATGGTTTCATAGGAGAAGTCAAAAGTAGATATTTCTATTTTTTTGTAACGATAGTTATATTTGAAGGTTGGCGGTCATATCTGACACAATTCTGTAAGGGGGACCACTCAAGAACCATTCCAGCAAACTTTGGTTCAAAATGTTTTTGTAGTTTCAGATGAGTTGATTATTAATGTAACAAGTTATACACCGACGACGACGGACACAAAGTGATAAGAATAGTTCACATGATCCCTTGGGCAAAAATGGGCCGATGAAACTGCGCCAACCTTATGTGATTCGTCATATGGTAATAAGAGAGTATGCACAGTTCGGAGGAATTCGTATTAATGCTTCTGTGCATGATTTTGAAATTATAATCAAACTTTTTGTTTTGTCATTTAAAATTGTAGATAGCTGCATGTGCTTTTAAAATGTATAATTTTAAAATTTTGCTAGTTCCTATATGTCTTATTTATATTCAGGGCAGTCGTGGCCCTGATCGTATATATGGTAGTTGAATCTTAAGGCTATCACCGCTGATATCGTTAGTTCGAATATCCATCAGAGCGAGGCGTACAACATTATGTGATGAAGTTTGTCAGTGACTTGCGACAGGTCGATGGTTTTCTCCGGGTCTTCCGGTTTCTTCCACCAATAAAAATGACCGCCACGATATAACTGAAATATTGTTGAAAGTGACGATTAATTTAACACCATCAAACAAACAAACAAACAAATTTATATTCATACTTTCTGTTTACTCATATTAATATTATTTTTTTATTGTCTTCTCCTGAGGGCACTACACCTCACCAGACAACACTATAGGAAAACTGTTCCCAAGGGAGAAGACAATAATATATATATAACATCTCTTTCTTGTGATAAAAGAAAAAAAACAACTAGTTAAATCCGTCGGCGTTTATATTGCCAAACATCGCCATATTGACAGTAAACGATAAAGACTATGTACAACGCCTTCTATTTAAATTTCTTTATTGTCTTATTCTTTCTGTTAACATATATCATCTTAGCCCTGGCTTCCAAGTCACTAAATAACAGTATCGCTATTTTGTTTATTTTCGCTTTGATGTTTAAAGCCAATATATTTCATATCACGTAAGCGCTGAGATGATTCCAATTATCGCTAATCGCTAAACGTCGTCAAGGATACACGTAGTAATATCGCTGTTTTCTAATATGACGTTATAATGACGTCACATTACCAAATCCTTGATAAACATACTATCATAGCGATAAAATGATTAAAGACGTTTTTTAAAACTCGAGGACGTTTCTCAGTCGAGCCGTCATCTCGTTTAAAAAAAACTTCGTTATTCACTTAAAGGAAAACTCCAGTCAGTTGAACAATATACAATTGTTGCCTTCATGATACGAGGTGAACATTCAAATTGTTTACCCGAGGTGGGTTGTCTTCCCGAGGGAAGACAACCCTGCGAGGGTAAACAATTTGGATGTTCACCTCGTACATGATGGCAACAATTGTTTTATTATACCGAAACTACATATAAGAATAATTTTGGCATGTTTAAATAAAAACGTATGATTTTATATACTTTTTTATGTAGCAAATTGAAATTTGGAGGTGACTTCATAAGTTTGTTTATCTTGTGTCTATTTAATTTGCAAATAAAATATGTTTAAACTATATAACCTTTACGCAAATTGCGGTTTGTTTGCATAATACTTTATTTTAATCTGTAGTTTATGAAGCGTAACTTAATATGTCTATAGATCCTCGTTTGATGTCGTTGGCCCTAATCGACGAGATCAATATCTTATTCGGAATCGTCAAATTACATAGTTGATGTTATCACGTTTTGATTCAAGGATTCCACTTATTATAAGAGTGATACGCCTTGTGTGCTGTTCAAGATCTTCCGTCTCGAACCAGCTTCGTCAAATTTATTATTTAATTGATCTATATTTTCATTTAATGTTGTTTTATGAGATGACGATGATAAGGCTCGCTTTGTTCTAGACCAACAAGCTGAGTTGGATTTTCATAGTGCTACTCACTGAAACAACAGTCCGAGAGTAGACATGTCTCCACTCGGATAGATTATTCTGATTGTGAGCCAACCAGTCTTTGCTCTTTCTCCTTAATGCTGTGTGCTTAGCGGAGAAGCAACAAATACCAATTGTATAGTCTTTGGTTTGACCAGACCGGGGCTCGAACCCACGATCTACCGCACTCGAGGCAACCACGCTAACCACTACGCCACCGATGCGGTCATATATTTGATTCTGAAGTGAAGACAATATATCTTCAAGCAATTTAGTTTTAATTGTAGGCATGTAAACAATTGCTACAAGTCAATCAATAGCTTCGTTGTTTGTGAGTAGACCTCAGTCTAATTAAAATTCTAACATGATGTCCTTCATTTGCTATATAAATAATACCGTGATAAAATTCCCGATATATGTTGATTCGCACATGCATATGTCTTACAAAATATGGACATCATTCATAAAGATTTCATGTATTTATACAGGACCGTTGTGCATACAATTTTTTTTTTTTTTTCACATTCATTTTTCCTAAAAACAATACCGACGATAACCATCTATCGACTTTTACTTTTGTAAATTGCAATGTTCCGGTGACTTAGGTTACATGGAACACTGGATTTAATTTTCGATTTTTAATTAGTGTCAGTAACTAATCTAATTTTCGATTTTTGATTAGTGTCAGTAACTAATATCAACATAGTCTATTATTTATTTATGTAGAAAAAAACCCAACTGTAAACATGAAGATGAACAAATTTTGTTATGACATGCATTTATTTACATTACTGATTTCCACTTTTTTGCCCTATTAGAATCGGAAATAATAACATTATTTTCGTTGCATTTTATCACTCGCTATCGCTGGTGATGATTTTTAACGAAAATAATGTTACCCATGTTATTTCTCAATCATACGTTTGTTGTACTTTTTTTGCAAAATTAATAATAATAAAGAAAAAAAAGATGCAATAATAAAATTGGGGGTACATCTAAAACAGCATTAAAGAATACCTTAGTGTCACCAATAGTATCTGAGGTTTTACTAGAGAAGACACGTTTACTTTTACTTTTGTTTGGCCAATTATTGTATGTTATTGCCTTTGTCGCTGTTTTTTGCCCATATCGCCGGAAAACTTTAGTTTGGTGTAGCTAAACCGCCATGTTTACACGCCTGTTAGTATTATATATGCCTAATTATCCAGGAAAGAAAAATGTAAACACCGTACGTAGCCATGGTTACTGACAAAAATGTCACCGTGAATACTAACTCAGTCTCCAATACTCATTATTATACTTCACTATCTTTTTTCCTTTATTAAAACATGACAGTCGTTTTGCTATCGCATCCTAAAATCAACTGCATGACCATTCCTCAAAAATTCCCCAAAAGTTTTAGGAATATCAACCCTCCCCCCCCCCCCCCCCCCCCCCCCCTAATCACCCTCTAATAGAGGATAAATGTGAATATCCAGAACGAACTACCAGTCGGGAAGCCAACGTCAGTTTCCGTAACTCCTCCAATAAGGCTAAAAACATTTACGCAAGGGCAGATAATAATAACCCACCAGATGTCGCCCATAATCGGAATAGGTATTGACGTTTGTTTACCATGACGATTACAGCATAAACCTTATATGACAGATAAATATAAATAAATACATTGCCAAAAAACGTGAATTATCATGGTTAAATATATAAGTTGCAGAAAAAACCCCAAGAAAGTGTTTATTAGACATAATATCAGTATAAAACAAGGTATTTCTCGAGGTATTTGTTTTTGTTGTTGTAGCTAAAATAAGCATATATGGCGGGAAATTCTCGAGGCTAAGAATAACTGACACAAACGCATCCCATTGGTTGTCAGTAAAAACTATGGTCAAAAATAGGTTTACCCATCATTCAAATGTGTAACGAAATATAAAAATAGTCATCATTCCGCCTTTAATTTGCAAAACGAGGTTTGTAACTTAGGACGCTGTCAGCCGCCATTTTTGATAAAGAAGACGCTGAATAAATATATAAATAAATGAATAAATAAATAAATAAATAAGTTTTATCTAAAGTCGGCATGGTTAAAAACAACAAGCATGCAAATATAAGCTCTAATGAGCTTTTGACCGACATACAACATAAATAACAATAATCAAGGCATGCAAAAATAAATTAAAAACAAAGTCAAGACAAACAAAGTGAGCACTACAACTTGTACAAGAAAAGCACAGACATGTAAGTTGGTAAGAAATCTGAAATAACTAAAACATGAAATTAAATGAAATTTAAAAGCAGATATTATAGTTGAACAGAATTAAAAATAATAAGCTTGCATGAAAGCTAAGCATAACTAAAAGCTGATGTAACAAGCTACACAATATCCAATAATAAAACTAAGTATATAAACATATAAAAGTATAAAAGATGGACATGACCTATTGATGGTAAAGCATACTTTAAAAGTCAGCACAAACTGAGCATTTGCAATCATTCCCATTCCATGACTTCAAAATATTCTTGAACTGATTAAAATTAGATATTAGAAGAAAGAGTAGCCTTTGTTTTATTTGCATTTCGAGTATCATATCATAATTAATTTGATTAATAGTTATTCCTGTGATATAGTTTGAAATATTTATGGTGTATTTAACATATGGTCTTGTGGTCAGAAATTTGACATGTAAAATTGATCTTGTGGTCTGAAATTTGACTTGTTAGCTTAGGATATTTCAGTCTCTGCTTCTGATTTTTTACCATTGTTCACTGATCAATCATATATTTCAATTATTTCAGAATACAGTTCAGATGATTAAATAAAAGTATTTATGATTGTTTTAGCTTTTTTTAAAATTTTGTTAATGTTGTTATTACCTATATTTGAACCCTTAAACTGACTTCATGATGTTTTAACATTTAAAATTATATGGTCTTGTGGTCACAAATTGGACATGTAAGGATATTCCAGTCTCAGCTTCTGATTTTGTACCTTCTAGATTGTTAATTGATCAATTATGTATTTCAATATTTCAGATTTACAGCACAGAAAATATAATGATTAAATAAAACTATTGATGATTTTTTTGTCTTTTTTTATTTTGTCAGTGTTGTGCTTGCCTGGATGTGCATTTAACAAGGCAAAGGGGTTTGAAAATGGCTATTATTGGTTCATGTTAACAATGTCGAAAAACACTAACTGTTTTAAGGTGCACCTTGATGTGGAACCAGGTCCATGTGTTTATTGTTCAAAGCATGACATATCAAAGAGATATATTCATTTACAACAAAGAGTGTCAGATGCTCCTGAATTTTACAAACTTGTGTCCGATAATTTTAATATATCTGAAAATGCTTGTGTATGTAGGAAATGTGATTTAAAGTTGTATATAAATATATATAGGTTTTTTTTCTTCTAAAAAATCCATGAAGTGAAAAATGGACCAGCATTCCAATTATTTTTAAAGTACATCATCAAACAAATGCAGGCCCTTGGGTATAATTGTGGGCAGGATATATCCTCTAACTGATACATTCATTTAATTCAAAAAAATTCAGATGCTCCTGAATTTTGTTTGTTTGTAAAAAGAAATTTAACATTTTTCTGAATTGTATTGTATTTGTAAGAAATGTGAAATTAAGTTCAAATTTTGTATTCTATGTCTACTGAAAATAGTCTGCTTGAAAATGATGAGCCATGCAGTTAATAAAAAGGCATTTTCTAATGGAAGTAAGAGTGTTGAAGATGAAAATAAAATGATTTTTAAACCATTTTAATTTAAGTAAAAAGAGTGGAGATGACATTACTAATATTGAAACATTATATTATCAAACAGTATTTGATGTTTGGATAAATGACAAATTTTTAGACAAGGATCAGAGTTTTCAAGACACCTTGTGTCATAAACATTATAATATATTTAGTCATTCAGAAAAGAACTTTTTGATTGTGTAATTTGTGAAACTTCATCTGAAACTGAAAGTCAAAAGGTTTATTTCAATTTCAATTGAAAACCAGGACTTGTTAAAGTTGTTCTTAAATATTTCAAGAATGAATTAAATTTCTGTAAAGAATTTGGCTCAGAAGATAAATTATATTGTGGTACATATTGTTATAACAGTTGTAACACATTTTCTAGGTCAGAAAGTGGAGCTGAAACAAGATCTCAAACTTTTCAATTTCTTTTAGATATTTTGAACCAGAACCAAGTTGTTGAACAAGTTTCTACAGACATTTAGACCTGTATACACTCCAACATGTTGATGCAGAAAAGGCCGAAGCTTTTAATACCTTTTTTTCGTCTCAATCAAATATTGATGATACTGACAAATCAGTACCAGCTGACGATACACCGCCACCGAGATGTCTGGATCGTATTGTTCTTCGGCAACATGAAGTTCAAGATGTACTGAGACTTCTAAATACTAACAAGGCATCGGGCCCAGATGCTATTCATGCCAAACTGCTAAAAGTGGCTTACGATATTATTTCTAAACCATTGTGTGCTATTTTTAACATTAGTCTGATAACTAAACATTTTCCAAATAAATGGAAACTGGCAAACGTCACCCCTGTCCACAAAAAAGAGGATAAAAACATAATTGGAAATTATCGACCTATTTCTTTGCTCCCTATTTCTAGTAAAGTTTTCGAAAAATGTATTTACAAACATATTTTTAATTTTATCAGGGACTTAATCACCGAACATCAGTCTGGTTTTACAATAAATGACTCGACTAGGAATCAACTACTGTATATTGCGAATATGTTTAGCAAAGCTCTGGATGAGGGAAAGGAAATAAGAGTAATCTTTTTTTATATTAGCAAAGCCTTTGATAGAGTATGGCATAGGGGTCTTCTTTTTAAATTAAAAAAAATGGGAATTGTTGGGAATTTGCTTTTATGGTTTAAAGACTATTTAACCAATAGGAAACAAAGAGTCGTTATAAATGGGAAAGAATCGTCTTGGAAAATTGTCAATGCAGGTATTCCACAAGGGTCCATCTTAGGCCCCTTATTATTTCTAATATTTATCAATGATATCGTTGACGAAGTAAATTGTCCTATCAAACTTTTCGCAGATGACACCAGTATTTATGCAATCGTCGATAACCCATTGATTACTTCTCTTTCTTTAAATTCAGACTTGCAAAAGGTTCAAAACTGGTCAAACAGATGGTTGGTTAATTTCAATCCCAAGAAGACCGAATCGATGATTATTTCACGAAAGATCGAGCCTCAATTCCATCCTCCACTTTATTTTAATAATGTTCCCATTAAAAATGTAACTACACATAAACATCTTGGTCTCACTTTTTCTAATGATGGATCTTGGACCACACATATTAACGAAATTATAACAAAGGCGTCTTCTAGATTAAATATTATTCGTAAGTTGAAATTTAAAGTAGACCGTAAATCGCTTGAGCATATGTACTTCAGTTATGTCCGCCCTATTCTAGAATATGCGGATGTAGTCTGGGATAACTGTCCAAATTATATAAAGGAAAAACTAGAACACATTAACTATGAAGCCGCACGTATAATAACTGGTGCTACAAAATTGACAAGTATACGTATACTTTTACAAGAATGTGGATGGGAAACCTTAGAGCAACGAAGAAACAAACATAAGATTTTATTATTTCACAAAATGGTTAACAAAACAGTTCCCGAATATTTATCCAATTTAGTTCCATCCTCCTTCGGACAAACTCATCAATATAGCACTCGGAACCATTCTAATCTATTTCATGTACATTCTCGTACAGCTTATTATAATAATAGCTTTTTACCTTCAACCGTTCGACTCTGGAACGAACTTCCAGCGAATATCAAAAGTAATGTTTCAGTCAATTCCATGAAAATATTTTTGAACAACACAATAAATCCTGTCCCATCTTACTTCTCTGCAGGTTCTAGAATTGGTCAAATACTACATACTAGAATTCGAACTGAGAGTAGTGCGCTCAAGGATCATCTTTATAAGAAAAATATCGAAGCTAATCCCTACTGTAGTTGTAAACTGGTAGAAACGTCCGAGCATTTTTTACTCAAATGTTCTCTGTATGAAAGGTTAAGAAATGATTTATTTGTTAATCTGTCTTCTCATTTGAATATCAATAATCTACTCTTTGGCGATTCTAACCTCCCAGATTGTGAAAATGAAAGTAATTTCCTTGTAATTCAAGATTTTATAATAAAATCTAAACGTTTTACACCTAGAATATAAATGTACCATGCTTTTACTTGTTGCAAAATATTAGATCTGTCATTTTATTGTTCATTGTAAAAATTGTCACCCTTTCACTTCATATGCCTATTTAAACAAATGTGTGTATTATTAATGCGCATGTCCTAACCATCTTACATGTATTTTTCTTTTCTTTTCTTTTTTGGTATCTGGGAGAAGAATTTATATAAGTGCTGCTCACTTGTTTTCTGATCCCTATGTATGTACAATTGTTATAACTCATGCAATTTATTCAATAAATATTGTTTACACTAACATGTTGTTGAATTTGTTATTCATGCTTTTTTCTTTAGATGAAAAGTTACTTCTGTTGCCTGTTGTTTATGAGAAATATAATTATCTTTTATTATCTATGAATTTTAATGCTGAATTTTATAAATTTTATTTTACAGAAAAGAATTTTTCAAAATTTGTCCTTTTATTAACTTTTTCACAATCATTGGATCAAATAAAATAGTTTTTTAACTTCAATTTTAAACAATATTTACCAATACTTGCTTATTTTGCCAACAGAAAACATATTCATTCTAGTCATTTTATTTACTTAGTGAAATTTGGAAATCTGGTTTGTCATTTCATGTGAATGCAAGTCCTTCTGTATGTGTCTTAAAATTATGTGAATGGTAGTCATTCAATATGTGTCTTTTATGTGAATGCTAGTCAGTTTGTGTGTGTCTTTTATGTGAATGCTAGTCATTCTGTTTGTGAATGTCATGGGGGAAAAAATATTGCAACCTACAAGTACCCATATTTGTAAATGCTGGTAATTTTGTGAATGTCCTGGAGAAAGAATTATTGCAAACTAAGTACCCATATTTGTAAATGCTGGTCATTTTGTGAATATCCTGGAGAAAGAATTATTGCAACCTATGTACTCAGTCATATTTGTAAATGCTGGTCATTTCATCTTGTGAAGAAGTCATGGGGAAATAATTATTGCAACCTAAGTACCCATATTTGTAAATGCTGGTCATTTTGTGAATGTCAAGGGGAAAGAATTATTACAACTTAACTACCCCTATATGTTATAGAAGCTAGTTTGTAGTTGTGTCAAACACATGAATATTCCAAATACATTGATATTTACATTGTGAAATAAACATGAAACTTGGTAGCTTTCATTCAGATAATAAAACTTCCTAATTTCAAGAAAAATATTTGCTTACACTGAATTTTTTTAATTTGCCTTGATATAATAGGAAGGTTGAAGATGTCTGAATACAATTTTGTATGCCCCTTTTTGTCTCAAGGTTTCATTTTTTTTAGATTTTTAAAAATTTATTAATTGTTTTACTGGCATGTTTTTTTTTATAATATTTTCATATTTTTTCAATTCACTTAATTTTTGTTTACATGCTTTTATTTTCTCCACACATTTGTTTCTTTCTATTTATCTTGTACCTGTTGTTGTATTGAAATTAAATTAAATTGAAATTATTAATGGTTGTACTTCCCCTGTGCAAATCTACTATCATAGATGATTTTTTTTTTTATTTAAAGTGATGATAAATAGTAATTTCCCAGTCTAAATTACAAAATGCACAATGTCTAAAACAATATTGCAATACAAATAAACTGAAAAATACGGAATTAATACAAGAAAATAAAAAAAAGACATAAAAATAGACACCCCTTCCCCAAATGAAATAGCCTCTTTCGGATGTACGCTTATATAATTAGGTGTCGTTTATTGTTGATGTTAAGAAACACCACCGATGTGTTCCGAAAGACAATGAATTTCGATATTTGGCAAATGGTCGATCGATCAAGGTGGGTGTAGAACTAAGTGACACAATTGCATCCCACAAGACATTGACACTAGTTGTCGGTATAACAATGATCCTAGATGATTTCCTCAGGCAATGGATGTTACAGAAAGCCATCATATTGTTTTAATTAAATTTTCTGACTTAAATAGAACCACCTCGACATTTGTTTTGAAATTGAGTCCACTTCAAGTAGCAACATTCGATGTTTGTGCACTATATAAATAAAAACTGAAGTGATGCAATAAATTTCTATTTATCCATAGACATATTCCGTATATTTTAATTGATTTAAAGCGTACGTATTTATTGTAAACCGACGTATTTTAACCGAACGGTTGAACGTCATTTTTCATCAAAAATGACGCGAAAGTCACGTGACTTTGTTTTTAGATGGAACTCTCCTGCGTCACTGGCTTCCCGACTATACATAAAAAATGTTTTTTTTATTAATTTCTTCTACAAATAAAAAGCACTAATAAGGTAGACTAGAAATCCATCAGAAAGGGGCCTACAATTTCGAATTTCGAATTGCACAGTTGTTCAGTATAATAAAACACTTATAAACTTGATATTCGGGTAATAACACTTGTTTTGTCCTTTCTGTATCAACTATTGTCCTCGGCGTTGCTTCGGACAATAGTTGGTACCCTGGGGACCATCAAAGTGCTATTACCCTCATACCCAGTCAATAAGTGCATACTGTTTCATTATTTTAGGTTTTTGGTTTATATATATTATAGTGTTTCAACAATATTTCAGTTTTATCGTGGCGGTCAGTTTTATTGGTGGAGGAAACCGGAGTACCCGGAGAAAACCACCGACCTGCCGCAGGTCACTGACAAACTTTATCACATAATGTTGTATCGAATACACCTAGCCATGAACGGGGTTCGAACTCACTACGTTAGTGGTGATAGGCACTGATTACATAGGTAGTTATAACTACAACTACCATACGATCACTGCCACGACGGCCCCTTCATTATTTGAAATATCTAATCATGGATTCCATAGAATTATCCATTATTTGCTTTTTTATAAAAAGAAATATCTTGGGATGAATAATTCAAAAAGTAAAACAAAATGCATCCTGTAGTTTTCAACAAAATATTTTTGTAAAATTTGAAGAAAAAATACCAATTACCCCCTTAAAGTTAATTGTCGATCGCCTGCATGCAAAAAACGTGGTTTCCTCCGTACATCGGACGGACACTTGTTTTCGTCCCGTTTTAAGAGCGAATTGTGCCGGGTTTGTAACACTTGACGAGTAGCACAACAGGTGCTACATGTGGAACAGGAACTGCTATAATCCATCTGAGCACATGAGTTCACCCCGGTTTTAGTGGGGTTCGTGTTGCTCGATCTTTAGTTTTGTAGATTTTTGTTTGTCCTTTTGTTCTTTTTCTTTAGTCCATTGTACGTGTTGTCTGTCCTTCCATTTACGGCTTCTCATTAACTCTTTGGCATCTTCAAACTTTTCTTATATGTATTGTTCCCTCACAAGTAGCACCCCTGTACGAGGGGGTTGCACCCATCAGCGGAGTAATCATATTGTATTTCTATACCCGGGGTTTTCCTCGAGTATCAGTTAATTCTTTTGATCTCATTTTATGAAGGTATCACATCATATGTAATCAAACTTTATATTTTCACAGAAATATGGAGCTGCTATTGGTATACTGCATCAGAACTTACAGAAATTAAGACAACTGCTGAAGTGTTAGTTTGTGAACGAAATGGGCGAGTGTTTACAACTGGTAATAACGAAAATTATCCTGGATGTATGGGCTCCTGCTGGTGTTGTCAGAGACATCCTAATTAACATTTTAAAGTTGTTAATATCCGGTCTAATACAGTCAATACTGTCCATGCTGTCACCTCTATTAAGCAGTCATCTGTTTTTAAAGGTCACATTTTCTTGTCCTGTCATAGAAAATTTCATATGAATTTAACCTCTTTTAAGCCTCTTTTAACCTGTCTTATTAAGCCATTTTCTTTGTCCCAAAAGTGACCTCTTAATACAGGTTTGACTGTATATGCTGTGCTACAGCAAAAGCACATAAACATCATTATTCTCATTGATATTCGTATTACAATTGGACAAGTCATGTCAAATAAATGTTCTTACTTTTTCCCATTTATTACTGCACTGATATTTACCATTTAAAACATAATAAATGACTCTCGACTAATCAGATGGCTTAATTTTGTTATTCTTTAATATCATTGGTGTTAAACAGCTGATCATAATTTAAGTTGCCATCATTCCAAAATGGCGGACGCAATATCTGATGAGATCGTTTTTCCCCATTTTTGTTCGATTTACAGAAAGTATTGTTCAACGCAAAAGCAACGAAGAAGCGGTTTTTGTCATTGTTAGCTTGACAAGTTCTGGTGATTGTAGCTCGTAGAAAGGATGATCGTAACTTTGGAATAAAAAAATTCAAGATGTTCGTAACTTTGGAATAAACAATTTCAAGATGATCGTTACTTTGGAATAAATAATTTCAAGATGATCGTAACTTTGGAATAAACAATTTCAAGATGATCGTAATTTTGGAATAAACAATTTCAAGATGATCGTAACTTTGGAATAAACAATCTCAAGATGATCGTAATTTTGGAATAAACAATTTCAAGATGATCGTAATGTTGGAATAAACAATCTCAAGATGATCGTAATTTTGGAATAAATAATTTCAAGATGATTATAATTTTGGAATAAACAATTTCAAGGTGATCGTAATGTTGGAATACACAATCTCAAGATGATCGTAGTTTTGGAATAAACAATTTCAAGATGATCGTAATTTTGGAATAAACAATTTCAAGATGATCGTTATTTTGGAATAAACAATTTCAAGATGATCGTAACTTTGGAATAAACAATCTCAAGATGATCGTAATTTTGGAATAAACAATTTCAAGATGATCGTAATGTTGGAATAAACAATCTCAAGATGATAGTAATTTTGGAATAAATAATTTCAAGATGATCGTAATTTTGGAATAAATAATTTCAAGGTGATCGTAATGATGGAATAAACAATCTCAAGATGATCGTAATTTTGGAATAAATAATTTCAAGATGATCGTAATTTTGGAATAAACAATTTCAAGATGATCGTAACTTTGGAATAAACAATTCAAGATGATCGTAACTTTGGAATAAACAATTCAAGATGATCGTAACTTTGGAATGGAATAAACAAGATGATCGTAACTTTGGAATAAACAATTTCAATGTGATCGTAACTTTGGAATAAATAATTTCAAGATGATCGTAACAATTTCAAGATGATCGTAAACATTTCAAGATGATCGTAACTTTGGAATAAACAATTTCAAGATGATCGTAACTTTGGAATAAACAATTTTTCCTTCTTATATACTTTCACAGTCGTTTTATATGAAAATATTATAAGACCAACTTATTGTACCTTAGTAAGAGAGAATAATCAGTGAACGGGGGATTCGGAAACATGAACAGTATAAACACAAAGATTGTGGAATAATGACAAAAAAGATAAAATAACAAAAGCATGGACAACAATACCTCTAAAGCCAGGGGTCGTCGTTTACAACTACCTATGCAATCAGTGCCTATCACCACTAATGTTGGGAAATCGAATCTCGATCAGGGCAACGTGTACAACATTATGTGATAAAGTTTGTCAGTGACTTGCGACAGGTCGGTGGTTTTCTACGCGGTCATCCGGTTTCCTCCACCAATAAAACTGACCGCCACGATATAACTGAATATTGTTGAAAGTGGCGTTAAACACCATCAAACAAACAAACAATTCCATATCGGCCTTGTTACTATCCAGAGATCCCATACCGGCACATGTCGAAGGTCATGTTGTAATCCATTTATTTTATACTTCTAATGAATTGGTTTGAA
This sequence comes from Bathymodiolus septemdierum, assembly GCA_963383655.1. NCBI lineage: Eukaryota > Metazoa > Mollusca > Bivalvia > Mytilida > Modiolidae > Bathymodiolus > Bathymodiolus septemdierum. The sequence continues at coordinate 57,142,764 of OY726517.1, read as the reverse complement.
AATGTGAGAGGCCAGACTAATCTGGCGTATAAAACCGGGCTGATATGGCGTTATGACACCGACTGAATTGATAATGCCATATCAGCCAGGATATACTGTCACGGGACCGGGTCATTCATTTTCGCCTTTATTGCATATGCTAAATGTATTATATTCGTGCAAAATATGTGATAAATTAAAGCAATAACATAAGTTTATTATGAGTGGACGGTGTTGTCAAAATGAGGATGGAGATCTTGCCAAAATGAGGATGGAAGCATCAGGATGCAATGCAAGGTCAAGGCAGTTTCACTGCGGAAGTGGAATATGATCACTAGTATGACACAGTAGTAAATAACATAATACAACAACGATTTCTACCAGTTTTACAATTCGAGGCAACCCTTTTACAGTACACATAAATAACCAAACGTCCACGTCACTCAAGTTCAGATAGCTGTTTCGGTTTGGTTTGGTTTGGTTTATGGTGTTTAGCGCCACTTTCAACTATATTTCAGTAATATCGTGGCGGTAAGTTTTTGTGTGTGGAGGAAACCGGAGTACCCAGAGAAGATAGCTGTTTCGCAATTTTTAATACTGGCAAAACTACATGTACATCTCTATGGTCACAAAAAAAAGAAACAACAACAAATTCCATGGGTACTATTATTCAGCAGGTACGATGTATTGTTGTCTGTTGCTCAATAAAAAATGGAGGGAGAAATCATTACGAAGTTCAGCATCAAGAAATATCACAACTTTGTCGCGAAACAGTTCAGAAAAAAAAATATGGATCTCTTTATATTCTGGCCGAATTTTGCATTGGAAGCCTTCTCTTTTTTCTCTCCCATTGGCACCATTTTCTTCCCATTTAACTTATGTTTGTTTGCTTGATGGTATTAATGCCACTTTCAACAATATTTCAGTTACATCGTGGCGGTCAATTTTATTGATGGAGGAAACCGAAGGACCTGGAGATTACAGCCGACCTGTCGCAAGTCACTGACAAACTTTATCACATAATATTGATCGAGATTCGAACTCACAAGATCAGTGGTGATAGGCACTGATTACATAGCCAGTTGTAAATTCAACTACCATACGATCACGGCCACGACGGCCCGTATTGAACTGAAAGAAATTAATATTGATAAAGTGGCAGTGTTTGTAGGAGAGGCCACTTCGTCGTACCATAAATTACTTTCTAGAAATGTAACAATTAAGACAATTGACGAACACGGAACTTTTGAACAAAACGTTAATAAGTACAATGGAACCATCGACCAATATTATCCCTTGGGCCTCCGATCCTCTGGCCGATATTGGTTACTCGGGTTAATTCAGCATGTGATACGGATTTTACCGTATATTATTCTATATTTAATACCGATAAAAACAATAACGTCAGTTTTGAAGGTATTGACATACATTATCACAGCTCTTCCTATTGGACTCTCTGCGATACTGGTGATAACGTCTGTCTCGACCTACAAATGAGTTCATTTGATCTGTAACTCGTCGTGTCTGGGATTTATTCCACCACACAAAATGTCTTTATATACCCCACCCCCCCATAATCTGTTCAAAATTTTAATGTTGATTATCAATTTGTTAATTTTCTATTTGCTATGAAGTTATCCTTTTATATTTTTATTTCCAATATCCATTTTCTCCGCCATAACTGGAAAATAACTTGCATAAGTGATTTTGAAGCTTTCAGAATGCTATTTAAAATTGCTAAAATCTCTATTAAAAAATATTTAAAAAATCTGTTCATAAACATTATGAAAAACAATTAACAGAAAAACTTTCTTTGATTAATGACTCTTCAAAACTTTTTTTATACAGTAAACTAAAATCTGATATTAAACTAAAAGAATATTTAAAAAGTGAAAGAAATTTCAAAAATCGTCAATTGTTGACAAAATTTCGTTTAAGTGATCATAACTTGTAAATAGAACTAGGCCGTTACAAAAATATTCCACGAAATCAAAGACATTGTAAATTTTGTAAAACATTCGATGACGAATTCCACTTTTTCTTTGATTGTAAAGTTACTGATAATATTAGACCTTCCTTTATTGATTTTATGAAAACAAAATATCCTCACTTTAATCAACTAGATTCACATGAGAAGCTAGAAATTATTCTTAATCCTTAAAAAGTTTGCCCAGTGTTTGTAACTTAGAAAGCGATCATTAGAAGCGCGAATATGAGGTTCACGTTGGTCAAATCATATAAAACACAATATAGTTTTTGTGAGGTAATATTTTTCTACATTTTAAATCTTGGATGTTTTGCTACAAAAATCTTTTATTAAAATCAACCCATCCTTTTGCAAGTCATTAGGGCAGAGGTAGTTCCAAGTTCACCAGATGTTCTAGAGATAAATCACGTAACAATAGGATGCTTACATCTTTTAAACAAAGAAACATGATGGATTATCAGGTCAAGAGTTTATGCTGACGTCAAAAAACCTGTGAAGGTGTCAAACCACTAATTCACCAATCAGAGCTACGAAAGTAGTCCCTTTTCAAGAAGAAAGTTCCTTTCACATTGGAGTATTGTGAAAACTACTGAATGGAATGGACTAATTAAAATTGATAATTGAAGTTAAATATATAGGGATTATTCTGAGCCCAAATTTGATGGACTTAGTTGTATTTTAATACCTCTAGTATGGAGGATTTGATGCATGACCTATAAATACTGAATTTCTTGGGGATGACCGAGCTATTTTTAGAGTAGGTGTTTTCCGTAGCATGGCATTTCACTGCAAGATTTTAAACATATCCTGATATTCTGACAGAACGTAGAGGAATCATGTACGTTTCAGGAAATATATGGTGTTGGAAAGGTTAAACTTGAGATAAAATGGGCAGGTAGGCTCGAAAAAACACAAATTTAGTAGAAAACCTTAAAAGAAATTAATAGTGGTTTCACACCTGAATACAGAAACGGGCGTAAAAGTGGTATATAAAAGGACGTTGCAACCAGTTTCAACACTTCTGGTTCGCAATAAATTTTATATACCGGAACCTTGTTTCTGTGTTGGCAGGTATGTTTGTTATCTTTGTAATTTTTATGATTTATCAACTAACTTCATTCTAATTTCACATGATGACGTAAAAGTAATAAATTATTTATGCATTTTTATCACAACGAAACGATTTACTATTTCGAGTTTTAGCAACCAGTCTTTGATATGTTTATATTTTAATTGAAAATATTAGAAATACAACTTAATCCGAATATCTAGTATATGGATATATAACAATCGTGTTGTAAGCAGCTTAATGTAATGTATATTGATGTAAGAAGAAGATATCTTAAGAAATATTATTGACAAATGAATTTAAATTAGTACAATTACTGTCTGTATGCAATATTAAAGAACTTAACAATCGTGATAAATATTTGTTACTAGCTGAAAAAATTCGCAACGCTTAGTTTCATTTTATTTCGTATTATTGTTTCGCATATATATTATCATGCTACGCTGTTATTATCATAATTTTATATGTATTTTCACTGATGCATTGAATAATTGTATATTGTATGTATATTTCTATAAGCAGCATTGCTTTTGAATAAAGAATTTGAATAATAAATATGTCAAATGATAAAAGACATAATTAGTAGGACATTAAGTCAATGGTACATATCAATGTCAAACAAATACACAAACTGTTATGTCAATATCATTTGTTGTTTTTTATTTCTGTTGTTTAGTTAATATGTATTGGTTGTATTGTTAATATTCAACACTTCTGGTTCGCAATAAATTGTATATACCGAAACCTTGTTTCTGTGTTTGCAGAGCCTGTTCCCCACCCAAAGCTTCTGGGTCAATTTGTCAAAGTCTGACAATTTTGGTGGAGAATTGAAAAATCCCGAGGAACCAGAATGTCACGTCCAGAAAACTATAAATTTACTGAACACGAGTATGACCTTCGTTCCAAGGGGGTTGGCGGATTCGGGTCGCCTAGCAGTAGACCACCAACACAAGACGGGGATAACGAGGATCACGACCTCAATCAAATAGTTGAGCAGCTCCAAAACCAACTTGCAGAAGAAAAACGCAGGATACGTGAGACAGAAGAACTGATGGAGCGGGAACTCCAACAACAAATACAACACAATAATAGGCTTCAAGCAGAACTGGATAAAAGAGAAACAATAATCCGACAATTATCAGAAAGTCAACATAGGCAGTTGCCGGAGCAAGAGGAGAGAGGTAGTCGGGACAACCATAGTAGGGTAGGACCACCTAGCTCCAATACTCTACATGTTCAGCGTACAATGACACAATCAGCAGATGACACAAGAACCAACCTATCTTCCAGTAGAACACTCGGAAACGTAAAATTGCAAATTTTCGATGGTAAATCGCAAAGTCCAATGCAGTGGTGGACTCTCTTTTTACAATATTGTTCGTTGTTAGGTAGACCTGATGGTGAGATAGTCAAGTATTTTCCGTTCCATATTTCTCAACATGTGGCACATTGGTATGGAATTCTGGTTGAAGACATTACGACGAACCTTAATAAGTTACGGGAGGTCTTTTTCCAGAGATACCGCAAAAGCAACATTGAATATATCCTAACATATATTAAATAAGGAAAGACAGAAACCACGGACGACTATATCGACAGAATAATAAGGGAATCACGGGACAGTGGCGCACCAGAAAATATACTCGTTGGTATGTTAGCTGGAGGACTACGGCCTGATTTGGCAGGAATAGTAATGCCACAAACACCATGGACCATCCAACAGCTTAGATCAGTCGCCTCCGTTGCGGAAAAGACGTTGACAGTCACCAACAATAGACCATTAGCACAGCTATCAGCCCAAGTAGCGAACCTATCGAAAATGGAGGACAGAATGATGGACGCCCTCTCAAGCAAGCTCAGCGCTGCCGTTCAAGCGATGTCTTCCTCCAGGACTACAAGACCACCTACCAATTCCCGGATTACCACACAATATCAAAGACGACCTTCTTGTAATTATTGCGGTAGGTATTGCTTATCTAAGGAATCGTGTCCGGCTAGATTCGCAATTTGTCGCTTTTGTAAAATTAAAGGGTACTATGAGAATGTATGCAGAAAAGCAAAACGTAATCAAGCTATTTCCACACAAAATAGATCTTTTCAAAGATAGGAACTCGGGCCTGTACCTGGGTTTCTCAAGGATGGGCACAATAGAGCAGAAATAAATTTCACCGCAATACAGCACAAAAATACCACAACAATTTCAATTAACGGAATATCGACAAAAGCCTTGGTTGATACGGGTGCTGATATATCTTGCATATCACAATATTTTTTTAAGAAAATCACTGTTAAGAGACCCGAATTACAAAAATCACACATATACTCCATCCTGGGAGTCGGTCCCCAACGTTTAAGAATTATGGGCATCGTAAACTTAACCATTAAAATTAATGTCAACAATTTCAATTTCGACTTTCACGTGATCGAAAGCATTCCTCATTCCGTAATTATTGGTATGGACTTTTTACAAGTAAACAATGTGACGATAAATATGGCTCAAAATTCAATAAAATTTCCCGATGAAACTGAAAAAAATTGCTCTTCTTGAAACAAATGCAAGCTTGGCCAGATGTGTAAATTCTTGTAAAATACCACCTAACTCTGAAACTGTGTTGCCAGTTCATGTTTCCAGACGCACTGAAGGAGAACAGATATTACTGGAGCTAACACCTAATTTGGTAAAAAAAGAATCTAATAGCTGCAAGATGCACAGTATCTGTGAAGCAAGGTAAGTAGGTAATTAGAGTACTTAATGCCACAGATAAACCCATATTTCTGTCTAGACGTTTTGTATTGGCAAAAGTTGAAGAATTTGATCCACACTCGGTTCAACCTTTTGAAGACAAAAATCCAGCTCAGGTAAATATGATCAACGAATAATCAAAAACATCCAGACAGAACTTGAAAATCGATTTGACTCATTCCGATTTACCCGAAAAGGAAAAGACAAGCTTAAACAAATTTCTAAATGAAAACAAACAAGTCTTTGCGACAAATTTGAAAGAACTTGGTCTCACTGACAAACACTATCATAGAATAGAAACCGATGACAACACACCAGCAGTAAAAATGCCGTTCTACAGACAACCGCCACACCTTCAAAAAGAAACCGATCGACAGATCGCAGAACTGCTTGAAAACCAAATTATCGTTCCTTCAACTTCGTCCTGATTCTCACCAATACTACTTTTGAAAAAAAGAGATGGATCTTATCGTTTCGCAGTAGACTACAGAAAAGTAAGCAAACAAACCAAACATATTTACTTTCCACTGCCTAGACTAGAGAGTGTTGTTGACGCTCTTGGAGCCGCAAAAGCAACTACATTGTATATTCTCAGTTTTAGACTTGGCGTCTGAATTTTGGCAAATTCCAATGGATCCAGAAACACGTCACAAAGCAGCCTTTATCACTCATTCAGGTATTTACGAATGGCTGAGGTTACCATTCAAACTCACCAGCAAAGTTCTCGATGGTGATGGCACAAGTGTTGAGAAACATCAATTCGTGCTTTGTTACGTTGATGACATATTGGTATTCAGCGAGAATTTCGAAACCCATCTAGATCACTTGAGACAGGTATTTGAGTGCTTATCTAGAGCAAACCTAACACTCAAACCATCAAAATGTTGCAGTGAAAGAAGTTAAATATCTTGGTCATATCATATCTAAAGATGGCGTCAAAGTGGACCCAGTTTCTTAGGTATGTGTAATTGTTATAGAAAATTTGTCGAGTCATATGCCAGTCTTGCAACACCTCTTACAAACCTGCTACAAAAAGATAAACAGTTTATCTGGACAGAAACATGCCACACCGCGTTCGACAAACTGAAAGAAAAACTAGAGGCTCCCAGGAGCCTGTAATCGCTCACCTGGTTTTCAATTTGACATCTAAAGTTGATAGAAAATGGGGGTGTTGCACGTAATTTGGAAAGTGGGTCACCCAAAGATCATTTCAACTCAAATTTCAGAGCAAAAGATTTTTTAGATGTGATTTTTATCTCATAATATTCCTAAACGGAATAAACTGGCTGAAAAAATCTCACGGAAAAACCCAGAATATATGTTAAACTACTGATTACCATGTAGCTGCAGCTAAAATTTGAGCTCATTTTGACTTATACTAAAGCAGCAATGGACAATTGAAGAAATTTCTATTTTTGGTAACAGCAGCCATCTTGAATGGAGGGCGGGGCTGTCAGACACAATATTGAAAGGGGACCACCCAAGGACCATCCCAGCCAAATTCGTTTTAATTTGGTTCAGCGGTTTTAGAGGAGAAGATTTAAATGTGATCTTTTATCAAAATATGCCTAATTTGCATAATCGGTATAAATCGGCTGAAAGAAAAATTTCACAGAAAAACCCGGAATATATGTTAAACTACTCCTTGCCATGTAGCTGCAGTTAAAATTTGAGCTCATTTTGACTTGTACTAAACCAGAAATGGACAATTAAAGAAATTTCTATTTTTAGTAACAGCAACCATCTTGAATGGAGGGCGGGGCTGTCAGACACAAATTTGAAAGGGACCCATCCAGGGTCCATCCCTGCCAGGTTTGCTTTAATTTGGTTCAGCGGTTTCAGAGGAGAAGATTTAAATGTGATCTTTTACCAAAATATTCCCAATTTGCATAATCGGTATAAATCGGCTGAGAGAAAAATTTCACAGAAAAACCCGAAATATATGTTAAACTGCTCCTTGTCATGTAGCTGCAGTTACAATTTGAGCTCATTTTGACTTATACTAAAGCAGCAATGGACAATTGAAGAAATTTATATTTTTAGTAACAGCAGCCATCTTGAATGGAGGGCGGGGCTGTCGGACACAATTTTGAAAGGGACCCACCCAAGGACTATCCCTGCCAGGTTTGGTTTAATTTGGTTCAGCGGTTGCAGAGGAGAAGATTTAAATGTGATCTTTTATCAAAATATGCCTAATTTGCATAATCGGCATAAATCGGCTGAGAGAAAAATTTCACAGAAAAACCCGGAATATATGTTAAACTACTCTTTGCCATGTAGCTGCAGTTAAAATTTGAGCTCATTTTGACTTATACTAAAGCAGCAATGGACAATTAAAAGTTCATCCCCCCTTTTTTCTATTTTTAGCTTGGCGGCCATCTTGGTCGGAAGTCGGGATCACCGGACACAATTTTGGAAGGGGGCCATCCAAGGACCATTCCACCAAAGTTTGGTTCAAATTGCCCCAGTGGCTTCAGAGGAGTTGATTAAAATGTGAAAAGTTAACGGACGGACGGACGACGGACGACAGACGACGGACGCTCAGTGGTGACAATAGCTCACCTGACCCTTTGGGTCAGGTGAGCTAAAAACTAACTTCATCTCCATTCTTAGCATACGCTGCTATGGACAAACCATTGGAACTCACATGCGACGCCTCTGATATTGCAATAGGACATGTACTCAGTCAGCGTGACAACTAAAACCGATCAAGAGTAATTGCGTACGGGGGAAGATCGTTAAGTAAAACCGAACGGAAATGCCATACAACTGAAAAAGAGTGCTTAGCGACTATACACGCCATTAAAAACAACGACACATATTTATCACATAATCGGTTGACAATACACACTGATCATCGGGCATTGTGTTGGCTTAAGAACACAAAACATAAGTCTGGACGACTAACTTAGATGGGCATTAGCGTTACAACCCTTCTCGTTTAATGTTAAACATATAAATGGCAAAGAAAACGTATATGTGCAGATGCTTTAAGTAGACGAAATTACCCTGAAAACAATTCTGATGACGACCAATTGGAGGACGGTCCTAAATCTCCAGATGTATTACAAATTCAGAAACAAAATACGGAAATCACTGAAGTATATTTATTTTACGATCACGACCCTGACACGGTAGTAGCTGCTTTAGAAGAGACGATACAAAATCAACCTGTTGAAAAAAGACCCAATTTGGTCGCATTACAACAACAATGTCCAGATTTTCAAGATATTTACAATTATTTGAGCAAAGGATCGTTACCAGATGACCTTAAACTTGCACGAAAAATAACAATTGAATCACAACAATATAGTATTTTAAACGGTATTCTCTACCACTGGTACCAACGCAGAGGTCGAAAATTGAATAAACAGGAACGCATGATTCAACCAGTAGCGCTACCGCGAGTCCTTAGAGAGAGTAACCTTCATCAAGTTGAAGATTTTCCCTAATGAAAGAAGAAGAAGAAGATGCCCTAAAAGCTTATCACGACAGCCAGAACGGAGGAGCCCATCTTGCTACAAAGCGAGTATATGAAGCAAAGATATTACTGGGGAAAAATGCATCAGCATATCCACGACTATGTTCAGTCCTGTGATAGATGCCAAAGAATCAAGACAAGAAACCAAAATAACAAAGCTCCTTTTACCCCGATGTCTATATCTGATTCATTCGAAAGATGGCATATAGACATATTAGAACTCACACAGACAAAAGAGGGATTCAAGTATGTATTGCTAATAGTGGACAGCTTTTCTCGATGGTCCGAAGCCTTTGTCTTAAAAACACAAGATGCCTCATCGATAGCAAAAGTTCTATATTCCGAGATATTCTCTAGATTCGGAGCTCCAAGAGTATTACTTTCAGATAGAGGTCAAACTTTTACGTCAAGATTAGTAAATGCATTATGTGAAATATTTCAAGTCAAAAGACACTATAAGTCATCCTACCATCCGCAAACAAATTCAACGGTGGAGCGTCTAAGCACAACATTAGCACAATGTTTGCGTGCTTTTTGTAGTAAGAATCATGAAATTTGGCCATCCCTGCTACCTGGAATCATGATGGCATTCTGGATGTCTCCATCGACTGAATCAACCGAATACTCACCATTTGATCTCTTGTTTGGAAAAGAAATGAATTTACTCTTCGATATCGGAATACAACCAAAAGAAAACATGAGCGCGGATGCAAAAGATCATATAAATGATGTGATTGACAAATTGAAAATAGCAAAAACCATTGCAAGACAGAACATTGAACACCACCAAGAGAAAAACAACAAGAATTATGACAAGAAAGCTAAAGAACCGGAATTTAGGGTCGGACAAAAAGTACTATTAAGGGTCTATAAAATTCCAAAAGGACTTTCAAGAAAATTGCAAGATAAATCAGATGAACCATATCTCATCACTAAATTGGGACCTAATCACACATACAAATTGCTGAATTGTGCAACAAATAAAACAATCAAGTCGCTAATAAACGCTCAACATCTCCGTCTTTATCATGATCCACGACTACTACGTCGGGAGGATGAAATGATTGAAAACCGGAACGGGAACGTCGAAGATGATTCTGCATCACAACATGAACCTCAAGAAATTATTAATAGCCAAACACCAACAGTGATAGACGAAATGGGCACAGGTACTCAAGTTGATAATAAACTTTATGAAGTAGAACGCTCACTCGGAAAAAAGACGATTAACGGTAAGCTACATTACAAATGCAAATGGTCAGATGGTTCTCCGCCTACATGGGAACCAGTCCAAAATATAGCTGAAAATCTAATGGAAGATTTTCACATTAAGTTCACTCAGAAAGGAACTCGCAGAAAAAAGAAAAGAAACCAAAATTACAAATATTTTCAGCGCGCTTAAAAAGTCTCAGGTATGTAAACTACGCTTCCAAAACCGGAATGGTATGTGATACAGGTATAAAGTTGAACCAGCGGAGTCACTGCGAAAACATCAACGAGCAACAGTTCACCTGGTATACATAAGTCGACGCTTAAAGATTTGGCAATCTCAAAATTTGGGAAATTTCAAAATTTAGGAGGATCCGGTCATTGGAGTAAGTGCTTGATCACCACTTACAAGACTTGTCCCTTTTATATTTATTTTATTGTTCTTATATGGGATGTTACCAGTATGGTCGTTCTTTTTCTGGTTTTCGCACTGGCTACACTACCACTACGTATCGTAAGAGGCCAAGAGACAGAGTACACAATAGAAAATGAGGGAAGTATACAACGTCTCAACTATGGAGTTATTTTTCAGAAACAACCACCGCTTTATTTATCTAGAAAATTTTGGATGCACATGTTTGAAATTGAATTGCCAAACAATACTTTTTTTAGTATGAATTCGATTCCATTGTGTAAACCGCCTTTGGAAAATTGTAATTTGTTCAATACGATTACTTCTCATGTCAATCTTGTCTTTTATTAAAACAACTTTAAATGAAATTTTTAACATAGTACCTGAATCAAACTTAGAACCTCAAATATGGAAAAACAGAGCTATTCTGTCTTTTGTAGGATCTTTGAGTAAGACATTATTTGGCACCGCCACTATCGATGATGTGAATATATTAGTCACACATATAAACCAGCTAATAAAAAGAGACAGACAGATTAGTCATGTTTTAGAACAACATGGAAGTCACATCTCCTCCTTTATGAGATTAACAAATCACCGAATGCAAAATAATTGTCAAAGTCTGACATTTTTATCAAACAGTGGTAGTTGTATTTGTTTATATATATACATTGTCTGTTTAATGTCAGTTTATGTTTGTATGTACATGTATTGTTATACCCAAAAGGGTTTTTTATGCAATAAAGATTATTATAAAAAGATAGAAAAACCCATAATTCTATAATCAAATCGGGAATGTGCCCATATTTCTTCCCCTGAAAATTTGCAGATAGTCGACATTCCCTAATTGATTGAAACAAGTGCTTTTGGATTGGTAATTTGAATGGCTAGGGCCTATGAGAGGGGATTCAGCCGGTACACCGGTCGGGGGCCCGGAGACACAAAAAGGGCCTGTGAAGGGCCCCATAGCATTTGCCATCGACGTTGTGTTTTGATTTTTTCATTTAGGGGGGGGGGGGGGTATTTTCAATTATGTAATATTCATTTAGACTTCTGAATTCTAGTTGTTAATGGTGATCACCAACTCACATTTGTAAAAAAACATTGTAACCAGGAAGGCCATCATTTCATTATTTAACATATATTTACTTTCTTTCATGTCTATAGGACCTCAAATCCTCAATTTTGAGAGTAGTCTCAGCATGTCCCCGCGGCCCCAAACGGCAGTTTTGTTCCGTCTTGCAAAATTTCTCTTGGAGGCACTGGGAATGGGCATAATACCCCTGCGAGTTCTAGAACAAATTGTTACTTCAAATATTTTTGTCACGTTTGATAAGCAGAACAGTCATCAGCATTTTAATCATCATGTTCCATGTGATGTTATTTTGTGTGTATAAAGTAGTACAAGCTTAAGAAAATGCTGATATTTTCGAGATCATCCCGGCACCTGTTATACTTAGGCAATGATCATATAGTCCGTGCTACTGCTGTAACATCTTCTATTATTAATTTGCCCTTCTGCGGTTTCGGTGATTTTCGGAATATGAAGACACACAAAGCGACAGGCGGAGCTACACAACATTACTGATCAATGCAAATATACAAGTAAAAACTGATTCGGACAAGAAGAAATTATGAAAGTATTTGCTTGAATAAATAGAATTTTTTTCTAACTTTGGCTTTCGAGCAAGTAGGTGAAAAACATTAAGACAAAGACTGCTATTAATTGTCTGCATTTTGTTCACCTGGGAACCTGTAATCTAGTGAAGGTCGTCAATGGTGGAAGTTGTGTTTTAGCGCTCCTGTACAAAACTTACTATTTTATGTCAATATAGTATTTTGCTTCAGCAAAACATTGATAGTACATGATTCTAATTGAACAAATACCAGACAAGGTGGATGTTATCTTTTATTAACGTTTCCCGAGTGAGTTGTTACCAAAATACAGTTGGCCCTCGTCAGACACTACCCACGCCGGGTCGTCGCCATTTTAAATTTTATTTTATTTATATTTTCTTTTTTTCTCTGTGTAAAATTGACTTAACAGGACTAAATTTAAGTGCGGCAAAATATTTTTAATCTGCTTAATATAAAAATTACCCCTCAACTGTAAAAACTTTAAATATTAAATTTACCGAAGCAGAAGTCATACATGTCGGAAACAAAATTTGCAAAATTTCTTCAGTTACCACGTAAATCATTTCATGGAACCAAGCATACTACTCCTGTATTTATATCAGATAGCAAAGGTATTTATCTGAAAAACCAGATACAATATCAGGAAGAGCATAGCATTATATGGTGGTGCAAGAAGGGAGCAACTATAGAGGAGAGGCTACACTGGTTGGGGTCTAACATTGAGTCCAAAATTAATGAAATTGGCAATATTCATCTATACATCTGGCTGGGAACCTGTAATCTAACCAAGAAAGGCAAAAAATTCTCCATCTCATTAGCAAATCAACAACCAGAGGCAGCCAACGAAATTATTGAATCCTTGCAAAAATTTGAGGCTATACTGAAACCTTATCCAGGCACAAAACTAACAATATTAGAAGTACCTCACTACTCAATAGTCCAGTGGAATACATCAAAAAACCATCCAAAACCAGAAATGTTTAAAGATCAAGACGAACAACTACAAAACCAAATAGATCAAGTCAACACATTTATTTAACAATACAATACCACTCTACAAGCCCGCTCGCCCCTGCTCAGCCATCACCTATAAGCTAGAAAACAAGTACGAAGAGGAAAGGGTAAACCTCATAAAAACTACTACAACTACAACCTGTATACTGACGGTATCCACCCAAAACCGATACTTGCAAAAGCTTGGCTGAGAGAGATCACTGAGCAGATAAGAAAAGATTGCTGGCATTAATACGGCAAACGACAACCAATCTGATATACTGTCTGGTGTGAATCAGAAGGCATGGAATGACCAAGCCACGCTGTTGAAGCACCATACAGTTCAGACGCTAGTTAGGCCAACTTAAGGTAAAAACATAATACCATGGAGATATCACGACTATCCAAAACGGGCCAGCATAGTGGAACCATGTCATCATCCATAGACTCAACAAGCATGAATTACAACCTAAACATTACAATAGCCCTACAGAAAAAGCTGGAAGTACAAAAAGGAATCAACATGTCGAATATAAATATACCAGCGGAGGCATGGTAGTAACAGCAGACACCGCAACTTTTGAATTAATTAGAATAGCAAGATCTACTGAACCGAGGGCAAAACAGCAGCCAGACTGAACTTCAGAATCCAACCAGCCCAGAAACTCAAAATATTTCGTGCCTCAAATGCAACAAAAAATGCAGAACTAGGAGTACATACTGTACCACAGGGAAACATTGGATTCATTATAGGTGTCAAAAGTTCACAGAGACTGAAATAGAAAAAATAGAGAAAACTAAGTCAGATGAAGAGTACACATGTAAAATATGCTACGCCCCAACAAATAACAGGCAGGCTAGCCATAATACAAAATGAACAAGGCTGCGAAGAAACACAAGCGAAGCAACTAATGGATGAGGAAATATCGATTAGAAGTACGGATGAAACACAAGTTAAACAAATAATGGAGGAAGTTGTAACTGGAAATATAGGTGAGAACCCATACACTTCGATACCAACACTAACTTGTATCATATGTGACAGCGCCATCAATAACTCTAACTGTGAGGTATGCTCGATATGCAACAATATTTGTCACAACCAATGCCTGGTAGAAATAAATGGAGTTTATACATGCCTATCATGCAATATTAGAGAACTAGATGAAACACAACAAAATGAGATAAATGAGCCACATGAAAACAACATAGTAAACACTGAATTGCCTACAAATGCCAACGTAAATAGGCCTATCCCAAAACAGAGAAAGAATATGAAAAACAAACCAGTGCCAAGGCCAAGAATGTCAGCAAATAAAGAGCAAAACCAACCTGATAACCTGAAAGAGGTCAAATTGAGTGAACTTAGAGCGAGAGAAGCAAAACTGAGAAAAGCCGAAGAACGACTGAAAATCAAAGAGAAATCGATAGATGAACCTAAAAACGAGAAAATAATGATAGAGACTAGGTGCCAGCACTTAGAAACTAGACATTTTGAGCTAGAACAAACTCAAGCTACTGAAAAGAAGGATAGACTCAAATCAATACTTACAGTCTCAGAAGGAAAATGAAACAGAAAAAGGAGGGTATGAAAAAGAACCGGAAATAGACGATATACACCACAAGATGAAACTTCATATGAATACCAAAATTATGGGACTGCACACCAAACTAACAAACCTGGAGTTCAACGAAATAGACAGGCATTTAGATAGACTAAATTTAACTGAAGAGTCGGCGCCCAAAAACAGCCCTAAAAGTCACAATCAAGAACACGAAAACGAAGTGACACCAGGCACTGCTGGAAAAAGGCATGCAGAATACAGCCTGAAAGACATACAATCATTACCGCCCACCCTAACAGGACAACCTCTAATATTGGGAAACCAACGCGGAACAACATCACAACCTGGTAGTATGCCATCAGTAAGAACTTCATACCGGCAACACCCAGCCCGTAATACTCCTCCATCCTACCAACATCAGCAACATCTAATTAATAATCTAGGGATATCGAATGTAACAAGCCACCAATCTCCAGGTTGCAACCTACCTCCAGTATATACTATCATACAACAACCAGTCCACCATGATAGGAAATATCCACAGAGAACGAAAGCAGACATGATAGGCAGCGCAACTCGGAACCATTATTTCTTAGCGCATCCAGGCCTCCAACCCCCCAGAATGTAGTAACAATAAAAGACGTCGGGACAGATGAAAAGCGCAAAATACGACTAGTGTCCTTTAACTGTAAAAATATCAAAACCTGTGCCTTGATAATAGATAAGCTACTACAATCGAATGACATTATCTTAATCCAGGAACATTGGTTATTCCAAGCCCAAATACACCTGTTCAGTGAAATCCATGGAGAAATTAACTATGCTGGCAAAGGAGTGGATAAATACGACCCTTTACTACCTGTAAGCATGCCAAGAGGTTATGGTGGAGTAGCCATTATATGGAGAAAAGACATAGACCATATACTCAGACCATTAGAAGATGGCTCAGAAAAGATACGATGTGTAGAGATATCTGGTAATAAAGACACAAAATTACTATTAATATCAATATACTTACCAGCCAAGGGAAGTTATAATCATGTAACTGAATTTCAAGAATACATAGATGAACTCTACGAACTATTTCAAAAGTATGGAAATACACACAAGATCGTTATAGGAGGAGATATAAACGAAGACCTCAATAAGGCTGCCAATAATAAAAGAAGTAAATATCTTTGGCAATTCATTAATGACTGTCACTTAAAATTCAACAACACAGCCAAAACTTTTACAAACGCAATGGGAAAAGAATACTCAGAAATAGACTATTTCCTGCATAACCTCAGTACCTATTCAAACAAAGAAGTCATTGACACAATAGTGGAAAACACTTCTGACCACCACCCGATCAGAATGGTATTCAAATTTGAACATAAAGCGTACAAGAATGAAAGTAAAAATGTCCAGAAGATAGAGAGAAAAATAAAATGGGAAAAGGTGGATAAAGACTTATATATGGCAATGGTCCAAACAAATACAGAACAACTACAAAATCAGCTCGTTAACAGTGAATTAACATTAGATGCAGTTAACTCAAAAACATGTCAACTGATGAAGAACGCAGCTGTCGCAAGCTCGTCCGCTAAACTCAGTTACAACGCAAAACCAAAATTAAAAGTATGGACAACAGAAATTAAGTCGGCACTCAATATAATGAGATAAAAATACAAAATTTGGAAATACATGGGAAAACCAAGAGATACACATAATCCAATATGCAAAGAGAAAAAAGAATCCAAGAAGGAATTCAGGAGGTTGATCCGGGTAGAACTGGCAAAACAGAGGGACGAAGAAAATGAACGGATTTATATGGAAACTAAAACAAAAGATATGCGATTATTTCGCAAATTAGTACGCAATAATAGAAAAAAGGGAAATGATGTCATTATGGATCTCAATGTCAATGGAATACAATATTAGGGAGAAGAAAATGTAATAACTGGTTTTAGAGAGAACTGCAGACAACTGGCAACACTTGACCCCGAAATGGACATAGATAATACATATCATAACATGGTAGAAGAGGAAATAAAGATAATAAACGAAATCGTGACTGACAAAAATATACCAAACATCAATTCTGATGAAATAATGAAAGCAATTAGATCGATAAATAGAGGCAAATCGGCTGACTACCATGGCCTAACAATAGAACATATTGCTAATGCCGGGAAAGATATGGAAAACCTGCTCCTGGTAATAACAAACGAGATCTTTAGACAAGGAAAAGTACCAGAAACACTGAAAGTCGGACTTCTTACACCCATCTTTGAGAATAAAGGATTGAAATCGCAGGCCACAAATTATAGAGGCATAACTGTACTCCCAGTGATCAGCAAAATAGTAGAAACAATCATCAGAGAAAGAATCCAAAAGCAGGTAATCGAAACAGAAAACAAAGAGGATTTACCAGTGGTTCGTGACCAATAAATTCAGCCCTACCAATGAGGTAATGCTACCGAGAGGTCGTAGACAATAACGCCGAATGTCAAGTCATACTACTTGATGCCAAAGCAGCATTCGACAAAGTTATTCATAGTCACATGGAAAGAAGGGTATATCAAGCGGGGATTGACGATAAACACTGGGTGGTTCTTATCAAAAGCCTACATGAGAATGCTGAGAGCTCTATCAAATGGGCAGGACAAACACTCGAACCTTTTCTAGTGAATCAAGGAGTGCGACAGGGTGGTATACTCAGTACCGACCTATATTAATCCATTGCTAGCCAGACTAGAGTCAGCAAATATTGGCATGCGAATCGGAAACATAAGCACTAATTGTACCGCATGTGCAGATGATGTAGCCCTATTAAGTGGAAATCCAGACCACACACAAATTTGATAAATATGTGTAATTGACAATACGCACATATGGAAGGGTACGAACTACAACCTGCAAAAAGTGTGGCGTTAGACATCAAGGCAAAGTCAAAGAAAAAATCTTTAAATGTGAAGAACTATAAACTGGGCGCAAAAACAATGCCTACAGTAGAATCAGCTGTCCACCTGGGCATAATTTTATTAGAACAACCTCATTGACAGAAAATATGACCATAAATGTAGAGGAAAATATCAAAAAGGCTAGAAGAAGTGCATATGGACTGTTTGGTGGTGGATACCATGGAAACAATGGTCTAGACCCAGACACATTAATACACCTGCTCAAGAAATACATCACGCCAGTCTTATTATATGGTATGGAACTAATAATACCGAAAGCAACACCACTGGCACAGCTAGAACTATTTAAAAAACGAATGATAAAGCAAATACTTTCTCTGCCGACAAGAACAGCAGACCTAGCAGTGTACATACTTTCAGGATTACTACCAGTAGAAGCGCAAATCCATATACGAGCATTGGGGCTATTCAACAACATATGTAATCAGGCCGAGGACAGCGTAGAGAAGACCCTAGCTAGAAGGCAGTTAATAGTCAAGTCAAATGAGAGCAATAGCTGGTTTATAGAAATTTAAAACATACTGAGGAAATACAACATGCTAGAAGCATGGTGGTACTTAGATAATGCTCCAAAGAAAGCTATATGGACAACAGCAGTAAAAAGGAAAATACATGAACACTGGAGCAAGCCAATTGTAGAGTCTACTCCATATTATAATGGCCTTCGGTATTTGAGCTGTGTTAATCTGGAAAAAGGGAAACTGCACCCAATATTGAAGATCAACTGTAGTTCAAAAGGGGACCTCCATAGGCTACCAACCAAGCTTAAACTACTAAGGGACCGACCATTTAACTTGCAGGGGGTTTTTTTTCGGACAACGCGAGAGTTAGAATATTTTTCTTTTCTTTTTTTCCAGATTTAACATTAGGTTATATGACAAAAACTCTGAATCAGATTATTTTTTTTTCCTCCACCAAAATTAGAATATATTTTTCAGCAACATTGGGAATCAGAATATGGTTTTTGAACCCCCCCCCCTCCCTTTAAGTTAAATGGTCGTTCCCTGACATACTCGTACATACTCCAAAGCAACCGAATAAAGATGTTCAAGTATGAATCGAATATACTCTGCTTACTATGCAGTAAAGACAAAGAAAATATTGAACACTTCATCCTGGATTGCGAACGATTAGAAGGTCAGAAAGCCAATACTCCAAGAAATAGAAGAAATCTTAAATGATAAAGAAACCAGTTGGAAATGCCTACCACAAGACATAAAAATCCAGCTATTACTGGACATAACATCTGTAATCAGTAAACTTAATTTAGACCCAGCCAGTGTAGCGAACATAGAATACTGTTCTCGACGTCTCATGTTCCAACTCTATATGCTTCGACAAACAAGAATATTGGACATGCAAGGAACCATTAAGCAGCAGGGCTCCACATAATACACTACAGTCCGCATATGCTATGATTAAGTTACAGTTGAGGGGCCGATGAACTGTTTTTAGAGTTTTTAGAACATTTGCAACAATGTCTGTGAATTTTAACCAAACGACCAGTACGTTTTAAGTAGTTTTTAACTTTTACCGTGTGAACAGGATATTTTAAGTGAAGTGAATATGACATTTTAAATAACTTTTATATTTTATCCGTCAAGCAGGAAAATCAATTGAAGAGACTTTTCTCTTTTATCAGTGAATATTTTAAAACATAAGGGCCAACTGAAGTGACATTTTAGACTTTAGTTATGTACATAAATCCAGTCTTTATAATGATTTTATTATTCCTGGTAATAGATAATGGTGGAGGGAGTGCACAGCACTGTAAATAGAGGCACTGTTCTACATACACAGTATGGTTCTCCTTGAAAGGGGGTTGAAGATACAGAGGTAAGGTAAGGTTCATAATAAAATTTTATGGAGCCGTCGAGATTGTCCGCAAAATACCCTTACCTTCACCAAGGATTTTTTACTATACAAATCCTTGCCTTCACGATACGAAATCTTCCACTGAGTAAAACTATCCATCCCCTATCCCTGCGTTATAAGACACACCCTTGCATTTAAGCGACTCCCAGCGAGGTTCCATCTGTACATTGGGGGTCATTGTCAATGTTTTGCATTTTTTGATAATTGGAGTAATATTAAAACCTAATTACAAACATCGATTAAAAAATAAATAAAACATAAATTAAATCAAAGTACAAACGTATCCAATATCTCATTTTATTTAACTAAAGATTTTTCCTCGTATTTCAAAACAAAATTTAAAAAGGTAAAACATGCTACTCCGAGGAACAAGTGATCAGTATGCTGGAGTTCCTCATCGATAACATATTTGTCTCCTTTGGAGGGACACTGTTTCAGCAGGTCGTCGGCATACCAATGGGTACGAATTGTGCCCCTCTTCTAGCCGATTTATTTTTATACTCATATGAGTCGGAGTTTCTTCAAAAGATTCATGAGGCTAGAGCCTTTAATTTCACATACAGGTATATTGATGACGTTTTATCTATCAATAATTCTAGATTTGCAGAATTTCTTCCGTTGATATATCCTCCAGAGCTGGAAGTTAAAGAGACCACAGATACAGCTTCGTCCGGATCATTTTTGGACCTATCCCTCGAATTTGACGACAGTGGTCAACTCAGTACTAAAATTTATGATAAACGGGACGACTTCAATTTTAAAATCATAAATTTTCCAAATATGTGCAGCAATATACCAGCTTCTCCTGCATATGGTGTTTACATCTCGCAATTGATTCGTTATGCAAGGGCCAGTAGCAATTATTCTGATTTCCTGAAACGTCATCTTTATCTGAGAAACAGGCTACTGGACCAGGGCTATAAAAAGATTCGCCTTATTCGATCTCTTCAAAAGTTTATATTCCGATACCAAGATCTTGTCGAAATATATTCCGTTTCTGCAGAGACGATAATAAACGGTGGATTTTCATATAGTGAAAATGTATAAAGATAAGGAGTCAACAAAAATGTCAAAAATATTTTTTTATCAATGTGTGACGTAAAAGTGTTTTTGACATTTACTTCACTGAATTTGGTACTGCTTTGACAATTATTTTACCTATTTTGTTCCAGTATTGTTATAAATACTGTGATAGTGACAGCCGGAACCTGTGAGCCGTAATGAAAGCGGGAGGTTTGGCGCTTTAAAATCTGATTCAACCCACCATTTCTTTAGAAATGCCTGTATCAAGTCAGGGTCATTACGGTTTTCACAGTTTTCCGGTTGTTGACTGATTTTGTCTGTTTATATACTTATGAGTTTTGACTTTCCTTTTGTAAGATTTTTCGGAGTTCGGTAATTTTGTTATTACCCTTATTTCAAGATTAGATGTGATAATTCCATCAAGCGGAAAAAATTTGTTTGACGGAAAGGCCCGAAAAAGTCCGATTGTCAAAACATAATTATTACATTTTAATATTGATAGTATAGTTAGTGCCTTCGGCACGAATGCCAATCAGTATGATATGACGAATGTTTGGTACGAATTTGCTTGGTAAATACCTGTTACAATTAACTTCCGGCAATGTGTTCTTCTTCTCTTCTTTCAGTACGGAAAATCTTCAACTTGATGAAGGTTTCTTTCCGGCGCATGCCTGGCATCACAATTTTTTTTATCAATTTTCATTTTTTACAATTTTTATTAATTTTCGTGTTGCCATGGGGTCCATTCCGACTATACTGTTTTCGTGCCTTTGGCACGAAGACTTTTGAAATTTTGTTCGTAGTGGTCGTGCCGACGACTATTAAATTAATTTTATTATATAAGATATGCCTTCGGAACGAAAACTTAATGTTTCTTTGTCTATGAAAATAAAGGGCGAATCAACTTCCGTCAAGGTGTTGCCGTGGGACCCATTTGCAACATTTAATGTGGCCGTGCTGATTCATTCTTTTGTTCATATCAGGCCGGTGTGCCTTCGGCACGACGATTTTAATTTCATTATTCGTAGTGTTCGTGCCTTCGGCACGACACAAAGTTTATTATTTATTTATTTCATTTACGAAACCTTCAATGACAACTCTGCCTTCTTCAAGTTCGAAAGTAAAACCCTGTTTTCTATTTCTTCTCTTCTTTCAATTTCCGCACACCGTCATCTTATTGACGATTATGTGCCGTGCATGCGTGGGGTAAAAAAAAATTTGATAACGTTCAAATAAATGTGATAATTATATACAGTGGTGCAGTGTGGTTAAAACTATGTACAGTTGACTGATAATTAGATGTGTTGTTGGAGAACATATAGTGGTATCTGTTCTTTGAAGCTGTCAAGTGTGGGACATTGTACAGCAGCAGCTGGGAGCAGGTTCCACTGTACAATGGTTTTCGGATAGAAGGAGTATTTATATGAGTCTAAGCTTGTATGGATATGTCTATATGAGTGGCTGTGTGTGTATTGTCGTGTTCTACTGTCAGATGGTACTAGTAGGTTGGTTGGATATATAGCAACTAGATGATATATAATTTTGTAGAAGAATATGAGGCGTGTTCTTGTTCTTCTCAGTTGAATGATATAGTCGTGTCTTCGGCACGAAACGTAAGTTTTAATTCTCAATACAATTTTAAAGTCATTATTTTATTTTATTTGTTTCGTTGCGCGACAAAGATGTTCAATTACGAAAACAGTCAAATATGCTTAAGCTTAAGAATTTAATGTTTCCAAATGTGCAATAATGCAAACGACAAACAAAAGATCAAAGACCGATTTCCCTTATAAAATGAAAGGAGAGACTCTACAAAAAGTTGACCATCAACCATACCTTGGAGTAGAACTCAGTAACAACCTCAAGTACAACTTGCACATCGACCAAACCTGCAAGATGGCATCAAAAGTACTTGGTTTCCTTAAAAGAAATCTTAAACACTGTCCATCTAGTGTAAAAGATAGAGCATATACTAGCTGCAATAATGTAGCTCCTGTGACAAACTTGTGTCTCGGCAGAGCTACAACGCGGTCCCATTCGTCACAATGGAGCAAAAAAAAAAGTTGTAGTTGAAACATAAAAACTCACTATTTACGCTTCAAACATTTCATTATAACTATTACTGATGATCACAGTCCTTGTTAAATCGGTTTGGCTGAGAAATGTATGCTTTTCAAAGTTAGCAACAACCTTGTTCAAATTTATCGATCGTTTTCCATAACCGGAAACTACGGAAGGCGGAGCTTTTCTAAATATGGTATTTCTTATTACAAGCTGATGTAAACATTCCAATCGTAACTACTCGGCCATTCTCGCTACCCTGTTATTTGCAGGGTAGCGAGAATAGCCGAGTAGTTACGATTGGTAAACATTCACGCCTAAATCGCCAAATATGGTATCGACATCCAAATAGTGAGGCCGGAAATGACGAAATTCAAAATTTTCAAAGAGGAGATTTTTATTTTGTGGGAATTACATTTTAAAATACTGGTAGGTGATAAAAACTTGTTATAATAATGGACAAAAGGAAAGGTTATGTCTTATTATTGATAAATGCAGGCGTCAGAAACTCTGTAAGCGAGCACAAAAAATCTCGGCGGCTGCTCCGTTACGTGTAATGGCATCCCGTTATAACCCTTGCGAGTAAGCGAGCATTTAGGGTTTTATTATTAGAACTAGAGCATATACCAGCCTTGTAAGACCAAAATTAGAATACTGCTCAACGATTTGGAACCCTCATACAACGAGCAACATCAACAAATTAGAATCTGTCCAAAAGAACCCAGCAAGATTTGTCCTGAACAAGCCGCATGACTACAAAAAACCTGACAGCACAACGAAAATGGTAAAAGATCTAATTTGGGGAAAATTAGAACAGAGGCGAAAAAGATCAGAGGTAACACTCATGCATAAGGTAGTCCACCACCTCATCGCTGTGCCGCTTTACCAGTAATAACATCAACTCGCCACAGCCATGCTTGGAAATTTCAGACAATAAGGACAAACATATATATATATAAATATTCATTCTTTCCACGAACGATCATCCTGTGGAACCAACTACCACCGCCTGTGATAGCCGTCCCTGACTTGGACGCATTCAAGGTGGCAGTCAAGGGAGTATTCTAAACTTCCATATACTTGTAGTGTAAATATGTTTTTCTTTTAAACTTTGAGGCTCTGCTGAGCGCGCGTGTAAATATAGTCCTTAGTGAGATGTCTGCTTGCGGATGTTACTAAGTAACCTGATTGAAGTTGAAGCTCCTCACACTTCCGCTTCCGATTTCAAAGTGTTTACAAGTATCATCAACCATGTTCGCTTCGCTCATAGCTGGGTTGATAAAAAACTTACAATGGAGAGTCAATATTTGCTTGTTCAAATGATGTATACGCACGTACGTTTTGCGTTAATGTAGCTACGCCCCTGATACACAATGGTAGAAAACCCAACTGAACATCTTTGTGTTCTACGACATAATATAAGCGGATTTACATGTGCCTACCGAACTGAGACCCGCTTTTATAAATTCAGCAATGGGAGATAACTGAAAAATTAATACAAGACACAGATAGACGGTTAATCTGGTTTGTATTCTTTGTCTTTTGTCTTTGTACAGGTAAAATTCCTCCGGAATTCGGAGCACTCCAATTAAGGATAAAATTATAAAACCTAACTTAACGGGCACATACTTAAAAAGATACGTATTTACAGTTATGATCAAATATACGTAGTCGTTAAAAGTTCATCATTTCCATGTTGTATAAATTTGGTTAGTGGCATAAAAACGTATTTACATCCATTACTAAAAGGTATAAAACGTGTGTTGTAAAATAGTCGTTTCAGTAGTATTATAATTGATAGCGTTGTTAAAAGTCCATTCTGTTGTTTAATTATTCATATTAGTAAAAACGTATATACACATAGTACTAAAAAGATAAAAGCGCAATCGTAATTTATACAATGTTCTTTCCTTCACGCACTCTCCGAATACAGCAATTCTTCCGTTGTTAAAACAAATTAACTCATAAAAGGTAAAATCATCATTTAAGTATGCGTATAGACTTTAAAAGGTAAAATGATCTCTTTAATGAACGGATCGGGTGCTGGACACAGTAAGAAAAATATTATATTAGCTTACTTATAAAAGGAAACAGTTCTATAAAAGTACTATCAGCTATTGACTATCTGCCTTTCTACATAATGTTCTTCAATATTTCAGTTCTCTTTTGGTGTAGCACAAAGCAATAGTGTTGCGTGGCTCTTTCGATTTGCACTAAATCCTGGTTTGAATATGGAATCAGTTGGTTTATTTTATATGAGGTGCAGTCCAAGATGATTTGCATAAGCAGCCCATTTTGTTCTATAGTCCGTGTACCCCCTCCCCCTCCCCCGCCCCGCCCCCCCCCCCCCCCCCCCCCCCCCCTTTGCCTCTTCTAGAGCTTCACCTAGTTTCACCATTTGTGTTTTTCTGTTTTCTTCTAGAGTTTTACATTCTAGTAAAATATGCACTATATCTTCATCTTCCTCCCCACATAGTTTACAGATCGGAGATATTTTGTTTTAATATTCTACTGTTTTCTTTTTATGTCAAGTTATTTTAAGAATCATACTGATAACGTGATATATTTCGTTATTTATTTTCTGTCATTGTTTAATAATATGAAACCGGCACGGCCATGAATGCTCGCGCATCTGAAAATTATCTGGCAATTTCACGCTCATCCAGTGTATCAAAAAGTGTCGAGATATATTGGGGACGAATTATTTTTAGGACCGAATCTAGTCTCATTCAATCGAGCTGTCGTTCCTTTATTTCAGTTATTGTTCCTTACGAAATCTCAAAAGTTAACTTCCGCCTAGAAACAAAAATTCTTGTCAGTATGTCAGAAGAGATTTAATAAATTAAAAAATATCAATATAAGTAAAACAAGCTAACAAAATGACTTTTATTACACACGGATTCCGGGTTTCAGTGGTATCGGACGTACGAGAGAGGGTACAAGACTTCAGGATCACCTTTGCGCTTTATGTTAAGAAGATCTTCATTAGTTGAGTGTGTTAGTGTGTTACACGGAACCGTTGTTTGCAAAGCGTCGATTTTTTTTTATTCGTCAATATGTACAGCCATGTTTGTCAAAAAATCCTTAGTACACATTTTATACCATAAAGAGCTCGCTGACGCTCGCATATTATAAAACCAGACAAAGTCTTGGGCCACAGCACACAGAAATTTTTCTTCTGCATTTTAGTTTTAGTCTTTAATATGAAACCGGCATGGCCATGAATGCTCGCGCATCTGAAAATTATCTGGCAATTTCACATTCATCCAGTGCATCAAAAAGTGTCGAGATTTTTTGGGCCGAAATATATTGGGGACGACTTTTTTTTAGGGCCGAATCTAGTCTCATTCAATCAAGCTGTCGTTCCTTTATTCGAGTTATTGTTCCTTACGAAATCTCAAAAGTTAACTTCTGCGTAGAAACAAAAATTCTTGTCAGTATATCGGAAGAGATTTAATAAATTAAAAAATATCAATATAAGTAAAACAAGCTAACAAAATGACTTTTATTACACACGGGTTCAGGGTTTCAGTGGTATCAGACGTACGAGAGAGGGTACAAGACTTCAGGATTACCTTTGCGCTTTATGTTAAGAAGATCTTCATTAGTTGAGTGTGTTAGTGTTACACGAAACGTGTTTACAAAGCGTCAATTTTTTTTTTATTCGTCACTTTATCCAGCCATGTTGGTAAAAAAATCCTAAGTACACATTTTATACCATAAAGAGCTCACTGACGCTCGCATATTAGTTTTCGTTATCTTTCATTGAATTTATCGGTTTTTTTTTTTACTTTTGGTAGTTTGTCCCATAGATGACTCGCTCAGACTTGATTGACATTACATCTACCGGTACTCATCAAGATTGCTAGCTGCGGAACTGTAGCCCTTTGTAGGGATATTAACAGAAATTTGTGCTGAATGATGAGCAGAATTTATTGAAATTAGATGTTATCTATAGCATTTCTGAAGTGAAATGCAATTTATTTGAGCAAGATATCTGTTACATTGATGAAGTTATGGCTATTTAAACACATGCGTTTTTCCACATTTTATCAAGAAAAATGTCAAATCCACAAATCAAGTAGAAAAAATCATATAAAATCTAAATTTCCATAGTTTTTCTTGCACATAGTCTTGATACATTGCTTGAACATTAAGACAACTTTTTAGCAAGAAATCTTCACACAAATTCCACTTATTTACATTTTTTAAATAAAAAATAAATGTAAGACAACAATCGTTTTTGAGAGATGACTCTAACAGCAAAACACGTGTTCAGTTTGTTTACATGAAAAACTTGGAAATGTTGAATGAGAGTTCACCTCAGTTGGAATAATCATAGAAGAAACTAACATTTCCGGTTAATATATGTAAAATATTTCCCTCTAGGTTGAATAAATATTTTATTTCAGATAAAAAAGCATAAACAAACCGAACACATGTCTTGCTGTTAGAGTCATCTCTCAAAAGTCATGTGACCTCAAAGCGTGAATACCACAAAGACAAGATGGCGGGACTAAGTAGGTGAAATCAGTTAATATCGAAACATTTTTTATTATAATGAGCTAGAAATGAATAATAATAAGTAAGTAAATATGAAAAGCGATAGATAAATATGTAACGAAACGAGTTATCCACATGACTCCACTCTCACAAAGCATTTTGTTGTGAAAATTACTGTTGAAAGGTGCGACGAATTCTTGGTCGCAGTTCCGCAAATTTTTGATAGGGTGAAATCCGTAGCCCTATGGTCCGCCAAAAAAAAAAAAAAAAAGGACCATAAAGGACTACGGTTCCTCAGCTACAAGATTGCATCATGTTTTCGTGGAAGGAAATGGTCATTCTGAAATTAAATCGTGACTCACGTTTAACCAAGTTTAATTCATCAATGGATCACTGATTTATCATGCTATACATCTGAGGGTATTGTAAAAGAATGCACAGTTTTGTCATTTCATATGGTCCCAAAAGATAATAAAGTTCATTAGCAGTGGATTGTCATTCAGGGCTCACCACACATAGTAAAAACAGGGCGACTTGATTTTTCTCTCTCTTGACTTAAGGGCGAAGTGAGGGAAAATCTGGGAGAATTCCAAAAATTGATCCAAATTTTAACGTTTCTTTCCCCACTAGCACATGTTCCCCTACCTTTCACAAAACGAACGTGCTGCACAATGATCTTAAAAAGGATGCAATTAATGAGTTTGGAATAAAATATTGAACATCAAACCCTGTATGGGTCAAATTTCAGGAACATGAGAGCTCCTTTTATGTCAATATTGAAGAAAAAGTATGATTATTGGTGAAAAAAATACGGACTTGAAAAGACTGACAGGACGACTAAAACTTCGCTTTTTGACAGAAATTGGGCGATTTCATTGAAACCAAGGCGAAGAAGTCGCCCACTTCGCCTGGTTTGGTGAGCCCTGGGACTCATCAGACCATATCTAGAGGTAGTCCGAGATTCCTCTGCCGTCCTGACGGCTTTTTTTTCGACTTGCTGGAGCTGTTGGACGTCAGAGAGCTCTACATACGGAAAACAGCGGATTTGCCGCTGCAACTCTGCGTCGACACATTTCCACGTTTCGTGGTTATCAGATTTTATTTTCTATCCGAAACCCTTATATAAATCGCTTCATCAGTCATTTTTCTATTCATTCATAACCATCTTACCCTCAGAAAGTTGTGTTACAATCCATTACAGCATGATTTTGCCTTAGACCATCATTTCGCCATGTTGACTTTCATTTTCGAACCTACAAACGTGATCTCGCGATACTAACTGAATGATGACAGCAACACATGATGGAATCTACTTAATGCAGCGTGCTAAATTATTTGCATACATAAACAACAACATTAATAGATATAAAGCATATTCTGCAGGACAAACAGTTCCATCTACAGCTCAAATCAGAGCAGAAGGAAATAATACAAAATGTGTTGGAAAGAAAAGATTCAATGGCAGTGTTACCCACGGGCTTCGGAAAAAACATGTGTTACGTCCCCCTTTTTTGGACAAGGTAAGATCATATTTTTTGGTTATCTGTAATTCACTATTGCTGTTAAAATCATTACCAATCAATGTAATCAACTGTATTAAATTTTATGTTAATTGTTCTGTCTTAACAGGCACCTATGATTAGCAATACAAATATTTGTGTTTGTTTATATGCAAATCATCTCCCATGATACATTGCGGTAATCATAGTTTTCTTGAAGTCACGTGACAAATGTTCCAAAATGGATGTGAAATGACGAAATCATAGGGTCTAAGGGAAAATCGTGCTGTAATCGAGTGTAACACCACTTTCTGAGGGTAAGATGGTTATGAATGAATAGAAAAATGATTGGCGAAGCGATTTATATAAGGGTTTCGGATTTTTATAATGCTAGTTTGCTGAAACAACAATCCACGGATAGAAATGTCACCCAACTCCGACACATTATCCTGATATTGAGTCAACCAGTCTTTGCTCTTTCTCCTTAATGCTGCATGCTTAGCGGAGAAGCAACAAATACCAATTTTATAGTCTTTGGTTTAACCCGATCTGGTCTAGAACCCACGATCTACCGTACTCGAGGCGAGCATGCTAACCATTACACCACAGATGCGGTTGTGTTGTATCGAGTGCATCTCGTCATGAGTGGGATTCGAACTCACAATGCTAGCGGTGATAGGTACTAATTAGGCACTGATTGCACAGGTAGTTGTAAATCCAACTACATCACGAACACGACGATCCCCTTTTATATGGTCATTGGTGTCTTCAGCCTATGTCAACATTTTGAAATATCATATTCAAGGAATGCCAACAAACATATTACTACATGTGTTTATATAACAATTAAAGATAATTACAGGTATTAAGTAAATTTGGAAATGCAGGTCTCAAAAATGAAATATTTAAATAAACCCAAAAAAGATATGACCAAAAAAAATTGTTAATAAAAATAAAAGGATATGACAAAAAAAATGTGTACATGAAAAAATAGTGATTGTAAACTGGAAATAAATTTTTAAAAATATTAGAATAAGTCTGTTAAAATTAAACAAAAAAGTTTTGTAAAAATAAATATATAAAATATAAACTTAAAAGATTGAATAATTCTGTAAAAGTAAACAAACAAGTTTTGTAAAAATCTAAATTTAAAAGATATGAATAATGATTTTAAAAAAAGATTGTAGAGTGGAAAAAATTCCAAAAAAATATTAGAATAAGTCTGTTAAAAGTAAGCAAAAAAGTTTTGTAAAGATTAGATATAAAGTTTAAGCTTAAAAGATATGAATAATTCTGTAAATAAAAAAGGTGAAAATCTAAAATTTTCAAATAATATAAATGAGAAATCTTTCTAAAAAGTCAGAATTCTAAATATTCCATGATATTTCTGCAAATAAACAATTTTCTTAAAATTTTAATTCAAAATTTGATTTATTTTCATAAAGTATGTTATTAAAATATATGTGCGTACGTATAATGTACTGATTTATTTTGTTATTGTCATAAAATACAATAAGAAAATCTATCTTTACTTTCTACTTAGTTTATTAACTTCTACATTAAAAATTAATTGCGGACTTGGGTATTACATTGATATCTCCCCTGATTTTACACTAATTAAACAATACCAGTCATGTTTATATAACAATTAACCTATTCAACCTATGCCAACATTTTTCCTTACCTTTTTATACTTATTTTTCAACCAGTTGCTTGCCCATGGTCGGTGCCTCTCTCCGGGTACTCTGGCTTCTTCCACCACTAAAACTGGTCGTCATGATATTGCTGAAAGTGGCATTAAACACTAAAAATCAATCAAATCAATCATCCTATTTTTAAAAATGTTGGTAACTTAAATGAACCTTTTATATAGGCATTCATTGGGATACAAAATGAATACACAGTATCAGTTAATATAGGATATCACTTACTCTCAACTATTTTTGTATCCCGATGTTTATTTGAAGTATACTGATTCTTAATGAAAGTATCCCGATGACGACCATTTAACATTTGGGAGATAGGAATGGTGGGCTTTGTTTTTCTCATTTGTTTTCACACGACAGAAAATTTAAATTGTTTCTTTTTTGGACTGGAAAAATCTGTATTTTTTTCATCATTAAGTCTATAAATTTGTGGACAATTTTTTTCAGAAAAAAATATCCCATGGCCCCTTTGTTAAATGGTCGTTCCTTGAAGGTAGCCTGACCAAGAAATTGAATGGATTTTTTTATACTGCTATATCACAGAAGAAAGAACATGTGGGTTTTCTCAGACATTTTACAAGGGAATATCCAGTCTTTGATCCATAATGATATGTCATTTGTGGCGAAGCAACAAATACCAATTTTAGCATACAGTCAGACCTGTATTAAGGATTCACCTTTGGGACAAAGAAAAGGTGGCCTTCTAAGACAGGTGACCTCTTAAAAGAGGTTCAATTCATATGAAATTTTCTATGACAGGACAAGAAAATGATGACCTTTTAATACAGGTGACTGCTTAATACAGGTGACTGCATTGGCAGGTTTAACTATTTGGTGTAACCATTACTTAACTGAGACTGCTGATGATAGATGTGTTGTTATAATAAGGAAGCAGAGTTCTTTTGAAGAGATATATACATGTATATGTATATAATTTATAGGATTATGATAATAAAGTTTTAATGAGTGATAAGCATACAAGATATATCTCTTACAGATAAAACCGTTATCCACATAGGCCATTCATAAAAATAATTGTTTTCAGTTTTTCAATATACACCTGCCAAATTGTGATAATTGAATAAGCAGTAGCTGATGTGGTATTCTATATTTAAGTTTTTGTTTTCTGTTATTTTTTCCATTACAATATAATGATTGTAATTTGCAAAACATACACCATGGATATGGATCAGGCAAATAAAAACAAATTGACTGGTTTAACAACACAGTATTAATTAAGGTTGGCCTTAACACCATACATGATAGTAACCATGTTATTTCTCTTGGATGATATTTATGGCAAGCAACACAGTATTAATTAAGGTTGACCATAACACCATACATGATAGGTAACAATGTTATGTCTCTCTTCTTTTACAGGGACCTTATATAATGACCTGGTCACAACAGAAATTTCACCCTTACGTAACACAGACTTGTGTAACATAAAATAGGTAAGACATTTTTTTGAACCTAGTTTTTAACCTAGTTTGTAAAACAGTTCATGCTGCATAAAAGTAGTAACAGATAATGCAATTGGTTAAACAAGCATCACATGATTATAGATATACATGTATTACTGAGCTTTATTATTGAGATGTGCACAATCAAGGAAAATATTGAACGAGCGTGATCAACCCATGTAATATTATTATGAATTTGAAATGTACGGGTGATCATATTGCAAGGAAACGATTGCCTAGGAACTAACATTATTCACATAGCAGAAATGATATATATATCAAGCCATATTTATCTAAAAAAAAACATTTTTGAAAAAAAAAACCAACTAAAGCGTCACAGCTTTATATAAGAAATGCTGGTGACGTCATTGTTCATACCACTGGTGCTTGTAGCATGGAATTACCCAAAATGGCTGCCATTATTAAAAATAGAAATTTCTTTATTTGAATATTTCTATTCTATTTGCAGTCAACATAAGTTCAACTTAACATGACATGGGTCGATCAATGTATATTCCAGATGTTTACGTTGATTATTTGTTTTCAGTCGATTCATACCGATCATGCAAATTGGGCATATTTTGATAAAAATCGCATTAAAACCCTTTTCTCAGAAACCAAATATTGAAATCAAAAACAAATTGGACTGGAATGGTTTTTGGGTAGTCCATTTTCAAGATTGTGTCCGACAGCCTATAAAAAACACTATAATTAATGTGATAAGAAATCGTTGTCGTCTGCTGTATATTTTGATGACTTATGAAATAATTTATTTGAATAAAATAATCTTATAATCTTTGTTGTACTGTTTGTGTCAACTGTTAAAGTATTATTGATTTATTTATTTTTATACCCCCGCTCCCCGAAGGGGATATACTGTTTTACCTCTGTTTGTCCGTCCAAGATATTTTTCGTCGCATTTTTCTCAGTAACTGTTGATGGCAGAAATCTGATATTTGGTCACAAGCATCATATCGGTATACCATATTGTGGGTAGCGTTTTTGGACCCGTCAGATTCCTACTTCCTGTTTGCCGACTTAGTTGGTTTCTATGCACATTGAACATATATGCACATTTTTCGTCACATTTTTCTCAGCAACTATTGATGGCAGAGATCTGATATTTGGTCACAAGCTTCATATAGGTACCCCATATCGTGGGAAGCGTTTTTGGACCCGTCAGATTCCTACTTCCTGTTTGCCGACTTTGTTGGTTTTTATACACATTGAACATATATGCTAATTTTTCGTCGCATTTTTCTCAGCAACTATTGATGGCAGAAATCTGATATTTGGTCACAAGCATCATATAGGTATACCATATTGTGGGTAGCGTTTTTGGACCCGTCAGATTCCTACTTCCTGTTTGCCGACTTAGTTGGTTTCTATACACATTGAACATATATGTACATTTTTCGTCACATTTTTCTCAGCAACTATTGATGACAGAGATCTGATATTTGGTCACAAGCTTCATATAGGTACCCCATATCGTGGGAAGCATTTTCGGACCCATCAGATTCCTACTTCCTGTTTGTCGACTTTGTTGATTTTTATACACATTGAACATATATGCTAATTTTTCATCGCATTTTTCTCAGCAACTATTGATGGCAGAAATCTGATATTTGGTCACAAGCTTCATATAGGTACCCCATATTGTGGGAAGCGTTTTTTGACCCGTCATATTCCTACTTCCTGTTTGCCGAAGAGCGGGGGTATCATAGGTGAGCATTAGCTCACAGTTCATCTTGTTACATTTGATCTATAATGTTTTATTAGTTTCTAACATAATCAATCAGTATAATAAATTAATGTTTTTATATCTCTTGTAAAACACCTGCACCAAATAAAGGTCATTGTCACCATCTTGTGTCCATCACCGTTAGGTGTGTTCGTTAGATTTTCACGCTTCAATATTTCCCCCCCTGAAAAATCAATGAAGCAAATGAAAAAAACTTAGCAGTAATGTCACTTGGAATTGCTATTCATTCGGAATTACAACCGAATCAGTGGTGTAATAGTCAGCGTGCTCGCCTCGAGTGCAGTAGATCATGAGTTCGAGTCACTAAGCACACAGCATTAAGGAGAAAGAGCAAAGACTGCAGGTTGGCTCGGAATCGGAATAATATGTCAGAGTGGAGCGACATGTCTACCCGTGGACTGTTGTTTCAGTGGGCTAGCAATATAAAATCCAACTAAAGGTGTTTATTTAGTACAAAGCGGACACCATTATCATTTCATCGAAAATAACTTGTTTTATTCTATAATATATTTAAAAAAGGCTATTGACTACGATAATGCGGAAAATGCCTCGTGTGGCATATTTTTAGAAAAGGGAAAACCCGATATTTGTATCGTCCAATCAAATTACAATTTAAAATTTAAAGTTCAAAATTTCAAAATTTCAAAAATTTCAAAAAATTTCAAAAAAAAAATCTAAATTTTCATAAGATTTCAAAATTTTCAAAAAATTTCAAAAATTTCAGTTTTCAGAAAATTTCAATATTTAAATAATAATATTGAAAAACATATGTAATATAAAAATTAAGGACAAAAAGAATCTTATGTAATAAAACAATTACTACACTTGAACTTGATCAATATGATTTTATGGGGAAGTACATGTATAAAAAAAAGAAATCGAGAAGAGTATTCTATGTTATAATCGGATAATAGAATAAAACAATCACTGTCTTCTGTTTCAGTAAATGTGAGTGTTATTGACTTTTGAAAAACTAAGATATTCACCTCGCCCTTCGGGCTCAGTGAATATCTGTTCTGGTTTCACAAAAGTCAATAACACTGCACATTTACCTCAACAAAAGACAGTAATTGTATACTCTTCATGATATATGGGAAAATTGCTCATTTGACGTTAAAGAACAATTACTCACTCCCTCGTTCGGTAATTCAACATGGCTTCTTCCGTCAACTACATGCCAAAGCCATTATTGCAAATTATTTGTTTTTCTAAGCAATAAAGGACCATTTTCAAACTATTTAAATAAGACTGTTGTTATTCTGAACAGCAAGACAACAGTGACTAAAAACAGATAATAAATAGTTCCATACCACATGACAGGCGAGGACGAAAGGACCGGGAAGTGCTTACGACAAGTGGGATAAAAACGTAGATAGCAAATTTATTGCACATAAAGCGTTTCTCGAATAACCGTCATCAGATACGCTCAAAATCGAAAGATTGGAACGCTAAATAATTTAAAGTTTTGGGAGCAATTTAAAAGCAAAAGGGCCTAAATAATTAAACAGGGTAGCGAAATTCGGCTATGGTCACCTATGCCAGATGAAGGAAATACATGATTATTTGTGACACAGATATTCTGTAACAGTTATCAAGTCATTGTGGCAACTGTAAAACTTGCGAAATGATGACTTCAACTTAACCAATAGAAACCCTTGGTTCAGTAGCTTCCTTGTTAGCAGTAACCCTCTATCAAAGAAATCCTGATAGGAACCACAAGCTCTGGAATATCGGATCAACTGAGAGATATATACTCTAAAAACAGGTGCTGCTGAAATGTTGCTACATATAAATGGAAAATTCACGATAGGAAAATTGAAATCGCCTCTTTTGTGGTAATTTTAATTGTTCCCAAAAATTATTTGACTGATGCTTTCGCACTAAATTAGATGTCTACATTTTTGAACAGTACCATTGCATAGTCAATGAATGTTCGTAGTTAACTGACTACTGTTAGGAAGGTAAATTCTGTTGGTTAAACACCACTACTCTTAATTAGGACACTTTGATTGTTATAGCCATTTAGTACATAATAAATGTACTAAATGACTAACAATCAAGGAAAATGTACTAAGGGACAGACCATTTAACTTGGGGGGGTTATGGGGTTTTTTTTCGGACAGCACAAGAGTTAGAATTTTTATTATTTTTTTTGTCGCACAAAGTGCGAATTTCCAGAATTTAGCATTAGGTTATATGACAAAAACTCTGAATCAGATTATTTTTTTTCCTCCACCAAAATCAGAATATTTTTTTCAGCAACATTGGGAATCAGAATATGTTTTTAGAAAAAAACCATAACCCCCCCCCCCCCCTGGAAATTAAATGGTTCGTCCCTAAATGACTATAACAATCAAGGTGTCCTAATTAAGAGTAATGATGTTTAACCAACAGAATTTACCTTCCTAACAGTAGTCAGTTAATTACGAGCATTCATTGACTATGCAATGGTACTGTTCATGTTTATGTTGTCATTCATTTTTGTGATACTCACTAATAAATAGTATGTTGGTTTTTTTGGGTGGAAGCCAATCTGTGCATGTTTTTTTATCATGTGCTTACATATGTATTATTGTTGGAGATAGAATTATCAAGAGGAGAAGGTAGGGATCCCACTAACCGATTTAACCTGGCCATATGTATGTGTATGTCCCAAGCCAGGACCTGGATTTCAAACGTCATATCGTCATGATCTTTATTTGTTTTCAGTGAGTTAAGGTGAGAGGATGATTGTTCATTTGGTTAATATTGGTGGAATTGTTGACCATCATTGTTTAAACCTTCTTTTTTTAATTTGTTTTTATGATTAACTTGTCTGTCATTTTCTCCCTTACTTTGTTTTCAGTCCTTGAAGATCTGACATTTTATAACCCAAGAGATCTTTAATAGAGAAGCAAAGAAATGATTCCAAAATGGTGGAACTTAGTCATAGTCTTCTCTGCGTTTATGATTCAGCTGATCACCTTTGGTGTTGCAGGAGCAATAGGGTTGTACAACATAGAATTTCTGGACTATTTTAATGTTCCTGTGGCAGAACTTTCTCTCATTGGGTCCATTAACATTGGAGTCTTCCTTGGAACAGGTATGTGGTTTATGGTGTTTAACGCCACTTTCAACAATCACAGGCATAGCTTGGGTTCAAATATTACTGAGGCAAGGGGTCTGGGGGTTCTGCCCCACAAACCAATTTCATTTTAAGTAAGGTAAACACTTTTTTCCTTTTAAAACGAGCCTATTTGAATCAAATTACAATACAAATCTGATTCTTCCATTACCACTGAGCATGCCGGATTTAAAATAAAAAATAAAAATGAAATGACATGAAACGACGTATCTTAAAAAGGAGTGCCGAGTTATTGAATGCAACATCAAAGAAGTGATATTTGGTGATTTCATGTTCATTGAATTTTTTTTCTTCACATGTTAAACTACTACGTGTGCCGATTCCGATCTTTATATCAGGATTCATTGCATTACTGGTCAATGACAACCTTACATCGTTAGTTATAATTATTTATTATAACAAATTACATTTTATTTAAAAAATATTTGCTGTTGATTTTTCACCTTGGTTGCCTCAATGGAAGCTAAGCCACTGACAATATTTCAGTTACATCGTGGCAGTTGGAGCAGGTAGGTGGTGTCATCTTGTAATGAAATAAATAATAAGAATATATTATTTTGCCAATTTGATTAAAATTAGATGTTTGTTAGAAATGTACAACTTCTGTTTTTTCAAATCCAAATTGTTAGCACCCCTGGGAAAAACGTAGTGTCACTGAATTGTCCATTGCTCCTTCAGTTTTCTCTAACGTTTATCTAATCATTTTGTCGTATTGTCTATTTTAAGATGTAATTTACTCCATGTAAGGTTATGAACGAACTAATTTATGCCTATTAACTTTAGATGCTGTTATCCTTGACATTAAACCAGTTGCACACTAAATGTCGTTGTCCGATTCTCTATATATCTAGATCTCACCTTGGGAAGTGGCACGACTCGCCCCATTGGCAATTCGACCCTGTGAGTTGACGGTGAAACAAGTTGACTTGAATTCCTTCTTGCGCAAGTTCTACATTCACGGCATATGCATATTCTTGTTTTAGGTGTATATAAGCTTCAAAGTAAAAGAGAGTGAACGGGTGGCTCAATGAGTTAGGTAGTTGGATTACCTAGCAACTCGTACAAGCTTATTACCAATACAGCGTTGGTTCACGCCCGGCTTTGTAAATTACAAAAAAGGGTGCACTCGACTCGCAGCCGCAAGTGATAAAGTTTACCAGTTGCTTGTCCATGGTCAGTGGTTCTCTCCAGGTACTCCTGCTTCTTCCACCACTAAAATTGGTCGCCATGATATAGCTGAAATATTGCTGAAAGTGGCGTTAAGCACCAAAAATCAAATCAAGTAAAAGAATGGCAGCAAATTATAATTTTAACCTTATTATCATTAAGTACAAATGTACTTTTTAACTCACGAAATAAGATAAAAAAAAAAGAGATGATGCATGTGATAGGAAATTAAAATTTCAATTATTCATGCATACTTTATTCTAGAATGTCAATAAATGTTTTTATTTATTGACTGATTGTTCTATATATGATATACAGTGTTTTAGCTACATGTAGATCTGGAAATAGATTAGCACCAGATAAAGTCACTTAATTGTCTGTTCAAATTAGTCTTTTAAATTATTTGGTTTCCAATCATTCGATTTTGAGCGTATCTGATAAAGGTTATTCCAGAAACGCATCGTGCACACTAAATTTGATATCTAGTTCTATTTTGATAGATAAGAACATGAGAGTTAATTAGTATTATTATTAATTAAAGTTGATACCAATTATCTGACTTAAGTAAATATGTACCTGTTTAATTAATGATTGCACAAGGGCTCATTGATTTTATGAGAGACACAGGGGCACTCAGAGGAGACAGGGAAAATGCTCTCCTCCATTTCCTTCTAGTTTGGACATTGATACGTTATAACCAGTAATTTCTGCGATCAACTCTGGACTGCAGAAATTAAAATAGCAGAATATTATGTAAAATATATGTTTAATGTATACATTTTATCTAGAATGAATTTGACATCTGTATTTTGATTTGTTACAGGGCTGTTCGTGAGTTTGTTAATAAGGTATAATATTTTGTTACAGGGCTTTTCGTGAGTTTGTTAATGAGATATAATATTTTGTTACAGGACCTTTATCAAAATATCATACCTCATTAACAAACTCACGAAAGGCCCTGTAACAAAATATCATACCTCATTAACATACTCACCAAAGGTCCTGTAACAAAATATTATATCTCATTAACAAACTCACGAAAGGCCCTGTAACAATATATCATACATGTACCTCATTAACAAACTTACCAAAGGTCCTGTAACAAAATATTATATCTCATTAACAAATTTGTTAATGAGGTATAATATTTTGTTACAGGGCTTTTCGTGAGTTTGTTAATGAGATATAATATTTTATTACAGGACCTTTGGTGAGTTTGTTAATGAGGTATGATATTTTGTTACAGGGCCTTTCGTGAGTTTGTTAATGAGATATAATATTTTGTTACAGGACCTTTGGTGAGTTTGTTAATGAGGTATGATATATTGTTACAGGGCCTTTCGTGAGTTTGTTAATGAGATATAATATTTTGTTACAGGACCTTTGGTGAGTTTGTTAATGAGGTATGATATTTTGTTACAGGGCCTTTCGTGAGTTTGTTAATGAGGTATGATATATTGTTACAGGGCCTTTCGTGAGTTTGTTAATGAGGTATCATATTTTGTTACAGGACCTTTCGTGAGTTTGTTAATGAGGTA
This sequence comes from Bathymodiolus septemdierum, assembly GCA_963383655.1. Classification (NCBI taxonomy): domain Eukaryota; kingdom Metazoa; phylum Mollusca; class Bivalvia; order Mytilida; family Modiolidae; genus Bathymodiolus; species Bathymodiolus septemdierum. Next base: position 57,102,998 of record OY726517.1, on the reverse strand, counting down.
TAATATTTTGTTACAGGGCCTTTCGTGAGTTTGTTAATGAGATATGATATATTGTTACAAGGCCTTTCGTGAGTTTGTTAATGAGGTATAATATTTTGTTACAGGGCCTTTCGTGAGTTTGTTAATGAGATATAATATTTTGTTACAGGACCTTTCGTGAGTTTGTTAATGAGATATAATATTTTGTTACAGGACCTTTTGTAAGTTTGTTAATGAGGTATGATATATTGTTACAGGGCCTTTCGTGAGTTTGTTAATGAGATATAATATTTTGTTACAGGGCCTTTCGTGAGTTTGTTAATGAGGTATAATATTTTGTTACAGGACCTTTCGTGAGTTTGTTAATGAGGTATGATATATTGTTACAGGACCTTTCGTAAGTTTGTTAATGAGGTATAATATTTTGTTACAGGACCTTTCGTGAGTTTGTTAATGAGGTATAATATTTTGTTACAGGGCCTTTCATGAGTTTGTTAATGAGATATGATATATTGTTACAGGACCTTTCATGAGTTTGTTAATGAGGTATAATATTTTGTTACAGGACCTTTCATAAGTTTGTTAATGAGGTATGATATATTGTTACAGGACCTTTCGTAAGTTTGTTAATGAGGTAAAATATTTTGTTACAGGGCCTTTTGTGAGTTTGTTAATGAGATATAATATTTTGTTACAGGACCTTTCGTGAGTTTGTTAATGAGATACAATATTTTGTTACAGGACCTTTCATAAGTTTGTTAATGAGGTATGATATATTATTACAGGGCCTTTCGTGAATTTGTTAATGAGGTATAATATTTTGTTACAGGGCCTTTCGTGAGTTTGTTAATGAGGTATAATATTTTGTTACAGGGCCTTTCGTGAGTTTGTTAATGAGGTATAATATTTTGTTACAGGACCTTTCGTAAGTTTGTTAATGAGGTATAATATTTTGTTACAGGACCTTTCATAAGTTTGTTAATGAGGTATGATATATTGTTACAGGACCTTTCGTAAGTTTGTTAATGAGGTATAATATTTTGTTACAGGGCCTTTCGTGAGTTTGTTAATGAGATATAATATTTTGTTACAGGACCTTTCATGAGTTTGTTAATGAGATACAATATTTTGTTACAGGACCTTTCATAAGTTTGTTAATGAGGTATGATATATTGTTACAGGACCTTTCGTGAATTTGTTAATGAGATATAATATTTTGTTACAGGGCCTTTTGTGAGTTTGTTAATGAGGTATGATATATTGTTACAGGGCCTTTCGTGAATTTGTTAATGAGGTATCATATTTTGTTACAGGGCCTTTCGTGAGTTTGTTAATGAGGTATAATATTTTGTTACAGGGCCTTTCGTGAGTTTGTTAATGAGGTATAATATTTTGTTACAGGGCCTTTCGTGAGTTTGTTAATGAGATATAATATTTTGTTACAGGACCTTTCGTAAGTTTGTTAATGAGGTATAATATTTTGTTACAGGGCCTTTCGTGAGTTTGTTAATGAGATATAATATTTTGTTACAGGACCTTTCGTGAGTTTGTTAATGAGATATAATATTTTGTTACAGGGCCTTTCGTGAGTTTGTTAATGAGGTATAATATTTTGTTACAGGACCTTTCATAAGTTTGTTAATGAGGTATGATATATTGTTACAGGACCTTTCGTGAGTTTGTTAATGAGGTATAATATTTTGTTACAGGGCCTTTCGTGAGTTTGTTAATGAGGTATAATATTTTGTTACAGGGACTTTCGTAGGTTTGTTAATGAGATATAATATATTGTTACAGGGCCTTTCGTGAATTTGTTAATGAGGTATAATATTTTGTTACAGGGCTTTTCGTGAGTTTGTTAATGAGATATAATATTTTGTTACAGGGCCTTTGGTGAGTTTGTTAATGCAGTACATAAGCTATAGGATTGTAGTAATTCTCGGAAGTTTAATCAGTACAGCTAGCCTTCTATGTATACCATTCCTAAACAGCATCATACTCATGTACATTGTATATGGGGTTGTGGCAGGTAAGACTTGCTTAAAATTATTAATTTATCATTATTATTTAGTAGCATCTTGTAGTTGTAGTCACAATATAGTATAGAAACTACATTGATGGTGTAATGGTTAGGTTGCTCGTCTACATTGATGGTGTAATGGTTAGGTTGCTCGTCTACATTGATGGTGTAATGGTTAGGTTGCTTGTCTACATTGATGGTGTAATGGTTAGGTTGCTCGTCTACATTGATGGTGTAATGGTTAGGTTGCTCGTCTACATTGATGGTGTAATGGTTAGGTTGCTTGTCTACATTGATGGTGTAATGGTTAGGTTGCTCGTCTACATTGATGGTGTAATGGTTAGGTTGCTCGTCTACATTGATGGTGTAATGGTTAGGTTGCTCGTCTACATTGATGGTGTAATGGTTAGGTTGCTCGTCTACATTGATGGTGTAATGGTTAGGTTGCTTGTCTACATTGATGGTGTAATGGTTAGGTTGCTCGTCTACATTGATGGTGTAATGGTTAGGTTGCTCGTCTACATTGATGGTGTAATGGTTAGGCTGCTCGTCTACATTGATGGTGTAATGGTTAGGTTGCTCGTCTACATTGATGGTGTAATGGTTAGGTTGCTCGTCTGGAGTGCAATAGATCATGGGTTCAAGCCTCGGTCAGATCAGACTGAAGACTAAAAAAATATTGCAGTATTAAGGAGTAAGAGCATAGATTTATTTGCTCAGAATCAAGATAATGTCACGGTGTCTCAGTCTGATTGGAGGGTCTATCCACGGACTGTTTCTGTGAGCTAGCACAATAAAAATCCAACTAAGCATGTTTTCGTCTAGTACATAATGGGCACCTGAATCATCTCATCGAATGTAGCTTGTTCTCGCCATGATATGGCTGAAACATTGCTCATGTGGCATTAAACAACAATCACTCACCTCACGTGGGTTGTCGTTAGATGTTAGTACATCGACAAAAATTGAAAAGGAAAAAAAAAGATACAACAAACATCTAATTTGGGTTAGGGGTTATGGTGTTTAACGCCACTGTCAACAATATTTTAGTTATAATGTGGTCAGTATAATGGGAGGAAACCAGAATTCCTACAGGCAGCCACCGATCTGCCTTAGTCACAGACAAACTTTATAATGTTGTATCGAGTACACCTTGCCATGAGCAGGATTCAAACTCATAACTTTAATGGTGATAGGCACTGATTTCACAGGTACGTAGTTATAAATCAAACTACTATTTGATTACGACCATGCTAACCCCTGTTATAGACATATACAGTCAAACCTGCCCATTCAGTCACCTCTATTAAGCAGTCACCTGTGCTAAAAGGTCAAACCTTTCCTGTCCTGTCGTAGAACATTTCATATGAATTGAACCACTTTTAAGAGGTCACCTGTCTTATAAGGCCACTTTTTCTTTGACACAAAGGTGACCTTTGAATACAGGTTTAACTGCACATGTATTTCATTCTTGGTGCTGTATTATAAGTAATAACAAACTGTTGAATCTGTTTTGACAGGTATAGGATTTGCCATGGCATATTTACCATCCAGTGTATTAGCAGGATTATATTTTGACAAACATCGTAGTTTAGCCACTGGTATTGTCACGAGTGGCTCGGGTCTTGGTGGGATGATCTTTCCTATACTTGTTCATTATTTGATCGAATATTACGGATGGAAGGGATCTATGTTTATACTAGCTGGTTTAATGCTTCAGTGCGTCGTGCTTGGTGCTCTTTTATTTCCACTGGAAGAAAAAATAATAAAAGAGGAAAGTCGGAAAGAATTAATACACCAAGACAAGTTTGAGACGGGGAAAGCCAATTGTAACAATGGAAAACCTAATTGTAATAATGGAAAGATCGAAAATGGTCGGGATGATTCAGATAGTATGAATATTGGTCATGCATGTGTAAGCGAAACAGACAAAATGCTCGAAAGAACAGACAAAGAAAAGAGTAAAACAGAAGCAAAATCTGAGAAAAATCTTAAGATTGATGAAGAACAACCTTTAAAACATTGCTATGTTCTCTGTGATTTTTCATTTTTCATTTTCTTTTTAAACAACATATTATGGAACATGGGTACCGTAATATGCTGGGTACTTGGTCCAGAATATTATGTAAATATGGGCTTAACAAAAGGTAATGCCGCCACTATATTGACTGTTTCTGGTATAGGCTGTTTCATTGGTTCTATTATTGGCGGAGGATTAGGAAACATCAAACGTCTAAACAGACTAGGTATGTACATCGTCTGGAACGTGCTGGTTGGTATTCTTACGTTACTTCTACCAGTAAAGATTTTCCAAACTGTTTATATATTGTGCAGTATCATGTTCCTGTCAGGACTTGCCTTTGGAGGGATATTAGGATTACTAGTCATATTTACAGTAGACCTCTTAGGAGAGAAGGCTCTTGGTGATGCCTTTGGGTACTTGATGCTGAGTAATGGTGTTGGAGCAATGCTCGGTCCTCCACTTGGAGGTAAGTTAAACTTTGTAGGTACCAGTAGCCTCTATTTATGATTTATTATTGTTAGTACGTTATATTTCTTATTTCTAAATAAATGTTAGAGAATACCAAAGGGACAATCCAGAGAAACTGTCAACATAGGGTACACAGGATAAAGACAAAGAAAAACAAAAACACAACACAATATGTGTAGAACATCACTATACGCAAATAACGTAAATAAGACATGATCCCTCCTATAATATGATTGGCTGTACACTATTAGCAGGGCTGGCCTTAAGCCAATTGGACCCCACTCTTTAGGGGTACGGTGATGGAGTTATCTACTCTTGGCTGTTCAAGTACACACAACAACACACTACAGGTTTTGCAGAGAACAATTGGGCCCCACACCTCCCAAGGCCGGCCCTGACTACATTACTACAAGGAACGTGATATTTTCTACATACAGCAGTCACTTGTTCTTGTCCTGTCTTATTGACTAAATCTAATTTGTTCCATGCAAATATTGGATGCTCCTTTCCGGTGGTTATACTTTGCAGCAGAGAAACTAGGATTATTTCCTAGGGTTCTCATACGGGATTCAATGTTAATTTAGGTTGTTTAAGATTAGTGTTGGGTATACGATACAATTCCGGCTCAGACGAGGTGAACTTGATACAACATTATGTGATAAAGTTTGTCAGTGACTTGCGACAGGTCAGTGGTTTTTTCCACGCTCTCCGGTTTCCTACACCAATAAAACTGACTGCCATGATATGACTGAAATATTGTTGCAAGTGGCATTAAGCACCATAAAAAAAAAATTCGATAGAATCCTATGGAAAATTATTATTTTATTTTTTCACTTGTAAGTATACATAAGTTGACCATTAAAAGTCAGAATTTGGAAGAGAAAGGGCAGAGTACATTTTTGAATTTTCTGCATTTTTTTTACAGACAAAAGCATTACGTTTTAAGCAATATCACTTGTCCATCAGGATTGTAAGAGTTTCTAATGTGAGTCAAGTTCGGAGGTTCAAAAATGGTTGAAATGTGCTTCAAACTAAAAAACAAATATAATTGAAATAATAAAATACAATTTTGATTTCGTTCCTAGACTACTGACCTAGATTAACTCTTTGTTCAACTAATATTGATATAGGAGATTTTTGTAGCAATCAACTGTTACTTATATTTTGTTCTCAATATGTACCTTATTGATTGATTAAAAAAAAAAATCGCATACTCGTACATGGGTGACTTTAGACAATTTTGGCTGTCCAGTTTTTGCCCTTTTGTATTTCTTGGCATTTAATAATTACTGGATCAATCTACTTATTTCAGGTTATCTTAAAGACGCATATGGAACCTTTGATCTCACGTTTTATTTGTCTGGTAGCCTGATTGTGGTTGGTGGACTCATGATGCTTCTAATACCTGTAAAGAACCAGCTTACATACGATAAAAAGAAGACTATAGAATTGACAATTGATGTCAACAATTCTTCAGATGTATAAGTACAGAAGAATCTATAGTGTTATCACAAAATCGGATAACTCGTTTCCTCGGGACTTGCGCTCATAAAACATTCGAATATTATTACGATTTTCGTACTCGTACTCCAAAAACTGACCAATCAGATAAAAGTATTTATTTTGAAGCCGTCTTCTGATTGACTGTTTTTTTCGAGTACTAGCGCAATTCACGCTTGACAGTTTTATAACCGCTAGGCCTGATAACACGAAGTAAGCATTTTTTAATTAAGTTTATCATGGGTTTTCCGAATACTTGGCTATTTTGAACTAAGATCATTGATGAAATTTAAATTAATCTTTTGTATATTTCTCAGGGATTCATTGTCTAATCTCAATTATTGATATGTTCCTGTCAAGCTTTCTGGGCAAACAAAAGGAGTAATTTATACAGATATTAACATTGTATCATCTCAATATGAGAAGGCGACCGTCGTGGTCATGATCCTATGGTAGTTGGATTTACAACTACCTGTGCAATCAGTGCCTATCACCTTTAAAGTTGTGAATTTGAACCCTACTCATGGCGAAGTGTACTCGATACAACATTATGTGATAAAGTTGGTCAGTGACTTGTTGCAGGTCGGTGATTTTCTCCGTATACTTCGGTTTCCTCCACCAATAAAACTGACTGCCACGATATAACTGAAATATTGTTGAAAGTGGCGTTAAACACTATAAACCAACCAACCAACCAATATAGGAAAATCAGAGGACTGTCGTGGTGGTGATGATAGTTGTCATGGTGGTGATGATAGTTGTCATGGCGAGGTGTATTTGATACATCTTTATGTGATAGACATACATTTATGTAGTTGGTCAGTGATTTGCGGCAGGTTTTTGTTTTTCCCCTGGTACTCAAATAAAGCAAATTTTTACGATAAAACTGAAATGTTGTTGAAAGTGGCGTTAATCACCTATGACAAAAAGCAGGGGTAGTCACAGATTATTGTGCATATATTATTCCTGGATAAAAATTGTATCCAATAATTATTATATTGTTTTTTTTATTCCCTATGACTTTGAAACTTATGTGATGATAGTAAAAACTTAGATGTCTAATTTAGTGCACACGTTTCTGGAATAATCAGGAAATAGATTGGAAAACAAAAATATAAAGACTTTTTGAGCAAACCAAAGGGTCTAAACAGTATTCACAAAATCTGTGAATGTTAACTATGACCATTGGAGATTCATTTTAGTTTAATAAATTACTTTTTATGTGATGGTAATTATCAGTAATTAACTAGTCTTGATATCATATAATAACGAGATGAATGATCATGACATTAGAATGTGAAACGTGATATTAGAATGTGAAACATGACATTTGAATATGAAACGTGACATTAAAATGTGAAACATGACATTAAGATGTGAAACATGACATTAGAATAAGAATAGTGACATTATAATGTGAAATGTGACATTATGATGTGAAAAATGACATTTGAATGTGAAACGTGACCTCATAATGTGAAACATGACATTAGAATGTGAAACATGACATGTGAAACATGACATGGGAATGTGAAACATGACAGTTGAATGTGAAACATGACATTTGAATGTGAATTGTGGCATTAGAATGTGAAACATGACGTTAGAATGTGAAACGTGGCATTAGAACATGAAACAGAACATTAGAATGTGAAACATGATATTTGAATGTGAAAAATGATATTTGAATGTGAAAAATGACATTAGAATGTGAAACATGACATTAGAATGTGAATCATGACATTAAAATGTGAAACATGATATTAGAATGTGACATTAGAATGTGAAATGTGACATAAGCCAATAAGGTTTTAAATTCTGTTTACTTTTTTAGCTCACCTGGCCAAACACCAATTGAGTTTTTGTCATCACTTGACATCTTTCTTCGTTGATATTCTTTTCACATTTTAATTTTCTTCTATAAAAGTGCTGAGCTGAGCATGCAGTATTAAGGAATTAGAGCAAAAAGTGATAGGCTCGGAATCTGGATAATGTGTCCAAGACTTGGACTCCAAGTGAAAGGACATGTCTACCCAAACCAGGTCTTGTTATAATTAATTAATCCTGACACAAGCTGTTAAATTAACAAACAAAAGATTAAAGGATTAGAAACCAGTAGTGCCTTAGGCCTTGTACTGTCAATTCTATAAACAAATTTGAATCACTAATTTTCAATAAAACAATAAACATCTTAAATTAATCTATATTTCATTTCTATCCATAAATCAGATAGTAGATAAGGCTGGCCATCATCAGTCATTTCATTCATAAAATTTATCTATTTATTTGATTCATTACCAAGATGACTAAGAACATATAGATTTGCATTTTTATATTACTATCAACAACAGAGATCTATAGAGATTATCTACGTTCAAAAAGGAAAAAACTTAATTTGGCCAAATATGCTTTCCTGAATAGCAGTAGAAACAGTTTCAATTTTATTCAATATCTTTGTTAATGTAATTGAAAAGTAATTGTAAATTACACACATTTTTGGGAAGTAATTAATTAAATTACCATTACATGTAATTGAATTTTGGACCAATTACACATTACTTTCAATTTCTTGACATTTTGTTATTAATTACAGTCAATTACCATTACACATTACATTTACCCCATCCCTGGTCCAAGTGAAAGGACATGTCTACCCACGAACTGTTATTTTAGTGAGTTAGCACTATAAAATGCTTCTAAGTATGTTAGTCTAGTATAAAGCTGACATCATCATCTCATCAAAATATAACTTGTTCTTGCCATTATATACATGTACATGTAGCTGAAAAATGTTTCATACAGACTCAGTCATTTTAAAATGTGTTCAATGGATTGTAAAACGATTCAAGTTAACCATGTACAGATGAACAAAATTATAGTGCAACCTGTTTAAATGAAGTGATAAAAACATAATCCTTTGTAGGCCGATCATCAAATCTAGTCCCAAAGTTTGACATATTTGTACATTTTACCTGTCTAATTTGAGTACCTGTATATTCTGAACAAGTCCTAAAGGTGTTTGTTTTATGCAGGTTTCTTTGCAATGATAATATATAGCAAATAGTTCATGGCACTGAGGGTCTATATGGCAGTATATGGACCAGTCCAGCACCAAAAAAATAGTATATGGACCGAAGCTTCTGAGGTCCATATAATATTTTTTTGGTGATGGACCGGTCCATATACACATGTGCTGCCATATGACCCGAAGTGACATGAACTATTTGCTATATTATACTTTTTATCTAAAATAATGCAGGTACCTGGCCGGTCCATATACGAAAATAGTGACTGGCTGCACTAACAAAGAAAATAGGGAAAATAAAAACGTAAAGTGTAATATAATCTAATATACTTTGAACTTGACTATATTGTCCTCAACGTAAATTTAACTTATTTTTGTGACATTTTCTATATTGAAATGTAATTTGATGTTGTATTTATTAGTCTAGTAAGACTCGATGCTATTCTTGTCATTATCCAAAGAATCTCTATATTTTAAATGTTTATGCTTGCATTTAATGTTTTAATATTGCATTTTATCCTGCACTAGTTCTATTTGAGCTGTCAAATTACAATGACTGAATACAATTTTTGTTATTTACTGTCACTGACCGAAATACAACTTTTTGTGGTACCCTTGTCACATGTCACCTGTTGAGCTTTGGGAACCTAGTTGCAGATCCAGTTCACTTCCTGTTGACAGATAATATCACAAGGGGCAATCAAGGGAAAATTATATAATTTTACTGGTATTATTGAAATCAAAATATAAACCACGATGGATTAACGTGATTTTACTACAGGATAAACACAATATTAATGCAGTGTCTTAAAATATAAAATTTATGTATATCTGGTGCAAAACTGGTGAAAGAAACTACTAATATTGTCTGTTTCTGACACCACAACAACATCAGCTTTTGAAAAGAAGAAGTCAAGAGTATGACTATTGTATAAACCAGCTGGTGCATTTACTTATATATTGTATATTGGTTTGTGTATCTTTGACCACAGGTACGTGTGGACGGGACCCTATGTTGCCCCCCCCTTTTTTTAGATGTCACCCCCACCCCTGTTCAAAAAAAGGGGGGGGCAACATAGGGTCCTGTCCACACGTATCTGTGTCTTTGTTTTCGGTTGTTAGATACTTCTTGTTGTTTATTTATAATCTTGTTAAGGAGTCGTTGATGGTGTGTAGTAGTGGTATTACCTAATTACTGTTATTACCAATTAATAAGAAAGTGTTCATAACATGTCAGATGACCATATTAAAACATTTTGATTTTAAAATTTAGGTATTGCTTTATGAGGTTTTAAGAAGATACACAAGCTTAGTCAAATGATTGTTTTATCAGTTACATATCATGTTTGTTTCAGTATTTTTTACCTTGTTTGTTGTATTATGATGATGGTCTGTGATTGTGATATTAAAAATTGACTGTTGTTACAACATAATGAGAAATTAAAATGTTAATGATATATTAGATGAAATAAAATCATTTTTAATGTTATTATTCATGCATTGCCTTATTTATGAGGGTTGGCATATGACTCACACGTTGAAGCACCATATTTATTGAAGTGCCAGTCTTCTTCTTCTGTTTTCGTTTTCCCTCCAGTCTAGGAGCACTCTTTTTATCCACCACCAATTTTAATATGAATATAATTTTGCTCCACCAATTTATATGAATCGGGTATATGTACACAGGATTTATTTACAGAGTTATTTGCGGAACCCGCTCGGTCAGACATAGCAATAAAGTTATAAATAATTAACTTTATAATGTCCTCCCGCTACTCGACTATTTACTTAATACTGTCCTTAATAGTCTACAACGGGTAGATTCCTCTAATAATCACAGAATTCAGATGCACCGGAATCGACCTATCCTATATATTGCACTTATAATAAAATCTAAAACTTTATTAATCTTAAAACAGGCTTTCAAGCAGGCCCTTATTTTCCTAATTTTCCTTATTTTTTGACAGCAGCCCTAATATTCCTTATTAAAGCTTCAAAATCCTAAATAAAAACACTAATATTTTGGTGAAAATCCTAAATTTTCAAATTTTGAAAATTTTTGATAAATGCAACATCAATTAAGTGTTGGAATTAATAAAATCTAGCCTTAGTATACTTTCAGATATTGAATTAATGTATTTCTCAGAAGACATCTTGGTGGTTATCAGCATCATATTCAGCATGGATTTGCACCATATCAGATTACTTTAATCTGGTTGTATTGATATGCTGAATATCGCTGTTGATGACCATTGGCATGATCTTCTGAGTTGGTAATTAGCTTTTGTATTTATGTTCTCCCTGGAGGTGAGTACAGAATGTTTTTCTTTTATATAGATTATTGAATTTCAGCCCTTATTTTTGTCAAAAAAGTCCTAAAAATAGCCCTTGTTTTTTAAGAATTTGCCCTAAAAAAAAAAGCCCTTATTTTTCACAAAATCTTGCTTGAAAGCCTGGTAAAATCTAAAAAGCGGCTGTCTTTACAGTTTGTACTGGTACTAAACCAGGAACGTAAGCGGCCATATATTTATGCGTTAGGTTTTTTTTGCCTCTTTTTCCGACTATTAGATTGTGGAACTGTTACGACAGTGTGGGTATATATATAATTTTATTACAAAAGCTGGTTGAAAAGAAGAAGGCAACCCTTGCTCTTAACAAATTTTTTACAGCAAAAAGAAAGACGTTAAGAGCTTGATTTCGCAGATAATTCAGAAGAGTTTGAAGATACCAAAGGGGTAATCAGAATCTGTATATCGAAGAAGAACAGACAACACAATGGCCAAAAGAAAATAAACAAAAGGACTAACAACGATCAATAAAACATACACATAAAACCAAAGATCGAGTAACACGAGCCCCACTAAAAACCAGGGGTGAAATCAGGTGCTCCGGAAGGGTAAGCAGTTCCTGCTCCACCAGTTTGGTCCTGATCGTCTGGTGTTTGATTTTGTGTTCTACCTAAGCAATCCGTGCCAATCACAACCTGTGAGTTCTTATACTATCATGGAGAGATGTACCCAGAACAATATTATATGATGTTTGTCAATGATGTCAACGGTATACGTTGATGCTTTTCTCCTGGTATTCCGATTCGATCACCATTAAAACTGGCCCGTTATTATCATGAAATATTTTTAAAATTGACGTTAAACACCCATAACCCTAACACAAATGCTCACTTAAATTTTTTTTTTTGGGGGGGGAGGATTTTCTTACTGATGAATTATTACAGCAAAGTATGAATTGTTAATAAATTTTTATATGAATGCAAAAATGCATGGTCATATAAGATGGGTATCATGCTATCACAGTGGTGTGATTTTTTTTCATTCTCTCAAAATTTGGTTTTTACGTCTACAACTTGTTGCTTTGCTGGACTTGCCTACATTATGATGTTTAACATGAAATGAGCCGAATATTACAGCTATATTCATTTTTTTTTTCAAGTCAGGATTTTACATAACCCCTACACCACCACCTGACTAAGGTGTCTGGGTTTTTTTCAAAAAATATATACTAATATATAGTACATGTACAATTTGCGACTATTTGGGGGTTTTTTTAGCAAATTTTTAAATTAAATTATAATACACATAAATTATTTGTGATTTTTTTGTGATTTGCTGACATTTTCATTCACTCAACAACACACACACATTCTTTTTACTCCTCCACTCAATTTACTCACTTTGTGCACTTGCTCCTATTGATACTTGATGATAACAAACAAATAATGACAATTAAAGTTATAAATCAGGAAAAACATATTTTACAGCTATATTCATGATGAGAACAAGTGTACAAACAATGAATATTGTTTGTTTAAAATTGGCATTGGATTGAGTTTATGTGAGGTAGAAAGTATATTTTAGAATACAATGGATACGGTCTGAAAATCTTGCCTTTTAATAGACAACCAACAACATCTAAGAAACTGTTGTTCTCATCAGAATCGCGCAAGATCCTTTGATTTCACGTTCCGTTATATAAATGATATCCTTTCACAGAAATATCGGTGATTATGTTGATTGCATCTATCCCATTGGATTTAAAATAAAGGATACCACTAATGCATCTAGGTATGTTTCATTCCTTTACCTACACATATAGTTAACACACACGACATTAACAGTCACGGCCAGTTGAGAACAACATTTAACAACGAAACGGATCAATTAAATTTTCTCATAGTGAACTTTCCCTTTCTTTCTATGTAGCAACATTCAAGCAACACCTATATATATATGGAGTATCTATCTCTCGGCTGATACTTTATTTCAGAGTTTTCCTTCCTGCTACTGTCATTAAGGAAGCTACTGAACGAAAGGTCCCTAGTGGTAAGGTTGAAGACATATCACTTTTACATAATATCTATGCTACAGATGGCCAAGGATGTGTTCCGTTCGTTGTAGTCAGAATTCCTTCCTTCTTTTGTGGTTCATGACTTATCACCGGAATTTTAACATTAGTAACACGTCGGGTACCACTAGTGGAGCAGAAACTGCTTATTCTACCTGCACACTTGTATTCATAACCATATGGGGCTGTTCTATGTTGGTCAATCTTTTTGTTTTGTGTAGGGTTTTATGCACCTTTGTCTCTTTGTCCCTTTTCACTTGACCATTTAAACCGCATCGGTGGTGGAATCGTTAATGTGCTCGTCTCGACTGTGGTGGATCGTGGGCGCGGGCCTCGATCGGATCAAACCAAAGACTGTTAAATTGGTATTTGTTGCTTCTCCACTAAGCACACAGCACTAAGAAGAAAGCAAAGACTAGTTGGCTCGGAATCAGGATAATGTGTGCCGAGTGGTGCAACATGTCTATCCGCGGACTGTTTTCTCAGTGAGCTAGCACTATAAAAATCAACTAAGTGTGTATTGGTCTAGTATAAGCCGGACCTCATCATCATCTCATTGAAAATTAACTTGTTCTCGCCATGATATAGCTGAAAAAATTGCTGAGTTGTCGATAAACAAGAAGCACTCACTCACTCGTTTGACCATTGTATTATTTGTTATTTGATTTACTCTTCTGTTTATACCCATTTGGTATCTTCAAACTTCACCGGTGCCACTAGTGGAGCAGGAACTGCTCACCCTTCCGGCGCACCTGAGTTCACCACCGGTTTTTAGTGGGGTTCGTGTTACTCGATTTTCAGTTTTATATGTTGGTTTTGTAGATCGTTGTGTGTTCTTTTGACCATTGTATTGTCTCTCTTTCTTCGATTAACGGATTCTGAATACCTCTTTGGTATATTCAAGCTTTTCCTAGGACGGTTTCTACACGGACTCTGTGTTATTGTTGGTTAACCAACCGTCCCTATCTGACCTTTTTATTTCGTCAACAAAATATATTAACTGGTTACTACGACGTCATTATAACAATCTGTATGTACTTAATAGACTGATCTTCTCGAAAGCAATTGATGTCCACTCTAAATTATAATCCATTTGATGGCAACTTATAAAGTGTCTAAATTTGATATGATAACAAAAGACTATCTGGCTTAATGGTGCTTATAATTAATACATTTCCAATCGGATGCTATAAATAGCAATTGTTTTAATATTATTTTATAAATCTTGATGGATTGTTAGGGATTTGTTGATGTCAAGAGGTGGCGGCAATATTCAATCAAAGAAAGAAGAGAGAGAGATAGTAAAATTGATATTATATATTGTAAGACGGACATTGTCAACAACAGATATACCCCAAGACGCCGCAGATCAGGACGTGTTTTAATGTAAATCAAATGTGAATCGTGAAACATAAAACTATTCGCTAAAAATACATATTTTAACAATTTTTAAGGAAATATATAAAAAAAAATGTGCTCAATTGAAGATTTGAAATTAACGACGATGGACATCTGTCTTGGATTTTTCTTTTTCACCTGCTCAATTGCTTCACCGATCATTAGTAAGTGGAAGATATTTATTATTGTTTTCTAATATATTTTTTATGTAATTTTTTTTTATTTCTAAAAACTTTGAAACCAGAATTTAAAGTTAAAAATATATATATATCGGTATTTTTAATTGGATTAAGTTTGATACCAGATTTCAGGTTATAAAAATTGTGACCAATAAAACACATTTTCGGTTCAATTATATTAGTAAACCATCTACTTATTTATAGATTCGTTTTCAGTAATTTGATGATGGCTATTTTCTGCAGGATAAACAAAATTGTATGTGTATTCGGTGCAAAACTGGGGAAAGGCTCGGTTTTTAAGCCTCATATACATAAACTTTATATTTCAAGACTTTGCACGAATACGGTCTATGTATGATGATATTATTACCTATCGACATACTTATCATATTTATCACTATATATAAACGCGCAAAGAAAAAAAAACCGCTATATAAATAAGTACAATAACGTACAAATTTGTTCTATTTCAAATTAAATTTCATGATGCTGTATTGTATAACAATTTGTTCAGTTTCGCATATAGAGTTTGAAATTGCGTATCCTGTCATATTGTTCTATTTATAGATTGTGGTTCTGGTTGGACCTATGGCCACCATCTGTCCGGAACAGGATGTCTACGAAAATTGACAAGCCAGTTTAACCAGAGAACATGTTTATTGAACGGCTATCATCTGACGTTAACGAACGTACCATGGGGTGATGTCAGGAAAAAAGATATCTATTGTGTTAGGGGCAAGTAATGCGTTGTAGCAATTCGTAATTTACTTAATATGTATATTAATGGTTTGGTTTATGGTATTTAACGCCACTTTCAACAATATATAGTACCCGGAAAAAACCACCGACCTATCGAAAGTCACTAACAAGTATATTAATTCATATTAAATACATATATATGATAACGTCAGAATCTGTGATAACGTGTAGTAAAAGGTTGAACGTTTTCTTGCATGTTTGTGGTGTTAAAAACCACTCACGAAATATTAAATAACAAGATTCATGAAATAAAAGCAAGAATTCATGAAACAAAAGGAAGACATTTCCAAAAATTCACGAAAGATATTCATGAAATGATTGCAACACGTTCACGAAAGAAATTAACAAGATATTCACGAAATTATAGCAATGTATGAAGTAATACCGGTAATAAGAAATTCATGAAATAATAGCAAGGGTTATGATTATGTTTAACGCAAATTTTAACAATATTTCAGTTATATTTCGTGAGGTGGTTAGTTTTATCGGTGGAGGAAACCGGAGAAAATCACTGACCTGCCGCAAGTCGCTGACAACTTTATTACATAATGTTGTATCGAGTACACCTCGCCATGAACGGGATTCGAACCGACAACTTTAGTGGTGATACGCACTGATTGCACAGATAGTTGTAAATCCAGCTTCCATACGATCACGACCACAACGGCCCCTCGACATAATAACAAGAAATTCACGAAATAATAACAAGAAATTCACGAAATAATAACAAAAAATTCACGAAACAAGAACAAAACATTTATGAAATAATAACCAAAAAAATCTTGACATGATAACGAAAGCATAGAGAAAACAATATTGGTATTATATATATTATATATCTGTATAATTGAAATATTATGCTTTCATTAACACGTTGATATATCCTCTTTCCAGATGAGTACATTCTCCATGAAGAACAACCAACGACAGTAGCGGACATACTAGATGGTATCGATAAAGATGATTTAAAGGCAGACATAAAATCAGATATCGAGGCGCAGTCGAAGGAGGATATAGCAAAGGCTATGGGGTGTTGCTTAAATGGACTCCAACCGACTGGCTAGCTTAACTACGAACGAAACTAATAAGTAAACAAAGAATTACAGCAAATTCAGGAGTTTCATTGAAAATACATTTATTTCATGACAATTTTCTCAGTTCTGCAATTGAAAACGAAGTACACTTATTGCTCACATGTTGATTTTGTTTATTTACAATTTAGCATCGGTCTACCGTATTATGCCATATGTAGCCAAACAAAATCGTTTTATTCAACGTTACATAAACTATTGTTTATACCTTCATTTTTTATTTACCTCGATCAATCTGAAAGTTATATACATTGTATTGGTAAGATCGTTTATTATCATTATCTGGCAATCCACGTAGCAACATCCCATGTCGTGTCATGTCAGAGGTTATATTCAGGCAAACGACCAATCAGCGAACATCACATACCGTGTCACGTGAGACGTCACATTCAGTCAAACGACCAATCAGCGAAGAGTCAATAAAACTATTCAGGCATTGACATGCATGGTGGTTTTATCAAAGAGTGGAGAAGGCAATCATTTATCACAGTAATACAACACTTTAAATTCCACATGATTTCTTTTTTAATTTGCATGTCTTAGTGGATTTTGTCTATCCTGTTTTGCCCATTGGATTACTTGCTTGCTCCCAAAAAGTTTTATTATTTGGTTTTCCAACCTTTCGACCTTGTGCCTACCTTATGAATGTTATCCCAGAAACACGCCATGGGCACTAAATTTGATATCTACGTTTTTATTCCTCATGCACATTCGTGTTTTTTTTTTGTCAAATACTCATTGTTTAATTTTTTATTTTATTTTCTGTTTTCAAATTATGTATGTAAAATAATGTACACATCATATGATGTGCCATTGTTGAGAGTGACGTCATTCGTCTATGAAAACGAAGGTGTATATTGATATGCCTAATTAAAGTATTTTATATCAACATACTTTTGTTTTAATCTAATTGTGCCCTTTACTTCATATGTTCATTTCATTTAGCCTCATGTGATTGTTGAAAAGGTTGACATGTGACTTCGGAATTGAAACTTCATCATAAAACGCACAACAATTAACCCACGCCCACTCCCGGAAACTATTTTCGAACGACATGAAAACTAATTATTACGGACAATAACATCAGCATTTTAATTCACACAATTGGTCGCTTGTCGAGGTGTACACCATAGATTACTTTAAGGCTGCACACAAGTCTGTTATACATTATTGTTGTTTCTATCTAACCCTTCTAAGGTGTAATGCATCTGTTTTTGTCGGAAAGCATCATTCCAGCTGAATTTAGTTTTTGATTTCTATTTTTGGTAATTTTGGAATGTTTAGTTTTTATTTCATAAAAGCTAAATTTTGAGAAATGTTTTGAACAAGAGTAATACGTACGGCGGGTGTCGCATATGAAGCAGGAACTTCTTACCCTTTCGGAGCACATTCTGTTGGCCATTGTATTGTCTGCCCTTCTTCGATTTTAGGTTTCTGATTCCCCCCATTGGTATCTTCACAAAGTTTTTTTTAAATACGCAACATCCAATTAACGTCTGACACAGATGAACTTTTGATCTACCAATGAAAACGGCGGTGCAAAATCTTGACAGGTTTTAATGAAGGTAAAAATGAAACGGTCCGAGAAAATAATCCGATCAGTTATGTCAGATGTTATAAATAGAGCATACTAAAGAATTTAGATTAACCAATGAAAACGCCGGTGCAAAATCTTGACAACAGGTTTGGTTAAATGCACTAAAGAAAAAGTCCGAGAAAATAATCTGAGCAACAGTTTAGAACTAAGTTGTGTGAGTTGTTGATGGATCATACTTAATTGAACGTAACTTGACTGGTACCAGGCTGGATATATTTCCATGCATTCCGAAATATGCAAATGATACAAGGGAGAGAATTAACCATACAAATTAACCAGATTGGCAAGTAACAACATTTTGTCTTGACCTTAAATCGGTATCTAGCCTAATATTTTGTGCAAATATAAATAAGAATAAAGTTTTGTTGCATAGTTGTGGTTTTTATTGAATATTATTGACCCTTGTGATATACTTCCATTTGGAAGGATATATTTCCAGTTTGTCGTTTCCTTTACAGTTCAAATGGTAAGGGTTCTAGATGCACGTTTTGCAATTTTAAACAGTAACAAGACGGATGTCACTATTGAAGCAGGAATTGCTCACCCTTATAGAGTACCTGAGTTCACACGGGTTTTTGTCGGGTTCGTGTTGCACAATCTTTAGCTTTCTACGTAGAGTTTTGTAGATTATTGTTTGTCTGTTTGGAGATGACATAGACTGTTCGATTTACGTCTTCTGATCACCTCTTTGGCATCTTCAAATTTTTCTTAGACAATCAGAAACAATGTATATCATTTTATAATGACAACAATATTTGCCATATTCAATAACGTTACACAATACCGAAGAGGCAATGCAAAATGGAATATCCAGAGAACCTGGCAACATAGTGTACACAAGACGAAGAAAAACGAAACATTAAAAACACACCACAATATGTGTTGGACAACAATATACGCAAGCAAACACACATAACGTAAATAAGACATAAGCCCTCCTACAAACAACTGGGAGTAAAGACGAACCGAACGTCGTGTTTATGCGGAAATCGCAGCGGACATCACAACACGGAACTCAGAACGTAAAGACACAATAGGACAACACAACACGGAACTCAGAACGTAAAGACACAATAGGACAACACAACAAAAAAACACTTTTCTTAGACAACCAGAAATAATGTCTATCATTTTATAATCACAACTATATTTGTGTGTTAGATTTATATTGTGGAAGGAAACATAATGATTATTTCTAAAGGACAGTTCTAAGGTCTATGTTCCATTGAAAATACTTGGATTTCAAATATGACAATTTAACATGTTATAAAGGACCAATCAGAAACTTTTCTCTCGAACAAGGTTCTGATACTAAAAAGTAAACATTTAATCAGTACAAAATGGCGATTCTTAATTCCATTCTACAAATTTTCAGTTCAATCACTCAAATGTACCCATGCAGTGCAATGCATCATATGAGCCATTCGAATTCAAAGATGACAATACTGTCTTTTAATTGGGTGAAATATTTTCGACTTCTTCTCCATAATTGCTACATATGAAGTCAGCAGACTTGCAAGAAATGTTCACCCAGCGGTTCAGAAGAAGTGTTGTTACTTTTCAGAGCAATTTTATAATCCGGGTTGGCTGACCTGGTTTCTGATTGAATTCGCTAAATATTTTTTTGTTACTTCTGTTCAAGATTAACTGCATGCAAAATTACTAAATCATTATAACTATTAATGTTGCCTTAGCTATAGGGGTCCTGTACAGGCGCAATGAATTTTTGAATCAAATTAAAATTCAGGATGCTGCCAAGGTACTTCATAGGCCAAGACATTTTCAACAAAAGAATATGCTACAAAAAACATCACAAGTCACAGACAGCCGAAAATATAGGAAGATATTCTTTTATTTTGTTTATATGTATGGCCTGAACAAATTGTATAACAGAATTTATTTTCTAGGGAACAAGATCACAATTTGGCTGAACTTGTACAAAGACATGCTGATATACATGTACTGTATATCTAATCTTGTTTATATGAAGGTTGCCTATTTAAGATTTGATTTGATTTGATTTGATTTTTGGTGCTTAACGCCACTTTCAGCAATATTTCAGCTATATCATGGCGACCAGTTTTAGTGATGGAAGAAGCCGGAGTACCCGGAGAGGACCACCGACCATGGGCAAGCCTATTTAAGGACAGGACCAATGTTTGTATTTACGTGTTAGTAATAAAATGAAGAACGAAAAATACCACGCTGTCAGAACAGTTCCGAAAACTAATAGAAAAATACCACGCTGTCAGAACAGTTCCGAAATCAAATAAAAAAAATACCACGCTGTCAGAACAGTTCCGAAATCTAATAGAAAAATACCACGCTGTCAGAACAGTTCCGAAATCTAATAGAAAAATACCACGCTGTCAGAACAGTTCCGAAATCTAATAGAAAAATACCACGCTGTCAGAACAGTTCCGAAAACTAATAGAAAAATACCACGCTGTCAGAACAGTTCCGAAATCTAATAGAAAAATACCACGCTGTCAGAACAGTTCCGAAATCTAATAAAAAAAATACCACGCTGTCAGAACAGTTCCGAAAACTAATAGAAAAATACCACGCTGTCAGAACAGTTCCGAAATCTAATAGAAAAATACCACGCTGTCAGAACAGTTCCGAAATCTAATAGAAAAATACCACGCTGTCGGAACAGTTCCGAAAGCTAATAGAAAAATACCACGCTGTCAGAACAGTTCCGAAATCTAATAGAAAAATACCACGCTGTCGGAACAGTTCCGAAATCTAATAGAAAAATACCACGCTGTCAGAACAGTTCCGAAATCTAATAGAAAAATACCACGCTGTCAGAACAGTTCCGAAATTTAATAGAAAAATACCACGCTGTCAGAACAGTTCCGAAAACTAATAGAAAAATACCACGCTGTCAGAACAGTTCCGAAATCTAATAGAAAAATACCACGCTGTCAGAACAGTTCCGAAATCTAATAAAAAAAATACCACGCTGTCAGAACAGTTCCGAAAACTAATAGAAAAATACCACGCTGTCAGAACAGTTCCGAAATCTAATAGAAAAATACCACCCTGTCAGAACAGTTCCGAAATCTAATAGAAAAATACCACGCTGTCAGAACAGTTCCGAAATCTAATAGAAAAATACCACGCTGTCAGAACAGTTCCGAAAACTATTAGAAAAATACCACGCTGTCAGAACAGTTCCGAAATCTAATAGAAAAATACCACGCTGTCAGAACAGTTCCGAAATTTAATAAAAAAAAATACCACGCTGTCAGAACAGTTCCGAAAACCAATAGAAAAATACCACGCTGTCGGAACAGTTCCGAAATCTAATAGAAAAATACCACGCTGTCAGAACAGTTCCGAAATCTAATAGAAAAATACCACCTGTCAGAACAGTTCCGGAATCTAATAGAAAAATACCACGCTGTCAGAACAGTTCCGAAATCTAATAGAAAAATACCACGCTGTCAGAACAGTTCCGAAAACTAATAGAAAAATACCACGCTGTCAGAACAGTTCCGAAATCTAATAGAAAAATACCACGCTGTCAGAACAGTTCCGAAATCTAATAAAAAAAATACCACGCTGTCAGAACAGTTCCGAAAACTAATAGAAAAATACCACGCTGTCAGAACAGTTCCGAAATCAAATAAAAAAAATACCACGCTGTCAGAACAGTTCCGAAATCTAATAGAAAAATACCACGCTGTCAGAACAGTTCCGAAATCTAATAGAAAAATACCACGCTGTCAGAACAGTTCCGAAATCTAATAGAAAAATACCACGCTGTCAGAACAGTTCCGAAAACTAATAGAAAAATACCACGCTGTCAGAACAGTTCCGAAATCTAATAGAAAAATACCACGCTGTCAGAACAGTTCCGAAATCTAATAAAAAAAATACCACGCTGTCAGAACAGTTCCGAAAACTAATAGAAAAATACCACGCTGTCAGAACAGTTCCG
This sequence comes from Bathymodiolus septemdierum, assembly GCA_963383655.1. Lineage (NCBI taxonomy): Eukaryota > Metazoa > Mollusca > Bivalvia > Mytilida > Modiolidae > Bathymodiolus > Bathymodiolus septemdierum. The sequence goes on along the minus strand of OY726517.1, from coordinate 57,080,651 downwards.
AAATCTAATAGAAAAATACCACGCTGTCAGAACAGTTCCGAAATCTAATAGAAAAATACCACGCTGTCGGAACAGTTCCGAAAGCTAATAGAAAAATACCACGCTGTCAGAACAGTTCCGAAATCTAATAGAAAAATACCACGCTGTCGGAACAGTTCCGAAATCTAATAGAAAAATACCACGCTGTCAGAACAGTTCCGAAATCTAATAGAAAAATACCACGCTGTCAGAACAGTTCCGAAATTTAATAGAAAAATACCACGCTGTCAGAACAGTTCCGAAAACTAATAGAAAAATACCACGCTGTCAGAACAGTTCCGAAATCTAATAGAAAAATACCACGCTGTCAGAACAGTTCCGAAATCTAATAAAAAAAATACCACGCTGTCAGAACAGTTCCGAAAACTAATAGAAAAATACCACGCTGTCAGAACAGTTCCGAAATCTAATAGAAAAATACCACCCTGTCAGAACAGTTCCGAAATCTAATAGAAAAATACCACGCTGTCAGAACAGTTCCGAAATCTAATAGAAAAATACCACGCTGTCAGAACAGTTCCGAAAACTATTAGAAAAATACCACGCTGTCAGAACAGTTCCGAAATCTAATAGAAAAATACCACGCTGTCAGAACAGTTCCGAAATTTAATAAAAAAAAATACCACGCTGTCAGAACAGTTCCGAAATCGTAAAAAGAGGCAAAGTAGATATCACACAAATACATGGCAGCTCACTTTACTGGCTTAGTGAAGGCACTTCATTAAAAAGTGTCGGGGTTAAACATGCTTAATAGGCCCAAAACCATTAATGTTAAAAAGCATTGCTCAAGCATTGCAAGAAATGTTTTAGAAAGCCATCGTTGTGGAGATTCATACTGTTTAATTAAAGTAATAAAGTGCAGGAATGTAATAGTGGTCCAAGTTTTGTAGAATGTACAGAATTGGCTTCATTTTAGACCATGGACTCTTAGATTGAATCTTCAATCTTTATATGTAGCTTCAGGTTTTGTTTACATGTGAATTTGTCTTCTTTATAAAAACGTAGATATACTTGATAGATTTAGTCTGCACGACACGTTTCTGGAATAACCATCATCAGGTACGCTCAGAGCGAAATAATTTTAAAAATCTTTGGGAGCAAGAAAACAAAAGGGCCAAAACAGGATAGCCAAAATCGTCTAAGGTCACCCATGCCAGAGGAAGGACCCTACTAGCCAAATTACGTTGTCAAAACGTAGTGACAACGTAACTTTTTCGTTGCTACAACGTAAGAATTTTACGTTTTAACTACGCCGATTTGTAGACTCCCCTAAGCGTAACTACTACGTTGTGGTACTACGTAGTAAAAGATCTTTCTACAACCAAACGACAACCATGACCATGCAAGGACGTTTACACAACGTAACCACCAACCATCACAAGACCTTTATACGAGGTAATTACAACTAATTAAGGACGTTTACACAACGTAACTACCAACCATCATAGGACCTTTATACGACGTAATTACAACCACCAAAGGACCTTTACATGACGTAATTACAACCACATAGGGTCCTTTAGACAACGTAACTACAACCACCTAGGGACCTTTACACAACGTAACTACGACCACCTAGGGACCTTTATACAATGTAACTACGACCACCTAAAGACTTTTAGACGACGCAACTACAACCATCTCTATATAGTTGTACAACTACAAAAAATGTACAACCCTAAAAGGACTTTTATAGCCAAATTACGTTGTCAAAGCATTGTGACAACGTAATTTGGATAGTAGGGCAACTATAATCACATTAAGACCGTTACACCATGCAACTACCGGTACCAACTATAAAAATGTACATTATTTTTTGTGTATTTAAGGACCTTTTGTGATGTTCTTAATTTTTTTGAGTTAACTAATAAAATATAAAATTCTAAACATTTATTAATCCAAATTATTGCAAGTTTTACAGATGATGAAACACTCTTTCTACTCTCAGACTCATCCCACCATAATCTATTTTAAAGATGCCAAAATGTTTAGATGTAATTATTATACAAATATGTCAGGTACATGTAATAATAAATATATCAGATTAAAAAACATGTAAAATAAATGTAATAAAAATCTTTATCTTGTGAAAGTTGCATTTGACTAAATTAAAGATGTACAAATGTATATAGATAACATCTATAGAAGTAATGAATAGGTATACATCCAGCGGAGGACCTACATTTTAAGGTCCCTGAACTATTATGTGGGCCTTTTTGCAGCCAGCAAGAATAACCAACAAGGTCAAAAGGGCCATGAACAGGGTGTTGGGGTGGAGTCCTTGACAATGGGCCAAACATTGATCCCTTTCCCACCAGCAAAGAGGTCTGAGTAACGGATGGTATCTTCTTCAATGGTGTTGTTCCATAGGAGATTCTGATAATTGTTTGTTTTTAATTTAACCACTATATCTCAGATTTTTATTAAAATTGCTGTACTGGGTTATAAGCATTTTATGCTAGAAAACAGAAATATCTTAATAAATATGGGAACTGAAGCACTAGTTGCTGGCTAAGGAAACAGCAGAAATACATGTATACATATAAAAATATCACCCTGCTAACAATGGACCAAACTTATAAGAACAACTTGACCTATCAATCTATTCTTTAGTTTAAAATTAAACACTAAAAAATATATAATCGAAAATTACCAAAAACAAAGAAAAATTTGTAGGATCATCAATGCACAGAAAAAAGAATTTTTTCATTCTTTAAATTACTAGAGAGGGATCATTAGGATAAACAGGTGATAGTCTTGATTTTTGGTGTTTGAATGCACAAGCCTGAACTAAGAATTCATATGTCTGTTTGTGGTTCCGATTGGTTCTAACATAAGGACTGAGCTGTCAAACTATTAAGCTGTGCACCAACAAAGGATTCGAGGATCCAACTGCCAAAATGTAGGCTATGAATAGATTCTGGCTAAGTCAAGGAGCCCATACAGCTTGGGATTCAGGTGCAAATTTGGAAATTTTACTAATTGCAGGGACATTTTGAGGCCATATGAAATTGGAATTGGAGCATATTCTAAGGTCAATATTAAGTACTTTAAGCCATTGACATATGATTCTATTACTAAAATAGCCTTATTCTAATAACAAAGACAGTAAAAAAAAACTCCATTAATTTTGTTGAAAAGTTAGTTCATTAAAAAAGTTGTTTCCGGGATATAAGGGGCCCCAGGCCTGAAGCGTAAGCTTCGTTAGTTTCATAGTAAGATCTACAAATGTACCAGTGTACACATCCCAATCCTGAGAAAGCTGTAACCCCAAAATATTCTTGTTAATGTATATAAAAATATAACAAAGAACAATAATATTTTAAGCTAAGCAATTCAAAATAAAAATATCAAAACCAATATATCACATCCCCTTACAGAGAAAAAATATAACCCTAATTTTTCTTTCTTTCTTAAAGAAAAAATATATATTATTAAATATGGGGACAGTCATGATCGTATGGTAGTTGGATTTATAACTACTTATGCAATCAGTGCACATCACCACTAATGTTGTGAGTTGTGAGGGGTAAAATTTGCACAGATAATGTTACCCATATTAAAATCTCCAACAAACTTACCCCTTCCATAAATTATTTCTATTCTAATAGGACATATACGGTAAATATTTAATCCATATTCCTTAATAGTGTACCCATATTAAAATCTCCAACAAACTTACCCCTTCCATAAATTATTTCTATGACGTGCTGTTTTGGCTTTGTAAACAAAAGGGTATAATAAAACAGCCAAATACGTCATGATCATTAGCGTGTGCAAGTCATAATAAACCGGGGATTTTTATACCCTTTTGTTTACAAGGCCAAAACAGCATGTCATATTAGAATTCAAAATACTGGCATACAAATCATGATTCTCATTCAACCAATCAACTTTCATTCAACATTATACATGTATTATATAATACTATCCTGGGTACTCTGGTTTCTTCTACCTTTATAAACTGCAATATTGTTGAAAGTGGTGTTAAACACTCATAACCTTATAATTAACTCAAACCCACATTATCTCAACCATACTGATACTGATATATATAAATCACAAAACTTTCATACAAAAAAAAACACATACAAATTCTAACATTTGGTCAGCAAAAAAATGAAAGATATAAAAAACAACAAAGTTAAATGAACAATGAAAGGTTTCCTTCAACTATAAAGTTTTTTTTTCTCCATCAAGCATCTGGAAAGCTCCCTTCATTGGTGGATTGGTTCTGAAAAAAATAATATGATATTAATATTTTCAGCTAAATGGAACAACTTTAGGGGTGAAAATATTTTTAGTAACTATTTTGATCATGATCAGAAGCTTGAAATTATTATATTTAGGAGATAACTGTATTGTATTTTAAGCTTTGCGGATGTAAATCGTCGGTTTTACGGTCGCAAAATGAGCTTACCTAGCGACGCATATCGTAGCTAGGTAAACAGATATTTGCGACTGTAAGTGAAGACACATTGTAAAACCTATAATTAATTGATTATAACTCGGAAATATATTGCATGGATATATATTACAGAGCTAAAGAAAGAAATCCAAAAACTGTGACCAAACATATACGTTAAATTTTATTGATAGGACAAATCTAGAAAAGATACATCTTCATTTATGTAAAAAAAAAAACCATGAGAACAGAAGAGAATTAGAAGAGAAATAGTACAAAAAAAGTGCAGTTCAATCATTTAGATCTATTGCAGACTACAATATTATCAAAATTAATACTTAATTTTAGAAGAAGCATTTGCAGTATGTAAAACATTAGACTCGGAGAGGAACTTACACTTAATACATGTATGCAAGAAACTTATATCTCTAGATTAAAAATTGATTTAAGACAGCACTTATCTTGCAGTTTTTGATATTTGTTGTTGATATAAACATATCCCGTAAAATGTTTTCCATGATCTCATTTCATTAATGAGAAATTACGAAAATCACAAAACCACATATAAACAATCAGTGGGGAGGAGAGACATATCGATCAATCAGTGGTGTGACCTAATTAAATAGCATAATTACCCATGCCCAGTACTTCTCTACTGACCAATATTATCTTCATTTATTACACTTTTATTATTTCTACACTTAATATAGAAAACTTTAAAAAGAAAAGTAGAAATGAACCAAAAAATTAAGTCCATGTTACAAAGCTCTGACAAAGGATCATATTATAATTATTTACTCTTGGGAATTTTAGGCATTTTTTTCTGCAGTTTTTTTTACATAACTATATTCCTTATTAATTGATTTCTCAAAATTTCATTACAGGTACAGTTAATTTGTCTTTGGGATGGGATCTCTATCAGATAGGTTGATCTTTTCAAAATGTGTTTATTTTCATTCTATCGTCAACTGTAACTGATGATATTTAACATAAATCTCTTCTTAAGAAATGTTCTGTATTTGAAGTAGATTGCATACATGTAATTAAATGTAACAAGTTCATCTAAAGAACCCTTTGTTTCTGTGATAGCCACACACTGTAAATATGGGAGGAGCTCTATTGGTATAACTTACATGTATAAGTGTATGCATGTATCATTATACATTTATTTTGTAGGCTTTGTGCATGAAGTTTAATTTCTGGTTCATCAATAAATCATCATGGTAGCTTTCGTGATCTGAGTGTAATCCCTATAAAATTGCCTCAGGACTAGATTAGTTGATAGTAAAATGTAAAATATAATGTTGTTGACTTGTCTGGCCTATAGCTAGAAGAACATGAAATTGAATACCTCTGATTAGATGATGGTGAAATTTGCTGTTGTCTAGCTATAGCTATGTGTTGATCGGTCTGACATTACAGGACATGAAGCAGGTGACATCTGTGGCTTCCAATATTACATGGGGCCAGGAATTATTTCGACTGGTTTGCCATATGTTGAAAAGTCACAAGGTCAGCTATGTGCCTATACATGTAATAGCTATAACCTCAAATCCAACTGTACTTGTTTACCACTTTTACAGAAATGAACCAGCTCTGAAATTATAATGAAGAAATTTAAACTATTTTATTCATAGTCTCATTTATATACACAATGTACAGGTATCATCAATGATCATACTGTCTTAACGATAAAAAAAAGAGGCTACTTCCCCCTGCCTCCTAAGTATATACATGTAGCCAGAAATGAGGTACCATTTGATAATTTGCATATCTAAGATGGGGACATCATGGGGATGTCTGCAATTTTCATATGATCTACATTAAAGATATAATTTCTAATTGCATGCATGTTATTTTCTGAACTTGAAAATTATATACCTTTGGCTAAAATCAAGCTAAATAATAAATGAAATAACAATTAAATGTTCGAGGTTCCTGGACAAAATGAAAATCGGATGCATCTAACCTTTATCTGATCTTAAGAGTCTATGTAAAAATGTCTGTAATACAGAGACGTGCCAAAAGTATTCGGTCACTGTGATGTTTTACTATATATTTCATATAAAACCACATTTTTTAAAAACATTATTCCAAAGTCGACTCTTGGTCGATTTTGATGATTTTTTTACCAACAAAAACAGAATTAAATGTAGTTTTACAAAGTGATTTTAGCATAATTTTATAATCTATAATTTTTATGAGTTCACAATTTAAACACAAAACTAAATTTTGAACGTCAAAAATACAATACAATGATAGTACATTTGAAGACAAATAATTTAAGTTTGCATTTAAATCATGAATATTTAAAATCTGTGCTTCCAAAAAATATTTAAAAATAATCACAGAAAATTACATAGTTCTCGCTTCTGACGTTCTGTTGGTAAAAATTTCATCAAAATCGAACAAGAATTGAGTTTGGAATGTTTTGAAAAATTGTGGTTATATACCTGTATGAAGTTTAGCAAAAAAATTACAGTGACCGAATACTTGTTGCACGTCTCTGTACATGAAATTGAGACCAATGAGGGAGATAACTTATTTACATTGAGACAAGAAAAAATTTAATAAGTGTAATGGTTATTACTATTATTTTTTTATATTTTATATATTTCATATAAAACCACAATTTTTGAAAACATTATTCCAAAGTCAATTCTTGTTTGATTTTGATGAAACTTTTACCAACAGAACGTCAGAAGCGAGAACGTATGTAATTTTCTGTGAATATTTTTAAATAATTTTTGGGAGCACAGATTTTAAATGTTCATGATTTAAACACAAGCTTAAATTATTTGTCTTCAAATGTACTATCATTGTATTGTATTTTTGACGTTCAAAATTTAGTTTTGTGTTTAAATCGTGAACTCATAAAAATTATAGATTATAAATGTATGCTAAAATTACAGTGTAAAACTACATTTAATTCTGTTTTTGTTGGTAAAAAAATCATCAAAATCGAACAAGAGTCGACTTTGGAATAATGTTTTTAAAAAATGTGGTTTTACATGAAATATATAGTAAAAAATCACAGTGACCGAATACTTTTGGCACGTTTCTGTACCTCATTGCTTTGGTTACTGACATAACTACATTTTTATACATGTACAAGGCATGTATGATTATAAACTTTTGCTGTAAATTAGTGCAAACCTTTATTGTGTTATTTTATTTTATTTCAATGTTTGAAAATCACTTAAATCACGCTAATCATTGTAACAAATTAATGATGATTTTTCTGTTCTTCGGGGCGTCTTGATTGACAATAAAGTATTTGTTTGTTTTTGACACAAAATTTAACAATGAATGACATTTGGCGTCACACTCACAGTATTTTCTTAAATCAATTTGGATTGCTCATTCATAGATGTAATTCTATTGACTAACCTTACTGTATATTTCTACCTTCTAAACTCGAGGTTTTTGTATGTTCGGGACATCAAAGAAATTGTTAAAATTGTCACAAAACACCAAAATGGTTTGAATTTTGGTAGGAATTCAAACTCCGGAAATAGCAATAACTTTTTATTATCGAATCGTTGACGGACACACTGAATTTCCGCATTGTATGCTATTATTTGACAAATCTAATAAACGATCCACTCAGCTTGAAACTGCAGTGATCAAAATCTAATTCAAATATGACGAATATTTATGAGGAAAAGTACTTCTAATTTTTGGATAATGGTAATTTTATTGCAAGTAATTAAATCTTGGAGATACATTTGTATATTGCCTTCTTCATCACGTTCTACTAAGTTCAGTGGAAAGAAGAACGATTAACGATCAAGAGGCCACCGATACGATCCTCGTACATGGCGTTTTTATTATGTTTTTTTTTTATTGCTATTGATATACAACTATAGCCAGTTGTATCATCTTAACGCAAAAATGTAGCTTAATAACAACACAACTTAGCCTCACATTTTTTACTGATGAACCTGGAAATGCAAAAAGTCCTTATCAACCATGCATTTTTAGAATCAGGAGATCAACTACTATCAAATTCAAAGTCATGTCTAGAGAATACTTTCCAATTTGAAAAATTCACTTTTTAATTAAGATCCTTTCCCTTTTCCAGGGAAATACCTTAATGATTGGTGATAAGTACGTACGGTTGTTTGACAACGACTTGCATATAGCGTATTCTGAAATACGTTACCAGGACGTAATAATTACGTTTGAGTTTTTACGTTAGCATCAAGGCTATATCCGTACGTAACAAAGACGTTGGAAAGTACGTTGTCACAACGTCTTGGATATAACGTATTCTGAATTAGTTACCAGGACGTACACATTACGTTTGAGCTTTTACGTTAGCATCAAGACCATATCCGTACGTAACAAAAACGTTCAAACTACAGTGTCACAACGACTTGCATATAACGTATTCTGAATACGTTACCAGGACGTAATAATTACGTTTGAGTTTTTACGTTAGCATCAAGGCCATATCTGTACGTAACAAAGACGTTGGAAAGTACGTTGTCACAACGTCTTGGATATAACGTATTCTGAATACGTTACCAGGACGTACACATTACGTTTGAGCTTTTACGTTAGCATCAAGACCATATCCGTACGTAACAAAAACGTTGGAACATACGTTGTCACAACGACTTGCATATCACGAATCTAAAATACGTTGTGGCAACGTAATTTTCACGTAAGAAAGGGACCTGACCAAACAGCAACCAAACTGCAACGTTGTGAATACGTAGTGTGCTAGCTGGGGAGTACCTTGATTTGAATAAAATTTACATGATTTTTGAAAACTTTGAAAACTAAAGTTGATGTGAAATAATGTTTTAATTGGCTTTGTCTATAGAAAATACGGTACAATGAGCTACCAGAATGTTAAGACCACAGCAACTAACAAGTCCTTCCTCCTGCACCAGTTTGACAGAAAATTATTATTGTCCAGTAAAAGTCGCCACTAGATTGAGAGTATTTGGAAAATACAGGAAAGAATTTCAAAATAGGACATAAAACAAAAATTCAAAATTTTGGCTGTGTTCCCCATTCGACCTCTTTATATTTTGAAAACGGTAGGAGTCACACAAAATCGATTGGAATATTACTGAAGGTTGGTTGGTTGGTTTCATGGTGCTTAACGCCACGTTCAACAATATTTCAGTTATATTGTGGCGGTCAGTTTATTGGTGGAGGAAACCGGAGAAAATCACCGACATGCCGCAAGTCACTGACAAACTTTATCACATAATGTTGTTCACCTCGCCATGAGCGGGATTCGAACTCACAACATTAGTAGTGACATGCACCGATTGCATAGGTAGTTGTAAATCCAACTACCATACGATCACGATCACTTCGGCCGATGACTTTTCTAAGGAATATAATTTGGTTGAAAAATAACGTTAAGCATACAAAACAAGACATTTTGGCACATTGAGGCCTTTTATATTAGTCCACTTATCAATCCCAATCATAATTCTGTGCGAAGGATCACCGTGGTAAAATTTCAAAAGGACCTGTCAACTTTTTTTGCTGTCGTATAATTTCTGCGCTTATGATCTAATATATAATGTGTGTAGCAAGAATGATCGCAAAATTAATTGATATATGTACAAATAAATTAAGAACACAACTCAATTTCTAATATCACATTTCACTGTAATTATTTATCGTCTCGGTCTTTATAAACCATATATCACAGTTCAATCCCTAGGCCTGCTGATTGTGATTCTGCATTCCAGAGAAATCAAATGATACCAGAATATTTATCATTACAAGCACAAACTTTAAAAGACTTGTCTGCGGGTCAGCTTGAATTGTCTACCCTAAGCTTAATTATTATGTTTGTTGGAGAAAAATTAATTAATTCCAATTCGTTTGACAAATATTTAAAATGTACTATTCTGTACGTTTGAAATATTTATTCTTTGTGGTATTCGGAAGAACCTTTTTTTCACTCTTTTATAAAAGAGGCGTAAAATATCTTGACAACCCGACGAAAACAAAGAGTAAAAATCTGCTTTATTTTGTAATGTAGATCTTAGACAAGGTTAATATAACAAATTAAGTTCACTCCTACAGTTCAAGCTATCTAGATATGTTTCCACTGAGGAAATAAGTATTGAAACTAATGTTCAAACATAACGTTAAAAGTGTATTGTCCGTGAAAAGAACTATTATCAACCAGCACCTGTTGGTTATTTACGTGTTGGTGTCCTTGGCTATTGACGTTAGGCCACAAATGCACAATAAATAAATATCTGACATTCTATTTCCTTTAAAGGCCTCATATTTATCCCAACTTTAGGGGTAGAACAGACATGCTGATATTATTTTTGCTGAATGCAAAAAATATATAGCCTGACCTAATCTCGTTGAGATCAGACTTCCGAAGAAATTTTCTGCAGAACATTTCTTTGGAAGTCTAATCTCAATGAGATTAAATTTGATCCTGTGGCTATGAACGTATGTTACAGCAGGTCCTATGATTCTGTATATCCATGTGCTATTTCAATCAATTTTTGCAGCTATTTTTAATTTATCTACCACAGGACCCTGTCCCTGATATACTTGTATGCCGAAAACAGATCAGATCATTTTATATGTATTTAAATTAACACACAGAGCTGTCGGATGAGTTGGTGCACTACAAGTTTATTAGACTTGATCCAATATTTACAATAAGAAAAAAAGCTGTTGTAAACACTGTTGTTTATAAATTGCATTTCATAATACCGTATATCAGGAAACGGTAAACTAGATATACAGGCTCTTGACATTATATCAATATAAATTCCCAGTGCCGTCTAAATGCATGGGCACATTGAGCAGTTGCCCAGGGGGCCCCATTCTAATCTATGTATCTTGTGTATAGCATGTTTTTTAATGTTTAAACACTGATTTTGTTGAAAGTACAAATGTACAAATACAATAAATATATGTTTAATGTTATCGATCATTTACAGTTTTATTCCTGTGAGTGATTGTGTAGGTATGGGCCACAGTGCACTGCATTGCCAGGGGGCCTTTAATGCTGTTAGGACGGCCCTGTTCATTCTATAAGAAGAGAAAGCTTCCAATGCAAAAAATGTGAACAAATTTGTTTATTTTATTCATAAATGGTTTTAACTTTAATTGCAATATTCCTAGCTATAGGACTACTTAATTATTTCTTTCGCCTCATGATTGCAAACATTAAACAGTTACGCTCTAGTCTATCAAGCACAATATGTCCATAGCTGTATAAAATAAGAGTATATATCTGAAGCACAAGAAAATGTTTTACCAATTCCACACTGCATAAAAGGCAAACTCTCATAAACAATAAGTGAGAAAGAATATGGATATAAATGATAGACATCCAACTTTACTCTTAGACACAAAATAAAGTTTAAGAACAGTATTTGTATAGCTGTTCTTCATTAATGAGCACAACTTGTACACTATAAAGTATAATGCGTGTGAAACTGTAGCACCCCTAATCTACAGTTGAGAGATACATGTACTATTTACTTCTGTTGATACACACTACACCTTTATTTTGAGCAAATATTTTCCCATCCTCCTATCTGAGATTTCTGGAAACAATTTAGCTAACAATTATTATGAATGGGCCATTTCTTACTTTGGGGTATCCACGAAAATGACTTATTCAAGTTTGATATAACAGGGTTTGAGGGAACTATTCTTTTCATTGATGTTCAATTTTATGGTACATTTTTTGGATAAATCAATAATTGTTTTCTTGATACAGGATGTCAATCATGAAAGTTCAAGGTAATGTCACAACAAGAGGGGAGGAGCCTCCTATGTTTCTACAGAGGCCCTCCACAGGAAAATCACAAGATGTACGTCATATTTTAACCAGGACATTCAGAGACTTGTATACCAGGGATGCAATTGGAGCAGAGACTGTTCGTAATTTAAATGTTTCCAAAGGAGGTGATGATCCCTACCATGAAAGATATGTTGAATCCTTACAAAAGGTATGTTTCCATTAAATTTCTTGATTTGCTTAAATAGAAATTTGAATATTGAGTATGTGGATGTATTAAGATATACTGTTTTTGATGTAGAACAGAAAATCTTCGAAAGCCGTGCATATATAAATGCAATTATTTAGATGGTTTTAAGAATTTAGTCCATCAAAGTTGAGTAACATATAACAACATTATCATTATTTCAGATAGTTTTTTAAGTATAACTTTATTTAATTAATCTGTAACTGAAATATTGTTCAAAGTGGCAATACACCCCAAAACCCTAACCCTATTTAATGAATCCATACTTGTACCCAATGCATAAGGTAGGAACGTATATAGGTACCTGTATATAGTACATATACAAGTAGAGAAAATGATAACATTTATATACATGTACATGCAAATTTAAAATTGTTGTTGTCTTGTAACTATGGAGTCAACTTTGCTCAGCTACAAAGACATTTTAAAAAAGAACGAGTTAACTGATAAAATAGCATTAAGTTTTTCTTGCTAATTCATTAAAATGGTACAGTTTTTCACATTTTGAAAGGAATTGTCCACGAAGAATTTAATTTGATTTATTGCAATCGAAGAAGAAATGACTTACATCTTCCACAATATTTGCACAGTATATGAGTACAGTAAAACATGTATATTTTATTTATTACAATCGAAGATGAAATGACTTTATACATCTTCAACAATATTTGCACAGTATATGAATATATTTATAAAATGACATTTTTTAAAATTTCATTTGGCTACAAATATATCTTTTCATTTTGTTTAGGTATTTGAAGAAAGACAGAAAAGACTTGATGAGGCAGCAAAGTTGGAAAAACACATAATGCAGGCCCAAGCTAGAGCTATGTCTGCTGATGAAAGGGAACTAAATAGAAATTCTCAAAGTTGTGATAACTATAATGATCTTGGTCTCCCTCCAGGTAAATATATTGTAACGTTCAAGAAATACCGTAATTGGTTATGTATAGTACATATTCATGCATAGAGGTCGTCGTGGCCGTGATCGTATGGTAGTTGGATTTATAACTACCTATGCAATCAGTGTCTATCACTACTGATGTTGTGAGTTTGAATCTCAATTAGGGCAAGGTGTACAACATTATGTGATAAAGTTTGTCAGTGACTTGTGACAGGTCAGTGGTTTTTTCCTAGTCCTCCAGTTTCCTCCACCAATAAAAAAAACACAATCAAACAAACAAACAAAACAAACAATATTCATGCATTATACACACCACCTCTTTTGAGAGACATGTGTGGTGAAGTTGTAAAGGTCGTAACTTCTGACAACAAGCCTAACTGACACTACTAACATGGGATAGAACCCTGATACTCACCTCTAATGTTAACGTTTCAAGACATTTTACCATTGTGGGTGGTGAGTGTGGTGGTGGTGGAAAGATGGTACTTTGGACAGTTAGTTATAAATATCCTGGTTTTCCTTCTCCGTGAAGCCTAGTAGTCACGATATAACTGATAAAATGCCATAAGTGACTATAAACACTAATAATTTTCTAAAACTTTAATATTATTTTTTTTCAACAATTACATGTAACATAAACTCACAGGAAACACTGTTGTTAAAAAATCTGAATTTATATAATATCTATTCTTCTTGAGTGAGTGAATGAGTGCTTCCAAGTGAGCAATTTTTCAGCTAGAAATGTATAAAGTGACAAGAATAAGTTACATTTTGATGTGAAGAGGATGATGTCTGTTTTCAGAGCTCCAGATAAGCTGCGTATTTGCATTTTTTACGCTATAAAAACCAGTAAAAATGCATGTATTATCAGATCAGAGTGTACACATTACGCATACATATTGCTGTGTAAGCAAACTTTCTAAATTCGGAGCGTATTTGTATGCTGTTAACGATAATACAGTCGTGTACATTAACAATGCATTTTTGTCTTTGAGAAATTCCCCGTAATTACTTTCCTTTATACTTTTCGAAGGAGAGAGCATATACATCCGAGGGGTACCGAATGTTTGCCTTTCTAAGCATCGATGTCAAAAGAGATCTGATTGGATGTTTACGATAAATCATCTAATCGCGGTCAATATTACAAATAAATGTGGTGCTCCTTTTAAGGAGTGGTTTACGTAATTAGTAAGAACTAAAACGAAAGTAAATTTGGGAACACGTTTGTTGAAAATGAGCAAGAACATGTTTTTCTAAACTTCTATTGTATTTTAATGTAGTTCTTATGCAAATAGCTTGTCAGGGTGTGGTGTCAATTATATAAAGTAAACACAGAACAAAATATTTACAACATTTTATTAATATAATAAACATGACACAATCATGTCAAATTAAACAGAGATATACATTTCACTTGCATTCTGCATTTATTGAATAACACTTGTGTCAAACATTATTTTAAAAGTGTACATGTAAGCAATCTTTTCTGAAGTAGAGAGTACAACAGTGCAAAGGAAATATGCAAATACCCATCATTTTCAAAAGTAGGGGGTAATTACCCTTTGGACTTGAAAATTATCTGGAGCTCTGGTTTTACAATAGATCTAAAGTTTTGATTTTTATAAAGCTAGCTCACCAAAACAACAATCCACAGTCAAAGGTAGACATTGCTCCACACTGACACATCATCCTGATTCCAAACCAACCAGTCTTAACTCTCACTCCTAAATGCTTTGTGCTTTGCAGAGAGACGGAAAATACCAATTATATAGTCTTAATTTGACCAGACCAGGGATCAAACCCACAATCTACTACACAATGGACACATTCTAAGACGCTAACTCTTTTAACAAAACACATTTAACATTTCCCTGTCTAATGTTTATTAAAAATACATTGATTATCAAATACTTGATCTGTGGTAAGCAATATTTTGCCATTTCAATGAGGATTTCTGCCGTGAATATTTTACTGAATCTTCCTGTGTTCTATAGATAGGAACTAGAATTTTCCCAGATTTTTTTGGGAGGAAAGGGGGTGCACCAGTGTGTTTACTTTAATAGACACAAGATCACGGTACAACACCGAGACGGTCTTTCTCCTTCTTGAATGTAACTGATAATTTGTGAAATTTTTTAAATACTATACATCTAATCAGTGTACAGTAAAGCCATTGTAATGACAACAGGGTAAGAGTTATGGTGTTTGACACTACTTTCAACAATATTTCAGTTATATTGTGGTGGTCAGTTTTATTGGTGGAGGAAACCAGAGTACCCAGAGAAAATGACGGACCTGTCGCAAGTCACTGACAAACTTTATCACATGATGTTGTATCGAGTACACCTTACCATGAGTGGGATTTGATCTAACAACTTTAGTGGTGATAGACACTGATTGCATAGATAGTTGTAAATCCAACTGCCATACGATTTCGACCATGACGGCCACTATAATGACAATATTTATAACATACATGTACTATGAGTCACTGAATATTTATAAAATATGTGTTATATATTTTTCCTGTACAACAAAATTGAAATGTTTAAATTTTTTAAACAGGTAGATCTCATTTCCGTTCCTGTATTGATACAGATTTGTTAAGGAAGAACAAGTTATTAACACCTGAGGACTATGCTACTGAGGAAGCCTCTACTGTTCCCCCTCCCCCTAGTAAGTACATTTAAAGTTATTAACACCTGAGGACTAAGCTACTGAGGAAGCCTCTACTGTTTCCCCTCCTCCTTGTAAGTACATTTAAAGTTATTAACACCTGAGGACTATGCTACTGAGGAAGCCTCTACTGTCCCCCCTCCTCCTTGTAAGTACATTTAAAGTTATTAACACCTGAGGACTATGCTACTGAGGAAGCCTCTACTGTTCCCCCTCCCCCTAGTAAGTACATTTAAAGTTATTAACACATGAGGACTATGCTACTGAGGAAGCCTCTACTGTCCCCCCTCCTCCTTGTAAGTACATTTAAAGTTATTAACACATGAGGACTAAGCTACTGAGGAAGCCTCTACTGTTCCTCCTCCTCCTTGTAAGTACATTTAAAGTTATTAACACATGAGGACTAAGCTACTGAGGAAGCCTCTACTGTTCCCCCTCCTCCTTGTAAGTACATTTAAAGTTATTAACACATGAGGACTAAGCTACTGAGGAAGCCTCTACTGTTCCTCCTCCTCCTTGTAAGTACATTTAAAGTTATTAACACATGAGGACTAAGCTACTGAGGAAGCCTCTACTGTCCCTCCTCCTCCTTGTAAGTACATTTAAAGTTATTAACACATGAGGACTAAGCTACTGAGGAAGCCTCTACTGTTCCTCCTCCTCCTTGTAAGTACATTTAAAGTTATTAACACATGAGGACTAAGCTACTGAGGAAGCCTCTGCTGTCCCCCCTCCTCCTTGTAAGTACATTTAAAGTTATTAACACATGAGGACTAAGCTACTGAGGAAGCCTCTACTGTTCCTCCTCCTCCTTGTAAGTACATTTAAAGTTATTAACACATGAGGACTAAGCTACTGAGGAAGCCTCTACTGTTCCTCCTCCTCCTTGTAAGTACATTTAAAGTTATTAACACCTGAGGACTAAGCTACTGAGGAAGCCTCTACTGTTCCCCCTCCTCCTTGTAAGTACATCTAAAGTTATTAACACATGAGGACTAAGCTACTGAGGAAGCCTCTACTGTTCCTCCTCCTCCTTGTAAGTACATTTAAAGTTATTAACACATGAGGACTATGCTACTGAGGAAGCCTCTACTGTCCCCCCTCCTCCTTGTAAGTACATTTAAAGTTATTAACACCTGAGGACTAAGCTACTGAGGAAGCCTCTACTGTTCCCCCTCCTCCTTGTAAGTACATTTAAAGTTATTAACACCTGAGGACTATGCTACTGAGGAAGCCTCTACTGTTCCCCCTCCTCCTTGTAAGTACATTTAAAGTTATTAACACATGAGGACTAAGCTACTGAGGAAGCCTCTACTGTCCCCCCTCCTCCTTGTAAGTACATTTAAAGTTATTAACACCTGAGGACTAAGCTACTGAGGAAGCCTCTACTGTCCCCCCTCCTCCTTGTAAGTACATTTAAAGTTATTAACACCTGAGGACTATGCTACTGAGGAAGCCTCTACTGTTCCTCCTCCTCCTTGTAAGTACATTTAAAGTTATTAACACATAAGGACTATGCTACTGAGAAAGCCTCTACTGTTCCCCCTCCTCCTTGTAAGTACATTTAAAGTTATTAACACATGAGGACTAAGCTACTGAGAAAGCCTCTACTGTTCCCCCTCCCCCTTGTAAGTACATTTAAAGTTATTAACACATGAGGACTAAGCTACTGAGGAAGCCTCTACTGTTCCTCCTCCCCCTTGTAAGTACATTTAAAGTTATTAACACATGAGGACTAAGCTACTGAGGAAGCCTCTACTGTCCCCCCTCCTCCTTGTAAGTACATTTAAAGTTATTAACACCTGAGGACTAAGCTACTGAGGAAGCCTCTACTGTCCCCCCTCCTCCTTGTAAGTACATTTAAAGTTATTAACACCTGAGGACTAAGCTACTGAGGAAGCCTCTACTGTCCCCCCTCCTCCTTGTAAGTACATTTAAAGTTATTAACACCTGAGGACTATGCTACTGAGGAAGCCTCTACTGTTCCTCCTCCTCCTTGTAAGTACATTTAAAGTTATTAACACATAAGGACTATGCTACTGAGAAAGCCTCTACTGTTCCCCCTCCTCCTTGTAAGTACATTTAAAGTTATTAACACATGAGGACTAAGCTACTGAGAAAGCCTCTACTGTTCCCCCTCCCCCTTGTAAGTACATTTAAAGTTATTAACACATGAGGACTAAGCTACTGAGGAAGCCTCTACTGTTCCTCCTCCCCCTTGTAAGTACATTTAAAGTTATTAACACATGAGTACTAAGCTACTGAGGAAGCCTCTACTGTTCCTCCTCCTCCTTGTAAGTACATTTAAAGTTATTAACACATGAGGACTAAGCTACTGAGGAAGCCTCTACTGTTCCTCCTCCTCCTTGTAAGTACATTTAAAGTTATTAACACATGAGGACTAAGCTACTGAGGAAGTCTCTACTGTTCATCCTCCTCCTTGTAAGTACATTTAAAGTTATTAACACATGAGGACTAAGCTACTGAGGAAGCCTCTACTGTCCCCCCTCCTCCTTGTAAGTACATTTAAAGTTATTAACACCTGAGGACTAAGCTACTGAGGAAGCCTCTACTGTTCCTCCTCCTCCTTGTAAGTACATTTAAAGTTATTAACACATGAGGACTAAGCTACTGAGGAAGCCTCTACTGTTCCCCCTCCTCCTTGTAAGTACATTTAAAGTTATTAACACATGAGGACTAAGCTACTGAGGAAGCCTCTACTGTCCCCCCTCCTCCTTGTAAGTACATTTAAAGTTATTAACACCTGAGGACTAAGCTACTGAGGAAGCCTCTACTGTTCCCCCTCCTCCTTGTAAGTACTTTTAAAGTTATTAACACATGAGGACTAAGCTACTGAGGAAGCCTCTACTGTTCCTCCTCCTCCTTGTAAGTACATTTAAAGTTATTAACACCTGAGGACTAAGCTACTGAGGAAGCCTCTACTGTTCCTCCTCCTCCTTGTAAGTACATTTAAAGTTATTAACACCTGAGGACTAAGCTACTGAGGAAGCCTCTACTGTCCCCCCTCCTCCTTGTAAGTACATTTAAAGTTATTAACACCTGAGGACTAAGCTACTGAGGAAGCCTCTACTGTCCCCCCTCCTCCTTGTAAGTACATTTAAAGTTATTAACACCTGAGGACTAAGCTACTGAGAAAGCCTCTACTGTTCCCCCTCCTCCTTGTAAGTACATTTAAAGTTATTAACACATGAGGACTATGCTACTGAGAAAGCCTCTACTGTTCCCCCTCCTCCTTGTAAGTACATTTAATGTTATTAACACATGAGGACTATGCTACTGAGGAAGCCTCTACTGTTCCCCCTCCTCCTTGTAAGTACATTTAAAGTTATTAACACATGAGGACTAAGCTACTGAGGAAGCCTCTACTGTTCCTCCTCCTCCTTGTAAGTACATTTAAAGTTATTAACACATGAGGACTAAGCTACTGAGGAAGCCTCTACTGTTCCCCCTCCTCCTTGTAAGTACATTTAAAGTTATTAACACATGAGGACTAAGCTACTGAGGAAGCCTCTACTGTTCCCCCTCCTCCTTGTAAGTACATTTAAAGTTATTAACACATGAGGACTAAGCTACTGAGGAAGCCTCTACTGTCCCTCCTCCTCCCTGTAAGTACATTTAAAGTTATTAACACATGAGGACTAAGCTACTGAGGAAGCCTCTACTGTCCCTCCTCCTCCCTGTAAGTACATTTAAAGTTATTAACACATGAGGACTAAGCTACTGAGGAAGCCTCTACTGTTCCTCCTCCTCCTTGTAAGTACATTTAAAGTTATTAACACATGAGGACTAAGCTACTGAGGAAGCCTCTACTGTTCCTCCTCCTCCTTCTAAGTACATTTAAAGTTATTAACACATGAGGACTAAGCTACTGAGGAAGCCTCTACTGTTCCTCCTCCTCCTTGTAAGTACATTTAAAGTTATTAACACATGAGGACTATGCTACTGAGGAAGCCTCTACTGTCCCTCCTCCTCCTTGTAAGTACATTTAAAGTTATTAACACATGAGGACTAAGCTACTGAGGAAGCCTCTACTGTTCCTCCTCCTCCTTGTAAGTACATTTAAAGTTATTAACACATGAGGACTAAGCTACTGAGGAAGCCTCTACTGTTCCTCCTCCTCCTTGTAAGTACATTTAAAGTTATTAACACACGAGGACTATGCTACCGAGGAAGCCTCTACTGTTCCTCCTCCTCCTTGTAAGTACATTTAAAGTTATTAACACATGAGGACTAAGTTACTGAGGAAGCCTCTACTGTTCCCCCTCCTCCTTGTAAGTACATTTAAAGTTATTAACACATGAGGACTAAGCTACTGAGGAAGCCTCTACTGTTCCTCCTCCTCCTTGTAAGTACATTTAAAGTTATTAACACATGAGGACTCTGCTACTGAGAAAGCCTCTACTGTTCCTCCTCCTCCCTGTAAGTACATTTAAAAGTTATTAACACCTGAGGACTATGCTACTGAGGAAGCCTCTACTGTCCCCCCTCCTCCTTGTAAGTACATTTAAAGTTATTAACACCTGAGGACTATGCTACTGAGGAAGCCTCTACTGTTCCCTCTCCCCCTTGTAAGTATTTTTTTTCCATAGGTTTGTTTGCCTGTTTGATAGTGTTAAGCACCACTTTCAACAATATTTCAGTTATATCGTGGCAGTCAGTTTTATTGGTACTCCGGTTTACTCCACCTCTAAAACTGACTGCCACGATATAACTGAAATATTTTTGAAAGTGGCATTAAACACCATAAAACCAAACCAACGAAACCTCAACATATTGAACATATAAAACAACCATTGCCATATGACGTTGGAAATCCAGGTCGTGAGTTGGAAGAGGCACAAAAATGTGTTGGGGTTAAACCAATTAATTGGATCACAACTCTGTATTGTACACTTTTCCTTCTCATGTATTGTGAGCTATTCATTCAACAGGTGTGTCTGTTTGTCTCTCGGTGAAAAACTTCAAATATTTGGTCAGCACAAAGCCCAGTGGGATCCCTATGTCTGTTTACAGAACATGTCTCCTTGTGAAAAACTTCAACATATATACAGTCAAACCTGTATTAAGAGGTGACCTCTTAAAAGAGGTTCAATTCATATTAACTTTTCTATGTCAGGACAAGAATAGGTTGATCATTTAATACAGGTGACTGCTTAATAGAGGTGACCTCATGGGGAGGTTTGACTGTACTTGGTTTCCTTCATCAATAAAACTGACTGCCACAATATAAAAGAAATATTCTTGAAAGTGGTGTTAAATACTGTAATAATCAAATCCTGAATCCAGAATAGAAATCAACTCTAATATTAAATGGGAATTTAAAAAGAAATACAATGTTCAAATCCTATTAAACATTTTAGCTCCAAAGATACCCAGCTATGCTCGGGAAACTGTGTCGTCACGGCAACATACAAGGATGTCAGAGGTCAGAGAACATTCACCATTCCCCCAGAGGACTGATTTAGAAGACTTTGGAGGACCTACATTTCTATCGGATGATTTCCAGGAAGGTGCATTAGAATCATCTATACCAGACATTGAAATTGTAAGTTTTCCCGTGTCTTATATGATTTCTGTAATAATTCTAAATCACAAGAATCCACTAGACCAGACATTGAAATTGTAAGTTTTTTCCCCGTCTTATATGATTTCTGTAATAATTCTAAATCACAAGAATCCAATAGACCAGACATTGAAATTGTAAGTTTTTTCCCCGTCTTATATGATTTCTGTAATAATTCTAAATCACAAGAATCCACTAGACCAGACATTGAAATTGTAAGTTTTTTCCCCGTCTTATATGATTTCTGTAATAATTCTAAATCACAAGAATCCACTAGACCAGACATTGAAATTGTAAGTTTTCCCGTGTCTTATATGATTTCTGTAATAATTCTAAATCACAAGAATCCACTAGACCAGACATTGAAATTGTAAGTTTTTTCCCCGTCTTATATGATTTCTGTAATAATTCTAAATCACAAGAATCCAATAGACCAGACATTGAAATTGTAAGTTTTTTCCCCGTCTTATATGATTTCTGTAATAATTCTAAATCACAAGAATCCACTAGACCAGACATTGAAATTGTAAGTTTTTTCCCCGTCTTATATGATTTCTGTAATAATTCTAAATCACAAGAATCCAATAGACCAGACATTGAAATTGTAAGTTTTTTCCCCGTCTTATATGATTTCTGTAATAATTCTAAATCACAAGAATCCACTAGACCAGACATTGAAATTGTAAGTTTTTTCCTCGTCTTATATGATTTCTGTAATAATTCTAAATCACAAGAATCCACAAGACCAGACATTGAAATTGTAAGTTTTTTCCCCGTCTTATTTGATTTCTGTAATAATTCTAAATCACAAGAATCCACTAGACCAGACATTGAAATTATGAGTTTTTTCCCCGTCTTATATGATTTCTGTAATAATTCTAAATCACAAGAATCCACTAGACCAGACATTGAAATTGTCAGTTTTTTCCCCGTCTTATATGATTTCTGTAATAATTCTAAATCACAAGAATCCACTAGACCAGACATTGAAATTGTAAGTTTTTTCCCCGTCTTATATGATTTCTGTAATAATTCTAAATCACAAGAATCCACTAGACCAGACATTGAAATTGTAAGTTTTTTCCCCGTCTTATTTGATTTCTGTAATAATTCTAAATCACAAGAATCCACTAGACCAGACATTGAAATTGTAAGTTTTTTCCCCGTCTTATTTGATTTCTGTAATAATTCTAAATCACAAGAATCCACTAGACCAGACATTGAAATTGTAAGTTTTTTCCCCGTCTTATTTGATTTCTGTAATAATTCTAAATCACAAGAATCCACTAGACCAGACATTGAAATTATGAGTTTTTTCCCCGTCTTATTTGATTTCTGTAATAATTCTAAATCACAAGATTCCACTAGACCAGACATTGAAATTGTAAGTTTTTTCCCCATCTTATTTGATTTCTGTAATAATTCTAAATCACAAGAATCCACTAGACCAGACATTGAAATTGTAAGTTTTTTCCCCGTCTTATATGATTTCTGTAATAATTCTAAATCACAAGAATCCACTAGACCAGACATTGAAATTATGAGTTTTTTCCCCGTCTTATTTGATTTCTGTAATAATTCTAAATCACAAGAATCCACTAGACCAGACATTGAAATTGTAAGTTTTTTCCCCGTCTTATTTGATTTCTGTAATAATTCTAAATCACAAGAATCCACTAGACCAGACATTGAAATTGTAAGTTTTTTCCCCGTCTTTTATGATTTCTGTAATAATTCTAAATCACAAGAATCCACAAGACCAGACATTGAAATTGTAAGTTTTTTCCCCGTCTTATTTGATTTCTGTAATAATTCTAAATCACAAGAATCCACTAGACCAGACATTGAAATTGTAAGTTTTTTCCCCGTCTTATTTGATTTCTGTAATAATTCTAAATCACAAGAATCCACAAGACCAGACATTGAAATTATAAGTTTTTTCCCCGTCTTAATTGATTTCTGTAATAATTCTAAATCACAAGAATCCTTAAGACCAGACATTGAAATTGTAAGTTTTTTTCCCGTCTTAATTGATTTCTGTAATAATTCTAAATCACAAGAATCCACTAGACCAGACATTGAAATTATGAGTTTTTTCCCCGTCTTATTTGATTTCTGTAATAATTCTAAATCACAAGAATCCACTAGACCAGACATTGAAATTGTAAGTTTTTCCCCCATCTTATACAATTTCTATGGTTTATGTAATAATTCTAAATTTCTAACATGTTGAAGCAATTAAAATCTCTATAATAGTGAAGCAATAATATTGTAACGGGTCAGTGGTTTTCTCAGAGTCCTCTGGTTTCCTCCACCAATAAAACTGACCGCCACGATATAGCTGAAATATTGTTGAAAGTGGCATTAAAGACCATCAAACAAATAAATAAACATAATCTCTCAGAAGTATGAAAGGGGTAGGTTGTAGCAATTTTTTTTTTATAATGTTAGCTTATATTCCATAGAGATATCAAGAAATAGCTAACAATTTAAAATTTGGTTTTAATACATAGAAGATCAGATCAAAGTTTATATTACCAGTTGACACTTTGAAAAAGTAAAATATTTGCTATGATTTCAATTTTCAGTCCCCAAGATCACCAAACCAATATGAATGGAAAAGATATATGTCGGAGGAACAACGTGAACAAGACAGACAAGACCTAGCTAACTTACAGTCTAAAGTTAATTATAAGAGGAACCCCAGATATGTACCTCCATCAGCAACACCTGGCGGCAGAACTTTGATCAAGGGATATAACCCACCCTCAAAAGAAATTGGCATCAAGCCAGATCTTGGAGATGAGAAGTGAGTTTTTTTGAGAATTTTTGTGTTTTAATAAATGAAAAAGAAAATGTCCCTTTTTAACAGAATACTGATACATTTTGTATTGGCATGGCCAACTTATACTTTTAGCTTTTATGACTGCTTATTTGAGAGTGTTCATTTGTTTATGTTATTATTATTGGTGCTGGTTCGCCATTTTTTTAAATGCATGTTAAGATTTTCTTAAATGAAGAACAAAATTGATAAATTATACATTCTCATTTTTATTTTAGGAGAAAGGAGCCATCGCTGATTTTCTTGGTGTCACCACCTATCGTCAAGTTCACTAACTACAAATCAGGACAAGTTTATGAGGTAAGATTAATCAATGGCCAATATATGATTATATCATACTATATTAGGGAATATTATACAATTAATGACTTTTAATGAGGTGAATACCAGGATTTATTAACTCAAGAATATCATATTTACCAGAGGGTTAATATGTCCTAGTATCCATTGAATAGAAAGTCATTAATTGTTTTATTATATGACACATTTTATATGTTGCTTTCACCCTTAAAATAAGCTTTTATCACCACGTTTTCTTGGGTTTAGCTTGGTGCAAGACATTAGAATGTTATATTCATTGCGCGTTACGTCGTGTATGGGGAATATAGCGTTTTATCAAAGAACGCTACTAGGGACGTCACACAATCAGAAAAGACATTATCTGAAGTTATATAATAAACATAAATATTGTTATTAGTTGTGTATAATAAGCAGAAAATCTTAAAACCTGCTCGTGAGGACAGTAATTTTTTTTTAAGGCTACTCTAACCAAAGGCCACCCCTCTTTATCAGGCTAGATCTCAGATTGACTGAGATAATAAAATACTATGAAGATTCTCCCCCTCTTTTATGGCTCTCAAACCAAAGGCCACCCCTCTTTATCAGGCTAGGTCCCAGATTGACTGAGATAATAAAATACTATGAAGATTCTCCCCCTCTTTTAGAGCTCTCAAACCAAAGGCCACCCTCTTTATCAGGCTAGATCTCAGATGCACTGAGATACATGTTGTAAAATACTGCTAAACTGTCCCACTCAAAGAAGGCCATCTCTCTTATAAGACCATTTTATTCATTGCAGAAGGGATGACCATATAAGAGGGGGAATACTGTATTATGCACAAAAAGCTTTGTTTACTCTGTTACCACTTGTAATTAAGTCAAAAGGAAGGATGTAATTATATATCAGTGTGTGCTATATATAACCAATTACGGTATAAACTATAATTATATATCAGTGTGTGCTATATATAACAAATTACGATATAATTATATATCAGTGTGTGCTATATATAGCCAATTACGGTATAATTATATATCAGTGTGTGCTATATATAACCAATTACGGTATAATTATATATCAGTGTGTGCTATATATAACCAATTACGGTAGGAAGTTTTGACATATTAATATGGTGTAAGCTTTAGATATAAAACTGTTGTTTGAATTTAAAAGAGGTTTTCTGCTTATTGAATGTAATACAAAACATGATGAACTAAAAGTCATTTTGTGAAGGTGTTTATTCATTTATCTATGAAAAGATGGTATTTTCAGAAATAACCTTCTTAAAAACATATTTTCAGTGTTTTGATAAATCTCCTAACATATATCTATTTAAATATTTTTTAGCTGACGTTAGAGTTAAAGAATGTATCTGCTGTATTGAGACAGTGTCGTGCTCTGCCACCAACCACTTCCTATTTTTCAATAGGACTAGGTAACTATATTAATTAAAAAAGATCTTTCACAGTATTTTGGAAAAGTTATTGTTTTTTTGTTGGTAAGTTGGACATTGTTTTTTTTTACCTCTCCATATGATATTGTCACTCTTGATGCTGGAAATGATCAGTCAATGTGATGTCGGTGAAATGATCAGTCAGTGTGATGTCGGTGAAATGATCAGTCAGTGTGATGTCAGTCACATTATGACGTTACAGATAAAAACAATAACAGTTGTTCTGAAGGTCTCGAATGACTTACAATTTCACCAGTATCACAGCTCGTCCCATCAGACTAATTATGATAATAGTGATAATGTCTGTCTCGGCCTTCATAATTAACGTTATTCTATATGTATTCAATGGGCTTATTTATTCTGAATGTGAATGGCCTTTAGCATTTAAAATGTGTAAATATTAATTTTCAAGTTGATACACAGGTATATACAAGAAAGGGGTAGGTGGGTGACTTATTGGTGGTATTGTCACTTTCAACAATTGCACAGCTATTTTTCGTGTCTACAAAGAATTTTGGGGGGAGTTAAACCTAGACAGTTATTAAGAACTGAACATGTAATCTGCCATCTTTATGTAATTAGTACTTGAATTAAGTTTTGGCCTATCTTACAAGTAGGTTTCCATTAGCCAATTTTGGTGTCAATATTTTTCCATGTTTAATACTTTTTGCACATTTTTTTTATTTGGCCTATTAATAGTGTAGGCTACCAGCAGAGAATACTGATGAATCATATTTGTCAAAACATGTACCTAATAACATGCATGTGCATTACAACATAAACATCAATTCCTTCTTTATATATTCATCAAATGGATTCGGAAAAGGGCTATAGCAACTTTTATTATATGACTGTAAAAATTTCTTTTATCTAATTGGCTAAATTGATTGGCTAAAAGCATGAGACTTTTTCTTGATAGAACTTTATGAATACTGTCTAAGCCTTCAATTTCCATAAAGATCAATTTTGATCGTTCCAGAGGAGCCTTTGGAACGTTATATTAACCTCACGTAACACTAAAATAAAAGTAGAGGTTTTCCGACTTTAGCATCATGTGAGGTTAATATAACGTTCCAAAGGCTCCTCTGGAAAGATCTAAATTAATTTTTGCATTAAAACATTTAGGGCATACTTGTGAGAAAAGGGCACCATGCAAGAAATTTGACAATTTGCCAGTTATCAGCAACTGTGGAAATGTTGCCATAAATTACAATTTCAATTATAAATAAAATCAATATGTTGATATATTGATGTGAAAAGATGAATTTTGTTGAATCTTTTTTGTTACCATTAAAATTTACAAAGCACACTGTAGTGTTTAATGTCAATTTATAAAACATGACCCTGAGGACATTAATAACAGTTTCATATAATAAAACAACTACTTACTTGGATTTCGATTAATTTAAGGATTTATCGTTCCAAGATACATCCTTATATCAACCTCAACAAAAGTCAATAATTGTATAATATTAATTTGTTTCCTTGGAATTAAGTTAAACAATATATAAACATGATTTGAAAGATGAAAATCCAATGTTATTTTTTGTATTTATAGGTCAGTTCCCAGGAGAGCATGGTTTGGTGGCACCAGGAATGAGTTGTCATTATGCTGTTAGATTTGCCCCAGATTCACTGAAGGACTACGATGATGAAATCAGGATTCAGACACAGTCATCTTCCCCTATCATAGTACCAGTCCAGGGAAGAAGACAACCCCCTAAACTCACACGTTAGTAGAAAATGTACAAAAAACACCAAAAATGTAATTGATTGAATTTTCGAGTGTTCTATGTTTGTTTGTTGTTTGTTGTTTTGTTTGATGGTGTTTAACGCCACTTTCAACAATATTTCTGTTATATCGTGTCAGTAATTTTTATTGATGGAGGAAACCGGAGGACCCGGAGAAAACCACCGAAAGTCACTGACAAACTTTATCATATAATGTTGTACACCTCCTCCTGATCGAGATTCGAACTCACAACATCAGTGGTGATAGGCACTGATTTCATAGGTAGTTGTAAATCCAACGACCATACGATCATGGCCACGACGACCTCCATGTTCTGATATACAATTTACACATTTCCTATTTGATTCCAAGATGTTTTTGCATGTTTTTATATGAGTTATTTCCCTTTAATGTATGTAAAATGGTCCTATTTCATGCAAAGTTCATATGAAAATAACATATTTTTTCCCGTAATCTTTTCAAAATTTTAATGTTCTAATAAATTTTCCTCTGATTTTTTTTACAAGATTCCAATATTTACAAATTATAAGAAAATTATACACTAAATCTTTGTACTTTCCATTGTTCTTGCTAAACCAGGTACAATTTTACCTGTCATAAATGGATATCACTCCTATGAAAAGAAACCGTCATTCTTTGTTTTATTTCAGTACCTAAAGTATTAGATATCGGCTATTGTTTAGTGGGAGGCTTCCAAGTGGTACAATTTATTGTCAAGAACCAAGGAGGAAGTGGGCGATTTTGTATTATGAATCGGTCCTCATGGCCTGCTCATAACTTTAAGGTCAGTTATTATATTAATTTTAGTTTGATTTTTTTTATTAATCGTGACTAATTTTATTTATGTGTTTTTTACTATAGATAGTAATATGTAATAGTACAGTCAAACCTGTATTAAGAGGTCATGACCTTTGGGACAAAGAAAAAGTGTCCTTTTAAGACAGGTGACCTCTTATAAAAGGTTTAAGTTTTAATGAAATCTTCTATGACAGGACAAGAAAAAGGTGACCTTTTAATACAAGTGACTGCTTAATAGAGGTGACTGTATATGTAGCACAGTGTAGCTTTTACTTTTACTTTCTAAGAAGAATGGTACTGTCACCAAGATGACTGATAATACATTAAAAGCTATTAAAAAAATTATGAAAGGTCAGGGTTACCTTACTTGTTTAAGAAGAGTTTGAAGATACCAAAAGGTGCAATCAGAATCCATATATCGAAGAAGAACAGACAACACAATGGCCAAAAGAAAAGGTACAAAAGGACAAACAACGATCAACAAAATATTATGATTCAATCACAAGAATATGGCTGCCTGAACTTGTAGTTTATATACAGTTAAACCTGTATTAAGAGGTCACTTTTGGGACAAATAAAAAGTGACCTTATAAGACAGGTGACCTCTTAAAAGGGGTTCAATTCATA
Source organism: Bathymodiolus septemdierum (assembly GCA_963383655.1). Lineage (NCBI taxonomy): Eukaryota > Metazoa > Mollusca > Bivalvia > Mytilida > Modiolidae > Bathymodiolus > Bathymodiolus septemdierum. Next base: position 57,051,290 of record OY726517.1, on the reverse strand, counting down.
TGAAATCTTTTATGACAGGACAAGAAAATGTGACCTTAAATTCAGGTGACTGCTTAATAGAGGTGACCGCATGGGCAGGTTTGACTATATATATATACACACGTCTGAAAATTAAACCAAACAGTGTTAGAATTAGATTTTAGAGCTGTCAAATTTTTGTTCTTCCCTCGACGAGATTTTAACTCACACCATTGATACACTGCAGCACCATTCGCTTAGCCTTACATCCAGCGCCCTAGACCACTCAACCACATCCACTCCCTCATATATATATATAGGGTTAGGATAATATGATCTTATTGTCACTTTTTATATATTTCGTGACTACCAGACTTATTTTAGGAGGAGACTTATATATAGCAAATTAACCTATGAAACCCTTCCATTTTCTAAACATTTAAGGTGGGTATAGGGGCTCAAACCCACATCATTGGTGTTGGGCTTATGGTCAGAATTTTAACGACTTAACCACCCTGCCACTGAAGCCCACCACTTTTTATATAAGATATTGTTAAAATATTTCACAAGAAGTTCAACATAATAATTATTTTATTTGGTTACCAATATATAAAAAAATGAAATTTTCTATATTTTATTTTAAAAAACTGTAGTAAAATAACACTATTTTCCCAAGAATTGCCACAATGTGAGTTCAGTTAAAAAAAATTCACCACTCTTTCTAATATATTTTACATACAGTGTTCTGATTGGAGAATTTGGAGTTACTAGTATGAAACTTATACTCTAAAGTTGTTTATTATGTGAGTCCTAATAAGATTTAGGTTTATGGTGTTTAGCACCACTTTCAACAACATTTCAGTTATATCGTGACGGCCAGATTTATTGGTGGAGGAATCCGGAGTAACCGGAGAAAACCATAGACTTGTCGCAAGTCACCGACAAACTTTATGACATAATGTTGTATCGAGTACAACATTACCATGAGTGGGATTCGAACTCACAACTTTAGTGGTGTTAGGCACTGATTGCATGCGTCCTAATAAACTTGTTGTCTATTCAACAGATGCTTTAAATATCTTTGATAGAGAATGTACAACAATATAATACAATTTTGTAGCAAGTTCATTCTTGGGTATTGGCACATAAGAAGTTTAATAGTTCAAAGTCTGTAAGTTGTTTTATGTTGTCTCAAAACATGCAGAACATGCACACGAAATAACGGGACAAACAAAAATCATGCTTTAGCATATCATTATTGCACGTGATTTGTAGGTTTCATTTTCAGAAGAAGTTAATGTACATTTGTTTGTGTATTAGAGATCTGCACTGATAGCATGTTTTGTTGTATAATGTATCACATATTTTGGCTTCATGTATCTGTGCAGGGATTTTGCACCTTAGTTATTTTTTTATTGAATCTTGACAAATTTTAATTCAATTGGTATTAACCAGGGATTTTTTAATTTTGAAACTTGTTTCATTAATATTTAGGGTATTTACGACATAGAAGATTTCTGTAAATATTTACAAATTGAGGGTTGGGGTTTATGGTATTTAACACCACTTTCAACAGAGAAAAATAAACATTTTGATTAGCTTTAAAAAAAAAAATATTTGCAAATTAGCAAATTATATATATTGTATATTATTGTAAATTTTAAGTATGCATAAAAAAAGAACTATAATTTGTGAAAAACCTTTATATTAACCCAAACAATCTTGGAAAATGTAATCCTAATTAAAATTCACAAGAAAAAAAAGGCAAATAATTGAACTATCGAAAATATTTTAATTTTTTTTTAAGACCCTCACATAAAATAAGTCTTTCCAATATTGAAAATATTTGATTCATATGTGGTAGCATTCAGCCCTGATAGCTTAAATACTTGGATATTTTGAAGTAGAATAATAGATCCCGTCGTCCTTGACACAATAAGGTTCAACTATACTAGACAAATTTCTAAAGAATTGTCGAATTATTTATAATATTGTTTTTAAAAAATTAAATAATTTGTGTTTTTTTTCCATTTAACAGTCTGTAGTAACCAATGGCAGTGTATCATTACCACCATTTGATGTCCGTCCGTCTGTTCTTGAGTTAATGAAAGGAGAAAGTGGTGTACTTGAGGTTGTCTTCAGTCCTAAGGTCATTAAACATTTCTCACAGGAAATGACATTAGTCTGTGATAATTGTAATGTTAGACATTTCCTGTTACAAGGTAAGCAATAACATAGCAAACATGTCCTTTATGCTAAAAAGCCTAATGGCAAGCATTACAACAAACTAGCAATACTTTCTTCAGCCATTTTACCATTCAAATTAAGTTGCAGCAACCACAATTATGCAAATTTGACTTTTCTGCAAACTTGCTGCTGGTTTGCCAGATTTTTACTATATACATACAAATTAAGACACTTCTTTACAAATAATACATAAAATTTGTTCATGCCACAATATAGCTGAAATATTGACAAAGTTAGCATTAAACACCAATCAATCAATCAATCAATACACACAAATTTTTGTTAAGATATCCAAACTGGTTAATAATCAAATATATTGTATAGCAGAAGGCAAAATGAAACAAAATATATTTTGGAATAATTAAATGAGACACAATTGTTTTTACCAGATTCTCAGTCACTGGTATGATTCAGGTGTATTAGCTGTCATTACAGGTATATTTATTTGAAGTCCTTGATATATAAGATTGTGAATGTTCATTGCATGATTCAGTAGACAAGAATTACAACAAAAGATATCATTTAGTCTCCAAATTAAGGAAATTCAAGGTTCCTCTTGAACAATTTTTATGACAGCAAATATGTTTTATTTACACATGTATACAACATCCATTATTCAAATTTAAATTATTAAGAGGATTGAATTGAACCTCTTTTAAGAGGTCACCTGTTTTATAAGGCCATATTTTCTTTGTCCCAAAGGTGACCTCTTAATACAGGTTTGACTGTATATACAAAGTATATGAAGTGACTATAGCAGGGGATCCACAAATTTACGTGCCCGCAAAAATATTAATTTTTTCAAACCATGAAAATTGTTATTCACAAATTAATATGAATTCATAGTACATGTTGATATTTAACAGCATGTAATGTTTATATATTGTTTATATTATAGGTGAGGCACAGAAGGCAGGAGTGGAACTAGTATCAGTAGAAAGAGGGACATCTGACCCCCTCCCTGGAGAAATGACGGACAATACAGCACAACATCTTATCAGATTTGATGATCTTAATCCGTTTACATATACAGACAGAGCCATCATCATCAAAAATCCAACGTAATTTTTATTTTTTATTTTTTTTTGTATGCAGCAAAACCTGTCTAAGGCAAAAACTTGTTCAACAATATATCATGGCGGTCAGTTTTATTGGTGGGGGAAACCGGAGTATCCGGAGAAAACCACCGACCTGCCGTAAGTTGCTGACAAACTTGATCACATAATGGTGGGATTCGAACTCACAATGTTAGTGGTGATAGGCAAATCCTTGATAAACATAGTCGTTGACAAGTTCAGCACCAAATGGACTACTCATCATATCTCAATATAGCTATATGAAATCTATTTTCCAAAATCAAATCAAAATAAAATTTTACTTCTCATCACTTTACAATATTGCTGTGAGAAGTCCATTCTCTTAAAACAAATCAACACTAGTATATTTTTTTGTGTTAGAAATAAATAGGTTTGATCGATCATGTTTTGTAGATAATATGTATTACAGTCAAGCCTGTATTAAGAGGTCACCTTTGGGGCAAAGAAAAAGTGGCCTTTTAAGACAGGTGACCTCTTAAAAGAGGTTCAATTGATATGAAATTTTCTATGAAAGCACAAGAAAAAAATGACCTTTTAATACAGCCAGGTGACTGCTTAAGGGGGTACCATACACTACAGGGAGATAACTCTTTAAAATCAGTTGAATGTTTTGATCATATGATGTTTGTATGCAGATTTCAAGCATCTCGGTGATCAAAACCATAGAGAGAAAAGCTGCTATGTGGCTAGTGAATTTATAGCTCTGAGTCTGTTGGTTGGAATTTGTTAAAATTTTGATGTTTATTACAGTGGATATATTCAAACACACTACCAAAAAAATAAGAAAATTAAACGAGCAGATCAAATTTTACCTGAAGTGCATGGTACCACCTTAATAGAGATGATGGCATGTGCAGGTTTGACTGTATTTTTACTTACAAGATATACATATCAACTTTGTAGGAATGTAACCCTACCTTTCCAATGGAGCATCTATAAACCAGACATGTCTGAGCCTGAGGAACCGGAGGGTAAGAAGAAAGACAAGGTACCAGATGTGGACTCAGTCTTCAGTGTACATCCACCTAATGGCACACTGCCACCTGCTGCAGAGATGGAATTCAAAATCACCTTTGCTCCTCCAGTTGTAAGTTGTTGAAAGTTGTTAGTTTGGTTCTCATCTGTGTTGAAATAACGATGCAACACAGTCCTGTAGCCAGAATTTTTCATGGGGGAGTTCGATAGATTCGCAAAATGTGTTGGTTTTCCACCCACAGGTAAAAATATGGACCTAAATAGTCATAATTCAATTGAAAATCTGATTTTAATAGTCATAGTTCAACCATTATCTCAACATTCATAGTCAAAGTCTTTCTTAGTTTTCAAGGGTGGGGTTCATTATACGCCCCCTTCTTATGGGTGTGTGATGCACTTTAATGTGATAAAGTTTATCAGTGATGTGTATTTGGTTGATCACTTTTTTCCAGATACTATGATTTTTCGCACCAATATTACTGACATTCTCAATATAACAAAATACTGTTGAATTTTGTAAGCCTCAATAACATTATTATCCCTTATAAATTTTCAAGCATGTGCATATATGTTATTTGTAAAATTCTCATTAGTATTCATGTACACGTGAATTAAAAGTCACTTTCTCCTCAATTTAGTGTTTGACAGGAATTTTTCATTTCTTGAAAGTAAAAAAAAAATGTTAAGTTGCCCTGATTTAATAAAACTAAAAGATTGCATTGAAGTAAATCATGCAGAAATTGGTTTTATTGGTCATATTTGAATCACAATCTTGTTGTAGGTATAAATTCTAGGCATCTAAAATGACTGGACTCCTTTCAATGTATAGCACTGATATTTGAAATAATTAAAGTTCATCTCATCCAATTATTTAAAAGCCTGTTTTTGTTTCCAACTTACAAAGCTTCCTACATTTTTTGTAGGTAAATAAGTTCCATAGCGTTCTACATATATGCATCTAACATGACTGGACGTCTTTCAATTTCTAGCACTGATATTTGAAATAATTAAAGTTCTTCTCATCCAATTCTTTAAAATCCTGTTTTTCTGTTTTTGTTTCCAACTTACAAAACTTCCTACATTTTTTTCGTAGATGAATGAGTTCCATAGCGTTCTACATATGCAGTTGCAGCAAGTTCCTCCATTTAGTGAAGGAGGTTCTGCGAAATCATCCAGGGGAGCTAACTCAGAACCTGGTGATGAAGATGATGATGATAATGTGTCAGAAATTTTCCTTAATAGTGACGGTAGGTAATCCAATGCTTAGGTTTAATGATTAATGTTCTATACATTTTGACAGGTCGTCATGGCTACGATCATGTGGTAGTTGGATTTACATCTAAGTATGCAAGGAGTTCCTATCACCATTATAGTTGAAAACCATATTGAGTGCTTGCCTCGAGTGCTGTATATCATGGGTTCGAACCCCAGTCGAGTCAAACCAAAGACTATGAAATAGGTATTTGCTGCTTCTCCACTGAGCATACAGCATTGAGGAGTAAAGATAAAGACTGGTTGAACCAGAATCAAGATAAGTTAAGGCTTTTATAAATTAATGACTAGATTCCCCCATTATATGTCTACAGAGAATTTGTCAAGTAAACTTTTGTTCATTAGACTTACACATAGCTCAGAAAAATACGATTAAATAAAGTTTTTAACTTTTTGTGTATATTTTTTATAGGTATATTTTTTGTCTTTCAGTTAAAGAGAGCAGAGATTACACAGCTTTAGAAGTAGAAGTACATTTTTTATCAGTATATTTTGCCTTTCAGTTAAGGAGAGCAGAGATTACACAGCTTTAGGAAGTAGAAGTACATTTTTTATCAGTATATTTTGCCTTTCAGTTAAGGAGAGAAGAGATTACACAGCTTTAGAAGTAGAAGTAAATTTTTTATCAGTATATTTTATCTTTCAGTTAAAGAGAGCAGAGACTACACAGCTTTAGAAGTAGAAGTTAAAGGAAGCAGCATTCCTCTAAATGTCGTCCTACATCCCTATGCTATATACATACCTGGTCAAAACTTGGTCGGAACTACTATCAAGAAATTATTTGCTGTAAGTTGATTCATATTGCTAGTGTCTATCTTTTGTTAGCTCAACTTGCCAAAGGCAATGTGAGATTTTGTCATCACTTGTCGACTGTCGTCTGTTTCTGATTGGTTGATTTCTAAAAAAAGGTTCTCCTCTGAAACCGGGTAGCTGAATTAACCAAAATTTTGGAGCAAACACCTATGGAAGGTTCTGTATAAAGTTTCCTCAAAACAGAATGAAAGGTGAGCAACACAGGCTCTAGTTTCTATCAGATTAAAATCAGCTGTTATAATACACTACACTCCCCTCTAACATCTGACTGAACTTGATTAGAGGTCATATTCAGATAAACTCATGATCATTAAAATATCTCTGGCAAAATAGTAACAGCGCCTTTCGAGCTGTTTTTTTTTATCGCATCATAAATGTACAGCTCTGTGATTGGTTGATTTTTTCTCTTTATATTTTTGAATTACTGCGTTGATTTATTTTCAATATTTGAAATGTAAGAGCAGTCATAGTATAAGTATTTAGTATGATATTAAGCTTTAAAGTGATGTAATTTAACAGTGCCATCTTATAATTTAAAGGAAAGGATAATGCTTTGAATTTCGCTCTGCATCTCACAATCACAAGACTGGAATGTACCGGTAGTTTTTTTCCTAGGCTATTTTAGCATGGTGTAGCATCATTTCTTCCCAGGGGCCGTCGTGGCCGTGATCGTATGGTAGTTGGATTTACAACTACCTATGCAATCGGTGTCTATCACCACTGATGATGTGGGTTCGACTCCCGCTCAGGATGAGGTGTACAACATTATGTGATAAAGTTTGTTAGAGACTTGCGGCAGGTTGGTGGTTTTCTCCGGGTACTCCGTTTTCCTCCACCAATAAAACTGACCGCCACGATATAGCTGAAATATTGTTGAAAGTGGAGCTAAACTTGCCTAAACACCATAAAACAAACAAGCAAAAATAGTATTTTTCTTAGCTTATTTTAGCATGGTAGCACAATGGAAGTGTTTATGTCTTTGTCTAATTTATGAAATGATAACTTTATTTTATCTTGAAAGCACTTCTATTATTATTTTAATAGAGGGTTAGGGTTATGGTGTTTAACGCCACTTTCAACAATATTTCAGTTATATTGTGGCTGTTATTTTAATAGTAAAATAACAGTATTGAATCAATATAAATAGTTTTAACATTGATAATATCTGACAATAAATAAACAATGCCCTCAGACCTTCATATATGTTGTCCTTTGAATTCATATAATGACGCATAGGTCCGATTGCACAAGTACCATGCCTTATTGAATCTCTGGTGAAAACAGTAGAATGTATATTGTGTTTACATGTTATTTATTTAAATGTTAGTGATGCTATTTTTTTTATATTTTGTAGATGGCCAATCACAGTAGATCTACAATAACATTTACCTGGCAACCTTGTAACGATCAACACATTCTAGAAGTTGAACCTCCATTTGGTGAACTTGGTAAGCTTATTTACAGAGACAAGTGTTTTAAGTGAACACAGTTAGGAACAACTTGTTTGTATTGAATTTTAAGTTATAGTCAGTTGTAACAACAAGAAATTTAAATACTGTCAAACCTGTCTTATGTGATTACCTTCCAAGGGAACAGTGAAATTTGGTCACATAAGACAAGTGGTTGCTTAATGCAGGTTTAATTTATATGAAATGCACTGTGAAGGGAAATAAAAATTAAGGTCACATAATCCAAGTTATTGCTTAATAGGTATGGTCACTAAAGCAGGTTTGACTACTATGAATTCTGTAAATATTCATGAATACCAATTTTTATGGTTTGAGAAAAACTTGTATTTTCTTAGATTCGTAAATTTGTGGATTCACCGCTATAGTCTACATTTTTATATCATACATTCTTAATATCGAGGGGCCGTCGTGGCTGTGATCGTATGGTAGTTGGATTTACAACTGCCTATGCAATCAGTGCCTATCACCACTTATGTTGTGAATTCAAATCTTGATCAGGGTGAGATGTACAACATTATGTGATAAAGCTTGTCAGTGACTTGCGACAGGTCGGTGGTTTTCTCCGGGTCCTTTGGTTTCCTCCACCAATAAAACTGACCGTCATGATATAACTGAAATATTGTTGAAAGTGGGGTTAAACACCATCAAACTAACAAAACAAACTTAATTTTGTGGTTTGATAGTAACCATGAAATCCACGAGAATTAGAATATCATGAATAATAATGAACTCATATTATTGGGACTATTAGCTGTCACATTTACACAGTTTTCAAATGTTTTTTTCTTCATGTTTTAATCTTGTCTTGGAGTAATGCAGTTTGTTTCCTTTAAGAAAAATGATACGATGGGAACACCATTGTTTGGCGGACATTTAGGGGCATTTGATGCACTATCACATTTAATGTTATCCATACAATAACTAATGCTATAAGTAAAAACTTACCTTCAAGCGGCACAAAATGGCTTACATTCATCCCCCCTGGACTATGACTTTTATTTTTCCAATAAAGATCCAGGAATGGCTATGGACATGGAGATAAGTGTGACAGGATCAGAGCCAGGGAAGGTTAGCGAGACATTGTATTGTTACGTGATGAACCTAGACGAACCGTTACACCTTCATGTGGAAGCAGATTTTAAGGTACTCTTTGTATTCACTTGTTTTTTTTCAAGAGCTTGCAAGTTGCATTGCAGTTTTTTTTTTATTGTTTTTACATGATGCAGATGTTGTACAGGAGAGTAATTTTAATATTTAAAAGATTTCTTCAAATAAATAGAAAGAATTTATAAGTAATTTAGTATACAGTTAAACCTATCTAAACCGAACCTTCTTGAGACCGACTCTTGTGTTCGTAATAGACAGGTGTTGAGTTTATACAGGTTAAATTACAACTAAGATTCCCTACGTTAGGATTTTATTTAAAAGTTGAGTTTAAATTATACAGGTTTCTGGTTTATTCAGGATTCACTATAAACGGGTTTCATTGTTTTGTTATCGTAATGGAATATAACAAAAGATATGTTCTGATGTAGACAATATAGTATTCAACAAACATTTTCTATGATAAATTTTGTTGCATTGCAAATCAAATACTATTGAAGCAAAAATATTATTATAATTTTTATTATTTGGATGGATAGTGCAAATTTTTATAGACGTTGTCCTCGGCTCATGTTTTGATGGCATATGAATCCTATGATTGTCTGCTCTTTAGAAAATTTGTTCTTAGATGGATTCTAACCAAATTTATATGAAATCTTTACTTCAATAATATCTTAGTTATGTTCAGAATACTTTTTTGGGGTAAAATCCATGTTTTTAATCAAAAACTGTGAATTTTGAGAATTGTTGTGTTTGTGTGCTCTAACAAATTAATTTAAAATGATTTTTTTTAATAATTATACCCCTGCTCCCCGTAGGGGGAGGGAGTATACTGTTTTACCTCTGTCCGTCTGTCCGTCCAAGATATTTTTCGTCGCATTTTTCTCAGTAACTGTTGATGGCAGAAATCTGATATTTGGACACAAGCATCATATAGGTATACCATATTGTGGGTAGCGTTTTTGGACCCATCAGATTCCTACTTCCTGTTTGCCGACTTAGTTGGTCTTTATACACATTGAACATATATGCACATTTTTCGTCACATTTTTCTCAGCAACTATTGATGACAGAGATCTGATATTTGGTCACAAGCTTCATATAGGTACCCCATATTGTGGGAAGTGTTTTTGAACCCATCGGATTCCTACTTCCTGTTTGCCGACTTTGTTGATTTTTATATTTATTGAACATATATGCTCATTTTTCGTCGCATTTTTCTCAGCAACTATTGATGGCAGAAATCTGATATTTGGTCACAAGCTTCATATAGGTACCCCATATCATGGGAAGCGTTTTTTGACCCGTCAGATTCCTACTTCCTGTTTGCCAAAGAGCGGGGGTATCATAGTTGAGCATTAGCTCACAGTTCATCTTGTTTAATGGAAATTTTAAACTTGCTACGACCTCTGCTCTACAATAACGTTGATTTATTCTTCTTACATTTTTAGGGTCCAGAGTTAAAAATAGATGATCCAGATATAAATTATGGACTGGTCAGACTGGGACAGAGCATTACAAAGGAAATAACATTGTCTAATATGTCACAGATTATAACTAAATGGTCCATACAAGACAGTCCAGTGTTTTCTTCATCAGAAGATCCTATGGTAGGTTTATAGGACTAAGCATTTCTCAACCCGGTCAAATAAAGGTCACATTTTAAGTGTACAGAACTAATTCAAGATGTTTCTGTCAAAAGAAGTTAACACTCTGCTATATATATTTAACTTAGGTAGTTGTTTGTTTATTTGATGTTGTTTAACGCCACTTTCAACAATATTTTAGTTATATTGTGGCTGTCAGTTTTATTGGTGGAGAAAACCGGAGGACCTGGAGAAAACCATCGACCTCTCACAAGTCACTGACAAACTTCTATCACATAATGTTGTACACCTCGCCCTGATCGGGGTTCAAACTCACAACATCAGTGGTGATGGGCACTGATTGCATAGGTAGTTGTAAAAAATCCAACTACCATACGATCACGGCCATGACAGCCCCTGGTAAGTTTATAGGACTAAACATTTCTCAACTCGGTCAAAATAAAGATCCCATTTTAAGTGTGCAGGACTAACTCAGATGTTTCTGTCAAAAGAAGCAAACACACTCTTTGTATATTAAACTTAGGTGTTTCATGAATATTTATGTAAAGAAAGTTTAAGCTGTGATGGTCAACAATTCCAGCAATATCAACTAAATGAACAATGAGCACAAAAATGGGCATGACAGATAGTGTTAAAATTCCAGTTCCTGGCTTGGGACAGTTACAAAAATGTGGCTGAGTGAAGCCGGGAACCCAACCAATGTTTTCTATTGGTAAGACTGGCCCAAATGTCTAACAAAACTAAGAAATTTCCCTTGACAAAGGTCTTGTTGGTTGAATATTTGGATCATTCTGACTTTTTTGTTTTATGCATTCGTCGTTTTAATCATTTTGATATTTTTTTTTAGCTGTGGCTTAACAAATGATATTCAATGTGTTTTTATCTTACATATTTTTAGCCATCTCCTGACATACCATTATGTTTTGTTATTACACAATTTAAAAATAATTTGTTTTTTGTTTGTTTTTTGTTTGTTGTCTGTACAGTATAAGTTTAAATTTATCATTTTTCTATATTGTGTAGTATAGATATTAAACATTGATTAGATAATGGGTCAAAATGCTGTGAATTTAAGCATGTCTGTTTTTAATATAAAGGTCAGTTTTCTTTTGGTTAAATACCACTTAAATGTGAAGTGTGAATTTGAATAAAAAATAATAATGAAATATCAAACCACAAAATTCAAGTGCCAACTAACATCTCATATTTTATCAATACACAAAAACTAGTTCAGTTGAAAATAGAGTATTAATCCACAGTATGATTTTTTTCATGTAGTTCCACATAATATTTTAAATATGATACCTGTATTAAATTGTATTGATACATAGGGATCAACTCAAAAGTCCTAACATTAGCAACATTTTAAATTTCTAACTCTTGAGATGATCCCTTTTTTCCTGCTCTAGAGTTATTTCCCTTGATTTGCTGAAAAATATTAATTTCTCAGGTTTTATAAACATCAACATTTTAAATTTCTAACAATAAAAATGGTCTTTGTATGCTGTTAGTGATTTTCCTTTAAACCATCCACCGCAGAGATAAACTCTTTGAGATGATCCCATTTTTCCACCTGGAGTAATGCCCCTTGATTTGCTGTAAAATACTAATTTCTCAGCTTTTATAAACATTAACAGTTTAAATTTCTAACAATAAATATGGTCCTTGTATGCTGTTCGCGAGTTTACTTTGTGTAAAACCATCCACCGCAGAGATAAACTCTTGAGATGATCCCTTTTTTCTTGCTCTGAAGTTATGTCCCTTGATTTGCAGAAAATACTAATTTCTTAGGTTTTAAATTTCTAACAACAAAGATGATCTTTGTTTTTTTTAGTTTAAACATATTTTTATTTGCTAAATATAACAAATAGGGATCGGACACAAGTTTTTCCAACTTATGAAGTCTTCTCCCGAATACAATAATTTACAATATGATCTTTGTAGGCTGTTAGTGAGTTTACTTTTACGCCATCCAGTGGAGAGATACAACCATTAGGACAGACCACAGTATCCATTAAATTCACACCGACTTCTGTCAAGTCAATCAAGCGAGTCTTTGAAGTTTCTGTAGAAGATGGGAGCGAATGGTATGATATTGTAAAGAATTTCAGAGAGATCAGTAGTAATTCACAGCACTGCATGTGTATTTTTTTTTTAACTTGTATTCTGCTTTGGTGTTCACATCCAAAACAATTGAAAAAATATGTTTAAATACCAAACAAAAAAATTGGGTTCCAATCTACATTTTTATGCATGTGGGTTTGTGTTATGGTGTTTAACGCCATTTAAACAATATTTCATTTAAATCATGACAGTTATGCATGTGGGAAAATATGTGTATACAAAGTGTGTGAATATTTTTGTTTGTTTTTGTATCTAATTATTAGAAATGGTAATGAAAAAGGTGCATGGGAATAACACATATTGTTTTTTTTGCAGAAATTGTATGCAAAATATACTAGTAAATGACATGTTTTGGGCATAAAATACAAGATAGATATTTAAAGCAAACTGTCTAACACAAATAGTTCCCTCTTTATGGATCTTTCTTTTATTCTCAAATATTTATGTGTTACCTCCCTTTGAAAAAAGTACACTCAATTGTTTGTTTGTTTGATGGTATTTAACGCCACTTTCAACAATAGTTCAGTTATATCGTGGCGGTCAGTTTTATTGGTGGAAGAAACTGGAGGACCCGGAAAAAACCACTGACCTGTCACAAGTCACTGACAAGCTTTATCAAATAATGTTGTACACCTCGCCCTGATCGAGATTCGAACTCACAACATCAGTGGTGATAGGCACTGATTACATAGGTAGTTGTTAATCCAACTACCATGCGATCAAGACCTATTACATTCAAAGTTTCTCAAAACAGGAATAATAACAGAAAAAGTATGAGAATTTCAAATGAAAATCAAAACTATATATTCAATAAAGTTATTCATAAAAAAGAACTAATGACATTATCTGTCATAGATTATTGATAAGAATTATATGAAGAATCGCACAACACAGAAATAAAATATTTGTGTTTGTGCAATGGTGTGTAAGTTGAGGATGGTTTTTTTTATGTATGCGGAAATCTCTACATTTAATGTTTGTTTGAATGGCAAATCTTGGTATTCTGGATGGAAAAGCTGCTGAAAGGGGAAGCAACTCTTGATAAAAGAAAGATTAGCAAAGTAGGGAATTGAAACCTGTAAGAATATTATATTTGATCATTTCATTTGTTCCATTACAGCAACATATCTGCCTTTGGAGAGGTACAGTCTCCTATGGTTTGTTTGTCATCATGTGAAATATGTATGGAGGATGTATACAAACAAGTACCAGTTCGGTACCAGGCTGTATTAGTAAACCAGACATTACTGGCTACTGAGTTTAAATGGGGAGAGGTAAGAACCAGTTAGGTACCAGGCTGTATTTGTCAAATGAAACCAGACTTTACTGGTTATGTTTCTATGGGTCGCTTGTCCAACGAAATGTTGGAATTATGAATAAGTCACAGATGAAACAATTTTTAAAATTATCTTTACTTTTTTTATTAATTATGGAAGAAATTCATACTTCCTTTCATCCAAAAGAACAGATTTGAATTTCTCACTTTTGAGACAGACCAGTTCCTATTTTTAGCGATGTGAGATTTTCTTATCTTGCACTAGTGCAAGACAAAAAATCATGAGCGTTTTACCGGCAAATGCATGCTGTGCAGTTTATGTAAAGAAAGAAATTATCTCCCTTTGACTAAATTCAAATATTTTTTTTACAGGTATTTATCGCTTGTTGTAGTAACATTTATAATATATTTATTAAATACATTGTATTTTATTATGAAATACATTTAAAATACTGCCAAGACATGGATGCATATGGATAAATCGAATATTTACTTTAGCAATGGAAAAAAATAAAAGCGAGAAAACGCTCGATGGAATGTAAACAAAACAATTAGGTGTTTAGTGAGAAATAAAATCAAACACCGGAAAAAGTACAAGATAGGGAAATCTCCGACACCCTTGGGTAAGATTTCAATCGTTCTCTAACTCGGGTGTCGGAGATTTCCCTATCTTGTACTCCCCCCGGTGTTAGATTCTATATATCTATCAATCATTTGTGAAATTTATTATCTTTTACCTTTATTCTGCTATGCTCCACTCGAGTTAAGATGGAATTTTCCACACTGGTGAAAAATATATCTCAATTTCCGAATGTAAATAACTGCATCTCCTTTTTCTCGGTTTTTTTTCAAGAGTTGTCTTTCTTTTGTAGGTACCTTGTATTTTGATATAATTTCAATCAGTAAAATTATGTAAATATGCATTTTTTATGAGAAAAAAAAAAGGAATACCTCTTTAAGATAACGAAGAAATTCAAAGTATCAGTAAATAAATGTGGAATTGAAATAAGACTGAAAAACATTAAACATTAAATTTCTGTACACGCTATATAGAAATACTTACCAAAAAGGGACATAACTCTAACATGAATTATACAAGGACAAAATTCCTTCATCCTTTATAACATCCTATGAAAGAGCCTATTTATTCTTACACTTTTGGTGGCCATCGTGGTCGTGATCGTATGGTAGTTGGATTTACAACGACCTATGCAATATGCAATCAGTACCTATCACCACTAACGTTGTGAATTCGAATCCCACTCAGACAATACAATATCATGGGATAAACTTTGTCAGGTCAGTGGTTTTCTCCGGGTACGTCGGTTTCTTCCACCAATTAAACTGACTGCCACGATATAACTGAAATTTTGTTGAAAGTGGCGATAAACACAATAACCAAACCAAATCTCACACTTTTGTTAATTCTGTTTTAGATATTTCATGGGTTTTTTTTCAGATTGAAGGTGAACACGCTAAGGATTGTAGTATAGAACTTGATCCTGTCAAAGGCTTTATACACCCTAGAGAGGAAAAATCTATCACAATCAATTTTGTGGCCGATAGAAGTGTAAGTTTTATTTATTATTTGAAATTAACATTTAGATAAGAATGAATCTGTAATGTTTGCTTTCAACTTGGATTACACCTGAATTTCAAATAGATATTCTTTCATATTTCACTGAAAAATGTCAAAATTAAAATACAGATTCATTTTCTTACTACAAAAATATTTTTGAGGATTTGCGACAGGTCAGGGTTTTCTCTGGGTCCTCCGGTTTCCTCCACCAATAAAACTGATCGCCATGATATAACTGAAATATTGTTGAAAGTGGTGTTAAGCACCATCAAACATCAAATATATTCATTTGTTTATTTGTTTGCTGTCCTTAATTATTTACTTTTCTCAAGGAATATTTTTGTTGACATTTTTATTTGGGGGGGGGGGGGGGATATATATTTTCATTTGGAATTATTGATATTTCATAATTCACAAAATGATTTTGTATTTTTAGGGTGAGTTTTCAGACCTAAGGATACCATGTTTTGTAGAAGGACTAAGTACCCCACTTTATCTTGGATTATTTGCTGATGTCAAGGGATTGTCTGCCTCATACAAAATGTCTACAGATGGTACAGACCAAGAGTAAGTCTTTGCATCTTCTGATCATACAGGCTATCAGCGTACATATACAATATACATATGCTGTCGGAAAATATATAATTTTATTTTTATGCGATTTAGAAACATGTAGAAAGACGAGCCTTTGGCGATCTTTTCTGGTCTTTTTTACAGCGAGTTTACTTGGATAACTCAATGTAAAAATGAAGCTGAATTGATTCTGCATAATTAAAAAAAAAACTGCTGGACTACCTCTCTTATAAGGTTTCTTTTTCTTTGTCTTATAGAGGCCTGGGTGGCTCAATGAGTTAGGTCATTGGATCTAACAACTCATACAACCCTATCACCAATACGGCGTGGGTTCGTGCCCAGCTTTGTAAATTACAAAAATGGGTGCACTCGACTCGCAGCCGCAAGTGATGAAGTTTACCAGTTGCTTGCCCATGGTCGGTGGTTCTCTCCGGGTACTCCGGCTTCCTCCACCACTAAAACTGGTCACCATGATATAGCTGAAATATTGCTGAAAGTGGCATTAAACACCAAAATTCAAATTCTTTGTCTTATAAGAGGAGGACTACTATTATCACCCAAGCTATTAAAATAATTTTCTGAGAAAAAAAGGTGTGTACCATACACAAAAAAAAATTACGGTAATATAAAGGAATGAGAAGTTTTAGAGATCTATATATAACTAAAGCTCTCTGGTTTGCAAGCAAAGTACAATTTTCTGAAGTAAAGAATGACTAATAAGTTTTTAATTTTACTAATTTTATTATTTTCAGAGTGGCAGACAAGCTGGACTTTGGAGAATCTTTGATAGGATCTACTCCTAAATTGTTTCTACATGTCCGTAATGAGTCTGCTATCTCAGCTCACTACAGCATCAGTGCAGACTACTTCATTGCTAAACCACCAACGCCACCTACAGATAAAACTAGTAGAAGGTTAGATAACTCTAGATTTGGATTATATTACATGTACCAGTATATGCTGTTGTAGGTGTATTACCACTAAACATGGGTACCAGTCGAAAAGAACGTATGGGAAAGTAGTACGTAAACAGAAAATGGATTCCTACATTGTTGGATAAAAAATAAACCCTATTAGATACTGCAAAATACTGAATGTCAGCAGAAACCTACACATTTTAGGATAATTTTAAGCCCATATTTGATGTCCTTGTGGTTTTAAATAAAAAAATTATTGCATTGGAAAGAAACCACCTGAATTTGTGTTAAATCGAAAGTGAAAGTAGGATTTTTGACGGTAGACATCTTCAGACTGTCTGTTTTTTCTTATATGCCATTAAATGTATGTTGATTTTCGGAGTTAAGCTTCCTATTAGGTACCCCTTCCATGAGATATGAGTGTCACTTAGATTAAACTTAAGGTGAATCCTGTATGAAATTTCAAAAAGATGTTATTTAACATAGAAGGCTAGGGAGAATTCTTTAGTGGTATTACACCTGTATATATACATATGTGTATGAATTTATGAGAATAAAAAAGTTTATTTCATCGATTGGATTTGAAAATGTGTCTATTATTTCCCAGTAATTGTAAATAAAATGTTTTTATTATTTTGCAGTAATTGTAAATAAACTATTTCCATTATTTTGCAGTAATTGTGAATAAAATGTTTCTATTATTTCCCATAATTTTTAAATAAAATGTTTCTATTATTTTGCAGTAATTGTAAATCAAATGTTTTTATTATTTCCCAGTAATTGTAAATAAAATGTTTCTATTATTTCCCAGTAATTGTAAATAAAATGTTTCTATTATTTCCCAGAATTTTAGAATAAAATGTTTCTATTATTTTGCAGTAATTGTAAATCAACTATTTTCATTATTTCCCAGTAATTGTGAATAAAATGTTTATATTATTTCCCAGTATTTGTAAATAAAATGTTTATATTATTTCACAGTAATTGTAAATAAAATGTTTCTATTATATATTAATTATTTCTCAGTAATTGTAAATAAAATGTTTATTATTATCCAGTAATTGTAAATAAAATGTTTCTATTATTTCCCAGTATTTGTAAATAAAATGTTTCTTTTATTTCCCAGTAATTGTAAATAAAATGTTTCTATTATTTCCCAGAAATTGTAAATAAAATGTTTCAATTATTTCCCAGTATTCGTAAATAATATATTTCTATTATTTCCCAGTAATTGTAAATAAAATGTTTATATTATTACCCGGTATTTGTAAATAAAATGTTTCTATTATTTCCCAGTAATTGTAAATAAAATGTTTATATTATTACCCAGTATTTGTAAATAAAATGTTTTTATTATTTCCCAGTAATTGTAAATAAAATGTTTTAATTATTTCCCAGTATTTGTAAATAAAATGTTTCTATTATTTCCCAGTAATTGTAAATAAAATGTTTTAATTATTTCCCAGTATTTGTAAATAAAATGTTTTAATTATTTCCCAGTATTTGTAAATAAAATGTTTCTATTATTTCCCAGTAATTGTAAATAAAATGTTTCTATTATTTCCCAGTAATTGTAAATAAAATGTTTCTATTATTTCCCAGTAATTGTAAATAAAATGTTTCTATTATTTCCCCGTAATTGTAAATACAGAGACATGCAATAAGTTTTCGTTATGTAATTATTTATCCTGTATGCTTCATTTCAAATCACAATTTGTCCAAATATTATGCTGAAATTATAGGATAAAACTACATTAAAATTCTGTTTTTATTGATAATTTTTTTTTTATCAAAATTGACCAGGAATTGGCTAAGGAATAATCTTTTGATAAATTGTGGTTTTAAATGGTTTGTTTGGTTTATGGTGTTTAACGCCACTTTCAACAATATTTCAGTTATATCGTGGTGGTCAGTTTTATTGGTGGAGGAAACCATAGTGCCCGTAAAAAACCACTGACCTGCCGCAAGTCACTGACAAACTTTATCACACAATGTTGTATCGCCTGAACTGGATTCGAACTCACAACGTTAGTGGTGATAGGTCCTGATTGCTCAGGTATTTGTAAATCCAACTACCATATGATCACGACCAAGAGGGTCCCTTGATTGTAAATGAAATATAAAGTAAAGAAAATTCTGTAACAAATACTGACCTGGCATTTGAATGAAGTAAAACTTACTGTAATTAAAAGTTTATCATCATGTACATGATTTTGTCTCTTTTTATTTTCAGTACCAGAAAATCTTTGTTGAACAAAACACCAAATTTAGCAGACCCAATGAGTAAAACTTCGTCTAAGGCTAAAACAGGTATGTGTACTTATAAAAAGAAAGTTTAAACAGTAGTGGTCATCAATTCCACCAATATCAACAAAACAAAAACAAACCCCCTCTCATTTTATCTGAATTAATTCTAAAATCATCCAATCAGAAGACATTAAACATTGTTTGAATGCTGGTGCATTTTAAGATTTTTAGATAGAACTAAAGATTACTTCTTTTTATCCCATTTCGCTCAAAAAAATATTATGGTTATCAATATATTTCACAGATAGCTATGATAAGCTATTCAATTCAGCCTTTTGCAATCAATAAGAAATTAGAACTGTATGAACTTTTATTCATAGCATCATCGATTAACGTTAGGTGTGAAACTAGGTAGATAGTTATCCCCTCGCCAACGAAGTTGCGAAGGGATATAGTAACGCTACTGTCCGTCCTTCCGTCCGTCCGTCCTTCCGTAACATCCTTGTGAACACTCTAGGATTAACATCCTTCAATGGATTTTGACCAAACTTGGAACATATTTAGTCCTTATGAGAATCTGGAACCCTATTGATTTTCAAGGTCATAGGTCAAAGGTCAAGGTCACTGGGTCAAATTTTTACTGCATAACATCCTTGTGAACACTCTAGAATCAACATCTTTCAATGGATTTTGACTAAACTTGGTACATACTTAGTCCTTAGGAGAGTCTGGAACCCTATTGATTTTCAAGGTCACCGGGTCAAATGTTTACCGCATAACATCCTTGTGAACACTCTAGAATCAAGATCCTTCAGTGGATTTTGACCAAACTTGGTACATACTTAGTCCTTAGGGGAGTCTGGAACCCTATTGATTTTCAAGGTCATAGGTCAAAGGTCAAGGTCACAGGGTCTAATTTTTATGCGAGGGGATACGCCATGCGTTGCGTTGCCCTTCATTTTGTAAAGGGCCGTCGTGGCCGTAATCGTATGGTAGTTGGATTTACAACTATCTATGCAATCAGTGCCTATCACCACTGATATTGTGAGTTCGAATCTCGATCAGGACAAGCTGTATAACATTATGTGTTAAAGTTTGTCAGTGACTTACGACAGGTCAGTGGTTTTCTCCAGTTTCCTCCACCAATAAAACTGACCGTCACGATATAGCTGAAAATATTGTTGAAAGTGGCATTAAACACCATCAAACAAACAAACAAACATTTTGTAAATATCAACTGGTACCCCAAAACAATGCCACCTAGTGATAATTGACGATGCTACTGTAGGCTGTGTTAGCTTGTTAGAAGTGGAATGACAGACCAATATCAAAATTTCAAGATAGGCTCTAAAAGGAAGATCAATTAATATTGCTGATATTTCAGATTTATGCCAGGCCATGTTAATGCAGGGATTAGGAGCAGCTTTTGTGGCTCTCCCAGCCACAGGTACATTACAGCCTTTTGGAGAGGAAATGATTGAGATAACAGCATACAGTGATATGTGGGGATCATACACTGATGAAATCAACATTAAAGTTAGTGTTTAATTTTTATTTATCTATTTTTTAATCTTGCTATAAATATTTCTGGGAACCGTCGAGGCTGTGATTGTATGTTAGTTGGATTTACAACTACCTGTGCAATCAGTGCCTATCACCTCTGATGTTGTGAGTTTGATTCTCGATCAGGGTGAGGTGTACAACATTATGTGATAAAGTTTGTCAGTGACTTGCGGCAGGTCAGTGGTTTTCTCCGGATACTCCGGTTTCCTCCATCAATAAAACTGACCTCCACGATATAACTGAAATATTGTTGAAAGTGGCATTAAACACCATCAAACATACAAACAAACAATCTGTTAAAATAACTTACTGACATCATGATTGTGCAAAAATATTTTTCACTCTGCATTTTAACAACAATCATAGGATTACTTTATTTGATTTTAATATTTTAATTGTTCAGTGTTTAAATAAGAAGATGCAAGTGCTTCATAAAAATATGTATTGAAATAAATACTTAACTTTGACTTTGAGTAGATAAGATTAAAACACAATTATCAGGATAAGAAAGTTAAAATGATTTTTGATTTGAATCTATGAGTTTATCTCCCCTATATAAAGAAATGTTATAAAAAATGTACTCGTTATTAGTGGTTCTTGTTCACTTGTGTTTTTTTTTTTATCGTATGGTAGTTGGATTTGTGACTATCTATGCAATCAGTGCCTATCACCACTAACGTGAGTTCGAATCCCGCTCATGCGAGGTGTACTCGATACAACATTATGTGATAAAGTTTGTCAGTGACTTGCAGCAGGTCGGTGGTTTTCTCCGGGTCCTCTGATTTCCTCCACCAATAAAACTGACTGCCACGATATAACTGAAAATGTTTTTGAAAGTGGAGTTAAACACCATTAACCTAAACCAAACCTATATATATATATATACTATCATTGATTTTCAAGAATAGATTTATCAGAGCAATCACATTGTTGCTTTGTAATAGATATTATTGTGTTTAAAAGTCAATGGGAAAAATCGTTGATAATTTTCATTGTAATTAAGATTCAAAAAAGGAAAAAACAAAGATTATTTTTTTAATTTATAATAATTCAGAATTTTTTTGCATATATAAAATTTAGAGAAATTAAATGGTTTTATTTATTACTGGTCATTAAATGGTTATTGTTTTGCTGCAGAAAGGTGACATTTACAATAATATAACAAAACATTTTACAGTATTACCACAGTTATCACATGACAAAGGTATTTGATTGTTGGTAACTGAGGGAAACGGTTGCCATGGATATATTGCCATTATATATATATTTGTACAAACATTTCATACATTGATTTAAGGAACAATTTTATTGCATTTGAATATTTGCCATTGACATTTGACACCTGGGATGATGTGGGGGGAGACTTCATTTCCTTGATAATATGGATTAACTTTTACCGATGCAATTATTACTTAGTGAGGTGTACTTGATCCAATTCTATGAGATAAAGTTTGTCAGTGACTTACGGCAGGTCTGTAGTTTTCTACAGACACTCATGTTTCCTCATCCAATTAAACTGAACTCAGCGATATAACTCAAATATTGTTGAAAATGACTTCAAACATTCATAATCACTTTGACAAATTGCTGAAAATGTGTTAGAGAAATTTAGTGAAACAGATATTTACAACAATAACAATTTTCATTGATGTTGGCAAATATTCAAATTCAATTGTAATGTTTCTTTTCTAATGCAACAAGTTAAGGGGTTTTTATTACTGCATTTACCTAGTGTAGTCTGTGATATAAAGGTTTTTTTTCCTAATGCCATAAGTAAAAGTTTTATTTTTTACGACATTTTTTCAAGTTATATAGTGTAGCCTGTGTCTGATTAGTTCCAACAGTAATTTATGCATGAAATCGTCCAATCAAATTTATGGGTTATATGCATCAAGTGTTGCATTAGAAATATGTCAACCATCATCACAATCTGATTAAAATAATATTTAAAAAATGCTATGCTCCATTAAACATCTGATCGAACTTGATTTAACCTTTAGCATGCAGGTGACCTTTAGATTAACAATGAAAACGCTTCTGTCAAATTTCTGTGAGTGGGTTAAGTTTAGGAAACAGCAATTGAGAATACCAAAGTTCATATGGATGAAAGATTAGATGGAGATGTATTTTAGATGTTGATAAATTTAGAATAACTGCAGATTCGAAGGTCGAGACAGACATTATCACTAGTATCACAGCAAGCCCGATAGGACAATAATGTACATCAAAACCTTCAATGCTGACGTTATTGTTTTTATTGGTAACGTGAGTTCAAACCCTGCTCTGGCGAGGTGTACTCGATACAACATTATGTGATAAAGTTTGTCAGTTACTAGCGATAGGTCGGTGGTTTTCTCCAGGTACTCCGGTTTCCTCCACCAATAAAACTGACCGCCACGATATAACTGAAATATTGTTGAGAGCACCATAAACCAAACCAAACTGATAATGTGTTTGATGTCACACTCACCAACAAATTTAGAAATCAGAGTCAACTCGTTGAGACTGACAATATCAGTCGTTGAGATCAAAGACAAAAACTTCAAAATTACCCATAAAGTATAGCAAATGTTATTTTAATTGAGATTGTCATCATCATACATTCATTGGTTTTAGGATGTTTGAAAATCACTGTGTGTATGTATTACATGTGTATTAAAATACAAATATGTGTGTTGTGTAATTATTGTAGTTATGGTTGAGGTTTTTTTTTTTTATTTAGTTTCCATGGGGAAAGCATAGGTGTATGATTAAGAGAAATACTAAAACTAGCCATGGATACTTACAATTATCAACATTAAAATATGAATAAAATTATTAGGGATAATTATAAAACTACAGTGGAACCTGTCTAATCCGACACACCAAGGGACCAGGGAAATGTGTCAGATTGTACAGGATGTCAGAACCTGTCTAATCCGACACACCAAGGGACCAGGGAAATGTGTCTGATTGTACAGGATGTCAGAACCTGTCTAATCCGACACACCAAGGGACCAGGGAAATGTGTCAGATTGTACAGGATGTCAGAACCTGTCTAATCCGACACACCAAGGGACCGGGGAAATGTGTCAGATTGTACAGGATGTCAGAACCTGTCTAATCTGACACACCAAGGGACCGGGGAAATGTGTCAGATTGTACAGGATGTCGGAATACTCAGGTTTTATTTTAATTAACGGAAATAGTGTGGGACTATAAATTTGTGTCGGATGTCACAGGATGTCTGAAAAGTCAGGTGTCGGATTACACAGGTTCTACATGTACATGATTTTCACACTATCTTTGATAAATGACTAAGATAAATGACTAAGATCATTTACCCATGATATATATATGCCATAATATAACTGAAGTATTGTTGAAAGTGGCGTTAAACACCATAACCATAACCTAAGATCATTTACAATTACCAATCAATCAATCAATCAATCAATCAATCAATCAATCAGAAACATAAACAATTCAGTTAAACCACTTTTATTGCCCCTTGGATTAAGTAATTCATTGATATAGGTGAAAAAGATTGTTATATCTTACCCAGTCTCCTCAGATTTTATCTCCTAGTGTTAGACTCTATATATTTTGAACTCAGAGAAGTGAAAATGAAATAAAGGTCCTGTTGTAGTACAGTAGTCCCTATCTTACTTGATACAAGATTATGTGATTAAGTCTGTCATAGACTTACATGAGGTCGGTTGTTTGCACCAGATACCCTGGTTTCCTTGACAACCACTATGATAAAAAACACATAACCCTCCTATTATTCATGAAATTAGATTTAAAATAATTCAAGAAATTTGTAAAAATGTGAAATTTTTTTCCCTGATTTTTTTGACTTGTGATTATTATATCTTAATTACATGTACATGTATGTGCTTCATGAACAGGACCCAGCATGAAGGTCCTGATTTTTATTGTTAATTTCTTGTTTTAACTGCTGATATTATATATTTATAGGTAGGAGACTTGGACACACACAGTATTCCAGTCTGTATGAATGTTATAGGATGCCCATTGAACTTCCAAATGACTGCAGCTAAACATGAACAGAAACCTGTCGTCAGGTAAATAAAGGGGGGGGGGGGGGGGGGGGGAATCTAGGTTTTATAAAGTTTCACTTTGAAATAAAAGTTATTGTTCAAAATTGATACTATCTATGATAGAGCAGAAAAAAATGCTCATTTGGCATTAAACAGCGATCACTCACTCAATCAAAGTTGATAGAATCACTAAAATGTCAGATGGTTGGTGCACTAGTCTCGAGTGTGGTGATAGAATCACCAAAATGTCAGATGATTGGTGCACTAGCCTCGAGTGTGGTGATAGAATCACCAAAATGTCAGATGGTTGGCACACTAGCCTTGAGTATGGTGATAGAATCACCAAAATGTCAGATGGTTGGCACACTAGCCTCGAGTGTGGTGATAAAATCACCAAAATGTCAGATGGTTGGCGCACTAGCCTCGAGTGTGGTGATAGAATCACCAAAATGTCAGATGGTTGGTGCACTAGCCTCGAGTGGTGATAGAATCACCAAAATGTCAGATGGTTGGCACACTAGCCTCGAGTGTGGTGATAGAATCACCAAAATGTCAGATGGTTGGTGCACTAGCCTCGAGTGTGGTGATAGAATCACCAAAATGTCAGATGGTTGGTGCACTAGCCTCGAGTGTGGTGATAGAATCACCAAAATGTCAGATGGTTGGCGCACTAGCCTCGAGTGTGGTGATAGAATCACCAAAATGTCAGATGGTTGGTGCACTAGCCTCGAGTGGTGATAGAATCACCAAAATGTCAGATGGTTGGCGCACTAGCCTCGAGTGTGGTGATAGAATCACCAAAATGTCAGATGGTTGGTGCACTAGCCTCGAGTGTGGTGATAGAATCACCAAAATGTCAGATGGTTGGTGCACTAGCCTCGAGTGGTGATAGAATCACCAAAATGTCAGATGGTTGGTGCACTAGCCTCGAGTGTGGTGATAGAATCACCAAAATGTCAGATGGTTGGTGCACTAGCCTCGAGTGTGGTGATAGAATCACCAAAATGTCAGATGGTTGGTGCACTAGCCTCGAGTGTGGTGATAGAATCACCAAAATGTCAGATGGTTGGCGCACTAGCCTCGAGTGTGGTGATAGAATCACCAAAATGTCAGATGGTTGGCACACTAGCCTCGAGTGTGGTGATAGAATCACCAAAATGTCAGATGGTTGGTGCACTAGCCTCGAGTGTGGTGATAGAATCACCAAAATGTCAGATGGTTGGCACACTAGCCTCGAGTGTGGTGATAGAATCACCAAAATGTCAGATGGTTGGCGCACTAGCCTTGAGTGTGGTGTGAATTGTAGAAGGTTCAATCCATTTTAAGGTCAAACCAAAGACTATAAATTTAATTTTTACTGTTTCTCTACTGAGCATGTATCAATGAGTAAGAGCAAGGTTGGCTCGGGAATCAGGATAATGCGACCGAGTGGGGCGACATGTCTATCTGCAGACTGTTGTTTCAATGAGCTAGCACTATAAAAATCAGGGTGCCATCATGGTCATGATCTTATTGTAGATGGATTTACTACCACTGTGCAATCAGTACCTTTCACCACTAAAGTTGTGAGTTCGAACCCTATTCGTGATGAGGTGTACTGGATACAACATTATGTGATAAAGTTTGTCAGTGACTTGCAACAGGTCGGTAGTTTTCTCCGGGTACTCCGGTTTCCTCCACCACGATATAACTGAAATATTGTTGAAAGTGGCATTAAACATCATAAACCTAGACCTATAAAAATCCAATCAAGCGTGTTGGTCTAATACAAAACAGATGTGATCATCATTTCTTAAAACAAATAACTCGCTCACTCCATGATTGAAAAATTGATCACTTGTTGTTAAAAATGATATTTGTGTAGATACTGAAGTTTTATTAAAAGTTAAACCATTTGAAAATTTATTTTATGCAGAAAAAATATTGAATATCTGTATATTTTTTCCATATATTATATATTTTTGTTGGTTGTCATAGAAACAATTTCTAACTTTTATCATATAATCAAACTGATATAAAAAAAAATATTTTATTTAATTGTAATTTTCCAAACAGGTATTTTACCAGGTAAAAATTAATAGAGATCAAATGTTATGAATTATTTTGATAATTGTTTACTGTTTGTGTTTATTTATTAATTTATTAAATAGAAATTATAAAACCAATTATAACATTTTAATAATTATTCTGATATTGTGCATGAAAAAAGGGAAACGATGAAATGCTGTAAATTACAAATCACAACAACATGAAGTATAGCATTGTCTAACCCCAAAGTGCAAAGGATCTGATGGAAGTTCTGACTTGAGACAGGCACTAAAATGTGGCAGTGTTAAACTGGTTAATACAACCCCAATTTAATTGTCAAATTTAGTTATATTTATCTTCAATTTGGCATTACATGGTCCTCTGTGAAAAAAATGGATTTTATGGTAGTTAGATATACCATTACCTATCCAATCAGTGCCTATTACCATTAAGGTTTTGTTTGTTTGATTTTCTCACATGACAACAAGCATCTATAAATAACTATGACTTAAGCCTGAAGTTGTTTATTTCTTGAGTTATTAGAGAGAGATAATATTATTGTTTTTGCATGACACTTTACTTGCATGTCTTTTTCTTAGAACTAATGTTACAGACATCTTGTAAAAGCATGATTTTTTTTATGAATCTAATCGGTTTTTTGTTTAAGTTACTGATAATTTCTTAACATGAGGTTTAAAAAACAAAAATCTTGAAAATATTGATAGTCATATAGTCTGAATTACTTTGGTATAGCATATATTTTCGAAGAAGAGTTTAAAGATACTAAAGAGGTAATCAGAATCAGTAAATCGAAGAAGAACAGACAACACAATGGCCAAAAGAAAAAATACAAAAGGACAAACAACGATCTACAAAACATACACATAAAACTAAAGATTGAGTAACACAAACCCCACTAAAATCCGGGGGTGAACTCAGGTGCTCTGGAAGGGTAAGCAGTTCCTGCTCCACTAGTGGCACCCATTGCGTTAATCTAGTTACAAGTTGTCACCCATATACGATACTACATCGTTGGTATCATGGTTTGCAATTCTTGTCTTGAGTTTGGGAAACCAGAGTTTTTATATTCCCTGGATGGACGAAAACCAAAGATTTCTGTAAAATTGGTACTTTTTGCTAGTTGTAGTCGGTTGTTCTGGCTGTGTTTAAATCTCTCTAATCTTAAACTTTGATCAATCAAAAATGTATGTAAATCAAATATAAAATCATGATCATATTTCAATTATTATGCCCTGCATATGATATTATGGGGGCATAGTTTTTTGGTTTTTCTGTTCTTTCGTTCATCGGTTTGTTTGGCTATCCGGCTTCACTTTGTGAATGCAACTTCTTTGAGGTCGTTGGTTTTGTTTGATAATTGATCATGATATGTAGTTGATCATATTGTTCCACCGTTTTGATCCGACGATTTTTATAGGAGTTATGGGACTTTTACATTTGCGTGCCTTTTCAATATAGTTATACTTTGTGAACACATAGTGGCATGGCATAGTGTCCTTTAAACACAGTAATTTCTTGTTTTTATTTAATATATACTGTTTAATTTGAACGCCTGTTTATTTGATTGTATATCACCCAGTAGAAATTTGCTTTGACTTAAAGGGGCATTAACTGCCAAAATCGTAAATTTTTGTTACCCATAAAAACTATCAGATATGATTGATGCCTTAATAAAACGTGTTTCTGTAACTTATAAATGTTATGAAATGTATGCACATCGGGGAAAAAAGGTGCAACTGCTTGTGTTTTGAGATCAATCAAGAAATGGACGCCATCTTATTAATTATCGGCATTGTTTACGGAGTCTGCCGAATCGTCATTAAATCAGTACAACAATGCACTTATTTCTTATTTTCTGTGAATCTGCTTTTAGTCGGCATTAATTACGTACAAAGAACCATGCAAGTTTGCAGTTAATAAGCGACAAAATACAAATTATTCGTTTTTACCTGTCACTAGTAAGGTCAGTTGCATACAGAGAAAGCGAGGTCAAATTATTTGCTTGCAAGGAAATAATAAATCGATGGTAATTTTCGTTCTCAAAAGGAGAAAAGTGGTACGATAAGCTGTTTAATGTGAAATATTTACCTTTATTTCATCATTTTAAAGCTATTTACCAATTTCCAAAACATATAATTTTTTTGGTCAAAATCATAGCTAATGCCTCTTTTAAGTCAGTCGACATTTATGAATACGTTGATTTGCTCACATTACTTTATCATTAGATGTTTGTTTGGTCTATCACTGGTTCATCAATGTATAGGTATATTTCCTCCATGTAAATAAGAGTCAAAGGAATTTTGTTTTTATTATTACAGTGAAACCTGTCTAAACTGAAACTCCTTGGGGTCAAATTTTTGTGTTTGGAATAGACAGGTGTTTTGTTTATACAGGTTAAATTAACAAAGATTTTTTACATTGGGACTTTATTTAAATTTCAATCTCTACAAGATCCCGGTTTATTCTGGGTTTGGTTTAGACAAGTTTCACTGTACAAGGACTTTTTTATATGATATATAGATTTGGTACCCATGTGTCTGGTGTGGCTCCTATCAACAGGTCAATGAGGATTAATAACATAAGTCCTTTTGGTAAGTAATAATATAGATAGTAAATAACATCATTTAGGCTTTGAAAATATTACTGTTTTTAATCATGAAATCTTTTTTCTTTCTACCAAGTTTTGTCCAGCCAGCAACATAAGTCACTGTAGGATCATCGTTACTTAATTTCTTTAACCCAACCTATGATTGTTTGACTGCCATCTGTTTCACTGGATACAACCTTTTGCAATAGAAGTGACTTACTGTAGGTTGGTGGTTTTCTCCCGTTACTCTTGTTTCCTCTAGCAGTATTCAGTCATGTCCCCATAGAAACCTTTTGTTTATTTTTTTACTATATTTATTAAGTTATCTCCCCTGAAACGACCCATTGAATTTATTTTCCATGATATTTATTAAGTTAACGCTCCATGAAACACAGTTAAGTCCACTTTCTTATCAGGTAGTCTGATATTGATCATATAGCCAAGCCTGCCCATGCAGTCACCTCTATTAAGCAGCCACCTGTATTAAGAGGTCATCTTTTCTTTCCCTGTTCTAGAAAACTTCATGTCAATTGAACCTCTTTCAAGAGGTCACTTTTTCTTTGGCCCAAAGGTGACCTCTTAATACAGGTTTGACGATATTTTCATATTTTAGATATCCGTTGTGATTGGGAGACGTACAACGTTGAAGATGGAGACAACAAACTTTTAGATATTATGGTGGCATTTGGTAATCCGTTTCCACGGAGAGATAATAAAGGTGCAGAAATTATACCTCCTTGGCAAAGTAAGTTCGTAAAATTACTTCATATAATAATTCATTAGATTCATTCTTTGCACTAGTAGAAAGAGGAATATATGCAGAGAGACTCTTCTTTTAGTTCAAATTAAAAAACCATGATGATATTCTAAAAGAATACAACTGAAATTTGATTTAAGGTTATCAAACAGCAATATAGGGTGTCACAGTTCCGTCTTAATGCATGGGCATACTGGGCAGTTGCACAAGCATTGGGGCCCCATGCTAATCTATGTATGTTATGTATGGCATGTTTTTTAACACTGATTTTGTTGGAAGTACCAATACAATAAATATATGATCAATTTTATTGACATTTACATTTTTATTCTTGTGAGTAGTCATGTAGGTAGGGGCCCCAGTGAACTGCTTTGCACAGGGGCCTACAATGCTGTTAAGATGGCCCTGGAGTGTCACACTATTCCATTGATTGTTCTGAAATTATTATATTTTTTTTGCTACAAATAATGAATTTATCAAAATTCTCTTATTATTCCTCCTATATTTGAATTAATTAAATTAATCAATTACTAAAGCAATCAAATTAATTTTAATTTCACATTAAAAGTTCACAGAGATATTTAAAAATACATTGTGTTTTATTACAAGTAACAAAATCACCAAAAAAATAATTTGCATTAATTACCACAATTGTTTGTGTATACTACACACATTGATATGTATAATGCACACTCATTTCCATGGTCATTTCAATGTAAAGGTTGTAAGATAAGTTACATAACCTTTCTGATTTCATGTGTAAAATACTCACCCAGACAGGTCATAAGATTTTCTTTGGAATAAAATGGGTATTATGTGCCTTGGATTTTTCACATTTGATATTTTACTTGGAAACTGCATTGTCAAATTAGACAGCAAATTGCAAGGATGTCATTTTGATGATCATTTTGAGAATTGTTTCACTTTGTATTTAAGATGACTATCATTTAAAAAAAAATTCATATGTTCATATCTTCTGCCCTAATGTAAAAAAGATTTAAAAAAAAATATATATATTTTTTCATTTCAAAATTTTTCTCTTTATTGATTAAACCACCAAATAAAGATGAAAAATGTACTCATCGAGAATATCAGTTTCGATATTGTACAAGTTTTTCCCAGAACGAATTTCCATTACAATTTGAACTATTTTTGAATAATAGTCATGAATAAGAGAATAAAGATAATTTCGCTGCTTTTGATTGGTATACCTTTTCGTAAGCATTTTTATCTCTGGCTTAAGTAGATTATTATGCACTATTTCAAACTGTAATAATGTTTAACTCTATAACAGGTGAAGAGGAAATGGGTAAGATTATTGTTGCCATGGAAACAATTCAAATTCATGCATGTATCCACTTAGCTTTCAGCGTGTTTCACTGATATCATTTCATTATGAGATATTATTTTGTATCTGTCACTTTTGCATGTCATATTGTTTGATCTCTTATTTCACATGTTATCATTTCAATTTCATTTTAATTTTTAACCTACAGTCAAATCTGCCAAATCATGTGGTCACCTCTGTTAAGCAGTCACCTGTATTAAAAGATCACTTTTTTCTTATCCTGTCTTCGAAAATTTCAGATGAAATAGTCTTTGTCCCAAAGGTGACATCTTAATACTGGTTTTGACTATATTTATCATCTTTATGAGAGAAAGAAATACTATTAGTCATAAATAAAAATTAGAATTGTACCTTTCTTTTTTGTAAAGAATTTTTTTTATATTCACTAGTTGTAAATCATTCATTCGGGTAAAATTCATATCTCTCACTTGTTCTCCCTCCCCATTACTGATATGTCACAGTGTGGGAAATCTGAAGAAACGACATTACGTGTCACATGTGAGTTGACCTACATCATGACCTTTCCATCCATTGAAAGTGGCATTACAAGCAATCAAATCGGCCGACCACATCAGTGGTGTAATGGTTAGCATGTTCACCTCGAATGAGGTAGATCATGTGTTTAAGCTCTGATAGCATCAAACCAAAGACTATAAAATTGGTATTTGTTGCTTCTCTGCTAAGCATGCAGCATTAAGGAGAAAGAGCAAAGACTGGTTGGTTCAGAATCAGGATAATGTGTCCGAGAGGGGTGACATGCTTATCCGTGAACTGTTGTTTCAGTTAGCTAGTACTATGAAAATCCAACTCAGCGTGTTGGTCTAGGACAAAGCGGACCTCATCATCATCTCATTGAAAATTAACTTGTTCTCACCATGTTATAGCTGAATTGGCATTAAACAACAATCACTCACTCACTCACTCCTATTGGGGGAAGACTTCGTAACCCTATTTATTATATCATTAAATATTCATGACATAAAATCACTCACATGTGACCTGTTATAGGGTTTCTTCAGATAACCCATGCCATGAAGCATCATTAAAGGGAAGTAACTGAGAGATGTGATTTTAATTAGATTGTAAATTATTAACTGTCAATCATATTTACTATTCTGTTTTATCTTGTATATTATTCAGTTCTACAAAGAATATATTCCTGTGTTTTCTGTCTTATACAAGTCTGTACATAGTATTTCGTTTCTTTACATTTACATGTATATACAAAACTCTTGTAGTTAAGTAAAATGATATAATCCCTATTGTTGCCAATATTCTCTTTAGGATTGAAAAAGACCTGGTTTCCTTTTTATCAATGTCTTTTTGTTGTTGTTGTAAAATTGACAACACTGTGGTTGATAGCATGGTGTATACTTGTTTTGTAAAATTGATATTTGTCATCCAGCACTGTGTGATGGCATGGCTGACACTTGTTTTGTAAAAGCATGCATGTGATTAATTAATTAACTAATTTATGTTATTCTTTAGTATAGACTATTGTCTATAATATATTCATCAGTGTGAACGTTTCACTTCTTATCCATATTTTTTGTTATGATGTTAAATTGAAATGTCACAAAATCACGAGAATTAGATTTAAATTTAATTTAATTAATTTTAATTAATTTAAAATTAATGTTGTATAAGAATAAGAATAAGAATATTTTATTGCCAATTTTGGATCCACAAGGGGCAAACAAGAATACATTTAAAGATAGAAATTGTATATTATATTTAAAGTAGGTACTGGTGAAGGTTCCCAGGGCTTGACCCATGGAGCTTATCATGTCCCCAGGTGGCAAATAGGGTTGCCTTCTCCATAGAAAGGTGGGTGGGCCTGGGGTTGTCATGTTATATTACATCAAGTCTGAACATAAATTATAATGGGATGGGTAAAACATTGCTTGGAAAGTGTCACGACCCCTACATCTTAAAGAATTTAAATTGTTTGGATTAGGCAATAAACTAGGGAGGGGAGGGGGGTGATAAGTGACGTTTCACTGAAGGCTCACCTTAGCATGTTTTCATTGCTCACCTAGTTATAAATTATCGATTAATATTATACAATAACCATAATATGGACAGTGTACATTCAATCAGGTTTGTGGTTTCTGAGCTATAATTTTTTTATTTTTAGCGTTTCACCATTAGGTCCTTTTAAACATATCCCACACTGGTACATTTTCTTTAATTTCTCATCAATGTGGAAAATATGTAAACTTAGTTGAAAACCATCTTGGATTTTTCAATAGGAATAAAAAGTACATCTTCTCTCCATGCATATTTTTTTTTATTTATAAAAGGCATATAAGGAAAAAGGAAGATAATGAAGCATTAGATATTATGGAGAAAAAAAAGAGGGTGCATCAGGAGACAATCTGAGATAAATAATCCTTTTCTTGGTTAATGTAAAGTAAAATTTGATTTATTTATAGTACATTTGTGTAGTTAATATTAGCAAGATTAATTTTACCCAGAAAACTCAAATTCTTGGTTAACTTGAAGTTAAACCTATTGATCTCTTACATCTACACAACAACATTTTTATGATACAGTTATCTTCCTTATAATGTTATCCCTTCTGCATGAAAAAGTGGGCTTATATATTAGGACTGGCCTCTGTAGTGGGGGACTATTTACTAGTATTTTACTATCTCAGTGCATCTGAAATCTGGCCTGATAAGAGGGGTGGCCTCCGGTGGAAGGGCTTTATAAGAGGAGGACTATTGTATTGTTATTGATATCAGTTATATGCCAGTCACCATTATTTGACCAGACGTCAATTTTAAAATATCGGCATGCAAATTCAAATTTTAATAAGATATTACATGAATTTGACATTTTTATTCCCGGACAACAATATCTTCTTTGCCAAAAAAAAATAAATCATGAATAGACATGTTTTAATAGAATTAAATCGTTGAATATAAAAATCCACACAACAATAATTTTCTATAAATCACAAAAATTGGTAGTAGCAAATTTATGACTATTAAGTTTTCTTCTGTCAGCTTTTAATTATATAATTCAATTTGTTCTAAACAGCACCTGAACCAATTCAGAGACAGCCTACAGATATGATACCAGACACAGCTGACTCTTCACCATTGGTCAGTAGAGACCATTCCAAGTATTCCATCCGCTCTGGTCCCATATACAATGATGATGAGGAAGAAGGGAATCTGGTAGAAGAACCAGAGGTACCAGTCACACCAAAACTAAAGGTTGTGTCCCTTTATTATAGGGCTCATGAAGGAGTTCCAGCACAAGAACCCTACAATATAAAGGCTAAACAAATGGTATGTTTGCATTATTCTTTGGTTCATAACTTTGTCTCCTCCTTAATCTTGAAGGTTACCAGGTCTCAAAACCACAGAGCTGCTCAGTGTGTCCCCAGCTTGGGGATAGGGAATCCCTCTTGGGGGTTGTCAGGTTATTATATGGAAAGCCTGACTGTGGATTATAGTGGGTCACATGTTTTGGGAGTGCCATGCTTCATGCATGTTAAAAGCATGCCAGCTTTCAATTCGATAATTTGTTTAAATCAAACTTTTATTGTTGTTTCCCATTCAAATCAATGAAAAAAATATGATTTTTGATTCAATGATAGTCTAAATTTGACAGTAATAAAACGATCATGCCATCATATCCACATGACCTCTGATTTGAACCTATTCGGAGATGTAACTATACATGCATGATTCCAACCGATGAAAAAATACATTGATTTATTATTGAATTAATAAAAAAAACATTAAATACATACACTAATATCATCAGAATATTTAAATTCACTGAAATTGAACAACTACATTCTCATCACTTCATCCATGTCCAATTACCAGTACTGGATCAACTTCGTACACATGATTTTCAATGTTCTGTAATCTTAGGATGTGTTGACGAGATTTAATTAGGCATCAATGACATCAACAAATAACATTGCCGTTGATATTTATTTTGCAATTAAGTAGCTTTACACTCATCTTTGTCAAAATCAAATTGTTACGAGGAGTGTTATTAATCATAAGCTTTTATTATCTACAAAATTTATAAGTGGTGAACCACATCGGTGGTGTAATGGTTAGCGGCCTCACCTCGAGTGTGGTAGATCATGGGTTCATCAGTGGTGTAATAGTTAGCATGCTCACATCGAGTGTGGTAGATCGTGGGTTCTGGTGGTGTAATAGTTAGCATGCTCACCTCGAGTGTGGTAGATCTTGGGTTCATCGGTGGTGTAATGGTTAGCGTGCTCACCTCGAGTGTGGTAGATCTTGGGTTCGAGTCTCGATCGGGTCAAACCAAAGACACAAAATTGGCATTTGTTGCTTCTATGCTAAGCACACAGCCTTAAGGAGAAAGACTGGTTGGCTTGGAATCAGGATGATGTGTCCGAGTGGGGTGACATGTCTATCCGCGAACTGTTGTTTCTTTGAGCCAGCACTATAAAAATCTGATTAAGCGTCTTGGTATAGTACAAAGCGGACCTCATCATCATCTCGTTGAAAATAAACTTGCTCTTGCCATGATATAGCTGAAAAATTGCAGAGTTGACGTTAAACAACAATCACTCACTCACTCCTATAAGTAACGAAAATTATGATTTTGGCAGCTTGTATCACTTTAAACACATATCTGAGGTTTGTTTGTGAGTTATATATGACAAAGTTGTCTAATGCCGTCTGCCAATGGTTCATTTTAATTTGACTAATGTACAAGTTGAAATAAGAGTTATTGTAGAGGCGTGTTATTTAATATAACTTTATTATGTGATATATTTTATTACAGATAATACCAGCCAGAGGATTTGCTAATGTTAATATAACATTTACACCATTATCAACTGATCATGTAACACAAGAGATGGATTGTGTAGGATTTGCTATTGCCCATATGAGTATAGATAAGGTACGTGTAACACAAAATCCTCCAATCAGAACACTGGATATATTGGATACATTGTTCTAATTGGCTGTTTTAATCCTCCAATCAGAACACTGGATATATTGGATACATTGTTCTGATTGGCTGTTTTAATCCTCCAATCAGAACACTGGATATATTGGATACATTGTTCTGATTGGTTGTTTTAATCCTCCAATCAAAACACTGGATATATTGGATACATTGTTCTGATTGGCTGTTTTAATTCTCCAATCAGAACACTGGTGTATTGGATACATTGTTCTAATTGGTTGTTTTAATCCTCCAATCAGAACACTGGATATATTGGATACATTGTTCTAATTGGCTGTTTTAATCCTCCAATCAGAACTCTGGATATATTGGATACTTTGTTCTGATTGGCTGTTTTTAGAGTATGAATACAAAACTCATACTTGAAAGTTTTATCACTGTAATGGCAGGAGTTTCATTTTAAGCTGATTTAAGTCAACATTTAGGCTACACTACAGGACTGACAAACAAATGTGTGTTTATGTTTTTAGTGTTTGGAGAGTATATTGTTCATCTGATTTTGGGGAAATCTCTTTCAGACAAATATATAGCATTGCATTTTAGTTTACTATGGTTTGTTTCCTGATACAGCATATTCTCATTATCTTGAACTCTGATAAATCAAGGGGACGTCGTGGCTGTGATTGTATGGTAGTTGGATTTACAACTACCTATGCAATCAGCGCCTATCACCACTGATGTTGTCAGTTTGAACCCAGCTCAGGCGAGGTATACAACATTATGTGATAAAGTTTGTCGGTGACTTGCGACAGGTAGGAGGTTTTATCTAGGTCCTCCGATAAAACTGACCGCTACGATATAACAGAAATATTGTTGAAAGTGGTGTTAAACACCATCAAGCAAACAAACTGATAAATCGATTCCTTGGATTACTCTGAAATGAACATTTTGTTCATTTATAGTAGATCTCATCTAAATTTATCCTGGATAACTAAACTCAGCAGATGAAGTAAAATCATTGGTCGTTAAGATTTTGACATATAGAAGTTTGACTGTATATACACATATTTTCCACCTGGACAAGGTGTACTCGAATCACTCGATAAAACATTATGTGATCAAGTTTGTCAGCAACGTGCAGCAGATCTGTGGTTTCCTCCACCAATAAAACTGAAATATTGTTGAAAGCGGAGTGTTAAATACCATCACCCCCCTTTACATATTTTTACATCTTTACTGAAGGAAATATTATTTGACCATGCAATTTATTTGATTATTGGGAAATATCAAGTTTTATATATATATACTGTGGGAAGGATGGCAAAGAAATCAATATTTTGATGAGCCACCATGGCTACAATAGTTATGGTAGTTGGATATTCATCTACAGGTGCCATCAATGTGTATCACAACCAATGACTGTGAGTTTTATTTCATTTGATGACTATATGTACACAATTCATTTTTATGTGATGAAATCTGTCAGTTGTCGTACTTGCTGCAGGTCACTGGATTTCCCTATGTTTTCTGGTTTCCTTCACCTATAAAACTGACAAGACAAGACAATAAAAAAAAGCTGGAATATTGTTGAAAGTGGTGTTAAAAGCCAATATTCAAAATACTATTCATTTTTTGTTTCAGAATGCAAATGTAGAAAATAAAATAGTCAGAAAACAAGGATATGAGGTTAATCCTCTACATCTAGATATGACAGCTCATCTTAAACCTGCACTGTAAGTTGTTCCTGGAAAAATGGGGAGGGGGGAGGGGGGAGATATCCATCAAAGCTGCCATACTCAGTGTTTTCATTTGAAGCTGGGAACCGGCACATTTCACCGGCTATTGCTATAAAATCCCCGGCTATGAATTTTCCAAGCATGGGTTCAATGTTCAAAAATAAATCGAGTTGTCTTTTCTATTTTAATTCTGTAAGTTTGTCATTTGCTGGCATGTACTCTCGGAGTGAACATGGGATTATTATATAATCATGATAATTCGGGGATTGAAAACAAATCTTAGTGTTTGAGCTTGGTTACGATATGATCTTAATTTCATGTATGAAAAAGTGCTGCTGTGACAAAGAAACGAGTCGATGATCATTTTTTTTTCGGCCTCAATTTCTCGTCCCATTTAAAATATTTCGATTACTTCCGGTTTTTATCTAATTTCGTTTACTTCAGAGGATAAATATATGCAATGACCGAAGGCTGAAGAATTGAAGAATTAATTATTTCTTTATGTTAAATCATTACGATTCACAGTAGGAATAATAAATAAAAATTTAATCATTCCAATGGAAGATTTGAGGCCGACTGTAGCTTTGGTCCAAATGACATTGATAACATTGACGAAGCAGTAGAAGTCAATTTTGGACTTTTGTCCGAAAAAGCAAAAAGATGATTAAAATTTTTGAATTAGATTATTGAAAGAGTGAACCCACTTTTGTTTTTCTATTAAAGTAAGTAGGGTCTGATCTTATAAAGTTGTATCAGTATGGAGAATACGATGAACACCGGTTCTCCTGCCAGTAAAACTTAGTTTAATTGTTCAGACCACTAAATATTTTCAGTTTTTATTTAGAACTACATTGTATATAAAATAAATCGCAGGAATTTGATTCGGACTAGTAAATTCAAATGTTCATTTCGGTGACTGTGCCAGTTGGGGTGTAAGATGCCACATTTCTTTTAAAGTTCTGACTCAAATATCGTGAATGATATTGCAAATATTCGATGTCACTAGTCATTTTCAAGAGTCCCCTGTCTGAAATTATTTTGATTTTCTGTTTGAGGACATGGGATATTCATGTATATGCATTAACATGAAAAAGTATTTAGTCTGTCAAACTATAGATTATATGCAGATGTATAATGACTATGAATATAAGGAACTGTCGATCCCCTTCTGAAGCTTATGCTTGAGTTCTCCCTTAAAATATTTTATGGGGGTTAAAGGCCCGATTTGGTCATTTGTGATTGTATATTTTCAATAAAATAAAAGTTTATTGAAATGTACGAGTCTTTGACAACTTTTATT
This sequence comes from Bathymodiolus septemdierum, assembly GCA_963383655.1. NCBI lineage: Eukaryota > Metazoa > Mollusca > Bivalvia > Mytilida > Modiolidae > Bathymodiolus > Bathymodiolus septemdierum. The sequence goes on along the minus strand of OY726517.1, from coordinate 57,011,732 downwards.
TTTCATTTTGTATTGATTACATAATTAATAATCAGATTCTTGAATATTACATGTACTTACCTTTGAAAGTTCTTTTCTGTTATTAAAAAAAGTTAAATGCATACTATATTTCAAAATCTTAAGAGAGAAATTACAGTAAAAGGCTAGCAAATTAACATTCTTTAAATGTGCATTTAATATAATAATATAAGCTATGATGCTATATTAGTTATTCAAAAACTGCAAAGAATCTGAATGTTGATATAACTTCATACTATGTCAAGGAAATGAAACAAACAATAATATTATCAAAACTTTATTTTCAATGATACATAATCATAGGGGAAGTCCATATTTCTTTTCTGAATGATCAAGTTTATTTCTACTAACTGCCTACCAAACTTGTACATTTATCTTTGACCTGAAAAATTACAGAACCATGTGACATCTTTCTCAGAAATAACAATGGAAAATGACTGATGGTTGTTAATCTTGAGAAATCATTCTCAATGAAAAATTGTTCAATGGTCAAGAAGATCCTGAAAATCCTGTATACCTGTCTGAAAAAAAGTTTCATTACGTTTTTCTTTTTCTCAAAGTTAGTCAGTGTAAATTGAAGCAAAAAGAAACCATTTTAAAGCTAGGAAACCCCCTCAAAAGCAAGTCAAAATTCACCAATTCAAAAATCGGCTTGGGTGCTTCCACCTCCACCACCTACCAGGGCTTTACACTGAGCCCACTGGGGGCCTTCTGACTCTCAGCCGAATTTTCTCTCCGTCTATAATTCTAAAATCTCTTCCTATCAAAATTTGTAGTGAAAACACTGCATACTGTTATCATATCATCTTAAACCTGCACTGTAAGTTGTTCATGAAAATTTGGGGACAAAAAGCAAACCGTCAAAATTGGTGTACTGTTAGAATATTAAATTTAATATTTGCGGATTAAAAGGTTTTCAGAAGTTTTATTTTCACCTTTTTTAACAGATACACATTTTCCTATTTATAACTTAAATAAATGTTAGATAAAACCAAAGGGGCAATCAAGAATGGACAATCCAGAGAAACTGGCAACATTGGGTAAACAAGACACAGGACGGAGACAAGAAAAACAAACAACATAACACAATATGTGTTGAACACCACTGTATACGCAAACAAACACAAATAACGTAAATAAGTCATGAGCCCTTCACAAACAACTGGAGACAATGACGAACCAAACATCGTTTCCATGCAGAAATCGCAGCGGACATCACAACAATTTTGGTTAAAATTTATATAGCAATAAACTATTCTGAGAATTAATTTTTAAGAAGTAGATAGCTTGCTGTGAAGAATGAAAACCTTGTGTGGTATTTATTCTTGATTTTTATGCCCCCGCGACTAAGAGTCGGTGGGCATATTAATTTACCCCTGTCCGTCTGTTCGTCCTTCTGGATATAGATACATGATTTGTCCGGCTATCTCCTCCTACAGTTTTGGAGCTACAGCTTTAATATTTTGTAGGATGTTTATACACATAATGGAGGTGTGCATGTCCACAGGATTTTGATTTTCTTCAAATATTCTCAAAATGACAGGTAGTTGGACTTTGTCATTTTGTTCGTCCGTCCGGATATAGATGCATGGTTTGTCCGGCTATCTCCTTCTACAATTTTGGAGCTACAGCTTTAATATTTTGTAGGATGTTTATACACATAATGGAAGTGTGCATGTCCACAGGATTTTGATTTTCATCAAATATTTGATAATGACAGGTAGTTGGAGGGGGGGGGGGGGGGGTGGGGGGGAAGATTTTTGTCAAATATTCACAAAATGACAGGTAGTTGGACTTCATTTCCTTCTTACTAGCTACATAATGGAAACCTGGTTTGTATGGGGAATTATACCCATTTCACCACAGGTAATACTTATATACATTTACATATCAGGAATGAAAAATTAAAGGTACTATCTGTATATAAGTTGAGTATGATAGAACATCATACATAGTGTTAAAGAACTTTTGACTTGTTTATAATTTCCTATAGTCAGGCGGGGCATCATTTGTGTCTTACAGACCCACTTCATTTTTTAAAAATCACTCCTAACAAAACAACTTTGTCCATAATTATCAAGTGCGGGGGGCATACTTCTTTTCTAGTTTCAAGTTCTGTATTAAATGTATATCACCTTGAAATTAATAAGAAATCTTGGTTTTCTATTTTAAAAAAGAAGTACCTCATGTGCTATTTTTAAATGTTATGTAAATAGTACTTTATTTACACTAGATACCTTGTGTGAGCATCATACAAAAAATAATAATTTGCGGGATATTAATATTGCACATATCAACTGTTGCTTAAACACCCTATTTCTGTATTTTTGTTTTAATTGTTTGTTATTTAAAACTTTTTTGATATGTACAGTATAAACCTGTTTTATTCAAAAGTTGACTACACTTTATTTTGATGTTTATAAAACATTTTATATAATAAAAACAAATTTATTTTACGTAATTTTTTAGAATTGTTTTTCCTGTTACTTTTGTACATAAAGTACATTTTAATTGTACAGGCTCAGTATGGAGTGTCGGGATGAAGAAGGAATGAGATACCGATCAGCCATGAGTGATCTTATGTTAGATAGAGTCGGAAATGTAAGTTTAAAACTTATCTGATAAATGATTGTTTGTTTGTTTGACAGTGTTTAATGCCGCTTTTAACAATATTTTTGTTATATCGTGACGGTCAGTTTTATTGGTGGAGGAAACTAGAATAGCCAGAGAAACCCACCAACCTGACGCAAGTCACTGACAAACGTTATCACAAAATGTTGTACACTTCACACTGATCGAGATTCGAACTCACAAAATCAGTGGTGATAGGCACTGATTGCATAGGTAGTTGTAAATCCAACTACCATATGCTAACGCCCATGACAGCCCCTATATGATAAATGAATGTTTGACCTTGCTTGATACCTCAGATACAATCTAACCTCATTGCCTCTGCACCCAGAGAGGTTGGAGACAGTACAGTAAGCCTGCCTCTTTGATAAAGGCACCTCCCACCAAAGGCCAGATTTCAGATGCACTGAGATTGTAAAATACTACTAAATCATCCCCTCAAGAGAAGTTACTTCTCTTATAAGGCCAGTTTTTTCATTTCAAAAGGAATGGTCTTATAAGAGAGAAAATATTGTATATTTTTAGTGTGTTTGATTGATTTAGACATATTTTTTTTATGAATAACATGTAAACTTTCTTTTCATAATACAATAAAAGATAGGATTCAGAAACAATCGTAACACTTATATTAATTCATTTCCTATTGTATTCGATTCACTCTGTTTATCTTTTTGTTTTTTAGTATCTGTTACTTCATATATACTTACTTGTGGGTTAGGGTTATTGTTATGGTGTTTAACACCATTTTCAACAATATTTCAGTTATATCGTGGCAGTCAGTTTTATTGGTGGAGGAAACCACAGACCTGCCACAAGTCACTGATAAACTTTATCTTATAATGTCGTATTGAATACACCTCGTCTGAGCGGGGTTCGAGCTCACAACTTTAGTGGTGACAGGCACTGTTTGCATAGGTAGTTATAAATCCAACTACCATATGATCATTACCACGACGTCCCCTTCTTACTTGTGTAAATCATATACAGTGGAACCTGTGTAGTCCGACACCTGAGTTTTCTGACATCCTGTGACATCTGACAAATATTTATGGTCCCAAAGTATTTCTGTTAACTAAAATAAAACCTGAGAATTCCGACATCCTGTACAATCCGACACTTTTCCCTGGTCCCTTGATGTGTCGGATTAGACAGGTTCCACTGTATATATAAACAAATAATTTAATACAGTATAACCTTGTTAAACCGCCACCATCTGTCCAGCCAGATTTTGACGTTATAACGAGTTTGGCGATAAACTGAGAAAGGACAGAAAACCGGAAGTCAACAGTTTGATTTTAAATTTGGAATGACTGACAGTTTGAGTTTGACAAGTTTACCGGAAATGAGTATTATCACTTACAATTTTGTTGCGTCGTTCATTGTTTATTTTGTTTTGTTTATTTAAAACTTTTTTACGATGTTTCTTTGTGTAATTTTCATCTGTTATGCAATGTATATAGATAATTAAATAAGCAAAAACATTGTATATTTACATGTCATTTACTCCTTTTTATTTAAGAATACGTTACACTGTTAAATGTTATTACTACAAACAGAAAATTTTAATTTAATGACTAATTAACACAAATGATGGCAAGTTTATCCCTCTACCTGTAATTGTTAAGTAAACAATTATCTGTTGGTAATCTGACATTTATCACACCTTGCATTAAGCACATTCAACCGTAACATACATCTGTCAATTAAATTGCCATGTTCGGGTTAAAAATACATATATATCTCTTATTATTTTCGGGGAATTTTCCACGGAATTTAATTTCCGCGTTTTTTTAAAAACAGCCGCGAACACAAATGAAAAGAACACACAAACAAATTTATGAAGTTTTATTCAGAATGAAAAGTATTCAGTTCAGGGTTGTAAAATTTTATTGTAAAGAAAACAATTAACTGTTTTCACAGCGATATCTATTTGCCTTGACTGCTTGTTTACTTACCTTGATTGACAAGCACTTCTAAAATCACAGTGGTGTGACATTAGTGGTTGGCATTATGATCAAGGTTTAAATAACAGTAAATTCACCGTTTGATCTTTAATTACCGTGGCGGATGGCGGTATGCAAGTTTGGCATTTTAACGGGATTATTACTACATATGGAAAACGGGACTGCAGAAATTTTTGGCGATACGCGAGTTTGGCGGTGAATCGAGGGGCAATAAAGCAGGGTTTTACTGTATTTGAAAAAGAAAATGATGATTTTTTTTTTATTTGTTATGTTTCTTGAGTAGAATATGAAGAAAATATTTGAAAACAGGACGTGCAGTATTCTATATTCTTAGTTTTCAAATCCAGTGATAAAATATTATTTTTATTTCAGACACATTCAGAAAGCTTTAGGATTATGGGAGCTGTGTTATCTAACCAAACAGAAACTCCTCTTGCCTTTAGACTGATAACCAAACCTCCATTCCTATTGGTTGATCTGGATCCATCAACCAACCGCGAGGAAATGACCAGAGCTTATGCCACTGAGTTCCAAACACTGAGACCACAACACAATCTGCCTGCGAGTACCTTTGTGTTAATTTTTATTGAAAAACATTTACATATTAACCACATCAGTGGTGTAATGGTTAACATGTTCCTCTTTCGTGCGGTAAATCGTGGGTTGAAGTCTCGGTTGAGTAAACCAAAGACTATGAAACTGGTATTTGCTGTTTCTCCGCTGAGTAAGGAGTAAGAAAAAGACTGGTTGGCCCATACTCAGGTTAATGTGTGGTGACATAGTTATCTGCAGACTGTTGTTTCAGTGAGCTAGCACAAAGCATGTTAATCTAGTACAAACCGGATATCATTACCATCTCACTGAAATGTAACTTGTTCTCACAATGATATAGCTGTATAATTACTCACTTGGTATTAAACAACAATCACTCACTATTTAAAATTAGCTGATGTCAATTGTTTTATTTTATTTACAATAAACCAATAATCAGTGCCGGATTTACCTATAGGCTTGACAGACTGAAGCATAATGTTAGGGGGCCTCTGGCCAAGGTGTATAATACGTTTGGCACTATCATGCACTTTCATATGTCTGCTATCATAACACACTGTACTCTCTCAACAACCCTTCAGTAATTTTCCTTGCACAGTTGCAGAATGAATTTTAAACACTCCTCATCACCCTCACCTTTAATCAAATTGATTAAATGCTTGTAAGGGGCCTAGTGAAATAGCCTAGGGCCTCTCTTCATTATTAAAAATTAAGCTCAAAATTATATGAACGATTCATGAATCATAATTTCAGATGACAGACAGATGCTATATCAGTATAAAGGTACATTCAATCCATTATATATCCTTTTTTGTCGTAATTCAGAATTTCTTTCAATAACAATTTTTATTGAAAATGTAGGTGAAGGTCGCCTTCCAGACAACGACTGACCTATTGAAGTATCTTAATGACACTGAATATGATCATGTGACCTTGAGAGATCAAGATGGTAAAAAGATTGACATTAACGACGACCTTGTAGTAGAATTCAGTAATGGAACGACACAGGTAATTTAAAATACTCAAATGTAGTCTTTATAAGTTTATTTTCATGTATTGTACATGCACAGGTAATTAAAAATACTCAAATGTAGTTTTAATAAGTTTATTACCGTAATTGGTCATGTATTGTACACGTACAGGTAATTAAAAATACTACAATGTAGTCTTAATAGGTTTATTACCATAATTGGTCATGTATTGTACACGTACAAGTAATTAAAAATACTACAATGTAGTCTTAATAGGTTTATTACCATAATTGGTCATGTATTGTACACATATATTGTCCTACCGTAATAAAATGTATTACCATCAAGCCATATTTGTTTTCAACTGTTGTAATTTATTGTATTCAGGTGAAATTGTATTGATGTTTATACTCAAAGCAAAATGTTATAAATATTAAATAAAAATGGCATGAATTTTCTTTTAAAAGTAAGTTTGAAACATATTGTTATTGTTTTTTTTCCATTACAGAAACTGCCTTTGTGTGCCACATTATCTGTGCCTCAAATGGAGTTATCAAAAGAATCATTGGACTTTGGTACATGTCTTGTTGGCCAACAGAGGGAGCTGCAGTTGATGATATCCAATAGAACATCATCACACTGTCACTGGAGGGTGTATTTAGGTAATACTATGTCATGTTTTGTAGATTAAAAAAATACTGGATTAAACATTTTATGGTACTGGAAATAGTATGTGAAGACAATTTCTAATGCAATTATTATATAACCTGCTTTTTCATTGGCTGTTTGCCATCAAATCCACAGTTAACATGTAGTAACGTGAAATCCACCAACACTTCTTCAGCCTACAGGGGTTGTCAAGCAGACAATGATCATATGGTAATTGAAATTATATCATTCAATTCCCATCACCACTAATGTTGTTAGTTTGTTTCTTGTCTGTGGTGAAGTGTACTTGATACAACATTGTGTGATGCAGTCTCGGTAAGGTGTACTTGATACAACATTGCATGATGCAGTCTAGGTGAGGTGTACTTGATACAACATTGTAATGCAGTCTAGGTGAGGTGTACTTGATACAACTTGTGTGGTGCAGTCTAGGTGAGCTGTACTTGATACAACTTGTGTGGTGCAGTCTAGGTGAGGTGTACTTGATACAACATTGTGATGCAGTCTAGGTGAGGTGTACTTGATACAACTTGTGTGGTGCAGTCTAGGTGAGGTGTACTTGATACAACTTGTGTGGTGCAGTCTAGGTGAGGTGTACTTGATACAACATTGTGATGCAGTCTAGGTGAGGTCTACTTGATACAACATTGTGATGCAGTCTAGGTGAGGTGTACTTGATACAACTTGTGTGGTGCAGTCTAGGTGAGGTGTACTTGATACAACATTGTGATGCAGTCTAGGTGAGGTGTACTTGATACAACATTGTGATGCAGTCTAGGTGAGGTGTACTTGATACAACTTGTGTGGTGCAGTCTAGGTGAGGTGTACTTGATACAACTTGTGTGGTGCAGTCTAGGTGAGGTGTACTTGATACAACATTGTGATGCAGTCTAGGTGAGGTCTACTTGATACAACATTGTGATGCAGTCTAGGTGAGGTGTACTTGATACAACTTGTGTGGTGCAGTCTAGGTGAGGTGTACTTGATACAACATTGTGATGCAGTCTAGGTGAGGTGTACTTGATACAACTTATGTGGTGCAGTCTAGGTGAAGTGTACTTGATACAACATTGTGTGATGCAGTCTCGGTGAGGTGTACTTGATACAACATTGCGTGATGCAGTCTAGGTGAGGTGTACTTGATACAACATTGTGATGCAGTCTAGGTGAGGTGTACTTGATACAACTTGTGTGGTGCAGTCTAGGTGAGGTGTACTTGATACAACATTGTGATGCAGTCTAGGTGAGGTGTACTTGATACAACATTGTGATGCAGTCTAGGTGAGCTGTACTTGATGCAACTTGTGTGGTGTAGTCTAGGTGAGGTGTACTTGATACAACATTGTGATGCAGTCTAGGTGAGGTGTACTTGATACAACTTGTGTGGTGCAGTCTAGGTGAGGTGTACTTGATACAACTTGTGTGGTGCAGTCTAGGTGAGGTGTACTTGATACAACATTGTGATGCAGTCTAGGTGAGGTGTACTTGATACAACATTGTGATGCAGTCTAGGTGAGGTGTACTTGATACAACTTGTGTGGTGCAGTCTAGGTGAGGTGTACTTGATACAACATTGTGATGCAGTCTAGGTGAGGTGTACTTGATACAACATTGTGATGCAGTCTCGGTGAGGTGTACTTGATACAACTTGTGTGGTGCAGTCTAGGTGAGGTGTACTTGATACAACTTGTGTGGTGCAGTCTAGGTGAGGTGTACTTGATACAACATTGTGATGCAGTCTAGGTGAGGTCTACTTGATACAACATTGTGATGCAGTCTAGGTGAGGTGTACTTGATACAACTTGTGTGGTGCAGTCTAGGTGAGGTGTACTTGATACAACATTGTGATACAGTCTAGGTGAGGTGTACTTGATACAACATTGTGATGCAGTCTAGGTGAGGTGTACTTGATACAACTTGTGTGGTGCAGTCTAGGTGAGATGTACTTGATACAACTTGTGTGGTGCAGTCTAGGTGAGGTGTACTTGATACAACATTGTGTGATGCAGTCTAGGTGAGGTGTACTTGATACAACTTGTGTGGTGCAGTCTGGTTGAAGGTTGATCTTTGCTTTTTCTGCTTCTTTATTACAAAATGTAGATTATTTTGATGGCATTACTTACTTTTTGAAATTTTGAAAAATAAACCTGAGATAGATCAAATATAGGTCATATTTGATTTGAGTGATTATTTTTCTATACCCCAAGTTATTCCTCTTGATTATGCAGAATTGAATATAATCCATTTTTTCCCACAGATTCCACATCAAGCACTTCCACCCATGACACTTTCTGTCTTCAGCCAGGAGAAGGATATTTAGAAGCACATATAACTCATATCTCTGACAGTAAATGTCTGCTTAAAGTCTTCTTTAAAGCCAAGTAAGTATAACTTTAACTGAAGTCTATGTCACTGCCAAATTTGGTCTAGTCATGATATGTAATTTTAAATTCTTAGCATTTATTTTTACAGATTTGAGAAATAAAGATAAATATGTAATACATGTATACTTTATAAAGAAATAATTAAAAAATAAATCATGGAAGCCAGAATGTGTTGGGAGTTTTAACATGGATTGGCGGATATTAGTATGTTATCCCGAGCCAGAAGCCAGGGATAAAATTTACTAATATCCGCCAATCCATGTTAAAACTCAAAACACATTCTGGCTTACATGATTATTTCGATTCTGATATGTCTAAGAGTACAAATACGGTAGTATACTTTGATTGGAAGACGGTAATTTATATTTACGCTTGCGGAAAATGTTGCACACAATTTATGTAACTCAAATAATACTGCACCCTCTATCGGCATTATTCGGGTTACAATTTATGCTGCCAATGGAAAAGTCGATCACATTCACCGGCACATGTGCTAATGAGATTATACCGAATGGATAACTCGCTCATTTGTTAACAAAGTGAAAGAAGGAGGTCATGTTAGAATCACTTATAAATCATATGACAATCAAACAGTTGCTACTTAAAAAGGAGGACAGACAATACTATGGCCAAAAGAACAAACACTGGTCAACAAAACACTACACAGAAAATTTAAGATTGAACAACATGAACCCCTACTATAACCGGGGTTAACTCGGGTGCCCCGGAAGGATAAGCAGTGGCACCCATTGTGTTACAAGCCTGGTGATAAGTTATGTATGAAAGGACCGGATTGAGATTATGACAAATGGAACCTATCCATGGTCTTTTGTGACACAGATATTCTGTAATAGTTAACCAAGTCATGATGGTGAGTGTAAAACTTTTGACATGATTATTGTCCCCCTTTAACCTTTACTTTGGGTCCAAATGGAAAATGGAGGGTGGCTATTTTTACAGTATAAAGGTGGATGTCAGTAGTGGAGAAGGAAGTGCCTATCCTCAAACCCGTCTTGTAGACATCATGTCTGTCATTTGATTTATGGCATCTAATAACCTCTTTGGTATCCTCAAACCCGTCTTGTAGACATCTTGTCTATCCTTTGATTTATGGCATCTGATAACCTCTTTGGTATCTTCAAACCCGTCTTGTAGACATCTTGTCTATCCTTTGATTTATGGCATCTGGTAACCTCTTTGGTATCCTCAAACTTTTCTTATTGCTCTCCTTACTTATCTCTGTTAAGGGAGATAACTCATGCAATCACTTTGTCAATTTTGATACAATAATTATCCCCTCGTAACGAAGTTGCGAAGGGATATAGTAACGCTACCGTTCGTTCTTCCGTAACATCCTTGTGAACACTCTAGAATCAACATCCTTCAATGGATTTTGACCAAAATTAGTACATACTTAGTCCTTAAGAGAATCTGGAACCCTATTGATTTTCAAGGTCATAGATCAAAGTCACCGGGTCTAATTTTTACCCTGTAACATCCTTGTGAACACTCTAGAATCAACATCCTTCAATGGATTTTGACCAAACTTGGTACGTACTTAGTCCTTAAGAGAATCTGAAACCCTATTGATTTTCAAGGTCAAAGGTCAAGGTCACCGGGTAATTTTTTTTTACCGCGTAGCATCTTTGTGAACACCCTAGAATCAATATCCTTCAATGGATTTTGACCAAACTTGGTACATACTTAGTCCTTAGGTGAGTCTGGAACCCTATTGATTTTCAAGGTCATAGGTCAAGGTCACAGGGTCTGATTTTTACCCTTTAACTTCCTTGTGAACACACTAGAATCAACATCCTTCAATGGATTTTGACCAAACTTGGTACATATTTAGTCCTTAAGAGAATCTGAAACCTAATTGATTTTCAAGGTCAAATGTCAAATTTTTAGGCGAGGGGATACGCCATGCTTTGAGTTGCCGTTGTTAATATCTTATTGTCACAATTTTTAAATTGATTTCCTTTTTATTACGAGGGTTCGTCGTGACCGTGATCGTATGATAGTTGGATTTTACAACTGCTATGCAATCAGTGCCCATCACCACTAATGTGGTGAGTTCGAATCTCGATCAGGGCGAGGTGTACAACATTATATGATAAAGTTTGTCAGTGACTTGCGACAGGTCGGTGGTTTTATCCGGGTTCTCAGGTTTCCTCCAATAAAACTAACCGCCATGATATAACTGAAATATTGTTGATAGTGGCGTAGAACACTATAAAAGCATATACTAAAAAAACTTTTTATTTCATTTTTTCAGGCATGCTGAACATTATGAAGCCGTGTTTGTTTTCCGTGGTAATCTGGGAGAAGAACAACGTAAGCTGTTTGTCAGAGGAAAAGGTTCATATGATGAGAAACATGAAGCTATTTTAAATGTCTAATTATGACTTTACAGTTGGGAGATCACATTTTCCACCAATGAATAGATAGACTTCTGTGTCACATGACATGTATATATATGGTATAATACATTGATTTGATAGAGTGGTAATTCTTTATAAACAGCGACCTGGGTTAAAGGTCAGATGTGTCAATTGAAGTGTAATGTTATTTATTTATTAACATGTAAAGTAAGTGTAATATTTACTGACACTTTACAGAAATGTTTGTGATAAACTCAACCATTCCATCCAATACTATAGAAACAATAAAATGTGATATTTTATTAATAAATACAATTTATTTACTGCTTTGCTTCTTTTTGATATGATGTTGTTTTATTTTGAAATGACTTATTTACAAGAAATATGTAAGCATTTATAGTGAAATGTGATATTAAAAATTGATCTGTGTTCCTGATTTATTTGTACATGTATCAATTAATTTTGAGATCATTCTTGCTACACAAATTATATATTAGATCCCAGGCCCAGAAATTATATGACTGTCAGACAGCAAAACCAGAGGCTCCCAGGAGCCTGTAATCGCTCACCTGGATCAAAGCTGCTTTCAATAGCAACGCAACTGCACTGTGGTGGCCATCTTGGTGGGAGAGCGTGACTGCCCGACACAATTTTGGAAAAGGACCATCCAATGACTATTCCATCAAAGATTGGTTCTAATTGAGCCACTGGTTCCAGACAAGATGGTTTTTATGTGAATTTCCCATAAGGTCCTATGTCAAACTAAGTTCAGCTGTGCAGCCATCTTGGTCAGAGGGCCAAACCGCTGGACACATTTTTGGAAGAGAACCATCCAATGATTATTTCATCAAAATTTAGTTCTTATTGAGCAAATGGTTTCAGACAAGAAGATTTTTATGGGAATTTCTCATAGGTTCCTATGTTAAATTAAGTTCAGCTGTGGTGGCCATCTTGGTCGGAGGTCTGAAATGCCAGACACAATTTTGGAAGGGGACCACCCAAGGATCCTTTCAGCAAAGCTTGGTTGAGATTGGCTCAGTAGTTTCAGAGGAGAATTTTTTTTTTTTAATTTCATCCTCCCTTTTTTCTATTTTTAGCTTGACAGCCATCTTGGTTGGAAGTCGGGATCACCGGACACAATTTTAAAGGGGGGCCACCCAAGGACCATTCCACCAAAGTTTGTTTGCAATTGACCCAGTGGTTTCTGAGGAGATTAAAATGTGAAATGTTGACGGACGGACGAAAAAGTGATGACAATAGCTCACATGGCCAAGTGAGCTAAAAACTCTAATTTAATAGATTGCAATCGTGCAAAATTTAACAAAAAGTAACTCCAATCGTGCAAAATATTTAAAAAAAGGGAGGTAACTCCAATTTAATAGATTGCAATGCAATCACACAAAATATAAAAGGGAGGTAACTCCAATTTAATAGATTGCAATGCAATCGTGCAAAATAAAAAGGGGGGTAACTCCAATTTAATAGATTGCAAAGCAATCCTGCAAAATAAAAAAGGGAGGTAACTCCAATTTAATAGATTGCAATGCAATCACACAAAATATACCAGAGGCTCTCAAGAGCCTGTATCGTTCACCTGGTAATAAAAAGAACCAATTGGTCCTATGTAAAAACTATGTCCTGCAGTGGTAGTCATCTTGGAATTACGATCAACATAAACTTTGTAAAGGACCTTCCAATGATTGATGCACAGTTTAGGTTCAATCAGTGCAATAGCTTCAGAGAAGAATATATTTCTGTATTTTCCCCATATGGTCCTGTGTTAATACTATGACCTGTGGTGGCAGCCATCTTGGATTTCCGATCGGCATAAAAAACAGAAACTTTGTAGAGGACCTTCCAATGATCATTCCTGGGCAGTTTGGTTTCAATTATCCAAGTGGTTTCAGAGAAGAAGCGTTTTGAAACATTTTTCCCATAGGATCCAATGTTAAACTAAGTCCTGCCGTAGCCGCCATTTTGAATTTCATATCGGAACAAAAAACGTACAGTTTGTAGAGGACCATCCAATGAACATTCATGTACAGTTTGGCTCTAATCATATTTGTAGTTTCTGAGAAGAAGGCATTTGAACATTTTTCCATAGGGTCCAATGTTAATCTATGTCCTGCGGTGGCAGCCATCTTGAATTTTCGATCGGCATAAAAAAACAGAAACTTTGTAGAGGACCTTCCAATGATCATTCCTAGGCAGTTTGGTTTCAATTGTCCAAGTGGTTTCAGAGAAGAAGTGTTTTGAAACATTTTTCCCATAGGGTCCAATGTTAAACCAAGTCCTGCCGTAGCCGCCATTTTGAATTTCATATCGGAACAAAAAACCTTAAGATTGTAGAGGACCATCCAATGAACATTCATGTACAGTTTGGCTTTAATCATATTTTTAGTTTCTGAGAAGAAGGCATTTGAACATTTTCCCATAGGGTCCAATGTTAATCTATGTCCTGCGGTGGTGGCCATCTTGAATTTTCAATCGGCATAAAAAAACAGAAACTTTGTAGAGGACCTTCCAAAGATCATTCCTGGGCAGTTTGGATTCAATTGTCCAAGTGGTTTCAGAGAAGAAGCGTTTTGAAACATTTTTCCCATAGGGTCCAATGTTAAACCAAGTCCTGTCGTAGCCGCCATTTTGAATTTCATATCGGAACAAAAAACGTAAAGTTTGTAGAGGACCATCCAATGAACATTCATGTACAATTTGGCTTTAATAATATTTGTAGTTTCTGAGAAGAAGAGGCATTTGAACATTTTCCCATAGGGTCCAATGTTAATCTATGTATTGCGGTGGCGGCCATCTTGGATTTCCGATCGGCATAAAAAACATAAAATTTGTAGAGGACCTTCCAATGATCATTCCTGGGCAGTTTGGTTTCAACTGTCCTAGTGGTTTCAGAGAAGAAGCGTTTTGAAACATTTCCCCCATAGGGTCCAATGTTAAACTAAGGCCTGCCGTAGCCGCCATTTTGAATTTCACATCGGAACAAAAAGCGTAAAGTTTGTAGAGGACCATCCAATGAACATTCATGTACAGTTTGGCTCTAATCATATTTGTAGTTTCTGAGAAGAAGGCATTTGAACATTTTTCCATAGGGTCCAATGTTAATCTATGTCCTGCGGTGGCAGCCATCTTGAATTTTCGATCGGCATAAAAAAACAGAAACTTTGTAGAGGACCTTCCAATGATCATTCCTAGGCAGTTTGGTTTCAATTGTCCAAGTGGTTTCAGAGAAGAAGTGTTTTGAAACATTTTTCCCATAGGGTCCAATGTTAAACCAAGTCCTGCCGTAGCCGCCATTTTGAATTTCATATCGGAACAAAAAACCTTAAGATTGTAGAGGACCATCCAATGAACATTCATGTACAGTTTGGCTTTAATCATATTTTTAGTTTCTGAGAAGAAGGCATTTGAACATTTTCCCATAGGGTCCAATGTTAATCTATGTCCTGCAGTGGTGGCCATCTTGAATTTTCAATCGGCATAAAAAAACAGAAACTTTGTAGAGGACCTTCCAAAGATCATTCCTGGGCAGTTTGGATTCAATTGTCCAAGTGGTTTCAGAGAAGAAGCGTTTTGAAACATTTTTCCCATAGGGTCCAATGTTAAACCAAGTCCTGTCGTAGCCGCCATTTTGAATTTCATATCGGAACAAAAAACGTAAAGTTTGTAGAGGACCATCCAATGAACATTCATGTACAATTTGGCTTTAATAATATTTGTAGTTTCTGAGAAGAAGAGGCATTTGAACATTTTCCCATAGGGTCCAATGTTAATCTATGTATTGCGGTGGCGGCCATCTTGGATTTCCGATCGGCATAAAAAACATAAAATTTGTAGAGGACCTTCCAATGATCATTCCTGGGCAGTTTGGTTTCAACTGTCCTAGTGGTTTCAGAGAAGAAGCGTTTTGAAACATTTCCCCCATAGGGTCCAATGTTAAACTAAGGCCTGCCGTAGCCGCCATTTTGAATTTCACATCGGAACAAAAAGCGTAAAGTTTGTAGAGGACCATCCAATGAACATTCATGTACAGTTTGGCTCTAATCATATTTGTAGTTTCTGAGAAGAAGGCATTTGAACATTTTTCCATAGGGTCCAATGTTAATCTATGTCCTGCGGTGGCAGCCATCTTGAATTTTCGATCGGCATAAAAAAACAGAAACTTTGTAGAGGACCTTCCAATGATCATTCCTAGGCAGTTTGGTTTCAATTGTCCAAGTGGTTTCAGAGAAGAAGTGTTTTGAAACATTTTTCCCATAGGGTCCAATGTTAAACCAAGTCCTGCCGTAGCCGCCATTTTGAATTTCATATCGGAACAAAAAACCTTAAGATTGTAGAGGACCATCCAATGAACATTCATGTACAGTTTGGCTTTAATCATATTTTTAGTTTCTGAGAAGAAGGCATTTGAACATTTTCCCATAGGGTCCAATGTTAATCTATGTCCTGCGGTGGTGGCCATCTTGAATTTTCAATCGGCATAAAAAAACAGAAACTTTGTAGAGGACCTTCCAAAGATCATTCCTGGGCAGTTTGGATTCAATTGTCCAAGTGGTTTCAGAGAAGAAGCGTTTTGAAACATTTTTCCCATAGGGTCCAATGTTAAACCAAGTCCTGTCGTAGCCGCCATTTTGAATTTCATATCGGAACAAAAAACGTAAAGTTTGTAGAGGACCATCCAATGAACATTCATGTACAATTTGGCTTTAATAATATTTGTAGTTTCTGAGAAGAAGGCATTTGAACATTTTCCCATAGGGTCCAATGTTAATCTATGTATTGCGGTGGCGGCCATCTTGGATTTCCGATCGGCATAAAAAACATAAAATTTGTAGAGGACCTTCCAATGATCATTCCTGGGCAGTTTGGTTTCAACTGTCCTAGTGGTTTCAGAGAAGAAGCGTTTTGAAACATTTCCCCCATAGGGTCCAATGTTAAACTAAGGCCTGCCGTAGCCGCCATTTTGAATTTCACATCGGAACAAAAAGCGTAAAGTTTGTAGAGGACCATCCAATGAACATTCATGTACAGTTTGGCTTTAATCATATTTGTAGTTTCTGAGAAGAAGGCATTTGAATATGTTAATCTATGTCCTGCGGTGGCGGCCATCTTGGATTTCCGATCGGCATAAAAAACACACACCTTGTAGAGGACCTTCCAATGATCATTCCTGGGCAGTTTGGTTTCAATTATCCAAGTGGTTTCAGAGAAGAAGCGTTTTGAAACATTTTTCCCATAGGGTCCAATGTTAATCTATTTCCTGCGGTGGTGGCCATCTTGGATTTCCGATCGGCATAAAAAACACACAGCTTGTAGAGGACCTTCCAATGATCATTCCTGAGCAGTTTGGTTTCAATTATCCAAGTGGTTTCAGAGAAGAAGCGTTTTGAAACATTTTCCCCATAGGGTCCAATGTTAAACTAAGTCCTGCCGTAGCCGCCATTTTGAATTTCATACCGGAACAAAAAACGTAAAGTTTGTAGAGGACCATCTAATGAACATTCATGTACAGTTTGGCTTTAATCATATTTGTAGTTTCTGAGAAGAAGGCATTTGAATATGTTAATCTATGTCCTCCGGTGGCGGCCATCTTGGATTTCCGATCGGCATAAAAAACAGAAACTTTGTAGAGGACCTTCCAATGATCATTCCTGGGCAGTTTGGTTTCAACTGTCCAAGTGGTTTCAGAGAAGAAGCATTTTGAAACATTTTTCCCATAGGGTCCAATGTTAAACTAAGTCCTGCCGTAGCCGCCATTTTGAATTTCTTATCAGAACAAAAAACGTACAGTTTGTAGAGGACCATCCAATGAACATTCATGTACAGTTTGGCTTTAATCATATTTGTAGTTTCTGAGAAGAAGGCATTTGAACATTTTCCCATAGGGTCCAATGTTAATCTATGTATTGCGGTGGCGGCCATCTTGGATTTCCGATCGGCATAAAAAACATAAAATTTGTAGAGAACCTTCCAATGATCATTCCTGGGCAGTTTGGTTTCAACTGTCCAAGTGGTTTCAGAGAAGACGCGTTTTGAAACATTTTCCCCATAGGGTCCAATGTTAAACTAAGTCCTGCCGTAGCCGCCATTTTGAATTTCATATCGGAACAAAAAACGTACAGTTTGTAGAGGACCATCCAATGAACATTCATGTACAGTTTGGCTTTAATCATATTTGTAGTTTCTGAGAAGAAGGCATTTGAACATTTTCCCATAGGGTCCAATGTTAATCTATGTCCTGCGGTGGTGGCCATCTTGGATTTCCGATCGGCATAAAAAACACACACCTTGTAGAGGACCTTCCAATGATCATTCCTGGGCAGTTTGGTTTCAATTATCCAAGTGGTTTCAGAGAAGAAGCGTTTTGAAACATTTTTCCCATAGGGTCCGATGTTAAACTAAGTCCTGCCGTAGCCGCCATTTTGAATTTCATACCGGAACAAAAAACGTACAGTTTGTAGAGGACCATCTAATGAACATTCATGTACAGTTTGGCTTTAATCATATTTGTAGTTTCTGAGAAGAAGGCATTTGAACATTTTCCAATAGGGTCCAATGTTAATCTATGTCCTGCGGTGGCGGCCATCTTGGATTTCCGATCGGCATAAAAAACAGAAAGTTTGTAGAGGACCTTCCAATGATCATTCCTTTACAGTTTGGTTTCAACTGTCCAAGTGGTTTCAGAGAAGAAGCATTTTGAAACATTTTTCCCATAGGGTCCAATGTTAAACTAAGTCCTGCCGTAGCCGCCATTTTGAATTTCATATCGGAACAAAAAACCTTAAGATTGTAGAGGACCATCCAATGAACATTCATGTACAGTTTGGCTTTAATCATATTTGTAGTTTCTGAGAAGAAGGCATTTGAACATTTTCCCATAGGGTCCAATGTTAATCTATGTCCTGCGATGGCGGCCATCTTGGATTTCCGATCGGCATAAAAAACAGTAACTTGGTAAAGGACATTCCAATGATCATTCCTTTACAGTTTGGGTTCAGTCAGTTCATTAGTTTCAGAGAAGAAGATCTTTGAAATTTCAGCCAATCAGAGCATATTATTGGCCCTGGCAGCCATATTGAATATTCGACTGGAACGAAAAACAGTAACTTTGTAGAGGACCATCCAAGGAACATTCCTGCTAAGTTCGGTTCCAATCGGCCAAGTGGTTTCGGAGAAGAAGCTTGAAATGTGAAAAGTTTACAGACGACAGACGCCAGACGACGGACGCCAAGTGATGGCAATAGTTCACATGGACCTTTGGTCCAGGTGAACTAAAAAAAAAATTGATGAAAAAAGGGCAATAACTCCAAGATGAGTAATCAGATCTACTTCAAAATTGCAGGGTTGGTAGATCTTGACATGCATTACATGTTTGCAGTTTCAACTTACCATCTGTCTCTTATAGTTTTTTAAATAAAGGACGAAAAGTATTAAAATTTTGATGAAACAAGGGAAATAACTCCAAAATGGGTAATGGGATTTACTTCAAAATTGCAGGGTGGGTAGATCTTGACATGCTGCACATTTTTGCAATTTAAACTTAACCTTTATCTCTTATAGTTTTTGAAATACAAGATGAAAAGTATTAAAATTTTACAAATTTGATGAAAAAAATCCAAGATGGGTAATCAGATTTACTTCAAAATTGCAGGGTAGGTAGATCTTGCCGTGCTGATCATTTTTACCCCATGTCAGATTTTTTATATTATTAACGGTTTTGAGTTATTACCCAAAACCTGCAATTTTACCATATGTTCTATTTTTAGTAACAGTGGCCATGTTGGTTGGTGCACGGCATCACCGGACACAATTTTGAAACTAGACACCCTAGTGATTCAGACCAAGTTTGGTTTCCATTGGTCTATTACTTTCAGAGGAGAAGATTTTTGAAAAAGTTTACGACGTACGACGACGACGGACACCAAGTGATGGCAATAGCTCACCTGACCCAAAGGGTCAGGTGAGCTAAAAAAGTTGACAGGTCCTTTTGAAATTTTAACACAGTGATCCTTGGCACAGAATTATGGTTGGGATTGATAAGTGGGCTCATATAAATGTCCCCTAGGTGCCAAAATGTCTTGTTTTGTATGTTGAGCATTATTTTTCAACCAAATTATGTTCCTTAGAAAAGTCTCTGGCCATCGTGGTCACGACGTATGGTAGTTGGATTTACAACTACCTGTGCAATCAGTGTCTATCACCACTAAAGTTGTGAATTCTAACCCCGTTTATTGCAAGGTGTGCTCGATACAACATTATGTGATAAAGTTTGTCAGTGACTTGCGAGATTGGTGGTCCGAGTCGTCCGGTTTCCTCCACGAATAAAACTGACCACCACGATATAACTGAAATATTGTTGAAAGTGGCATTAAACACCATCAAACAAACAAATAAACAACAAACCCATAACATAATATGACCACAATTTGTAAGGACTGAATGGGTGGGGGTTGGGTTGTGTTGCAGGGCAGTGTTTTGCAAGAATTGGAAGACACTTTATAGATTTTAAAACTTAAAAAAAAAAATAATATATAATTGTTCAAATCTGAGGAATTGTCACTTGTAAATCTTCATCTGTTTCTATGCCAACTTCTTCCTGAAATTACATACCAGTAAATAATTATATTTAAATTAACTAAAATTATATACCAGTAATAATTACATTTAAATTAACGGAAATTTAATACCAGCAACGATTATTTTTAAATTAACTAAAATTACATACCAGTAATAATTATATCTAAATTAACGGAAATTTAATACCAGTAATAATTATTTTTAAATTAACAGAAATTTAATACCAGTAATAATCATATTTAAATTACGGAAATTTAATACCAGTAATAATTATATTTATATTAACTTAAATTACATACCAGTAATAATTATATCTAAATTAACGGAAATTTAATACCAGTAATAATTATTTTTAAATTAACGGAAATTTAATACCAGTAATAATCATATTTAAATTACGGAAATTTAATACCAGTAATAATCATATTTAAATTACGGAAATTTTATACCAGTAATAATTATATTTATATTAACTTAAATTACATACCAGTAATAATTATATTTAATTAACGGAAATTTACATGCCAATTCAGGAGCCGTCGTGATCGTATGGTAGTTGGATTTACAACTACCTGTGCAATTACCACTAAAGTTGAGAGTTTGAACTTTGTTCATGATGAGGTGTACTTGATACAACATTATGTGGTAAAGTTTGTCACTGACTTACGACAGATTGGTGGGTTTCTCCTGGTACTCCGGTTTCCTCCATCAATAAAACTGACTGCCACGATATAACTGAAATATTGTTGAAAGTGGCATTAAACACCATAAGCCAAAGCTTTTGTTTAAAGCGTATTTGTTATTAATGGGCTTGTAAGATTTATTTCAAAATAACAAGGAATAATATTGTTTCAGATAGTTATCATTATTAAAAAAAGATTGAGTACACCCTAATATAGACTGAAATGAATTATGGATGTTTAACGCTACTTTCAACAGTATTACAATTACAGATATATCATTGTGATTGAGCTAGGGGTGGGTCATGGATGTTTAAATCCAATTTCTACAATACTCTGAGTCAGTTTTTGTTGGTGGAAGAATTCCAAGTACTCAAAGAAAACCACTTTTTTTTAACCTTTATTTCTTTTTTTGAGGAATCACTATTTGTGTAGTGATGAAGGCAGAAATGGGCTTTCTTGTATTAAAACCCCTTTCTTGTGATGCGGACAAATTGATCTCCTTTGTGAATATACAGTTTAATATGAAATGAATTATTAAGACATAATAATTTTCTGTGATCTGTGATTTACATTCTTCATTATTGGATAATTGGAGACACTTTATACCCCCTCCTTTCCTCTTTAGTCATTGGTTGAATTCTGGACAATTAATTTTTAAAACTCACGTATAATTGTTTCTTTGTTTTTGGGTATCCCTCAAGTACTGCACCCAATATGTCGTTTGCCTGAAAAATAAATAAATAAATATTCAAAGCAATCACATTTGGCAACCACTGGTTTTTATTAGAAGTGTTTAGACTAGAAAAGTTACATTAGCAAAATTAAAAAAATTGAGACTAAATTCCATGTTTTATTTTTTATTCAAGATTTTACACAGACAGTTTTAACTGAATTTTGAGAGGTCTAACAAATTCTTTCCTTTTCAATTACAATCAGAGGCTCCCAGGAGCCTGTAATCGCTCACCTGGTTTTCAATTTGACATCGAAAGTTGATAGAAAATGGGGGTGTTACACATAATTTTGAAAGTGGGCCACCCAAAGATCATTTTAACTCAAATTTCAGAGCAAAAGATTTTGATGTGATTTTTATCTCATAATATTCCTAAACGGAATAAACTGGCTGAAAAAAATTTCACAGAAAAACCCAGAATATATGTTAAACTACTCATTGCCATGTAGCTGCAGTTAAAATTTGAGTTCATTTTGATTTGTAATAGAGCAGAAATTGACAACTAAAGAAATTTCTATTTTTGGTAACAGCAGTCATTTTGAATGGAGGGTGGTGCTGTCGGACACAATATTGAAAAGGGACCACCCAAGAACCATCCCAGCCAAATTTGCTTTAATTTGGTTCAGCGGTTTCAGAGGAGAAGATTTAATTATGATCTTTTATCAAAATATGCCTAATTTGCATAATCGGTATAAATCGGCTGAAAGAAAAATTTCACAGAAAAACCTGGAATATATGCTAAACTACTCCTTGCCATGTAGCTGCAGTTAAAATTTGAGCTCATTTTTTATTTATACTAAAGCAGTAATGAACAATTGAAGAAATTTCTATTTTTAGTAACAGCAGCCATATTGAATGGAGGGCGAGGCTGTCGGAAACAATTTTGAAAGGGACCCACCCAGGGACCATGCCTGCCAGGTTTGGTTTAATTTGGTTCAGCGGTTTCTGAGGAGAAGACTTAAATGTGATATTTTATCAAAATATGCCTAATTTGCATAATCGGTATAAATTGGCTGAAAGAAAAATTTCACAGAAAAACCCAGAATATTTGTTAAACTACTCCTTGCCATGTAGCTGCAGTTAAAATTTGAGCTCATTTCGACTTATACTAAAGCAGCAATGGACAATTGAAGAAATTTCTATTTTTAGTAACAGCAGCCATCTTGAACGGAGGACGGTCGGAACAAAAAGTAACAACACTTGATAAGGACCTTGCAAGGAACATTTCTGCCAGGTATGGTTCCAATCCATCCAGTGGTTCTTGAGAAGAAGTTTGTTTTACATATTTCCCATTGGGTCGCTATGTTAAATTATGTCCCCCGCTGACGGCCATCTTGGATTTTCAATCGGTCCAAAAAGTAACAACACTTGGTTAGCAGCTTGCAATGATCATTCATGACAATTTTCAATTCCATCCTCCATGTAGTATCGGAGAAGATCATTAAAAATTCAGCCAATCAGAGGCTTTTATGGCCACTGGCAGCCATGTTGGATAACCAATCGTAACGAAAGTAACAACACTTGGTTAGCAGCTTGCAATGATCATTCATGACAATTTTCAATTCCATCCTCCATGTAGTATCGGAGAAGATCATTAAAAATTCAGCCAATCAGAGGCTTTTATGGCCACTGGCAGCCATGTTGGATAACCAATCGTAACGAAAGTAACAACACTTGGTTAGAAAATGCAAATGAACATTCCTGCCACGTTTGGCCCCATTTGCTTCAGTCATTCTCTAGAAGAAGATTGAAATGTTTACGGACGGATGCCAAGTGATGGCAATAGCTAAAAATCAATCGTGCTGAAGACATACTAAGCCAAGTTGAGCAGGATATTGCGAAATAATTTTTATCATTATTTGTAATAAAACATACTGTAAAAATATGGGTGGTAGAATTATGTTTTATGTCTATAAAATTGTGTTAAAAATATTATGTTAACATTTACCATTCTTTTTCTCTTCCTCCATTCTTTCACAAAATTATCTCTCATCTTGTATATCTGTAAAATTACAAGTACATATGATACAATTCTAGTTGAACTGGTAATCAACAAAATAATCTCCTCTTTCTTGGTAAAAAAAAAAATACTCAACAAAATTATCTCCCCTTTCTTGGTCAAAAATAATTCTCAATGTTCATAAAATAATTCAAGCTACTTGTATTTCATGATGATCAGGCTTAGTGATATATGATTGGTTGATTTGGTTGGTTTATAGTGTTTAATGACACTTTCAACAATATTTCAGTTATATCATGCAGTCAGTTTTATTGGCAGAGGAAACCGGAGTAGCCGGAGAAAACCACCTACCTGTTGCTAGTCACTGACAAACTTTATCACATGTACACCTCACCATGAACAGATGTAGTAATGCATGAACCAGGACAAACTTTATCACATGTACACCTCACCATGAACTGAAGTAGTAATGCATGAACCAGGACAAACTTTATCACATGTACACCTCACCATGAACTGAAGTAGTAATGTATGAACCAGGACAAACTTGATCACATGTACACCTCACCATGAACTGAAGTAGTAATGCATGAACCAGGACAAACTTGATCACATGTACACCTCACCATGAACTGAAGCAGTAATCCATGAACCAGGTCAAACTTGATCACATGTACACCTCACCATGAACTTAAGTAGTAATGTATGAACCAGGACAAATTTTATCACATGTACACCTCACCATGAACTGAAGTAGTAATGTATGAACCAGGACAAACTTTATCACATGTACACCTCACCATGAACAGAAGTAGTAATGTATGAACACATGTACACCTCACCATGAACAGAAGTAGTAATGTATGAACACATGTACACCTCACCATGAACAGAAGTAGTAATGTATGAACACATGTACACCTCACCATGAACTGAAGTAGTAATGTATGAACCAGGACAAACTTGATCACATGTACACCTCACCATGAACTGAAGCAGTAATCCATGAACCAGGTCAAACTTGATCACATGTACACCTCACCATGAACTTAAGTAGTAATGTATGAACCAGGACAAATTTTATCACATGTACACCTCACCATGAACTGAAGTAGTAATGTATGAACCAGGACAAACTTTTTATCACATGTACACCTCACCATGAACTGAAGTAGTAATGTATGAACCAGGACAAACTTTTTATCACATGTACACCTCACCATGAACAGAAGTAGTAATGTATGAAAACATGTACACCTCACCATGAACTGAAGTAGTAATGTATGAACCAGGACAAACTTGATCACATGTACACCTCATCATCAACTGAAGTAGTAATGTATGAACCAGGAGATCCAGGGTTAAGAATATAGTGTTTAATGGAACATTCTTTTTGAGTGGAATCGAATCTGTGCATGTTTTTTGTTGTTGTTTGTTAATACATTTTTTTGTATCTGTATTATTATTGATCGAGATCCAATTATTCCATTAACTGGTTTGACCTGCCACATTTTTGTGCCTGTTCTGTACCAAGACCAGGATTTCCAATGCCATATGCAGTGATTTTTTTTTGTGTTCAATAATTTGAAGCGAGATGTTGTTGTTGTCGTTTTGTGGATATTGGCGGAATTGTTGATCATTACTGTTTAAACTTTCTTTTTATAAAATTTCAGAATAGTCTTATATGCATCTTAACATTTACTATAATGTAAAATTACCCTGTCTTTTTCTGCTGGAGAAATCTGAACAGCTCCACCCTTCAACTTGGTTAATTTCTCATTACACTTTTTACACTGAAGATAAATAAATAAAAAAAATATATACAGTTGCATATTTTTAATTATCAAAGTATAAATAATGTCCAATATTTAACAATTACAGCGTGCTACAGATTTTTCTAAATATCAGGGACGATTCTGACTAAAAAATAAAATAACTGAATATCAAAAAAAATAGCTGAAACCCTTTCAAAAAGGTAATATTTTATCTCTTCTGACTGTATTCTGCTAATTTCAGAAAAAAAATTCAGATGAAAATAGACGACATCAATTAAATAATTGAAAAAAAATCATCCCTGCAATATATAATACGTCCAGGGTTTGACATCATGTACTGCAAATAAAATGATGATTGTGGAAGGTGTGTCAGCTTCATAAGATATCATATGGAGTGATCCTAGACCCTCTCGGTGGTGTATTAGTTAGTATTACTGCCTTAAAACTTGAGTGCCGCATATTATAGGCTACATCACTGTTCAAACCAAAGACTTAAATATTGGTATTTCTTGCTTCTTTACTAAGCACGCAGCATCAAATAGTACGAGTAAAGACTGGTTTGACTCTGAGTCAGGATAATATGCATGAGTGGAGTGACATGTCTACATGTGGAGTGTTTTGGGAACAGGACAAAATCCCCCCGACAAAAAGCCTCCCATAATGAAATAATCATAGAATCTTATTACATTTTTTTTTATATTGATGTTGATATTTAAGATATCTTAAAGATCAAAACTCACTCCTATTAAAAAAGGAGGAGTGGGGGGAATTAATTAGAAAAATAAAATACTTTAAAAACATATTTTTGCATTGTTATGGTCATTTATAAAGTGTAAATAAATAAATAAACAGCTGCGCCAAGAGCGCATGATACGCCCGTCGTCAACATTCATACAATATTTGTAAAGACTTTCTTTCCCATAATTCTTGAATGAAAAATCTAAATTTCACCAAAAAGTATAGAGACAGTAAGACTATCAATTCCAATAACTATGCAAAGTTTGAAGTGAATTGGCCAAGGGGTTCTCAATTTACAGCGCGACATACGAAAAATCACCTACAATTTGATGAATAAAGTCCCATAACTCTGGAATGAAAAACTGAAATTTCACCAAAAAGTATACGGACCATAAGACTATCAATTCCGATAACTATGCGAAGTTTGAAGTGAATTGGCCAAAGGGTTCTCAATTTACAGCACGACATACGAAAAATCGCCTACAATTTGATGAATAAAGTCCCATAACTCTGGAATAAAAAATTGAAATTTCACCAAAAAGTATACAGACCATAACACTATCAATTCCAATAACTATGCAAAGTTTGAAGTGAATTGGCAAAGGGATTCTCAATTTACAGCGCAACATACGAAAAATTGCCTTAAAATCACGTACAATTTGATGAATAAAGTCTCATAACTCTGAAATGAAAATTCGAAATTTCACCATAAAGTATACAGACCGTAAGACCATCAATTCCAATAACTCTGTGAAATTTGAAGTGAATTGGCCAAGGGGTTCTTAAGTTAGAGCGTGACATGTGAAATGGACGGACGGACAGTCGGACATTGGTATTCCATAATACGTCCCGTCTTAAATACGGGTGTATAAAAACTCTATTAAATTGTTTAAATTGAAATTAATCAGGAATTGTTTTATTGATAAACAATTGTTATTACATTATTTATAACCTTTGAAGTTATTAAAAGTAACGAGTGTGTTATTTTCTCATCCTGTTTGATATACATGTACTATAATGATTTTTTTTAAGATAAAACAATTTTATTATTTTATTTTTACTTCCTTTGATGAGGGTTATTATAATTCTTAAACAAATATTTCAATTGTTTATGATATCTTCAAGTTCCAATAATAGCTTATTATGAAAAATGGTATTCAAAAATAATGTTAACTCATAAATAGCAGTACAATAAGTGTAAAATGTGTGCAAAGATACCAATTTACACTTGTACAATTCATTATTTGGTTGGCTTTTTGTTAGGGGGGATTTTGTCCTAGGGGGGATTTTGTCCAGGGGGCTTTTGTTTAATACAAAACAGACATAGCCATCATCTCATCAAAAAGAAACTTGTTCCTACTATGATATAGCAACTGAAAATTGTTTAGTAAGGATTAAACACACATATACTAACTCACTCACTCATGTGATATTTTCAAATTCATACTGTATAAGAAATTAATTTGGAAACAGGACTATACGATTTTCATATAAATTAAATTTGGGTTCAACCAGATCTTTTAAAATCTTTTTTCCACACTTGAAGCGATATTAAACAATGTGAATAAACGTTAGAGAAACCTGAAGGGAAAATCAAGAATGGACAATCCAGAGAAGCTGGCAACATTGGGTTCTAAAGACACCGGCCTAAGACAAACAAAACAAACAACATAACACAGAAACTAAAACAAGGAGCAACGACCTCACCAGAAACAGCAGGTGAAGCCAGGCACCCATTAAGGGCAAGCACATTCTGCCTCTTATAAGATACTCACCATGTTACACTTATAGTCTTAAACTATGTCTTAAAGTGGCCATTGTTTTATACACATGTATATTTTATTTCTAAGTGTCTTTTAGGCATCTACTAATAAATTTGTTCATGCCACAATATAGCTGAAATACTGCTAATGTTGGCATTTAACACCACTCAACCAATCAATCAATCGAATTCATATTGACACAAATTCTGGAGAAGAGTCAATAGGTTATGATAATAATAGAAATTTTAATCAGTGGTCAGCCATCTTGTCTACATCAACTTATTTCCCATACTTCACTGTATTGTGTTAAATATTTCAGTGGTCTGTCATCTGCTCTACATCAACTTATTTCCCATGTTTCACTGTATTGTATTAAATATTTCAGTGGTCGGCCATCTTGTCTACATCAACTTATTTCCCATGTTTCACTGTATTGTATTAAATATTTCAGTGGTCTGTCATCTGCTCTACATCAACTTATTTCCCATGTTTCACTGTATTGTATTAAATATTTCAGTGGTCTGTCATCTGCTCTACATCAACTTATTTCCCATGTTTCACTGTATTGTATTAAATATTTCAGTGGTCTGTCATCTGCTCTACATCAACTTATTTCCCATGTTTCACTGTATTGTATTAAATATTTCAGTGGTCTGTCATCTGCTCTACATCAACTTATTTCCCATGTTTCACTGTATTGTATTAAATATTTCAGTGGTCTGTCATCTGCTCTACATCAACTTATTTCCCATGTTTCACTGTATTGTATTAAATATTTCAGTGGTCGGCCATCTGCTCTACATCAACTTATTTCCCATGTTTCACTGTATTGTATTCAATATTTCAGTGGTCTGCCATCTTGTCTACATCAACTTATTTCCCATACTTCACTGTATTGTGTTAAATATTTCAGTGGTCTGTCATCTGCTCTACATCAACTTATTTCCCATGTTTCACTGTATTGTATTAAATATTTCAGTGGTCTGTCATCTGCTCTACATCAACTTATTTCCCATGTTTCACTGTATTGTATTAAATATTTCAGTGGTCTGTCATCTGCTCTACATCAACTTATTTCCCATGTTTCACTGTATTGTATTAAATATTTCAGTGGTCGGCCATCTGCTCTACATCAACTTATTTCCCATGTTTCACTGTATTGTATTCAATATTTCAGTGGTCTGCCATCTTGTCTACATCAACTTATTTCCCATACTTCACTGTATTGTGTTAAATATTTCAGTGGTCTGTCATCTGCTCTACATCAACTTATTTCCCATGTTTCACTGTATTGTATTAAATATTTCAGTGGTCTGTCATCTGCTCTACATTAACTTATTTCCCATGTTTCACTGTATTGTATTAAATATTTCAGTGGTCTGTCATCTGCTCTACATCAACTTATTTCCCATGTTTCACCGTATTGTATTAAATATTTCAGTGGTCTGTCATCTGCTCTACATCAACTTATTTCCCATGTTTCACTGTATTGTATTAAATATTTCAGTGGTCTGTCATCTGCTCTACATCAACTTATTACTCATGTTTCACTGTATTGTATTAAATATTTCAGTGGTCTGTCATCTTGTCTACATCAACTTATTTCCCATGTTTCACTGTATTGTATTAAATATTTCAGTGGTCGGCCATCTTGTCTACATCAACTTATTTCCCTTGTTTCACTGTATTGTATTAAATATTTCAGTGGTCTGTCATCTGCTCTACATCAACTTATTTCCCATGTTTCACTGTATTGTATTAAATATTTCAGTGGTCGGCCATCTTGTCTACATCAACTTATTTCCCATGTTTCACTGTATTGTATTCAATATTTCAGTGGTCTGTCATCTGCTCTACATCAACTTATTTCCCATGTTTCACTGTATTGTGTTAAATATTTCAGCGGTCAGCCATCTTGTCTACATCAACTTATTTCCCTTGTTTCACTGTATTGTATTAAATATTTCAGTGGTCTGTCATCTGCTCTACATCAACTTATTTCCCATGTTTCACTGTATTGTATTAAATATTTCAGTGGTCGGCCATCTTGTCTACATCAACTTATTTCCCTTGTTTCACTGTATTGTATTAAATATTTCAGTGGTCTGTCATCTGCTCTACATCAACTTATTTCCCATGTTTCACTGTATTGTATTAAATATTTCAGTGGTCTGTCATCTGCTCTACATCAACTTATTTCCCATGTTTCACTGTATTGTATTAAATATTTCAGTGGTCTGTCATCTGCTCTACATCAACTTATTTCCCATGTTTCACTGTATTGTATTAAATATTTCAGTGGTCTGTCATCTGCTCTACATCAACTTATTTCCCATGTTTCACTGTATTGTATTAAATATTTCAGTGGTCTGTCATCTGCTCTACATCAACTTATTTCCCATGTTTCACTGTATTGTATTAAATATTTCAGTGGTCTGTCATCTGCTCTACATCAACTTATTTCCCATGTTTCACTGTATTGTGTTAAATATTTCAGCGGTCAGCCATCTTGTCTACATCAACTTATTTCCCTTGTTTCACTGTATTGTATTAAATATTTCAGTGGTCTGTCATCTGCTCTACATCAACTTATTTCCCATGTTTCACTGTATTGTATTAAATATTTCAGTGGTCGGCCATCTTGTCTACATCAACTTATTTCCCTTGTTTCACTGTATTGTATTAAATATTTCAGTGGTCTGTCATCTGCTCTACATCAACTTATTTCCCATGTTTCACTGTATTGTATTAAATATTTCAGTGGTCTGTCATCTGCTCTACATCAACTTATTTCCCATGTTTCACTGTATTGTATTAAATATTTCAGTGGTCTGTCATCTGCTCTACATCAACTTATTTCCCATGTTTCACTGTATTGTATTAAATATTTCAGTGGTCTGTCATCTGCTCTACATCAACTTATTTCCCATGTTTCACTGTATTGTATTAAATATTTCAGTGGTCTGTCATCTGCTCTACATCAACTTATTTCCCATGTTTCACTGTATTGTATTAAATATTTCAGTGGTCTGTCATCTGCTCTACATCAACTTATTTCCCATGTTTCACTGTATTGTATTAAATATTTCAGTGGTCTGTCATCTGCTCTACATCAACTTATTTCCCATGTTTCACTGTATTGTATTAAATATTTCAGTGGTCTGTCATCTGCTCTACATCAACTTATTTCCCATGTTTCACTGTATTGTATTAAATATTTCAGTGGTCTGTCATCTGCTCTACATCAACTTATTTCCCATGTTTCACTGTATTGCATTAAATATTTCAGTGGTCGGCCATCTTGTCTACATCAACTTATTTCCCATGTTTCACTGTATTGTATTAAATATTTCAGTGGTCTGTCATCTGCTCTACATCAACTTATTTCCCATGTTTCACTGTATTGTATTAAATATTTCAGTGGTCTGTCATCTGCTCTACATCAACTTATTTCCCATGTTTCACTGT
This sequence comes from Bathymodiolus septemdierum, assembly GCA_963383655.1. Lineage (NCBI taxonomy): Eukaryota > Metazoa > Mollusca > Bivalvia > Mytilida > Modiolidae > Bathymodiolus > Bathymodiolus septemdierum. The sequence continues at coordinate 56,980,456 of OY726517.1, read as the reverse complement.
ATTGTATTAAATATTTCAGTGGTCTGTCATCTGCTCTACATCAACTTATTTCCCATGTTTCACTGTATTGTATTAAATATTTCAGTGGTCTGTCATCTGCTCTACATCAACTTATTTCCCATGTTTCACTGTATTGTATTAAATATTTCAGTGGTCTGTCATCTGCTCTACATCAACTTATTTCCCTTGTTTCACTGTATTGTATTAAATATTTCAGTGGTCTGTCATCTGCTCTACATCAACTTATTTCCCATGTTTCACTGTATTGTATTAAATATTTCAATGGTCGGCCATCTTGTCTACATCAACTTATTTCCCTTGTTTCACTGTATTGTATTAAATATTTCAGTGGTCTGTCATCTGCTCTACATCAACTTATTTCCCATGTTTCACTGTATTGTATTAAATATTTCAGTGGTCGGCCATCTTGTCTACATCAACTTATTTCCCATGTTTCACTGTATTGTATTAAATATTTCAGTGGTCTGTCATCTGCTCTACATCAACTTATTTCCCATGTTTCACTGTATTGTATTAAATATTTCAGTGGTCGGCCATCTTGTCTACATCAACTTATTTCCCTTGTTTCACTGTATTGTATTAAATATTTCAGTGGTCTGTCATCTGCTCTACATCAACTTATTTCCCATGTTTCACTGTATTGTATTAAATATTTCAGTGGTCTGTCATCTGCTCTACATCAACTTATTTCCCATGTTTCACTGTATTGTATTAAATATTTCAGTGGTCTGTCATCTGCTCTACATCAACTTATTTCCCATGTTTCACTGTATTGTATTAAATATTTCAGTGGTCTGTCATCTGCTCTACATCAACTTATTTCCCATGTTTCACTGTATTGTATTAAATATTTCAGTGGTCTGTCATCTGCTCTACATCAACTTATTTCCCATGTTTCACTGTATTGTATTAAATATTTCAGTGGTCTGTCATCTGCTCTACATCAACTTATTTCCCATGTTTCACTGTATTGTATTAAATATTTCAGTGGTCTGTCATCTGCTCTACATCAACTTATTTCCCTTGTTTCACTGTATTGTATTAAATATTTCAGTGGTCTGTCATCTGCTCTACATCAACTTATTTCCCATGTTTCACTGTATTGTATTAAATATTTCAATGGTCGGCCATCTTGTCTACATCAACTTATTTCCCTTGTTTCACTGTATTGTATTAAATATTTCAGTGGTCTGTCATCTGCTCTACATCAACTTATTTCCCATGTTTCACTGTATTGTATTAAATATTTCAGTGGTCGGCCATCTTGTCTACATCAACTTATTTCCCATGTTTCACTGTATTGTATTAAATATTTCAGTGGTCTGTCATCTGCTCTACATCAACTTATTTCCCATGTTTCACTGTATTGTATTAAATATTTCAGTGGTCGGCCATCTTGTCTACATCAACTTATTTCCCTTGTTTCACTGTATTGTATTAAATATTTCAGTGGTCTGTCATCTGCTCTACATCAACTTATTTCCCATGTTTCACTGTATTGTATTAAATATTTCAGTGGTCGGCCATCTTGTCTACATCAACTTATTTCCCTTGTTTCACTGTATTGTATTAAATATTTCAGTGGTCTGTCATCTGCTCTACATCAACTTATTTCCCATGTTTCACTGTATTGTATTAAATATTTCAGTGGTCTGTCATCTGCTCTACATCAACTTATTTCCCATGTTTCACTGTATTGTATTAAATATTTCAGTGGTCTGTCATCTGCTCTACATCAACTTATTTCCCATGTTTCACTGTATTGTATTCAATATTTCAGTGGTCGGCCATCTTGTCTACATCAACTTATTTCCCATGTTTCACTGTATTGTATTAAATATTTCAGTGGTCTGTCATCTGCTCTACATCAACTTATTTCCCATGTTTCACTGTATTGTATTAAATATTTCAGTGGTTGGCCATCTTGTCTACATCAACTTATTTCCCATGTTTCACTGTATTGTATTAAATATTTCAGTGGTCTGTCATCTGCTCTACATCAACTTATTTCCCATGTTTCACTGTATTGTATTAAATATTTCAGTGGTTGGCCATCTTGTCTACATCAACTTATTTCCCATGTTTCACTGTATTGTATTAAATATTTCAGTGATCTGTCATCTGCTCTACATCAACTTATTTCCCATGTTTCACTATATTGTGTTAAATATTATCCAAATGAACCGAAACTTGGTAGGATGCATCTATGGAAGGTTCTCTATAAAGAATGCTCATTTTGTCCTGATCCATTCACAAACATGGCCACTACAGGCAATTCTTGTTTCTGACTGGTCAATTTCTAAAAATCTTCTACTCTGAAACAGCTTGGCCAAATGGACCGAAACGTGGTAGGAAGCATCTATGGAAGGTTCTCTATAGAAATTGCTCATTCCATTTTGATCCGTTAACAAACATGGCTGCCATAGGCAATTCTTGTTTCTGATTGGACGATTTCTAAAACAGCTTTTCCTCTGAAACCGCTCGGTCAAATGATATGAAATTTAGTAGGAAGCATCTATGGAAGGTCTTCTATAGAGATTGCTCATTTTGTTTTAATCCATTAACAAACATGGCCACCACAGGCAATTCTTGTTTCAGATTGGTCGATTTCTAAAAATCTTCTTCTCTGAAACTGCTTTGTCAAATGAATCGAAATTTGGTGGGAAGAACCTATGTTTTTCCAATCCTGTAACTGTTGCAATAAAATAATATTAATCTAAACTCTAAAGTTTATTCAATTCTTGTGGTCGTGATCATATGGCAGTTGGATTTACAACTACTTGTGCAATCAGTGCCTAAAACCATTAAATTTGTGAGTTCAAATGCTGTCAATGGCGAGGTGTTTTCAATACAACATTATGTGATCAAGTTCGTTAGTTACTTGCGACAGTTCGGTGGTTTTCTCCGGTTTCCTCCACTAGTAAAACTGACCGTCATAATATAACTGAAATATTGTTGAAAGCGGCTTTAAACACCATAAAACAAACCTATTATATATGTATTATTTGTAGGGAGAGGACGGTCTATAAGTTGCAATAAAATAATAAAATAATCTAAACCTAAACCTTATTAAATTTTCACCTCTTCATCAAGTTCAGCAAGTTCTTTCTGTGCATTTTCTGTAGAAATTGTGCTGCTTAATCCTCTTAATTCTGAAAAGTATGGAAAGCTAGCCATTATTACTTAGTGACAATAACTGGAGTTTTTTTTACATAAATTTAAACTGGTTTGTCAAAGAAAAAGCCTGAGATTCTTTCATGAAATCAGGGCATATACATTGAAAACGAAGCTAGACATATCTGACCATAGCTGACTTTGGTTATCCTGCTTTTCTTGCTCCCAAAGACTTTAAAATCGTTTCACTTTAACCGTACCTAAATTAAAATATATTAAATTGGATATGTACATATTTATTATGAAACTCTCCTTACCTGTGTCCAACTTCCTATTCTCTTCCTGTTTACTCTGCACTAACTCTGTAAGCTTAATTATTCTGATATCCATTTCTTTGATTTCATTATCATCTACATCTGGAAACTGGGACTGATAAAAGAGAATTTTTTTGATGGCATATGAAAAAAAACCATATCAAATTCAAATCATGGTGGTCGTGATCGTATGGTAGTTGGATTTATAACCACCTACATGTATGCAATCAGTGCCTATCACCACTAGCGTGAGTTCGAACCCCACTCAGACGAGGTAGAACATTATGTGATAAATGTTTGTCAGTGACTGGCGACAGATCGGTGGTTTTCTCCAGTTTACTCCACCAATAAAACTGACCGCCAAGATACAACTCAAAATAGTGTTGAAAGTGGCGTTAAACACCATAAAACAACCAACCATCATTTTAGATAGTGTTCTAATTTATTATAAAAGATCATTTAAAAAATGTTGGGTTAATTTGAAAAAAAATCATTTCATTAGACTGAAATGATTTCAAATTTTATTTGAGTTTAATTAAGTATAAAGTGCTGTAGTTGTTACAATCACATGACAGTCAGATTACAACATGTACCAATTCAAAATAATAAAATGACTTTTGAGACCTGATTGCACAAACTAGTTTATGTGATCAAGCTTGTTTTTAAAAGGTCTGTGGTTTTCATTGGATTTCCTCCACCAATAAAACTGACCACCACAACAACATACAGTCAAACCTCATTGTATCAGAGCCAAAAGCAGTCTTTGCCTATTTTTTTTTTACCTACTTGCCCGAGAGTCAAAATTAGAAAAAAAATAATGATTTATTCAAACAAATTCTTTCATCATTTTCACTTGTCCAAATCCAGTTTTACTTGTCTCGAGTTTCAGGCAAGTGGATTAGGGCGAAGGTTGCAATGATTTTCAATTTTGACATAGCCAGGTATTCCAGTTATCCATGATTGATTAAACAGAAACCTAATATGATCTGACTAAATTATTTCTCTGTGGTATCCAAGGCAACGACTTATCCAGGTTTGAGAAAACGAGATTTGACCGTAACTGAAATATTGTTGAAAGTGGCATTAAACACCTAATAATCCTGATCGTATTAGTGAAAGAATAGTAGTCATTTAATGATTGTTGGTTGCTTGACGTTCAGCGTCATATTTTTTTTGCAAAGGTTTGAGGGACATTTGGACCTGTTAAACAGTGAGGTGCCAGCTAGACTAACTAGAGGCTCAGTGGGCTGAGCCTGTGTCGGTCACCTTTCATTCTGCTCTGAGGAAACTTAATACAGAACCTTCCATACATGTAGATGCTTCCTACCAAGTTTCGGTTCATATGGCTAAGCAGTTTCAAAGGAGAAGATTTTTTAGAAATCGACCAATCAGAAACAAGAATTGCATGTGGTGGCCATGTTTGCTAACCGATCGGGATGAAATGAGCAATCTTCATAGAGGACATTCCATAGATGCTTTCTACCAAGTTTCGGTGGTAGCCATGTTTGCTAACCAATCGGGACGAAATGAGCAATCTTCATATCTAGAGGACATTCCATAGATGATTCCTACCAAGTTTCGGTGGTAGCCATGTTTGTAAACCGATCGGAACAAAATGAACAAGCTTCATAGAGGACATTCTGTAGATGCTTCCTACCAAGTTTTGGTTCATTTGGCCAAGTGGTTTCAGAGGAGAAGATTTTTTTTAAATCGGCCAATCGGAAACAAGAATTGCCTGTGGCGGCCATGTTTGGTAATGGATCATAACAAAATGTGCACTCCTTAGAGAGGACCTTCCATAGATGCTTCTACCAAGCTTCAGTTCATTTGGCTGAAGGTTTTCAGAGGAGAAGAAGATTAAAATGTGAAAAGTAAATGGATGACAGACGACAGACACCAAATGATGGCAATAGCTCATATTGCCTTTGGCAAGGTAAAAAGAATATTAAAATGTGAATGCCTACTTGTAATGTATACAATAAACATGTTACACTATATCAGCATTAGTTAATTTCTAAGGGAGATAATGGCAAGTTTTTAACAGTTTAGATAAGAGTTATCTTTCTTTTAAAAAACCCGCTTAAAAGAAACAAATCACAAAGCTTTCAGTCATAGAAACTATGGCTCAAAATTTGTTGTGTTAGGCTACAATTCCACATATTTTTCAAACAAAATTCAAAAAGGTAAAACATGCTACTCCGAGGAACAAGTGATCAGTATGCTGGAGTTCCTCATCGATAACATATTTGTCTCCTTTGGAGGGATACTGTTTCAGCAGGTCATCGGCATACCAATGGGTACGAATTGTGCCCCTCTTCTAGCCGATTTATTTTTATACTCATATGAGTTGGAGTTTCTTCAAAAGCTTGTAAAAGATAAGAAGATTCATGAGGCTAGAGCCTTTAATTTCACATACAGGTATATTGATGACGTTTTATCTATCAATAATTCTAGATTTGCAGAATTTCTTCCATTGATATATCCTCCAGAGCTGGAAGTTAAAGAGACCACAGATACCGCTTCGTCCGCATCATTTTTGGACTTATACCTCGAATTTGACGACAGTGGTCAAATCAGTACTAAAATTTATGATAAACAGGACGACTTCAATTTTAAGATCATAAATTTTCCAAATATGTGTAGCAATATACCAGCTTCTCCTGCATATGGTGTTTACATCTCGCAATTGATTCGTTATGCAAGGGTCAGTAGCAATTATTCTGATTTCCTGAAACGTCATCTTCATCTGAGAAACAGGCTACTGGACCAGGGCTATAAAAAGATTCGCCTTATTCGATCTGCAATCTATGATCAGGGGGTCGAGACGTGGTATTCTGGGACATTAAGGATATGTGACATAATTAGTAATCAGGCAGAGATTCAACAAGGAAGTTAAATATGATTAAAAAAGGCTTCTTCTTAAACAAATGGAATTCTGTTAGAGAAACCACTATCTCCAACTCAGGAAAATTGAGAAACTATTTTTAATTCAAATGTAAATTTGGTTGTGAAAACTATCTAAATTTGATTAAAGACCATAAACAAAGACAAGCTTTTTTAAAATTCAGGATCAGTAATCATAGATTGCAGATCGAAACAGGTCGCTACGCTAAACCAAAAATTGTTCCTGAAGACCGAATTTGCAAGAAATGCTACTCAAGTGAAGTTGAAGATGAATAACATTTTTTTTATAAATTAAATTGTGGTTTCTATCATAATCACAGAAATAAACTTTCCGAAGCTATTAAATTAACCTGCAAATTTGAAAATTTCAAATTGCTATCATCTTTGAATAAATTGATCTGGTTGCTTAATTCTGAAAATATTAATATTTTAACTGAAATTTGCTATTTTTGCTTGAAAGTCACTGCATATCTGACAAATGATTGATCTGTACTTTATTATCTTAATTCATATTATTATCTGTTAACAGTATTTGTATCTTGTATCTATGCCCCCTGTGGGCCCTACTATGTCTAATAAAGAGCTTGAATTTGAATTAGTATTTTGGAGTTTTTTTTTTATCAGTTTCATCTTGAAAAATTTTGATAAAATTTCTTCAAGCCTGGTGCACTTGAGATAAAATTCAACAAAAAAAAGTGTTTCAGATATAAACAATACAGATCATGGATATTTTCAGTAAGATGCTTAATACTGATATTAAACACCTACCTGATCAGCAAAATAACATTTCTGTTTTCCATTGAGTTTTTCCTTAATTTTACCATCTTCTGTGAGAACTTCACATGCCTTTACTACAGCCTAGAATGAGATGATTATTGACCATAATTCTACAGAGCCAATGTAGGCATATAAATTACCAAATGTACTGCTGTACTGCAGTCAATGTATTCAATTTTTTTTTATCGTTGATTATTGAAATTGGTTGAACAATCAGCTTAATAGATCAATTATTTACTGCTAAAATAATAAATTAATCATGTAAAAAAGACTAAATATTAAAAATCTCTGTTTTTTTAAGAAAAAAAAAAAGATTTACCAAAAATAAAATGGTTTTTTTTCTTTTCATAAATGACTTCCTCCCTTAATTTTCATTTAAACGCTTGGTTAGTCTAGCCCAAGTGGAACTCTGACGTAGAGGGTGACTGCATTAACCTCCTCCCCACTCTTCAAGTGGATGAGCTATAACTATTAGGTAAATAGTGATCATGATTTTACAACTGAAGTCAGTGAAGATACATTTTTTAATATAGGGACCAAAGTTACACCGTTTTTTTTACTTACAGTTTTTCCATGTTCTTTGTGTAAATTACTACAGATATCTATAGCACTGTATGGTCTGTTTTGTTTATTAAGGTAGTCCAGTACAGCTTTACTAGCTGTAAAAAATATTAATATAATATCTATTACAGCATGTGGACAAAAGTGATTACGTTTCCGCCATCTTCCCTATATATTTCATATAAAACCACTTATTTTCATAACATTCTCATGAAGTCATTCCTTAGCCGATTTTCATGAAATTTTCACCTTTAAAAACAGAATTAATTAAGAGTTTATCTTAATATCTTCATGTAATTTTTTCAAACTTTTATTTGCAATTTTATATGATTTGGTGAAAAAATTAAACTTTGTTTTTAAATCAATTCTTAAGAGAAAGTAGAAATAAAATTATTTGCAAATTATACGAAGAAGAAACTATATTTATTTCTGCATTTAATGCTGAAAATTGCATGAAAATCAGATAAGGAATGACTTCATGAGAATGTTATGAAAATAAATGGTTTTATATGAAATATATAGGGAAGATGGTGGAAACGGAATCACTTTTGTCCACATGCTGTACATAATTTAACTGCAATATATTTACATCTTCTGAAGGAAGAGGTCAAATTTTACAGACTGACCCCTGCCCTTGGGTCCAGTCCTCACAATGAGCATCGGTCCTCTGGCCGAAAACCAGTAAAACTTTGTTTGGACCAGTAAATTTTTCACTTTTTATTTAGATACACATATATAAAATAAATTCAACAATTTTAATTGGACCAGTAAATTCAAATTTTCATTTCAAGGAATGTGGGTCATGCAAAGTTAGTTAGCCCTACAAAAGCATGCCCATATGTGACCCTCTGTGACATGTGTTTAAATAGAGGATCCCTGATCAGGTGTCAATCTGTCATCTAACCATTCCCTTTAATAATTAAATTAGTGACATATAAAACAATAAAATTAAATCACTGCAATCAGATAGATTACAACTAATTAAATTGATATATTGTTCACCCTTCTTCGAGATTCTTTATTTCTCATAAAACCATAGATAAAATAATGGTACAGAGAAATTGCCAATTTAATATAATAAATAGATAATAAATACACATGACAAGACAGAAAATAATAACATCAGCCATTCCACTATGTATCAGGTCAAATGTAATTTCATTTTACAAGAAATTGTGAAGAAAAAACTTGTTTTATGAATGTTTAGAGAAGTATTTACATTTCTGTCCAAAAATTAAATAAGTTTTGGTTTAATTCCTCATTACAGACATGTGGACTGACTTTCAATTTTAGTAGTGAAAATTTGTAAAACAAATTTATTTTCATCTTATTGAAGTTATTCAACATTCTGCAAAATGTATCATAAAAGCATTGAAACTACAATAACATGTTTTGAGTATGGACAGTTTATGTGGCTTAATGTAGGTAAACAGTAAATAAACAATATTCTATTCTAGGTCTCATCATGTTTCTTGGTGGGCTAACAGCTTTGTAGTGGAATCTATAAAATCCAAACACCTATCGCATTGGATTTAATGACTGCTTTTCAGCTGTTTTGGTTTCTGGGGGTGAACAGGTGGGCCTTAATAATAATACAGGTGCAAACAGTATTTAATGGACTGCCACATAGCAAATATAGTAATTGGCTTACAAAAGAGTTTTTGAATTTTTGTCATAGTGGCCAGGTTAGATCATGTTTTTGAATATATAAGAAAGTCTAACAGATTCCTTAATGTGCAAAGTGTATTCAACAAGAAACTGTACACATCATATACGACATGACATTATATTATGTAATTGACCAATCAATGATTAGCATTTGTGATATGAAGAAAAAAGTTAGATGAAGCCAAGCATGATCCTTTGATTTCTACAGACTTCAATGCAATTTTGTTTTACTTATTCATTGACAGAAGTTACAGTACGCACAGCACGTCTTAGCAAGAAATCACTCTGGTCCGACGTCGGTGAAATCAAGAAAATGTCGACGAAATTTTAAAAAAGTCGGTGTTGACTCTGCGAAATGCCCAAGAAAAATCGAACACGCTGTTGTCGATGATTTACTATAAAATCCTGCCAAAACACCAACATCGACGATCAGATGCCACGAAATAAAGAAATGGGATATTAACCTTTATTTGTACATTTGTATGTTCTTGAGATTTGTATATAAAACTGTCATTTTTGATAATATGAATGATTCATAACAAATAATTATACTGACTCCAACCCGTTCTGTGATATACCAGAGCCGTACCACATTTCCCTTGACGAACTAACAAAACTAGACAAAGCCGTCTTTAACGCCGGTAACTTTGCATGCAAGCTAGTAAACAGGTTGTTTCCAGAACTTTTTGGTCCAGACCACTTGAGAACAACATATTCGTACCATGGTCAAAGAAAAATCAACAAGTCCAAGCTGGATGCAATACGCAAAGGGTACGTCCAACGGTATGTCCTGTATTTCCACTCCGATGTAAAAGACCCGAAATTTTACCAGAACATGGTTGTTTCCAAGATCAACGAGATGCTACGTCGCCAGGTAAAGCCAACACAACGGTAATGAAAAGACTGCATGACTGACACAAATCACAGATTATTAGAAATATATGTTATATATTTGTAGTAAATGTATCAGTGACACCGCAAAATAGTGTTTTCTCATGCTACCACTTTTATGTATATGTCATTAATGTACTTTCGGTTGAAACTGCTTTAAAAACGCTTGTTGTGGTGCTAAATACGACTTCAAGAAGAAATAATGTTAGTTCTTTAAATACACACAATTTACAGTAAATTGTCAATTTCATATTAAATGAATCCGACTTAAATTGATATACAGTCAAATTTGATTTAAGCAGCCATTTAAGGGCTGGCAAAAACTGGCTGCTTAATAAAGGTGACCTGTAATTCAATCAAGGTTCACAATTTTTGAAGTATATTCCAGAATTAAAACTGTTTCGTCTCTTCCGATCGTTGCTGACGTTGCTTTCGTAATTGTCAAGAACTTCACTTTTCCTTTTAATAATCTGTTGGATTTGCATTCTTCCAATGTCCATTATCTGTGCAACATTTGAGAACTTTTCCCACCGTCATGTATTTTGATGGCTTCAACTCTTTCGGATAACGTTAACACCATGCGTGACATTTTTATGACTGACTGACAAAATAATGTCCTTTTTCTTTATTTAAAGCCTTAAATTTTACTCACCTGTTGTGAACTTACCTGTTACACCTGTTCTGGACATCTTAATTAAATTAAATTAATCAACTTTGATTTAAACTTAATCATCGTTGACTGCCAAGTTTTAGCCTGGGGTTATTCTGTTGATATGTAAATTACGACATGGGAGATAATTTGCCACATGATCAAATAAGATGTCACATGACTGAAGCAAAAATAAAAACTGTGTTAATCACGAATGTTATCCGCAAGCAACAAAAAAAATACATTTGTGACCGTTAAAATAGGTACATGTATTTTAACATTATTGGGAAAAAATTTCTGGCCATTGACCGTGAAAAGGAAGTGACCGCTAATTTAAGTTAATTTATTACATAAATATCCATGGAGGGACCTGGCAGTGACTGTAAAAGAGAGGTGACCACTAGGACAAGTTTGACTGTATGGATATACATGTATATATGTGTGTGGTCAGTGTTGAACAGTATAATTTATATGAGAAAATGTATATATGTATTGTTGAGCGTTGTTATCACTTTGTGAATAAAAGAAATTAGAATGTACTTCATGTGTATGTTAATAAATCAATATTTAAGGGATTAATGATCAAACAGAAACTGAAAAACATAAATATAGCTAAAAGAACTATTTTTTTCCTTGGGGTCTTCGTTGGGTATGCGCAAAACGTACAAATGATTTTTTACTGGAAGGAATTTTTTTGTCCACACATACTGCACTCAAGGGTCGAAAATTTTGGTTGTTTTACTTCCAAAGTGATAATTTTTTCTAATTGATGTTTCATATTAATTTACGTTACGCTTATGTGTTTTTCAGTTTAAAATTTATCATTAATCCCTAATATCCTCAGCAGCTGTCTATACATGTGTCAACCCTTTAAAAAAAGATGTACTGACAAAACAAAACAAAAAGAAGAAATAAAGCAAATAAACTTAACAAATAAAAAATAAAAACAACAAACAATAAAAAAAACAAAAACAAAAAAAACCCAAACCCGATATTAAATACTCTAGAACAACAGAACAGTGAAGTCCCTGTTTGCCTTTTTCAGGAAGCTTCCGTATTTTTTGGTTTTACAGAGTTATTGCTCATTTTAACAGGTATGTCAATATTGCTGTAATGGGGAACTGTGGAAAAAAAACTGTTCGGCATTTAGGCCTATGAAATACATTACAAAAAAACAAAAAAATTTGCAATACATTGGTGGAAGAAAATAAATTTACAAAAATAAATTCCGAAATTCATCATTACTGCTATATTGAAGCATCTGATCAATTGGTAAAAACATACAAAACCAGCAACCCTAAAACATGAAGGCAACCATGCCTACAACTTGGATATAGACATTTAAGTCAATGTACAGCAGATATGACGGAGAGACAATATTGTATAGAGACTAAATAATTGCAATAATTCAGATTATATATTTGAAGTATTTTTATAGACTGCAATTGCCGCATAATTAATTTTCTCTATCCCTTTTTGTATTTAAGTATCTCGAGTATACAAAATGTATACGTCACATTGGAAACTCGTATAAAAACTACAAATCACAGTTTGTAGCAGGTTTTTTTTTAACAAATCTAAGTTGTCGTATATTGGAAAAGAAGGTTCATCAATGTCTCAAAATTGTTTTACAATTCACGTTTGTACTAGCACAAATAATCATATCACAAAATTAAATATTATATATCTTTTCAGTCATGTTCGTAACAGTCAATCAAATACGATGTGCATGTGCATTAAATTATAATTTAAGTATCGTAATCTGACGTCGCATGTTTAACTCACCGACATTGAAATAAACAGTACGAAATAGTAAAAAAACAAAACTAAACAAACAAAAAAACAAAAGAACACATGAAGTGCAGATACATGTACGTATAATTTTTGTCGCGGTGTTGTCACCGACATTTAGGCCCTAATTTGTATATTTTCGCGGTGATTTCACCGACATTTTACGGTGATTTTATGACATATCACCGACATTTCACCGCGAAAAAACACAGACCAAGGTGATTTCTTGCTAAAACGCGCTGTGCGTGCTTGTATGCACACATATACACATGTACACATAAATATAGATATATATTTGTTTAAACATCTTAAGCAATAAATTAAAAAAAGATTCAAAGCAAATAATACAAAATCAAATTGAAAAATGTTAATATTAATAGTCAAGTCTTTTGGTTCCACAAATAATGGTGTTTTATATGTTCCTCTTTACCTCCAGCTGTTTGTAGTAAGGTTCATGTCTTATCTAGGTTATTTGTTTTTGCTTGTGCATATATAAGGTACAGAGTGACTACTAATACTATAGACTATACCAGGGAATTATATTTGTTTTATAATTCCCTGACCATATCGATGGCGCCATTGGAGGTCCTGTCCAACACATATTATGCTGAACCCAAATTATTAATAATATTAAAAATGTGAATACAAATTTCAATAATCTGCCAAATAAATCAAAATTAATATGGTTAATTAATGTCATCAGAAGATAATTTTATAATTAAGAACACTAGTTCACTACTATGTTCTTTATTTAAAGAAAGAGATTCAGTTCTCAAAGGAAATTAAGATCAATTAAAAAATAAAAAATAAAAATAATAATATTTAATAATACAATGTAAATAAAATATTAATAATATTAATGAAATACTGTTCATAAAAATACTATAAGATAAGATTTTATTGGTCCAAATTAAAGGGCCCACGAAGGGGCATATAAACATAAGGTGATTGCATAAAATATCATATAAATTGTAAATACAAGAATGAGAGACATGACTAGTGTTAAAATATACGATAGCAGCTATCCGAAACAGTGACTTTTAAACAGGAAATCACACATGCATATTAAAGTATCTTTACTTTCTGAGTTTAAAAGCCATATAAATTTATCCCCAAATGATAATTTTTCAAGGTTAGAATGATTAATGTTATTCTTAATTGTTTCAAGAAGCTATATGTATACTATTTAACTATATTGAATATGAGTCACTGGTGGTTCTCCCATACTAATACTAATAAAATATTACATTTATACATGGTGTGCAAGTAAATATCTGAAAATTATGTAAGATCACCATGCAGGGTCAGATTTTATTATTGGATTTATTCATTTGTTATATTGTCCTTCTTTCTTTCTTTGTTGTAAAACCAATCAAACCAATCAATATGAAATCAAATGTATGTAATTCACTTAATTATTCTGCTCAATATATTGGGCGTCATGATTGACAAAAACAGATTTGTATTTGTATTTGTTCATATAGTGACTTGTGACGTTGTGTCAAGGATTTATTTTATATGGTAGAAATCTAGGATAAATCCTTGCTCGTGTTTTTGTTGCGTCATTACAATTGATATCTGTACTTCCTAGACCATTACATACAGAGTGTATATTATTGAATATTTACATTAATATAACTAATTTATAAATGTGACCTTGTGCATCTTTTGATTTACTCATGACAACATTTCGTTGTAACGTTGTTTACCAAAATACAAAATCTTGAAGTTTTGGCGGGAAAAGAAGTTAAAGGGAAGTAATGTAATTTTCAAGAATTATTCCCCTTTAGTGACGTACTTCCTGGAAACCGTCACCACGATTATATTTATCTGCATTGTCTATTATTGTATTCAGTGTGTAGAACAAAAACAGAGATTTCAAGATGTATACAAGAGATGATGAACCAAGTATTTATGGCCTGATACCAGAGACAGAGATTAAAAGAGAAAGACCCCCAAGGTAAATACGAATTTAATAGTAATTTTATTTGGATTCGAGTTGAGTCGAGCCAAGGATGAAATTAGAAATTAATCCCTTCATAATATTTTACTAATTTCTAATGGTATTTAGGACAATATTGTTTGTCTTCTTTAGTTTTTTAGAACCATATGATGTTCTTTTAGGGAATCTGTAATTGACTATAATTTAGGATTCTGTCATTTCTGAATCTGGGATTGATTTTCATATTCGCCTTCAACTTTCAAGATTTTGCTTTTTATGGTTACATTTATGGATTATCAGTACATGTATTATGCATCCATCCGTGTATTTAATTTATAATTTAAATTGGCTAAAACTCCAGCATTTTTGCTGTCAAACACCAATTTCAGCAATAGTTCAGTTAAAAGTGTAGTAGTAGAAATCTTCTGCTCTGATCTCCAGCCCTGTAAAGGCTGTATCTCTCCACACTGGAGATACAGAGCAGAACATTTCTTTGGAAGTCTATCTGAACGAGATTAATAATGTAGTAGTCAGTTTTATTGGTGGAGGAAACCTTAGCTCTCAGAGACAAACTTTATTGCATAAAATGTTACAGGGCACACCTTGGCATGGACAGAAGTCAAACTATAGTGGTTACTGGTTACAGGCACTGATTGCACAGATAAGCTTCCAGGTGGTATCTATTGCCAACCACTGGTGCTTAAGACTACTTAAATGATGGCCAAAAACTAATTAGGGGTTATACTTCATAAAATAAGCACTGGCATTATTAGGTTATCCTTTCAAAAATACCAGTTTTATGTAGCCATCCCTATAAAAGATGTAGGTAGATACTCAGGCAAAGTACTTTGTTCCATTCAAATATCTGTAACAAAACTTACCTTAATGTAAATTGTTGCTTTAAATAGTATTAAATAATAAGTCTCTAGATTTCTTGTTATATTGTTGTGTGTAAGGGCATTTTTGTTGGATCTGTCAGGTTACAGTATACCATAAATTATGCATACATGCCAACCCTACCGATTTAAAAAAAATAAAATAAAAAAAATGATCATGAATTGTTCATATGTTGATTATTCTGGTAGATTTCTACAACGTATAAATGAGTAAAAATCCAAATTATTTAGGCCCTTTCTGTAATTGTTTCCCTCTTAATTTGTACCGGAAACTTCCATTGGTCAATTCTTTTTCATTAAACCAATCAGAAACGGTATTTAAAATAAAGTTTTGAAGCACTACATTTTGAACTTATGATTCCTAAACATCAACAGATCAATGTCTGAATGAATATGTCCGAAACGCCAGAAAAAAGAAGGCTCGTTTTCGTTATGACAACGTATTTAAGACAGCATGGACTGATGAGTGATTTGACTGAATAGATTTTATATCCAAAATGCAACAGAATGCACCATTTTGCGTCCTTCTGAAAAAAAAATTCCCCCAGACAACCCCCCCCCCCCTACCGCTTTTAGTCTCTTGAGGGTTGACATGTATGAATGGCCAGCTGAAAATGATAAATGTTCAGTATAATCTGAACTATCAGTTGGATCAAATTTTATAGAAAAATTATAGATGGCCTTAGAAACATTTGTCATTTATCTTTTTTTTTTCTTTCAGACATGTATCAAAATTTAGAGATAATGCTAAAGATGAATATACCAAGCAAAAAGTTGATCATAAAACCATGGGTCAAGCTAAAATTCCACTAAGACAACCAGAGAGTTTCATGAAGAAACATGAAAGAGAGCCAGTCCTTCCAGACAGTAAGAAAATTTTGGACCATATCTTTTTGCAAATGATAAAATGTTGATTCTTTTTTTTATATATTGCATACACTAGAGATATGATCTTCATAAATTCCCTTCATACATTGTGGCTTGATTGCAACATGGCTGGTACTCAGGCCTGCAAATATTATTTTGCAAAGAAAAGTGCAGGTTAATTATATACATGTATACTGATTATTCCCAGTTTTAAATTACTGGTAAATACATCAGCTTGAAAAATGAGTACAAACTCAAAATTAAGTCATGTCAATTTTCTTTAAGAAATCCATGTCAGGAAATTGACATGACATTATGAAGTTATTTTAGTCAGATTTTATTTTGTATCAAATTTCCTATTTTCAAACTATATTTGAAAATTACATAATTATCACTTCAGGAAGAGAATTCCACTACCCAGATGAAGAAAGGCGACGACCCCAAGTACCAACAACCAAAGACCAACCTCTGATGGGTCTCAAAACATCCAAAAATTTCATCACCAACAATGCTGTACAAAATATTACATCTGTACCAAGAGCTCCACAAAAAATATATGTAGATACAAGGAGAGGAGATAAAAATTTGCTGGAGCCATCAGGATTGGAACCTGTTTATGTTCACAGAAAGGTTAGTTACTGATAGATATGTTTGTTTGATGGTGTTAAACGCCACTTTCAATAATATTTCAGTTATATCATGGCGATCAGTTTTATTGGTGGAGGAAACCGAGGACCTGGTGAAAACCTGTCGCAAGTCACTGACAAACTTTATCACATAGCCCTGATCGAGATTCGAACTCACAACATCAGTGGTGATAGGCGCTGATTACATTGATAGTTGTAAATCCAACTACTATACGATCATGGCCACGACAACCCCCTGATAGATATGAAATGAAAGCTTAAACAGTGATGGTCAATAATTTCATCAATCGCAACAAAACGAACAACAACCTCTTATCTCAAACCATTGAACACAAAAAAGACCACAACATATGGCATTGGAAATCCAGTTCCTGTCTTGTAACATGCACTAAAATGTGGCAGGGTTAAAACTGGTCAAATGTCAAAATGATTGGTGTTGCTTCTAATTACATGTATTATTAATGAAACAATTTTAAATTCTTTTAAAAATAATACTTTTTAATAGTGGTTTTTTTTTAAATAAATTTTAAAATACTGAACAAAATATTCTTATATAACAGATTTGTTTATATGCATCAGCATGCATAGTATCTGTTAATATCACAAATTGCTTGTATAAGCATATTGATTGATTGATGTTTAACTCCAACTTTAGACATATTTCAGCTATATCGTGGCATTGAATAAGTATACAATATCTGGCTATCTCCATATACGAAATATACATGTATGTCAGCAGATATCGGTCATGAGTGTCGACATGAATATTTGCTGTAGTGAGTGCCTATTAGTGAAAAATTGATATTTGACAATGTTTACAACAAAAAAGTCAAAAATTTATTCTAATGCAGTTGATTATGTAACACCTTTTGTGATTTGACAAGAGTCAAATATTTACAGACATCAATTACACGATTGATGCCGTCAAACTGTCTGCACATGGGGAAAACAAAATATTTGGTTAATTAACATGTAATTTAATGATTATTTATAAGAAAAGTTGTATTAGAATGGAAATAACTGTATGTATTAGCAGATTTACAAGCATCAATTGTGATTAGAAGGACAAAACTTATAACTGTTTACTGACTCCGCTAGCATGTCACTAATGAAGTAAATTTGCAACCATCAATTCAACAATTCGTGTATCTCAAAATTTTCATCCCATTTTCAAAATGAACATTAGTGATAAAATATTGATTTTAAAAACAGAATAATTTGGTCCACAATGATAATACATTTGTATTCATAATAGGTAATAATTCTGACAAAAAGGCCAATTTTCAAAATTATACAGTGTACTGACAGATGATTTTTTTTTCTAATGTGTTGAACCTAAATCTTTACAGGATTACGGAGAAACACCAAAATATTTAGAAAAGAGAAAAGACGAAATGAGGAGAGCTCAAGAGGAGTATGATGCTTACATTGCCGAACATTTCCGACGAGGAGCAATGAGACACCTAACAGCTGATGAACGACAGGCAATATTACAAGGCCTGAAAAAGAACTGGGAAGAAATCCATGAACAGTATCAGGGCATTTCCGTTGTCACAGACACTGCACCCAAGAAAAATAGAAAAGAAAGAATGGAAGCTGAAATGAAACAACTTGAACGAGACATTGAAACAGTTGAGCGTCACAATGTGATATATATTGCAAACTAAAAGACTTTCCCCCTAATAGATTTAAAGTATGAACCTTAAAAAATCTAACCAAAATAAAGGCAATGAAAACCAAACCATATAGTGCTTGAAAATTTATAATAACATCATAAAATTAGTGTTTTAAACCCTTAGGCCAATAGGGTCATAAAAATTTTGAGTGCAAGATTTGTACTTATACTTAAAATAAAAGACAGCCAATCAGAAAACTGGATCCCTATAATTTATATATGGAGCATTCTGATTGGATGAATTTGGAGTAGAGTACAAATCTTATACTCAAGAGTTTTATGATCATAAGGTGAGTTTAATGAAAGAACAAAGTAAGGGGAATGAATTAAAAATTTATGACATTAAAAAGTTATGAATTTCCATGGCAACACATGATTAAATCAACAGAAAACGTCAAGATCAAGTCAAGCATGAACTATAGTTCTTAAATTAAATATATATTTTTTTTTTCACTTTTGATGAAGTCATTTTAAATTCATCTTTTTTTTTATAGCTCATATTTGTTCTATACACTTTGTACAGATAATGACTTAATTAATGTATTTAATAACAACAAAATATGTAAATCATCTATGAAAACAAATTGTTATTGTATTAGATTTATTAAAAAATGAAAAAAAAAATGTTTAGTTTAGTTCATTGTATTCCTGTTGTTTAAAGACAACTACATTGTATTATTAATTTCCATCTTTTGTAGAGTCACTTAAAGTTATTATGAAGCTACACCTAGGTTTAAAACCACAGTGGAACTTATGCAATCTGACACCCGAGTTTCCTGTGAATTCGACAAAAATTTCTGGTCCCAAAGTATTTCTGCTAACTAAAATAAAACAGGAGTATTCTGACATCCTGTACAATTCAACACATTTCCCTGGTCCCTTGGTGTGTCGGATAAAACAGGTTCCACTGTACCTATACAATCAGTGCCTATCACCACTAACGTTGTGAGTTCGAACCCCATTCATGGCTAGGTGTACACGATACAACATTATGTGATAAAGTTTGTCAGTGATTTCAGTGGTTTTCTCTGGGTACTCCGGTTTTAAATATTTTATGTTGACAATCTTGAACTTTTAGTGAGAAAGGATATGGATGTAAATGAATGTGAGAGACCATCCTGTCCAGCTTTACACTTAAGACACAAATAAAACTAAAGGAACAGTGCTTTCATTGCTTTTATACATTTTAGTCACTGTAGAATCTTCAGTAATGAGCATAATTCACGAATGTGAAAAGGACCATAGCCTGAAGTTGAGCAGTTTTTTACTTCTGTCGATAAATACTACATGTGGGCATCTTTGTCCGTTCTAATGTTATTGGTGTATCATACATGTACTAAGAAATATCCAATCAGAACATTGTGTCTAGAAGACAGTTTTCACTATATGATTTTAGAGTACATTAGTATGATACTCCATCTCAAAAGCTTTACAACCGAGGACCAGGTCATTATTTCCTATTTTTCCCTGAGAATTATGGATGATTAAATCTATTGTTGAGAATTCAAGGGGAGATAACCATTATATAGATATGGTTATCTCCCCTTGAATTCTCAACAATATTTTGATTATATTGTGGCAATAAATTTTTATTTACTGAGTGATACAATTTTATTTACATCCTGGGTAAAAATGTTTTTAGTCAAAGAAAATCCAGAATTTTGAGAATTGCTTTTTCATCTCAAATGATCCAGTTAGCTAGCCACTGAATTTACTAATATGTTCTGTCTAGTGCCTTCAGATTTTGTATGTTTAAGGGCATGTCGACATATTTATGTATAAGAATAAGGTCATTGTGATCTTGACCTTTGACTGCAAAGTAAAATAATTGATTTTTGTAAAATACAACTTCATCTGGGGAACAATAGTTTTTGTCTTCAGGCCCAGTGTCTTCATATTTAGTATGTATAAGCATTTAGACATGGTGAAATGTTGAATATAAGAATGACTTCACCGTGATCTTGACCATACATGTCATGGTAAAAAAAGTTCAAACCTGGAACAAGAAGAACAATGACTATGACAGAGAACAATTGGATTTAAAAATAATTGAATTTAAACTTTTGTAAATATCCTAGAAGACTCTCGGACCTATTGTTTTGGAAATGTACCTAGTAACCCTAATATTTATGGATTATTTAACACCAAATGATCAAATTTTTAGCTCTATTATGGCGAGTTACATGTACAATGTACATTCAATAAAATAATGATGATGTCCGCTTTGTACTAGATCAACATGCTTAATTGAATATTTGCAGTGCTAATTTACTGAAACAACGGTCCACAGGAAGACATGTTACTCCACTCGCACATATTATCCTGTTTCCGAGCCGATCTGTTTTTGCTCTTAAAGCTGTGAGCTTAGTATAGCAGCACCCAATACCAATTTTATCATCTTTGGTTTGACACGACGGGTTCGAACCCACAATCTACCACAATCGAGGCGAGCACGCTTACCATTACACTACTGATGTGGTTCTCTAGCTAACTGTGATGTTGGTATGGGGGGGTTATTTTCTATAGAAAAATAATAGCTTTTAAAAATTGTATAATTTAATTTTAATATTCACTAACATTCCTGTATAAACATTTTACATTTTTAAATGCATAAATATAAAACATAATATAAAAAAATAAACAACATCTAGTTTGTATTGCAATTCTTATGGTATATATTGGTACTGTATATAGCAATGATTTATCTTTAAATTCATGACCAATTTTTATAACAACCAGATACAAAGTATATAGATACACCTACATTTTGTTACATGAAAAGTTATGAAAGCAACAAATAACACACTCAGCCTGTTGAAGCTTCACATTTCATAAAGCAAAAAAATAATTCATATTCAAGATTAACAGATGTTTTTTGTGTGCGACAGGATCACTGCATCAACTCTTCTTTTTTTTGCTAGCTCACTGAAACAAGTCTGCAGGTAGACATGTCGCTCCACTCGGACATATTATCCTAATTCCAAGCCAACCGGTCATTGTTCTTGCTCATTCATTCTGCACGGGTAATGGAGAAGCAGCGTATACCAATTTAAAATTATAGTCCTGGCTTGATGAAACCAATGATCTATTGCACTCTAATTGAAGTCAAAACAAGATGTTTAACGCTACGTCGTGGTAAGCGTCATGCTAAGAATACCCCCACTCATTCATTTGTAAGTCGCACTGTAAACAGGAAGTAGATGTGCGGTAAACCTGGAAAGGGGAGACACGGTGCAAGTCACCATGCCAAAGCCATATATCAAATATAAAATCATTTCTTCCAGTAGAAGCTGAGATATCTGTTACGAAAGTGTGAACAGACGGACTAACGGACGGACACGGTGATTGCAATATAGCCCCCTCTCTACGAGTGGGGGCATAATAAAACTTTTAGGGTAGAGACAGTCTTGGTGATTTAGTTGAACCACAGCCAACCAAGTAATTATTATGGATTGCCTTCTCTCAATAATTACAACAGGTTATTCAAGTATGAAGGAAGTATGTAGTGACAATTCTCTTGGGATTCCATTTCTTCTGCAATCATAACATGGTCTTTCAAGAGAGGTGGTCTCTCAATAGGTTAAGAGATGAGATAAAGATTCTCATATACATGTATCCAAATAAAAAAAATGCTAAATAGTAATATAGAACACATGTACAATGTATTTAAATATAACAAGAGTTATGTCCCTTAGATTGATATAAAGTAATATGAAACAGGCGCGGCCATGAAATTGAATGCTCGCGAATCTGAAAATAATCTGCCGATTTCACGCTCATCCAGTGCATCAAAATAGTGTCAATATTTTTGGGCCGAGATATATTGGGGACGACTTTTTTAGGGTCGAAACTAGTCTCGTTCAATCAAACTCTTGTTCGTTACGAGATATCGTAGTTTTAGAATCTAATTGTACAGAAAAAAAAGACTACTTTTTTTGTGAGGAAATGACAGAAAATAATGATAAGTTCTTGCTCATTCATTCTGCACGGGTAATGGAGAAGCAGCGTATACCAATTTAAAATTATAGTCCTGGCTTGATGAAACCAATGATCTATTGCACTCTAATTGAAGTCAAAACAAGATGTTTAACGCTACGTCGTGGTAAGCGTCATGCTAAGAATACCCCCACTCATTCATTTGTAAGTCGCACTGTAAACAGGAAGTAGATGTGCGGTAAACCTGGAAAGGGGAGACACGGTGCAAGTCACCATGCCAAAGCCATATATCAAATATAAAATCATTTCTTCCAGTAGAAGCTGAGATATCTGTTACGAAAGTGTGAACAGACGGACTAACACGGTGATTGCAATATAGCCCCCTCTCTACGAGTGGGGGCATAATAAAACTTTTAGGGTAGAGACAGTCTTGGTGATTTAGTTGAACCACAGCCAACCAAGTAATTATTATGGATTGCCTTCTCTCAATAATTACAACAGGTTATTCAAGTATGAAGGAAGTATGTAGTGACAATTCTCTTGGGATTCCATTTCTTCTGCAATCATAACATGGTCTTTCAAGAGAGGTGGTCTCTCAATAGGTTAAGAGATGAGATAAAGATTCTCATATACATGTATCCAAATAAAAAAAATGCTAAATAGTAATATAGAACACATGTACAATGTATTTAAATATAACAAGAGTTATGTCCCTTAGATTGATATAAAGTAATATGAAACAGGCGCGGCCATGAAATTGAATGCTCGCGAATCTGAAAATAATCTGCCGATTTCACGCTCATCCAGTGCATCAAAATAGTGTCAATATTTTTGGGCCGAGATATATTGGGGACGACTTTTTTAGGGTCGAAACTAGTCTCGTTCAATCAAACTCTTGTTCGTTACGAGATATCGTAGTTTTAGAATTTAATTGTACAGAAAAAAAAGACTACTTTTTTTGTGAGGAAATGACAGAAAATAATGATAAAAAAAATATAAGTAGAACAAGCTAACAAAATGACTTTTATTACATACGGGTTCAAGGGTTTCAGTGGTATCGGACGTACGAGAGAGGATCCGAGATTTAGCATCACCTTTGCACTTTATGTTAAGAAGATCTTCATTAGTAGAGTGTGTTACACGGAGCGTGTTTACAATGTGCAGGAAAAAAAAAATATATCCATCAGTATGTGAAGCCATGTGAAGATTGAAGAAGATTAAATTTGTCAAAAAATCCTAGGTACACATTTTTTACCATAAAGAGCTCGCTTCGCTCGCATATTAAACACTTAGTGGCAGTCTATATATATAACATGTAGGATTTGACAAGTTCATGAATTATCCAATATAAAAACTAGAAACAACAAAATGGCTCTGAGCTTTAACAATCCCATCATTATATGGTTAAACCTATCAAAATCAATCAATATTATGGATAAACCAATCAAATTCAATCAAGTGTCCATCATTAAAGCATTGACAGCATTCTGAGCTTCCATTCCCATCATGCTTTGTACTTCTGCTGTTACGTTACCATGACTACTTGACTCTCTTTCATGATATTCTTTAACTTCCTTGTCGTAGCGTTCTTTTTCATGTTCGTACATGTCATAATATACCTGAAAGAAAAGTGAGTGAGCAAGCGATTCTTAAATCTAAGTATGCAATTTTCAGCTATATCATGGCGAGAACAAGGTACATTTCGATGAGTTAATGATGATGTCCGCTTTGTACTATACCAACATGCTTAATTGAAGTTTTATAGTGCTAGCTCACTGAAACAAAAGTTAGTGGGTAGACATGTCGCTCCACTCAGACACACTTTATCAGTGAAAAACATCATTGCAGAACCTAGTGCCTGTGAAATGAAGGACATCAAAAAGTACTGTTCATTAAATTTAGATTGTTTCATCCGACTGCCACACGGGACTAACTTCATAATTTAGGCCCTTTTGAACCCTTTTCGAAATAAATATCAAAACTTTTTATGGCCTATCAATAACCCAATTCAGATGGTCATTTTGCAAAAATAAAACTGCATTAAAATTGGATGAGAAATTTAAAAGTAAAAAATTTGAAATTTTCCCCTTTTATGTCAAAAAGCATTAACATTTTTGCCATCGATAAAAATTGCCAGGAATAAAATTGAAAATTTATGGAGAAAAAATGTCCGGTAAAATCCTGTATCCGTGCCTGTTACAGATGGAATTTATTTCATGTTCACCGATATCAACATATTTTTATGATAATTTCAAACAATCTGTTTTTGTTTGTTTGTTTGATGGTGTTTAATGCCACTTTCAACAATATTTCAGTTATATCGTGGTGGTCAGTTTTATTGGTGCATGAAACCGGAGTACCCGGAGAAAACCACTGACTTGTCGCAAGTGACTGACAAACTGTATCACATAATGTTGTACACCTCACCCTGAGCATGATTCGAACTCACAACATCAGTGGTGATAGGCACTGATTGCATAGGTAGTTGTAAATCCAACTACCATAAGATCATGACCACGACAGCCCCTCAAACAATCTGTGTCCTACTACTAACTTATATGTGTCTGGTCTAAAATTACCTTTTTCTGATCTGGCGTTAAGACATTCCATTTCTGTGCTAACCTCTTAGTCAGTTCATGATTAGAAATCTCTTCATGTTTATCCTAGAACAAAAAACAAAAATAATATATGAAAGTAAATTTGAAATAGTACGATTCATGTTTAGAGGGTTAGGTTTATGGTGTTTAATGCCACTTTCAACAATATTTCAGTTATATCGTGGCGGTCAGTTTTATTGGTGGAGGAAACTAGAGTACCAGGAGAAGACCACTGACCTGCCGCAAGTCACTGACAAACTGTATCACTACATGAATAGAAATGTCTTTGACTTTGTGCTTATCATACAATATATGTCTGGTGTATGCTAATTTTTTGCTACATTAAACTAGTATATCGTACTTTACAATATTCCAACTGTATCTCATAGCTTCTTATATCATTCCAACTGTATATGTTTGTTTGTTTGTTTGTGTTTAATGCCACTTTCAACAATATCTCAGCTATATCATGACGGTCAGTTTTATTGTTGGAGGAAATCAGAGGATCCGCAGAAAACCACTGACCTGTCGCAAGTTACTGACAAATTTTATCACATAATGTTGTACACCTCGCTCTGATCGAGATTCGAACTCACAACATCAGTGAAGATAGGCACTGATTGCATAGGTAGTTGTAAATGATGGCCCCAGCAACTGTATATCGTACCTTATAATATTCTTCTTGTACTATAGTTCTCTGTTGAGTACAGAACAACAAAAATGCATTGGCTGGTTTCTTAGGAGCATGAGAATCAACTTTTGATTTCTTGGACTTTGTACCCTGTGAATTGCTGCCATGTTCTATCCCATGAGCCTTCAGTAATGGATTAATGGTGGACAAAATCTCTGAGACGGTTCTGTCTGTGCTGTTTGTTGGTGGTGTGATTTCTTTTTCCACTTCAGCAAAGGATGAACACGGTTCTGTAGCACCAAATAATTTATCTTCCTGTCAAAAAAATTAAAAATAAAATAAGCTAACAACACTCCTATTGTTATATTAGAATAATACAAGTGAGTAAGTGATTGCTGTTTAACGCCATATGACTAATTGTTCAGCCATATCATGGAGAGAACAAGTTACATCCGATTAAATGATTTCCACCTGGCTCCACTCTGACATATTATCAGGACACAGAGCCAACCAAATCTTTTGCCATAATTCTATGTGCTTAGCAGAAATGCAGCAAATGCCACATCTATGGTCTTTAGTTTGATCTGAACGAAGCTTGAAACCACAATATACTGCACTCGAGACAAGCACGGATCACCATTACACCACTGATGGTGTTTTTTTTCTCAGTTTGTGAAGAGAGATTCTGAAGACATTATGAGATGTAAACATGTAATGTGTGAACTTTTTTACATCAAGAACATAATCCAGGATTTCAAGTTAGGGGGGGGGGGGGGGGGGGGTACTTAAAAAAATTGCACCCAGCGGAGGGAGGGGTGAAAATATTTGGGGTATTTTGTGTTAAAAATCACGATTTTATGCCAAAAAATCATATTTTTTCCAATTTTAAGAGGGGGCATGCACCGGGTGCACCCCCCCCTGTAATCTACAGTTAAAAAAAAAAACTCATGTAATTTTATTTGGAAAATATAAATAATTAATTGAATGAAATTAGAGAATGAATATACCTCCCACATGACAGGAACTTGAACATCTTTATAATTATCTCCATAATCATCT
The DNA here is from genome assembly GCA_963383655.1 of Bathymodiolus septemdierum. NCBI lineage: Eukaryota > Metazoa > Mollusca > Bivalvia > Mytilida > Modiolidae > Bathymodiolus > Bathymodiolus septemdierum. The sequence continues at coordinate 56,953,516 of OY726517.1, read as the reverse complement.
AATCTGTTGGCTAGAAATCTAAATTAAAAATAAATTACATTATCACTTCAACTGTACATATCTAATTAAAATTAGTTATTCGTGTCTGACATTAGAAATATTTGCTTTTCATGCTTCCCAAGTACTGTAAAAGTAGTAATACTTGTGTTGTTTCTTTTTTCAAGGTCAGTAAGAATCAGCAAAAAGCAAAACTTGTGACCCCCCCCTCCCCCAAAAAAAAATGACTCTAATGGAGATAGTAATTAGAAGTCAGAAGGGTTGTTCAAAATAAATAAGAACATGTCATAGTCTGTTGGATATTGTGCTTTACGATTTAAAACAAAATTGCAGTCTCTGCCTTAATTTTGTTCACCTACCCCAAAGTCTTGCCCGAAAGCCAAATTTAGAAAAAATTTCTATTTATTCAATCAAATTCTTTCATAATTTTCACTTGTCCGAATCCAGCTTTACTTGTCCCGGGCTTCTCACAAGTGGGTTAGCGCCAGTGCCGGATTTAGATAAAGACAGGCCCTAGGCTATTCCACTTGTGAGGCCCCTCCGAATTCTCCACCTTCACGACTGGAGGAAGACGGAAGTGTGTTTAATCAATTTCAATAAAGGCGAAGATGTAGATGGGTGTTTAAAATTCTGCAATATTCTGAAATGGAGTGCAACTGTGTAAGGAAAATTACTGAAGGGTTGTTTAGAAAGTACAGTACGTTATGACAGCATAAATGTGAAAGTCCAATAAGTGTTAAAAATATTATACACCTTTGCCGGAGGCCCCCTATATTTTGAGGCCCTAAGCTTCAGCTTGTCGAGCTTATAGGTAAATCCGGCACTGGTTAGCGCGAAGACTGAAATTGGTTTGCTATTACCTTTGAAAAAAGGTACCAAAACATATTTTATTACAGTTGTTCATAGTTAACAAAACATATAAAAAAAATACCTACAAATACGTCTTTAAATTGGAACCCGCAATAAATTGTAATCAGTAACAAATGATACTCTTTTGCATATAAATTGACAAAGAAATATTTACCTTCTTTCACGTTTGTATCTCTTTATCATTTTCTTCACATGTTGGATTCTATTGACGACTTTTTCATTCGCCTGCAAAATATAAAAAAAAATATTAGTAAAATATACAACAATCATCCTTCTACAAAATGTACTTTAAATGTGCCAATCATGTTTAAGAAAAAGATTTTAAAATCATTTTTATGTATGTTCTTACATTATGCTATGCCAATTCATCATCATTAATATTATAAATAATAATGGCTTAAATGTAAAGCCATAATTTGGCTATTCCAAATTATATCATATCTATTAAAAAGGGGGGAAAAAAAGGAAAAAAATAACTTTATTTTGTATGATCCTGCTATTAATATACATATTATATCATACCTATTAACAAACAAAAAAAAGAAAAGAAAGGGAAAAATCTTTTTTGATTTGTTTGTATTATTCTGCTATTAATATACATGTGTTTATGCTTGGTAATTAAGATGAATTGCATGTATACATGATGGGTAGATTGCTCTATGTCTTATGTAAATTGTGTTCAAATGGTTCCATCTTGTTGTTGGAGAGGATTTGTATAGGCATAGCCTGTTATCCAATCCTATTGATTTATCAATAAAATATTTGAAATGAAATTAATATTTGACCTGTGGGTGCAGCAATCCTAGATTAATATAACCCAACAGAATGGTAGTTGGATTTACAATTACCTATGCAATCAGCGCCTATATTGTCACTAACGTCATGAGTTCGAATCCAGCTCGGGCAAAAAGCCAAAGTGAAGTGTACTCGATACGTCATTATATCATAGATAAAGTTTGTCAGTGCACGTGGCTTGCGGCAGTTTTCTCCAGGTACCCCGATTTCATCCATCATTCAATAAAACCGACCGCCATGGTATAACTGAAATATTGTTGAAAGTGGTGCTAAACACCATAACCATAACTCCAGTGGCAATACCCATCACAGTAATCCAGTAATCAGTATACATTCCAGTCACCACTGTATACACTTGACGACTTGTATACAATACAATACAATACAATATTTTTTTATTCCAATTAGGGTCCCTCAAGGGGCAATAACAAATATACATTCATAATTATATCAACAGTTACAACAATACAGAATGGAGATATATGTTTTTAAACAAGACAATTCTAACTATTTAAATGATATATGTTACAAAAAATATATAAATAAATAAATAAATAGGCCGTGTTCGGCAGCACGACCCGATGAGAGGCAATGAGTAATGTATAGTTGCAGTGTATCATATGGTTGAAGAATGGACCACATGAATGCGATTACTTAGCTGGAGGAGACACCAGGGGACGATGCTTAAGAATTGTGTTATGATTCTCCCCGTGTCTGATCCAGCAAAGCAAGCGGTTCAAGTAGTAAAACATCATGTGTTTGATGAAAGGACTGTGATTACTTAGCTGGAGGAGACACCAGGGGACGGTGCTTAAGAATCGCATTTCGATTCCCCCCGTGTCTGATCCAGGAAAGCAAGCAGTTCGAGTAATAAACTAAATTGGGAATAAATAGATGTATCGTTTATCTGCAACAGACACCAAGGGACAGTGCTTCAGGAAATGTATTGCATCTACTAAGATTAGCAATGAGCATTCCTCCTCGTGTCTAGTGCAGACAAACAATAATATATTTTAGACATTAATATGTAGATTTTGTTAATAAAATTGAAGCAGTGTTATTCAGTTATTTAAATTATCTGCAGTATTTATAAATAAAGTGACACAACTCTTTTAAGATTGATACATCTTCACAGGTCATTAACCAGTAAAAATTTTCTCGACGATATAAATGTATGGCACTTAATTGAAATTATCTAAATCTATTTAAGTGCATCCAAAAGTGGCAGAATAATCAATGTATAATATTGATAGTGGCCATATAATGTTAGAAATAGAAGGTATCAGCATTTCTTTTTTATTCTATAAATGATCGGAAGTTATTGTATAGTAACTTTTCGAACTAAAGTTCAGTCTATTTGTGGAACTATCTCACCTGTTGTATTTGTTCACACTTCTTCCTGAGAGCGAAATATTTTTTTAAGAAGGCATTCTCGTTTTCAAGAATTTCCAATTGTGCTTCAAGACCTTCTGCCATCATTCGTCAACATGGATTTAGGGGAGGTAATCGCGTTTGAGTTTTGATTCGATGTCGTACGTTCTGGTACAATGATTTATATGATTACCGAAAGGGATTCAATAAATGTAAGACAGGAATGTACAAACATTTGAACAACACGAATGTAATATTAGATTCAGGTACCATAAAAAAAGATATACACTTTTGACAAAATTGCCCCAATTAAGCATAATAGCATATATCTTTCTTGTTTTTTGATATAATTAATTGTTTTATATGTCTGAAATACACTGTATCGTGCCAAAATTTTCCAAAAATACGCTATACATATTCATAATAACTTGAAGAACACTTTCTTGTGATGTTGTTGTGACTGTGATGTAGTTATATATTGTTTCTTAATGATGTATCGTGATGTTGATATACATTTGTGCATAAAGAGATTTGGGCCGTTTCGTGCGATGATTGTTACCGGTTCCAGGGGACACAAAGTATAAATTTCTATATGTAAAACGTTTACTTTACTCGTTTAAATTGTATATTCTTTACGTTTAATTACGTGTTAAGCGAAATGTTTATGCAGCTGACTAATTATTTTATAATTCAAACATGTGCGTGGAGCACTATGATTGATGCTTAATCTTACACGTACAGTACCAGTCGTTAGTGGAGTACCTCAAGGAACAGTCCTAGAGCCTTTGTTGTTCCTGATCTTTATAAACGATCTCCCGAACTGTGTACAGTCACGCATACGACTCTTTGCGGATGACTGTATTCTCTACAGATAAATTCGATCGAACGAAGATACCATTATACTCCAAGATGACCTCAACAAACTGGCAGACTGGGAACAAAAATTGGGAATGGATTTCCATGCAGATAAATGCAGCACACTCCATGTGACACGATCTAGAACACCAATACTACAAGACTACATTCTCAAAGGACACAAACTAACATCAGAAGCTTCATCAAAATACTTGGGAGTGGAACTACAATCAGACATGTCTTGGAGGAGTCATATTGACAAAACTGTTAAAAAGGCAAACAGTACTCTCGGATTTTTAAGAAGAAACCTGAGGGTCAGCAACCAGGATACGAAAAGAGCGGCATATAAAACCTTAGTCCGTCCTACAATTGAATACTGCTCATCAGTATGGAGTCCGCACACAAAAGATGCCATAAACAAGATCGAAATGGTCCAGCGAAGAGCGGCTAGGTACGTGACAAATCGCTATAGAAACACCAGCAGCGGCGTAACTTCCTTGCTTGGAGACCTAGAATGGGACACACTTGGAACAAGACGAAAAAAAATCCGACTTACTATGATGTACAAGATCATCAACAACTTAATTAACATCAGAGCAGAAGAGTACCTGACCAAACCAACTCGTCAAACAAGATCTAGCCATTCTTTGAAATACCAACAGTTCTCAGCATCCACAGATTACTACAAGCACAGTTTCTTCCCACAGACCACCAGTATTTGGAATACCTTGCCAGCACCAGCAACGAAACACGAAATACCCCAAAAATTTCGCGCCTCCCTGCGCTCGGCGCAATCTTTTTAAGTGCGACCCCCCTAACTTGAAAACCTGGATCCGCCCCTGCTATGTACACTTTTTTTCTATCTTTCCTACTTTCTCTGTAATTCATACTTTTCTTAAGGATTGTACAAAATTATTTATTTAAATTAGTGCGCAACCCCACCTCTTTCAGTTCTATTTATTTGAAAATAGCGGCCTTTGATATGTGACTGGTGCTAATTTCTAGGTGTAAACTACAGAGTATTATATGCACACATCAATTTTCACGCATAATAAAAGGTTTGCATGATGGCTAAGCATACACGTCCAAAATGTATCATAGTTCGATCTCTATTGTTTGTAAATAACCACATTACAAGATATTGTATATGAAGCTGAAATACGTAGTTCAAAAGCAATTTATTTCAATCAACTTTTGGGAATTCAATTTCTATATTTTACAGAGATGGGTATCGTTTGACAATATTTTTTCTTGAAAATGAAAGATAAATCATCTGAAAGAGCAAATGGATGTTAATAAAAACTTGAATATCTGAAATCATGAGTGCGCTCGGCGTTTTTCTAGAATAATCTTCACCAATGTCAAAAGATTGGAAGGCCAAGGTTTGTTAGAAAGAAAACCAATTTGTATAAATCTATATTAGGCTAGAAAATGAAATAATAAAACTTGTAGAGAATCTCATCAAAAAAATGAAACGCACAAAACCTTGATATAGTTTTTTTTTTAAATAGTACCATCAAAACGACAACAAGCAACGTAGAATGATACAGACATGTTTGTTTTCTCAGGGGTCGACCATTTAACTTTCAGGAGATTATGTTTTTCTTCTATACCGCATCGATGGTGTAATTGTTAGCGTTCTCGTCTCGTTTGTGGTAAATCGTGGGTTCGAACCCCGACCGAGTCAAACCAAAGACTATAGCAAAATGTTTCTCCGGCACGCAACATTAAGGAGAAAGATCAAAGATGGATTGGCTCGGAATCAGGATAATGTGTGCGAGTGGGGCGACATATATATCCACGGACTGTTGTTTAAGTGAGCAAAACAATCCAGCTAAGTGTGTTGGTCTAGTACAAAGCGGACCGCCTCATCATTACATTGAAAATTAACTTGTTCTCGTCATGATATAGCTGAAAAATTGCTGAGTTGGGGTTAAACAACAATCACCCACTCACTCACTCACTCTTTAACCTCCAAACCAGAATTTTTTTTCACAAAAAGGTATTATTTGATATAAAAATTCAGTAATATTTCGTCAAATTTTTATTGAACTTTCTTGTTGCCTTTGTGTAAGGTCAGATTATTATTCTATTTACAAATTGTGCAAAAAATAAACATTGTTTCCCCCACCCCCCCAAAATAAAAATAACATAAAAGAAGTCAACTGGTTGTTCCTCTACTATATAAAACCAATACATTTCATGACTAATTATTAAATTGCTTGTTTCGATATGGTTAAAACATATATTATACAAAATACAAACAATGCATATTATTGTCTTTATTTTCAAAACATAATATTTAAAAAGCCATTTTAATTTAATGCCTGATTTATTTGATATAATAAACTAACTGAAGTGTAGTACTATACCACAAGAAAGTTTTACGGCGTATATCTGCTCAAGTTGGTTTCTAATCAACTCTTTAAAACAATAGATACAAACAGTCATTGTTACTAAACATTTCATTTAAATGGAGGATATGTTAATTAATCGTATGTAGACTTTTTTCTTCTGTTTGTGGTTATTGAAACATATATTTAAAAAAAAATAAACTATAGATCAGAAATATGAAATGTTTCTAAAGAAAAAATTATCTGAATATTATGAGGAGAAAAACAGGGCCAAATGGAACCAAGATTCAAAAGCGTAAGTGATAAAAAAATATTCGTGCAAGAAGAATTGGATGTTAATTTGTTTTTTTAATAAAAGAGTGTTGTTTGAAAAAAAAAATCTTTATACTTTCCCAAGTAAGTAAACGTATGAAGGAAACACTATTATTTGGACTGTGAATGTATTTTTTCCTCGGAATATAATCTAAGAAAGGAATATTCACATTGTAAAATTTTACTATGAACTCCCTATTAGAAAACAGACAATTGGCCATGACGTTGATGTGCAACAACAGAAACAACAAAAATATTATCGATGTGTATAATGTGGTAAATATTTTATTTATATACCGACGAGAGCTCGCATTTTGTTTTCTGTTGAAATGTTTACTGGTCAAGCAAATTCAAAGTCTACTATTCACGCGAAAATCTGCGATATTACGTCATTTTTATTTTGAAATTACACAAAAAGACTATGTTCTACTAACATTTTATAATATTTTCAGACATAGAAAAATGAGAGCACTAAAAGAATTTTTTGCTTTGTTTTGTTTAAGTATTTTTATTCTGATAATAAAATGGAACTGAGCAGGACAGAAGAAGGTTAAATAAGAAAAAAATAAATTAAAAAAGAAAAGAAACAATCCTTTAAACTTAGACTGTGACATGCTAGGAGTAATAGTCTTATTAAACTAGTTTACATTATAACATTGTTTTATATTTTTACGTAAATTTTATATATAGGATTTTACATTTGTCATGGCATCATTCTTGAGATTTACATTTTTCATCGCATCATACTTGAGGTTTACATTTTTCATCGCATTATACTTGAGGTTTACATTTTTCATCGCATCATACTTGAGATTTACATTTTTCATTGCATCATACTTGAGATTTACATTTTTCATCCCATCATACTTGAGATTTTACATTTTTCATCGCATTATACTTGAGATTTTACATTTTTCATCGCATTATACTTGAGATTTTATATTTGTCATCGCATCATACTTGAGATTTTACATTTGTCATGGCATCATACTTGAAATTTTACATTTGTCATGGCATCATACTTGAGATTTTACATTTGACATGGCATCATACTTGAGATTTTACATTTGTCATGGCATCATACTTGAGATTTTATATTTGTCATGGCATCATACTTGAGATTTTACATTTTTCATCGCATTATACTTGGCATTTTATATTTTAACATTATATTTTATTTTAAATTGTGCATTTTTATGTCAGTTAAGCATTTTTTTTACATTAAATTTATTGATATCCTTGATTTTACATTTTACATCAGATTATATATTTTTACATTACTGTATTTACATTTTTGACGTTAGATCGTAGATTTTTACTTTAGATTTTACACTGATATTACGTAGTAGATTTCACATTTTTGATATCCTAGATTTCACATTTTTAGTATTAGATTTTACACTCTTCTCATGATACATCAATTTTTAGATTTTACATTTTTACATCAGAATATAATGTATACCTTTTTATATTATTTGTGCATTATTTGGTATAAGATTAGTACATTTTGCATTTTGACTTTATATTTTCATAACTGTATTAGAGGTAATGTGTTTAACGCCACTGTCAACAATATTTCAGTTATATCGTGGCAGTCAGTTTTATTGGTAGAGGAAACCAGAGTACCTCGAGAAAACCACCGACCTGTCACACTGACAAGCGATTTGCATAGCTGATTACATTATAGTTAATACTATAAGATTTAGCATTTTCAGTTGCAAGTCTGTTAGCTAGAAACGTTCACCAACTTTATAGCATTAGTTCTACCAGTATTACTTTTTTGTCATTTATTCTTATCGTATACGTCTTACCCAGTCACGGTCGGATACAATGTATGGTGTTTTGTAAATAGGTCCATTGTTTAGTAGCTACTGAAAAAGACATATCGAAATTTAACAATTCTAAAGCCATTTTCTCAGTAACAAACATATAACGTAAATGTAACGTTTTTGAATTATTCGAATAAACGGAATTTGAAAAAAAAATGAATACTCCAGTTTTTAAAGTGTAGATCGAACCTACAACTATTCGAATCCCATGAGAAATCGCACCAAATTGTTTCGTCGATCAACGTCACGCGCTGAACCGTCATACATAATATGACGTCGACTTGGGTAAGATAAGATAAGTAAGTAAAATAACATATGATACGTTCTTAAAAATATCGACACCATTAGGATAAGGACCGCCATGATCGTATGGTTGATGGATTTATAACTACCTATGCAATCAGTGCCTACCACCACTAAAGTTGTGTGAGTTCGAATCCTGCTCATAGCGAGGTGCACTCGATACAACATTAGTTACGTTATAAAGTTTGTAGATGACTTGCGGCAGGTTTTCTCCGGGTACTCCGGTTTCCTCCACCACTAATACTGACCGCCGCGTAATAACTGAAATATTGTTGAAAGTGGTGTTAAACACAATAACGAAAACCCGAATCCAATAGGACACTAATTTATTTGTGAATAACAACATTTAATAACAGGCATCCAAGTGATTCTACAGAATTCTATTTTCTCTTAAGACAACAGCGTTGAAAAGCGCTTGAAGTTCCACGTTTTTTTTTATAGCAATGTCTAGTCTTTTGTAGTGTCGATAGCCATTCCGGCACCAAGGGATCGCTACAATCATCGCACGAAATGACCCAAATATAGGGATTTCGGTCATTTCGTACAATGATTGTTACTCCCTCCAATAGTCAATCACAATCCGAAATTTTTTCTAAACCGTGGATAAATATAGTTATGTTATCAATAAAGGGGGATGCTTAACCGTGAGTCCTTAAATGGAAAATTGTCTTTCGTCGGGGTCTCATATTTTGTGTATAGGAATGCATCGAGATATCAAAGTCAACATTCGTCGGTCCGTAAATAAAAAAATAACAAGTTTTAGAGTTGGAGGTTTGCATAAAATAAAGAGTTTTTCGTGTTGTGGTTTGTTGCATTTTTGACCATTATTATTTATTTCCTTGTTAATTCCATTTCGGTTTTAAGACATGGTTCGATAGCGCAAACGTTCTGATTATGGATTTTCTATAGATTCTGGCGGGTAAAATATTCTTCATGGTAATTCTAACTCGAGGCTGTAAACAATATGGCGACTGAATAGCAGTGATGTTGCTGTCCATTATACTAAAAGTTAAAAGATGAATGTCGAGAGGAATTATTTGTCATTTTAAAGATTAACAACAAACACATATTTCTGATTCTGACTTCAGTTGAACATACACACTAAAATGTAAGACTTTCGTTGATGCTTATTTTATAATGTTTTATTTAACATGGATTAACGGATATTAGTAAATTTTATCCCTCGCTTCTGGCTCGGGATAACATACTAATATCCGCCAATCCATGTTAAAACTCCCAACACATTCTGGGTTCCATGATTTCTTTCTTAATTTTACTTACTTTTGTGTACTTTTTGGAGTGTACTGTACTGTAGTACAATGAAGTTGACAATGTATTAAGGATAGGGAGGTCAAACGTAGTCGCCGATAACGTTATTATTTTCTGTCGAGTAAAAAAAAACGATTTTTCACCTTTTTCATTTCATTAGAAAAACACCTGAAATTGAATATTTCGTGATAAAAAATATATCAGATAAAACTTGAAAGCTAGATCTTCATTAATTTGGCAGTTATAAGCATTAAAAATATGATTGGGTACTACTACTGAACGTCCAAAGTGAAGCGGTTCCGAGAAAATCGGACGCCATGTTGATTTATGTGTCAACAAACAACCCATTTTCAAAAATAATTCCGCACGCTATTCCTGGACCAATATTTTTCATGTATGGCTTAAAATTTGCAGAAAGTCTTCAACTTTAACAATCCCATTTGAACCAATTAAAAAAAGATCGAAATCGTAACGTAAAATATAAAAGTTTACAAAACAGTGTTTTTAAACTCGCTTACCGCTTTTAAGCAAAAAGGTTCGGAGTCAGATACAATAATATGTTCCTTCCTCTAAAGATATTTCGCCAAAATTTCAATGGATAAGCAACAATAGCATGCGGAAATCAATAAATGTTCGGGTCATATTTTCTGAATTTGCAATCAGAGTTGAGCGGGAAGAGTTATCGGACGTTGTGTTGCGCATGACCGGGAAGCATGGCTTTCGCCATCTTAGCCAGGGCAATTTCACAGAGTCGTAACCAAAAATGGCATTCACCGACGTATTGTTCCACCAATTGATACAATAATTATCTAACATTGATGTATTAAGGCCATGGAGGTCAATCATGCACGGTAAGTTACAAAATTTCTTCTAAAATATAGTTTTATTCTCAAAAGAAATATCGTTTTCAACCGGATCAAATGGGGTTAATTTTGAAAACAAAAGATGCACAAAAATCGCACAGAAACTTTACACGAACTGAATTTATATATATCTTTGCTTCTATTAATGAAAAAGAGATAGAATTTAATTCACGATTTTATTATTTAACTCGAAAAATGGCGAAAACGGCAAGCATCAATATGAAGTTGTCAAATTCTCCCAACCTATAAATAACTTTATCAGACAAGTGGTTTGGTGACGTAACCAGGCGACTCGGAAATTATCGGGATTTATTAATACATCTATATAAAGGAGTTGTTCCGGTATTCTTTGATATTTTTATAAAAGTGGGAATCTTTTGTGAAATATCAAGATCTTTTTTAGTTTTTGGTTTTAAATGAAATTTGTCTACATGAAAACTGAGATAACATTTATGCATTTCTCATTAAGTTCCTTGTGTAGTATGTTGTAGCAATACATAGGTTTATATAGTTTTTAAATAGTAACCTGAATTTCCATGCCACATTTTTGAATATATTTAAATTATTATAAAGCATATTATTATGATTAAGTGCTATTAGGGAAGCTTTATGAAATATATGGTTAATAATGCATGCATTATATTATGTGCATGTATTAACAGTCTGGTTATATACAATGTAACATGACTGTACATATCAGTGATATGTTAAGTTTAATCAATTACATTTTTTTCATTACACCATTACTGTGTGCACACTTGACAGAGCATTTATGATGCATGCAGCAAACATTTCTGGAGTAAGGCTATTTTTCCATTTAATCTAATTCCCACCAAACATAATATGTATAAAGATAATTTTTAGTCAAGAGTGCATTGTATTAAAACTTTTTTCGATTATATATGTATGATAAAATATTTCTGGAAAAGATAAATTATTTTTAGTTCTTTATTTTTATTCTGTATAACATATTAATGTTTATTTTTATTTTACAGGTGTGATCGTGGCATCTCAGTAGATCATTAAGAGTTTTAAATCATTAAATGACACTTCTGAAAGTTGATGCTGTTGATTATGATTCAGTTAATCAAATATGCATAGGATCACAAAACACACAATTTAAAGAAATCACACAGATTTCATTTGGAATTAGTTGGTCATGAACTAGGACACAGCACTATTTGTAGTTGTCAAATGTAAAATTATAGTATATAAAGGAAAAGAGAGTGACATTGAGGACTGTAATGAATTAAGATTATAAATAACAGTAGAAGATAACAGTTTATTGATTTGTGACAATAAAAATGATAACTTTGAAAATTTGTGACTTTCTAATCGCATGAACTGTTCGCTTAAATCAGCTAAAATTGTCAAATTTGAGGTTTTTCCCAGACAAGAAAATGAAAATCATGTATAAAATGTGCTAATTAAATGTTTAAAAGATAAAATAACTTTAAGACTGGCTTATAAATTGTACAGAGAACATATCTGATAATCCAAATAAGACTTTTCATGGAATACGGGGCCATAATTGAAATATTATTTTTACTAAATTTCCAGGTAGAGGGCTAATGAACCAGGACATAGTTCATACCAGTGTCAGAATTGGGGTTGCTGATAGTTTTCTCCTTGCAGTATACAGTTATAGGATCAAAATGATACCAAACACTTGAACATTTAATATTATAATATTCGACAATCATTGAAATTGTATCAATTTCGGGAATAATCTGAAATTTTGATTGAATAAAGAAAATTGATCTTTTCAATGGAAAAAATGGCAGTTTTTACACAAACTGTAATAATAACTTCATTGATGTATGGATATTGAGGTTGTTTACCATAAAAATATCAATTTGAACATAAAAAATATAATTAATTCCCTAAAATAACTTATTTTTACACTTTACGGAGCTCAAAATATTAAGCTACAGAGTTTATAATTCTGGCGCTACAGACTATGATAATTTTTTTTGCTGATAAATATAGGTGTTCCCTGTTAGAGGGCTCTTTTCCCTACCATAATCAGTGTTCAGAAAAATTCTAGTACTTTTTTCAGATTTTTTATGACCAAAAACTTGATTTTTTGAATAAAATTTGACGTAAAAATTATGGAGGCCTGCGCAAAGGAAATAATATTAAAAAAAATATATATTAATTGAATAAATATTATTTTTGATATTTTTACCTGGAGACTGGGCACTTTGTGGACAGTGCTGCAAGTTTCAGCCTTGCAAGTTAAAGGTTTTTGAAGATATTTGACCACAAACCTGGTAGTTTGAACAAGCAGACGGTTGACACATAAATTAAAAAAACTAAGTCCAAAGGCTATTTTCAATGTTTTAAATTCTGTGACATTTTTTTCATGCAACACCTACAGGTGTGTATAACACCTCTTTTTGAAGCATAAGGAGGATACAATACTATAAAAGAAAGCATGATAACCTATTAGGTAGTGAAAAAAAAATATTTTGGTCCAAAAATGTCATTTTTTTAACATTTTTCAAAAAAACAGAAAATCGACCACTTTTGGCTCACCAAAAAGGCCATAACTTTTGAACAGCTCAACCAATTTTAATAATTTTTGGACCAAAATTTCCCATTTTGCATGTACTGCCACATTAAACTATAATTGGATGATTTATTAGCATTTCAATTTTTGGCTTGACCACCCTATTAAGGATGCTCTTTCCATCTATTGAAACAGGCACGGCCATGAATCAGACTTCCCGAAACTTGCTGAGAAGTTGTCAGTCATTCGGACTGACAGACATGAAAATCTTGTCAGTCCGAAAAATATTTTGCCAGTCCGAAAAAAAAGTCCCCAAAAATTCACTGTCACATGCATAATGTTTAGTTTGGCCTTTTTAGAGTGATTTACCCTAGTATTAGCAATTGGGCACCTGATTAAGTAATTCAATTTTCAGTTTTCAGTGTTGTTCAAAATTGTATATGTTATGTCTTTTATAGTGTGTGTCTCGAGTTTTGTTGTTTTGATAACCTTGTACTATAGGTAAATGGTTGTATGAAAGACGTCATGTCATTGGCTAATATATATACAAATAACCAATCGTGTCGTGATCGTCTTCACAAATGGGTTTGATTGAAACCGGAAATGTATAAAAGGGGTGAAAACATTGAAAATTATGTAATTTAAAAATAAAATTAAACACTGATCAATGCCTTTCGGACAAAATCTGAGGTAACTATTACCGTATTTTACGGACGATAGGTCGATATTTTTTTTTCTCAACACGCTGGCTTCGACCTATCGTCCACATCGACCTATACAAGGATGAAGTTAAAAAAATCTGGAATCCCTAAAAAAAAAATTCGATAAAAATGACGATTTTGTTTACAGTATATCTTGAATTTGCTGTAGGTTTTTTTTCTGAATAAAAAGACTGAAATCATCGATGTTCTTGGGGAATAAAAGTATACTAACAAGGAGTGCAATTGCGGGGAAAAAATGTTCAACATCCGAAAAAAATCAATAATATTCAATGATTGAAGTGTTAGCGAAAATCAGTTCAATATTGAATTGTATATTAAAATATATACTATAGAAATGTATGTTGTTGCAAAAAAAAATCACAGGGTGGATCGTTTTAAAATATAAAATTTATTGTCACAAAATATCTAAATAGCTAGAATATAGCTTTTCCATCTAACACGAGCATGCGCACGGGGTTGTAGTAAAAAATGGCGGTTGCATTACATCTCACAATAATTTGAATAAACGTGGAGTACAAGCTTTTTATACTAAATATACTGGAAAATAATTATCGATTTCGTTAAACTAGAATGTTCTACACTTGAATTGGTCAATTAGGAACAAATAAAATAATCACCATGAGATAATCAACACAGGTGAACGTCAGTCGGCACTTAATTATCCTGATCAGCTGATTGAAAATTTACTGGACCGAGACGATCACATAATTTGTGTACTACTAATTAAACACAGTTTAAAGGTATGTCAATAAAACTGCACAAGGTGATACATTGTTTTGACAGCTTGATTATTTTATTGTATGAACACCGTTTCCCATCTATTGTGACACCCACAGATGGCCTGATTTGAATGTCATCGATGTCTGGCTTTACAAACCAGACTCTTCATAAAAAACAAGTTTAAAAACAAAATTTTATTTAATTTAATTTTCATAATTATTTCGTTTATGACACATAAGAATAGTATTCTTGAGTTAATACCTACATATACTTACCGAAGAACATCGTTATAGGACAAATGTTTACCGATGTAAAAAAAAACAAAAAAAAAGTTTGATGTGACGATACTTACCCAAGTTGTCATCGGCATCCTTGACCTATGGAATGCTTCGACCTATCTTAGTATTTCCCAAAAAATTTAGCCGAAAAGCAGCAATTCGACCTATCGTCCCCATCGACCTATAGTCCGTAAAATACGGTATACCAAACATTCGGTATTACAGAGTTGGCGAAAAAAAAAAATTCTGTCTGACATTGCGTCAGACAGGAACTGGGGTTCTGTCTTACCCATGGGCTTTGTGTCTGTCCCACCATTTTTTTGTAATATTGTATATAACCTGTCAAATTTTGTTTTTTTTATACAGAACTGAATGCAAGATTACCTATAGTCATGATCATTAAACAACTCAATTAAATGTTTTTCTGTATACATATTTTTATCTAAAAAGATAAGGCAGATATAGCCAACAATCATGGTCCGATCACGTTCCGAATATTATACATCAATGTCAGTTTCCGGTTTACCTACATTTTTAATTTCAGTTAAGAATATGAATCTGCTGTCATCTTCAATATATAAGCATCGCAAAACATATTTAATCAAACACAAACAATCTTTGATACTTGGGGAGTGTGGAAGTCAACTTATTTCTGTGCTCAGTAATATATTTCAGTTTTAATGTTCCACGTTTTGCAGGTGCTGGTTCCTACTAAAAGGATGTTTACATTTACGTACATTTGCATAGGAGTTTCGATTACAAAGATGAACGTGTCGGTCTGACAGAATAAATAAACAAATTTCAAGTCTCTGTCTGACATTTTAATAAAACTGAAAACGGAATTTAATGCCATTGGCAGTGAAAACTGGGAGGGAATAAATTTCAATCGCCGGTCCTTTCAAATATCTATATTTTACCAGACATTTGGTCCGATATATATTTTGAAATCGTCGGTCCTACTGCATTTCTGTCGGTCAGGACCGACGGTTTTCGGGAAGTCTGCATGAATGCTCGTGAATTTGAAAATTATCTGCCAATTTCACGCTCATTCAGTGCATCAAAATACAGTAGACTCCACTTAATTGCAAACCGGTTAATTGCAAAATTCGTATTATTGCAAAAAAAGCTTAAACACCGATCCATTTACCATTCATTTAACGTTAAAACACCCGGTTAATTGCAAAGCGGTTAATGGCAAAATTCGCTTTATTGCAAAGACAATTTTTGCCAAAAATGTATAAAAGTGTCGGTTATTTGCAAAACTACCCTAGAACGGAGAAAAAAAAATCCAATACACCTTTGAAATATTTTTTCTTGCAGATCGATGTTGAAACGTCGTGTGGTGATAACCTGATCAGACATTTTGAACTATTGAATATTTTAATAAAAATCCATTTACATGTTTATTTGTGTTTAATCCTTTACCTGAACTTCAATAAAGCTCTAATAAAGAACGTTTTGTGCACCTCAATCATTGTTGATCGTCAGCCATTTTGATTCAATAATTAAGTGTGTGACCTTACAGGAAAAAGCCCTGGTGTCTATTTTTAGATTTGTAACAATCAGCCACGTGGCAATTCAAAACACATAATTAGTGATCAAAGAAATTAATATGAATGCTGATCAGTGATTAAAAACTTCAAGAGAAATTAAAATATGTTTACTTAGTTAGTTAATTAATTAATGTAAATTAGAACATCAAACAAAAAATCAAAGTGGATTAATTATTTTTTTATTTATTTAATAATGGAAAGTATTCAGATTTTGGGCTTGTGTTTTTTTTATTTTGCTATAAAGCATAGGGGGAAAATGAGTTCGTCATTCAGTAAGCAAAATGTCATCCTATGGTTATAAATATCCACCATCACGTGATATAAACAACTACACAAACCCTCAATACACAAAGCTCCCATTACACAGAAACTGAATGAAGTCAACAACAGAGATATCTATCGATAATAACCTACCAAGATGAAAAGTAAATCCCTACAGTTATAAATAACAATATGGATACTGCAGTAACTATTATTAATTTAGTACAACTCATTTACAGTACACAAAACGTAACATCTATCACGTGATCATGTGACACTCGATGTACACAAAAAGCTCCCCCAATACACAGAAATTATGGAAATATTATTTACACCAGTAATAAACAACAAAGACTTTCATTAAATAATCTAATTTATTATTTACATTCATGCATTTACTTTATCAACATATCAGCTCCAGATAAACAAAATGTCAATATCACGGCACCTGTAGTCTATACTTCCAGTTTGAATAGCATTTCGTTTTATCGCAAAGTCCGCTTAATTGCAAAATTTTCTCTGACAAATAGGCTTTGCAAATAAGCGGAATCCACTGTAGTGTCGAGATTTTTGGGGACAACTTTTTTTAGGGCCGAATCTAGTCTCATTCAATCGAACTCTCATGATCTTGCCGCCGCCATATTGTACACGTGTCTCCAAGGTTACAGGAAGTAGTTCTTGTGAACAAAAGATTTTTAGGCCATCAGTATATATTTTTTGTCTCAATATTTCTAACATAAGTGCATACATATTACCTGCACTGCACTTGATCTGACACAATCCGTCCATGCTAAAAATACATCGGAATGCACCGGGGGTGGTAATCTCGTTGAGATTAGAATTCCGAAGTAATTTTCTGTCTGTATCTTCATCCTATTCTCGTTTCAAGCCTTATCAAGGATATTCCAGAAATTAGAAATTTGACCCCCTGGGGCATTCCGATGAATATTTTGGCATGGACGGATTGTGTCAGATCAAGTGCAGGTAAGATTTCATATATAGACATATTTTCTAGTTCAAATCTGCAAAAATATTGATATTTCCTTACCTTTTACAGTGTATATCCGACAAAATAATCCAAAATCCACTTCGAACTGTCCACCATTTTAGTGAACTCATGAACTACACCACATGATCAAAATCATCACAGATTTTGTTACAGCCTGTTTCTAGATTCAAGATGTCGATGTCAAATATTTTATTATAATTTAAAAATCCCATATATACTATACACGGCTTGAACTTTTTAAATTTTGTTATCAATATTTTATTAAAACCAATCAACAGCCCATAAAGGATATGCTTGCATACATACAATAAATATTTGACATCGACCTTTAATTTAGAAACAGGCTGTAACAAAATCCGTGACGATTTTGATCACATGGTGTAGTTCATGAGTTCACTAAAATGGCGGACAGTTCGAAGTGGATTCTGGATTATATTATCGGATATACGCTGTAAAAGGTAAGGAAATATCAATATTTTTGCAGATTTGAACTAGAAAATATGTCTATAAATGAAATCTTACCTGCACTTGATCTGACACAATCCGTCCATGCCAAAATATCCATCGGAATGCACCAGGGGGTCAAATTTTAAATTTCCAAAATACCCTTGATAGGGCTTGAAACGAGATTAGGATGAAGAATAATATTGAAGACACAGACAACGAGATTTCGGGGAGGGGGGATTTTAAATTTCCAAAATACCTTTGATAGGCCTTGTGATGAGATTAGGATGGAAATACAGACAGAAAATGTCTTCAGAAGCCTAATCTCAATGAGATTAACTTAATTAATTAATATTAAGACTTAAGAGTAAGAGCAGGTGAGATGCTGTGTCTGAGAAGTGAGTGCGCGTGATAGATAGGCTAGTCATAGTGTCATAACACTTTCGTTTATTCCTAAAAGCGATGTATATGTAATGTATAGACACTGAAAGGAACATGTAAATATATTTGTTTCCACAATTTATGTTAGTTACTTGTGTAACCAGAAAAAAAAAATCAATTGCACTGTTTAATAAAGCTTTTCATATAATAATGCAAGAATTCCATTTTCATTTTGAGGCAAAATCTGAATAAATCTGCATCATAAAAAACTGTAGGTATTAAAAAAATTAATTATTTTGGTTGTTCGATTTTGGGAATGAATGACTTGATTGGTCTAGAACATGTAGGTATAACCTTAAAAACCATGAAATGTATCGCCATGTAGACGTCAATAGTAAAGACATGATGTCATTATATAGATGATGTCATAGTAAAAACAATACGACACATGTTTGCTTCCAGAGTACATTCCGATTCAAATAGAGAATTGATTTTTCAAAAATGTCAATAATTGGAAAAATTATTCAACACCTTTATTAAATTTGACTTTGAGAAACAGACTATAGCTTAAACAATAAAAAATTTACCATGTGGTACACTTATTGAGGACAAATAAAAAATGGCTTACAACTAAATTTTGTATTTATGGATCGTATATGGATCTTTAACTACTTAAAACAGTAAGAGATTATCATTATTTTTGCAGATTTTAAATAGAAAATCTGCTCATATATAAAATCTTACTTGCACTTGATCTGACACAATCCGTACATGACAAAAAATGTATCAGTATGCTTAGGAGGGGGGGGGGGGGGGTTTAGATTTTAAATTTCCAGAATACCTTTGATAGTGCTTCAGCTTGTGACGAGATTAGATTGTAGATACAGATCAGACAATATCTTCAATGTCTTGTATATGATTGGATTGTCAAGAATGAATGTAAGTTTACCTGACATCACACCAATCAAGATGGTGCTGTTAGATTTTAGTATATAACCATAGAAAATTTGTAGAAAAAAAGATGCAGTAAACATCAAATTGTTGTTAGATTGTAATGTTATAGGCATCACTGCATCTCTATCTAGATGTTAATATAACTACCATGCAATCATGGTCTCCATTTTCTGCTGCTGTTTTCATTGGTTATCTGTATTTTGTTTATTATCAGAATGTCTAGAAGTGTTGCCTATAGAAAGACATGTAATGATCTGGTATTCTGGAGACAATGTCAGGCACTCAGTGCAACAATTTACATATTAAGAGAAACAGGACCCACTGGATTTTTATTGAAGGAAGAAGGAGAAACTAAACCAGTTAAGGTACATTTTTAATTAACACTAATTATATAAAAGCAGTGTGGGAAACTACCTCTCGCGAGTGTAAAATGATTGGATGGAAATACTAAAAAAAATTAAAGGATTTAGGTTTATGGTGTTTAACGCCACTTTCAACAATATTTCAGTTATATCGGAGCTGTCAGTTTTGGTGGTGGAGGAAACCGGAGTACCCAGAGAAAACGACCGACATGTCGCAAGTCACTGACAAACTTTATTACATAATATTGTATCGAGTACACCTCTCCATGAACGGGGTTCAAAAAATTAAAATATGTTAAATGTTTCAAAAGTGAAATATAAAAAAATTAGTAAAAGGGGTACACAAGATCTTAAAAACCAATAAATATCAGCTGTGTTGTACATATATATGCTGTATCAATATATCAGTCTTTACTAAGTTATTTATAATAAAAAAAAATACAATACTGCTTGGAGCTTTTGATGGCACTACCCATATATTCATCAACAACAACATAGGTTGCATTTTTTGTCAGAAATATACAAATGCAATTTTATTAAATCACAATACATGTACAAAAATCGTTTTTAGTGAGTGTCCATTTTAGAGCTTTACTGATATACTAAAGTGTAAATTGCCTATTTTTGTTGCAGGCATACCTTGGAGATCCACACAAGTGTACTTGTTCACAGTTTCTGAAAGACAGAGATTTATGTAGACATTTATGTTGGCTTATCTTGAAGAAATTTAGAGTTGCACAAACTAACCCAAGTAAGTTTTAATACCTGTAATGAGATACTTACCACTCGTTAAGGTGAGTCCTTGACTCATCACTTGTATTTGGAACTTGTCATTTTTTACGAAAAAGAACAAAGAATGCACCAGTGGGACTCATGACATTTTGGTTTGGACTCTTTTGAAATTTTAATCTGACAAGGATCTCTATCTGTAGTTTTCATGAACTAAATTAATTGAACAAATGAATATTTTATGATATTTTTTAATCTGTGCTGAGCTCTGTATTTGGATTTTTTTTGTGTGAATAATTTGACATATTTTTGCAATGAGAAGTCCATTTTGAAGAAAACATATCAAAGGTAGGAAATTTATCGAGGATTTGGTAACGTGATATCAGTAGCATCATACCGTACATTAGAAAATAGCTATATTATGTTAATATCACACCAGCTGCTTGATATAGATATTATGGCGTGTAAAGATCAAAGAGAAGATGTACAAATCATCGATAAATTTCAATGTGTTTAGAACACAATCTGAAATGAAAATTTTGAAATTCAGGATATATATCTCTAGTTCAGCATGTTGATATAGCAGAAAGCAGACATTAAAATCTAATTAGTTCCTTGTTATTGACATGATATAAAACTTAACTGAAACATTGTATTCTTTGCAATTACTAAATTACTCATCACTGCATTTAATGAAATTTTATTTAAAAAATACTGCAATTAACAATTGATTGATATCATGGTCAGATAAAAAAGAGAATGTTTTGTAGGTTTAATAGTTACCTAGTTATTACTAATATATATGACAGGTGATGCCATTTTTATTTCGGATCCTAATATATTTAGGATTGTGTTGTAGACATCTCATTTAAGATTAAGAGTTAAATTAAATAATCAACATGATAGTTTTTGTTTTACGTTTGATTCATACAGTAGTGCCACTCTTATACGGCCACTCACTACAAATGCCTACCCTTTTATCTGGCCAGATTTCAGATGCACTGAGATAGTGAAATAATACTAAATTATACCCTTCAAGAGAGATTCTGATAAGACCACTTTATCATTGCAGCAGGGATGGCTTTATAAGAAGGGGGAATACTACTTTGGGATTTTACAATGTACACATTCATATATATATATATATATATATATACATTTTTAATACAATATTGAACTATCAGAAAAATGCAAAAAAAGTAAAATTTCTTCCAATTTTAGTATCATGGCAGTTGGGTTTAGTAGACAGAGAACTTAACGAAGTCCTCCACGGACAGCCTAACAAGCAACCTCCAAAGACTCCAGCTAGACGTTGGGCAACCTCTGGATCAGCGAGTTCAACCACAGCCGATAGCCGACCAACCATTAGACAGAAAGACATTACAGATGATGATTGTTGTCCTATATGTCAGGATGAACTGCTGAATAAACATATTCCTGTTACATTTTGCAAGTATGTATCAATATTATGAAAATTATAGGGTTATGGTGTTTAACACAATTTATAGGGTTATGGTGTTTAACGCTACTTTCAACAATATTTCAGTTATATCATGGTCAGTTTTATTGGTGAAGGAAACCGGAGTACCCATAGAAAATCACCAATCTGCCGCAAGTCACTTACAGACTTTATCACATCATGTTGTATTGAGTACACCTCGCCATGAGCAGGATTCAAACTCACAACATTAGTGGTGATTAGCACTGATTGCACAGGTAGTTGTAAATCCATCTACTATGCGATCACGGCCACCTGTTACAAGTCACTGACAAACTTTATCACATAATGTTGTATTGAATACACCTCGCCAGGTTCGAACCCACAACGTTAGTGGTGATAGGCACTGATTGCATTGGTAGTTATAAATCCAGCTACCATACGATCACGACCCTGTTGAAGTAGAAGTATATAACTGTGTATGATGTATTATACACATCCTTTTTTACTGAAATTATTTTTGTACAAGTATACTTGCTATGTGTAGTATGTACCTAGACTAGCAAAAGTATTATACATAAATAATTCTGGTATCTAAAAAAATCACTTTTCACTACTACTGAGTGAAAGAGGTTATGATGTTTAATGCCACTTTCAATAATATTTCAGTTATATCGTTGCGATCAGTTTTATTGGTGGAGGAAACAGGAGTACCTAGTAAAATCTAACTACCATACGATCACGACCACAACAACACCTCTGAGTTTTCTTTCAAGAATGGATTAACTGTATTTATGTGGTTTTTTTAGGTTTGGATGTGGAAACAGTATTCATATAAAATGTATGAAAGTTTATGCAGAACATCAGAAATCAACAGGAGATACAACCATTAAATGTCCGTTTTGTCGTGAAGATTTTGGTCCAATAGAATTACTGAAGCAAGAAAGCCGTAACGCTATGGGTGTTCAGCCTGGTGGCCGCATGGATCGTCATCTTGGGTCTTCTTGTCAGAGTTGTCATGTGTCCCCAATAGAGGGCAAATGTTACAGGTTAGTGAGAGGTTGTCTTTGTCTGTGGTGGGAGGGGGGGTGTTATGGTGTTCAACACCACTTTCAACAATATTTCAGATATATCGTGGCAGTCAGTTGTATTGGTGGAGGAAACCAGAGTGTCCAGAGATAACCACTGACCTGCCACAAGTCACTGACAAACTTTATCACTTAGTGTTGGTTGGGGTACACCGTGCATGAGCAGGATTCAAACTCGCAATGTTACCACAGCATTAGTGGTGATAGGCACTGATTGCACAGGTAGTTGTAAATCCAACTACCATGCGATCATGTCCATGATGGCCCCCTCTTTATAAGTGTGAAAATTACCTTCTGTTATAACAAGACTTACTATCACCTAATAACAAGACTTACTATCACCTAATAACAAGTCATTTTCATTGAGTAAAGAGGGTAAAATAAATGATTTGTAATTTCTCTAGACAATTTCATTGATTATAAAAAAATATTTTCAAACTGACAGCATGACATGAAAGATATCAAACTTCAATGTTCTGATTAAAGAAAGTAACTTTATGTTGATTAAAAAAAAACAATTTAAGCAGTACCATATAATGAATTAAAACAATTTTAGCAGTACCATATAATGAATTAACACAATTTAAGCAGTACCATTGGACCATATAATGAATTAAAGCAATTTAAGCAGTACCATATAATGAATTAAAACAATTTAAGCAGTACCATTGGACCATATAATGAATTAAAACAATTTAAGCAGTACCATATAATGAATTAGGAGTAGCATTAATTTAGATTTTTCATCCCAATAGTACTAGTAATTGATGAAATTCACTATAATTAGTTACATGTAATAGAACCGCATCGGTTGTGTAATGATAAACACGCTTGCCTTGAATGGGGTAAATCATTGGTTTGAGCCCCGGTCGGCTCAAAGCAAAGACTAAAATTATTTCCTGCTTCTCCGCTTTAAGGAATTAGAGTAACGACTAGTTGGCTCGGAATCAGAATAATTCTACTGAGGGAAGGAACATATCTACCCACAGACTGTTTGAGCTAGCAATTTAAAATCTACATAAGTGTGTTGGTCTAGTTCAAAGCAAACCTCATTATCATGTCCATGATACACAAAGCAAACCTCATTATCATGTCCATGATACACAAAGCAAACATCATTATCATGTCCATGATACACAAAGCAAACATCATTATCATGTCCATGATACACAAAGCAAACATCATTATCATGTCCATGATACACAAAGCAAACATCATTATCATGTCCATGATACACAAAGCAAACATCATTATCATGTCCATGATACACAAAGCAAACATCATTATCATGTCCATGATACACAAAGCAAACATCATTATCATGTCCATGATACACAAAGCAAACATCATTATCATGTCCATGATACACAAAGCAAACATCATTATCATGTCCATGATACACAAAGCAAACATCATTATCATGTCCATGATACACAAAATGTAGCTGAATAATTACTAACTTGGCATTTAACAACAATGACTAACTACATGTTATAGATTGGATTAGGGGTATGGGTACTTAAAATCACTTAATATTTAAGTTATATTGTGATGGTCAGTTTTGTTGGACAAGGAGTACTTGAAGAAAACCCAGACCTACTGTAAGTAACTGACAGTTTTTATCACATACAGTTGTATCAAGTGTACCTAACCACATGAGGATTCAAACTCACAACAATAGTGGCTAAGGCACTGATTGCATTGCCATGGTAGATATAAATCCAATATTATTTATTTGTTTGATGGTGTTTAATGCCACTTTCAACAATATTTAAGTTATATCGTGGTAGTCAGTTTTGTTGGTGGAGGAAACTAGAGTACCTGGGGAAAACCACCGACCTGTCACCAGTCACTGACAAACTTTATCACATAATGTTGTACACAATATAGACCTGATCGAGATTCGAACTCACAACATCATACCATACGATCACGGCCACGACGGCCCCTAAATCCAATATCCATACAGCCCCTTTAAATAGGATTAACATTTAACATGTTTAAAGTTATAATAATACATTGGCATGTTTTGTTGATTATTTCAGATGTAGTATTTGTGCAGAGTACTACCTATGTCAACAGTGTTTTAATACACAGATACACACACAGCACCCGTTTGATTATCGACATGTAAGTTGGATATCTTTGGCAGCCGGTTTTATTTTATGAAATTTATAGAAAATGCAACGAAAATAATGTTCAAGCGTTATACAAATTATGGTTTCCATAAAATTATTTTGATGCTAATAGGAAAAATCGTACTTATATCTTGAAGTGGAAGTCAGTAATGGAATTGCATGTCATAACAAAATCCAGTTGTATTTCTTACTGTATAGATAAAAAGACTGTGTCAAGATAAAGTTACTCCCATTTTCCAATTTGATGGCATTTTGATTTAAGAAGCAAAATGCTAAAAAAAATAATTGTAAAATAAATCAGTAACCAGCTTGTTTCAATGTCGCCAGCATTCCTTGGAAACTACTTCATCGGATGACGACAATTTACAAAAGTCAGTCAATGGATGGTTATCGTTGTATATATTTTTTATGAAAAAAAAAATGAATATGTAAAGAAACAATACGAACATTTTAATGTTTGTATGCACAACATTCTTGTATAAATAAGCAAAAATACATAGAAATGATTTCTATCAATTGTCTGACAATACACATGTGCGAATTAGAATATATCGAAGTTTTATCACTTCATTGTTTATATACCTAATGGAGGATGTCATATTAGAATATCAGTCTTATAATTACAAATTTCTTCCACATTAGAAAAAATAAAATCAAAGCCATTTTTGTTTTCACAGAAAAGAAATCAGAGATGGAGGCCGGCTCAAAGAACATATGGAGCCATGTTACCACAGGCTGTCGCAGATCATCTTGTCAATCGAGACATTACAGAGGCTGATTTTGAACTGCTTATGCAGCTGGACAAGTATGTACATATTAGTGTTCACTTTTTAAGACATAAATGGTAACATATTTTGCATGCTGAGTTAGCACCAAAATTAATAACAAAACAATATTGTATTAATCTGAAAATTTTTATGTTTGTTGAATATCAATTTTCAAGGTTTTAATTGGTTCATTTTGCATCACGAAGGTTTGGTTTATGGTGTTTAACATGACTTTTACCATTATTTCAGTCAGTCAATTTTGTTGATGGAGGAAACTGGAGTACCCAGAGAAAACCAACGACCTGTCACAAGTCACTGACAAACTTGATCACATAATGTTTTATTTAGTACACCTCGCCTGAGTGGGATTCGAACTCACAACATTAGTGGTGATAGGAACTGATTGCACAGGTAGTTGTAAATCCAACTACCATATGATCACAATCACGACCACAACAGCCCCATTCGTGTCATGAAATTTAGTGTTCAACAAAATGCATAAAGAACAATAGAAGTCATTTGCAAGTGTCAAAACCATCAGTAAGAACGAATATTTCAGTTTCTGCCAGTCAATTTCCAGTCAATAAAAATAATTAAAACTACAATATTTGTTTCTTTACTACTTTAGGTAAACTATTAGATATTAGAATAATAATTTTTAACATGGTAAAAAAGAACATAATTAGATAGTCTTGTCAGCTAAATAATCTAAAAAAATCTTTATTTGACATTCACAAATTTATTTTTAGTAACAATGTGGGCAGTGAGCATAAAAAGGTAGTCTTGTCAGCTAAATAATCTAAAAATAAATCTTAATTTGATGTTCACAAATTTATTTTTAGTAACAATGTGGGCAGTGAACATAACTATATTCTTGTCAGTTAAATAATCTAAAAATAAATCTTTATTTGATGTTCACAAATTTATTTTTAGTAACAATGTGGGCTGTGAGCATAATTAGGTAGTCTTGTCAGCTAATAATCTAAATATAAATCTTTATTTGACATTCACAAATTTATTTTTAGAAACAATGTGGGCAGTGAACATAATTAGACAGGCTTGTTAACTAAATAATCTAAAAATAAATCTTTATTTCACGTTTACAAATTTATTTTTAGTAACAATGTGGGCAGTGATATTCCTGAGGAAATAGTAAATTCATTTCCTCTGGAGAAAGTTAGAGACAATAGTAACCTATTTCAGCCGGGAATGCAGTGTAGAATTTGTCTACGGGGTTATGAACTAGGACAGTATGTTAGAAAGTTACCACGATGTAAACATAAGGTAAGGTGCCATTGTTTGTTTGAGTGAATGATTGTTGTTTAACGCCAACTCAAGTTTTCAGCTATATCATGGCTTTAGCAAGTTAATTTTCAATGAGATGATGATGATGTCTGCTTTGTACTAGACCAACAAGCTTAGTTGGATTTTTATAGTTCTAGCTCACTGAAATAACAGTCAGCAGGTAGACATGTCTCCCCACTCGGACACATTATCCTGATTCTGAGCTAGCCAGTCTTTGCTCTTTCTCCTTAATTCTGCGTGCTTAGCAGAGAAGCAATTTTATAGTTTTTGGTTTGACCCTATCTGGGATCGAATCCACGATCTTCTGCACTCACGGAGAGCACATTAATCATTACACCACTGATGTGGTTTTGTTTGTTTGATATAGTCACCAGCAGTATTTCAGTTATTTAAACAACAAGTACTTAGTAGGTTATGCTAGGTTTCTAAACTGGCATTTTTTGTCTAATGTTAATTAATCGAGGCTCACCAAACCAGACGAGGTTGGCTACTTTTTCGTTTTGATTTCATTGAAATCAACCTATTCTCACCAGAAGGTGATGTTTTAAATGCTCTATCAGTCTTTGTAAGTCTGTATTTTTACACCAATTATCATACTTGTCCTACAATTTTCACGTAAAAGGAACCCCTCCCTCTGTGTTCCTAAAATTTAACCCATTCAGGGTTTGATGTTCAATATTTTATTCCAAGCTCATTGATTGCATCCTTTTTAAGATCGTTGTGCAGCACATTTGTTTTGTGAAAGGTAGGAGGATATGTAGTGCCTACTACTAGTGAGGAAATAAATGTTAAAAATTTGCTAGCTTTTCGGAAGTCTCCCAGATTTTCCCTCACTTCACCCTGATGTCAATTGAGAGAGGTCAAGTCACACTGTTTTTGCTAAGTGTGGTGAGCCCTGTTTAATGTCATCAAATACTTAAGTAATATTAGATATACTGGATCTTATCAGGCTCTTCAGAGTCCAAACAGAAATAAACAAAACAAGTTAAAAAAAAAAACCTGCACAATTCATAAGACTATACACTCCGGTTTCCTCCACCAATAAAATTGAAAACCACGATATAGCTGAAATATTGTTGAAAGAAAGTGGCGTTAAGCACCATAACCCTAACTCTAACCCCCCTGAAAAGCCCTGTAACTCTAACTCTAACCCCCCTGAAAAGCCCCATAACCCTTACTCTAACCCCCCTGAAAAGCACCATAACCCTAACTCTAACCCCCCTGAAAAGCCCCATAGCCCTAACTCTAACCCCCCTGAAAAGCCCCATAGCCCTAACTCTAACTCCCCTGAAAAGCCCCATAGCCCTAACTCTAACCCCTGTGAAAAGCCCCATAGCCCTAACTCTAACCCCCCTGAAAAGCCCCATAGCCCTAACTCTAACCCCCCTGAAAAGCCCCATAGCCCTAACTCTAACCCCCTGAAAAGCCCCATAGCCCTAACTCTAACCCCCCTGAAAAGCCCGATAGCCCTAACTCTAACACCCTTAAAAAGCCCAATAACCCTAACTCTAACCCCCCTGAAAAGCCCCATAGCCCTAACTCTAACCCCCCTGAAAAGTCCAATAACCCTAACTCTAACCCCCCTGAAAAGCCCCATAGCCCTAACTCTAACCCCCCTGAAAAGCCCCATAGCCCTAACTCTAACCCCCCTGAAAAGCCCCATAGCCCTAACTCTAACCCCCCTGAAAAGCCCCATAGCCCTAACTCTAACCCCCCTGAAAAGCCCCATAGCCCTAACTCTAACCCCCCTGAAAAGCCCCATAGCCCTAACTCTAACCTCCCTGAAAAGCCTCATAGCCCTAACTCTACCCCCCTGAAAAGCCCCATAGCCCTAACTCTAACCCCCCTGAAAAGCCCCATAGCCCTAACTCTAACCCCCCTGAAAAGCCCCATAGCCCTAACTCTAACCCTCCTGAAAAGCCCCATAGCCCTAACTCTAACCCCCCTGAAAAGAGTGTGTAGACAGTGATCGTCAACCATTCTACCATTATCAGCAATGGAATAGACTGTTTGAATGTGCATATTAAATTTGGGAACATTTCAGACATTAAATTTTAGGTTTGGTATGCACACATTTTGGGGTTTTTTTGGGGTGCAGTTAAGACATATTCTACTGTATACTTATTATGTAACAATTTTAAATTAATTTTTATTTTCTATGTATCTGTTTACATTTTTTTTTTTCAGTTTCATAAAGAATGTATAGACAACTGGTTACTTCACTCTCATGCTACTTGTCCTGCTGATGGTACAGTAGTATGGGATCCAGTCACTGCCCAAGCTGAGGCTGAGGAGAAAAGAAGCAGAGAAAGGTTAGTTCAACCAATCAGAATGCTCTGCTGTAAAACCAGTCTAAGCCAGTCTCTTAGCCTTTATTGTTAGTTCAATAGTTCAACCAATCAGAATATTCTCCTGTAAAAACCAGTTTAAACCAGTCTAATAGCCTTAAAATATCATTTTATTTAGAATAAACTTTTCATCCATTTATGTCGAACAAACACAATTTAGCTGGTAAGTTTAGAGAACTTCTGGTTTCCCTAAAATATCTAAATCTTAAGACTTTAATTTCATAATTAATGTTCTATTTTTATACACCAGAATTTGACTTGATTGCATGCCATTGGTCAGTATTTGATTGTTTATACATTGTAACCAACCAATGACACCAGTCTGTGCTAAAACATTTTGACAAACTTGCTCAAAAGGCATTTTTAGAAAATAGATTTCTATTTGATTAAGCAAATTTTATGCAATTCTTCACTAGCCCGAACCAATTTTTACTAGACTGGGATTTAGGGCTAGTGGTTTTTGGTGCAGACTGGACATTATTTTGGTATGAGGCTGCTGTGGTCGTGATCGCATGGTAGTTGGATTTATAGCTACCTATGCAATCAGTGCCTATCACCTCTAACGTTATGAGTTCGAACCCCCCTCAGGCGAGGTGTACTCGATACAACATTATGTGATAAAGTTTGTCAGTGACTTGCGACAGGTTGGTGGTGTTCTCCAGGTACTCTGGTTTCCTCCACCAATAAAACTCGCCGCTATGAAATAGCTGAAATATTGTGAAAAGTGGCGTTAAACACCATAAAACCTACCAACTAAACTGAAATTAGTGGTTGTAATTTACGATAGATGCAAGTTGTGGAGAATTTTGCATTGCTATTAAACACAAATTTCATACAATTATTTTTGTAGATCATCAAAAACAAAGGGTGGGGAAGAAGGAGCTAGTAAACAGGATGATTTATCTCTCATATTACCAGGGGTGGGTATAATAAGGCAGGACAGGAGTAGTGAAAATAAAGCAGATAGTTCTAAAGGCAGTCGTAGGCCACCTGTCAAATCACAACGTCTGTCTAGTGGAAGTAGTTCAGCAGACGTAAACAATCCAATCAGAGCCAGTTTTACTTTGGACGGAAAATCTGTAGGACCTAGGTAAGATTTGATGTTAACAACATTTTTTGTTGTAGTAGTGAATTAAAGTAGAAAATTTGTCATAAATTCTTTTTATGTAAATATAAGTTGTAATTTGTTTCTCACCGTTAGTGTTAAAATAGGCATCAATGGTTAGCATGCTCGCTTTTAGTGTGATAGATCGTGGGTTCGAGCCCCGGTCGGGTCAAAGCAAAGACTATAAAATTGGTATTTGTTGCTTCTTCGCTAAGCACGCAGCATTAAGGAGAAAGAACAAAGACTGGTTGGCTCGGAATCAGGATAATGTGTCCGAGTGGTACGACATGTCTATCTGCGTACGTTGTTTCAATGAGCTAGCACTATAAATATCCAACTAAGCGTGTTGGTCCAGTACAAAGCGAACCTCATCATCCTCATTTCATTGAAAATTAACTTGTTCTCTACATGATAAAGCTGAAAAATTGCTGAGTTGGTATTAAACAGCAACCACTCGCTCACTCTTGGACTTTTTTTTAAGTGTGTAGACACCAGAATGTGATGTCGTTATACATGTAGACTTATCTTTGATCATGATGAAGGCCAGATAGCAGAAGTGTTGGATAAAAACAATAACATTTAATAAATATTAAAATATAATTATCTTTGCTTTTACTGTACAGAATGTAATATTCAAATTGTTATGTCATGCAATAAAAAAAAAAACCAAAACATAAAATGATTCCATAAGTTGCACTACCTTCCCTTTTGCACTGGCACCATTCAAATAGAAGGCAGAAAGATCGGCAAAGTGTTCTTTGTTACAGAACCAATGAGAATGAACCAGAAGCAACGTCTAGTAACCATCTCCCTGGTAGCAGATTATTGAATCGTACCCAGTCACAAAGACAGACATTACACAATCACATGTCCAGTTTCGGAAGCCAGCCAGGATCTTATCAAACAGGTCAGCAGAGTTCAGATTCTCAAAATAGCGGATTAAAAGCCCATTCAGGGACTGATAATTCACCACAAATTGAAACGATAAGTGAATTGCCGATAGGGCATAAAAACTTAAAACACTCGTCAATATTTGGTCATTTATCAATGTTAAACGATGAGAATAGACCCGATTCAAATAGGAGTTCACAATCGACACCTCAGAGGAGTCGTAATTCTATGAGAAGTTGTAATGAAATGCGTTCACCTTATGGTAGGGACTTACCTACCTTGTTAGAATCAGATCTTGAAAACGTGCCTGGAATCGATTCAGATGCTGACGCTGTTTCTAAAAATGGAGTTTATAATAATGCTCAAAATAAACTATTTTTTAAAAAACTGCCGAGACTTCAGTTACCTTTAGATAATGAAGCTCTGCCTCGGACAAATTCTGTTGAACTAACATCAATACGATCAACTCCAGATTCCAGATCACAGTCACAGAGAAGCTTGCAGGGATTACGCATCACGCCCAGAAATAGTGCTATGAATGAAGCAAGCCCTGATTCACGGAACGTGTCGGCACAGTCTGAGAATGTCGGGAGGAACTCTAGAAGCAGACGACCAGGTAAATTGTTTGTTTACACACAAAGTTTGTCTGATGTTGTAGTTTGTATTGTATAAAATAAGTTGCATGCATTTCTATTTCTGTTTGCATGACGTTTGTTTTCTTACTAAATGTGTTTTGTGTTTTTTCTTCTATTTTTTTCTCTCTCTCTCTCTCTCTCTATATTTTACCTAACACTTAACAGGTATTTGCTAATTCAGGATTTTGAAAGTGATATTTTTTGCTTTCCATTAATTTATTAATTTATATTAGATTTTGGCAACTTCGTCGTGAAGATACAAAAGTTGTCATGAAGTTTAGGTTATTCCATCTGAACATACATTGTACTTATTTCTAAGGAAACCAATTTAAACACTTCTCCAGGTGTATAGGTTATAGACATTGAACAGCGACCACTTTCAACAAGTTCAAACATATATACAAAGATTCGTCTGTTTTTTTTTCTAAGAGCTTGAATTTGCATTGCAGTTTTTTATGCTGGTTTTTTTTTTACATGATGCAGATCTTCTACAAGAGGTTAATTTTTATGTTTAAAAGATTTCTTCAAAAAATGAAATTAAAATTTGTTATTATACAGTGAAACCTGTCTAAACCAAATCTCCCTGGGACCAACTTTTGTGTTCAGAATAGACAGGTGTTCAGTTTATACAGGTTAAATTAACAAAGATTTCATACATTGGGACTTT
Source organism: Bathymodiolus septemdierum (assembly GCA_963383655.1). Taxonomy (NCBI): domain Eukaryota; kingdom Metazoa; phylum Mollusca; class Bivalvia; order Mytilida; family Modiolidae; genus Bathymodiolus; species Bathymodiolus septemdierum. The sequence continues at coordinate 56,920,391 of OY726517.1, read as the reverse complement.
ATTCAAAGTTGGGTTAATACAGAATTCTGGTTTATTCAGGGTTCAGTTTAGACAGGTTTCACAGTCAAACCTGTATTAAGAGGTCACTTTTGGGACAAAGACAATTGGCTTTATAAGACAGGTGACCTCTTAAAAGAGGTTCAATTCATATGGAAAAAGTTGACCTTTAAATACAAGTGACTGTATAATAGAGGTGACTGCATGGGCAGGTTTGGCTGTATTTAGTTTTTGGATATTGTTTTTACATGATGCAAAGATTTCAGGACAAGAGGCTTATTTTATTTGTTTAAACGATTTCTTCAGTTATATAAACATGATAAAGAGTTCATAAATTATTTAGTGAATATTTTATTTTTTAATTGTATTTTAAACTTAACAGAAAAGATCTACAATATTTCAATAAGTGTTGTAATAGAGAACAATATCTGACCTTTAAATTATAGAAAGTTATTATTGTTCCGTAGAATGAGTGTGGACAATGGATCTGAAAAGTAACGCATAGACATGTTTCTCATTAAATGTATTTTATGTTGTTTTTCTTACAGAATGCATTTTATTATACAATGTTTTGTCACTCTGAACTGAACCATAATTCTAATCTTAGCATTACTAATTTTTTAGTAATAAAATTCTGTCCTAATATTGTCACAATTTAATGGGAAAAATTATCAAAATGAAATAAAAGCATGAGAGGTATCATATTTCATAATCATATTCAAATTTTCGTATGATAAAACTGAAATATTGTTGAAAGTGGCATTAAACACCATAAACCAAACCAACAAACCATCAAATTTTCGTAGGTTTTCTGCTTCTCTGAACCCATTGTTAATGAAATTAGAATTATTCTTGAGTGGTAAGAAAACAAAATATTAATAATTTTTTCGGCACAAATTTATTTGAATTGAAATTCTTTTTACCTTGTAATTAGTCTATGTAGATAGTAAACTAGTAATGTTCTTAATATCATACTATTCCACAGCTCTCAATGCAGTTGTCCCCGTCTTGTATGGCCACTCTCACTAAAGGATACCACTTTTATCACGACAGATTTCAGATGCACTGTACTGAGATAGTAAAATACTACATGTACTAAATTTCCCCCCTCTTTAGAGGCCACCTCTGTGACTCTGATAAGGCCATTTGTTTTTCATGCAAATGGAGTGAAATACTACTATTTGTCCCTCTATAAAGAAGCCAACTCTCTTATAATCCCATTTTTTTATGCAAAAGGAGGGGGGAGGGGGGGGGGGGCTGCTATGAGAGGGACTACTGTGCTAGTAGTTAGACGTAATAAGACATGATTTATGGAAATACTTTATACAGTCGTTGTGCTGCATGATGCCAATGTTTTTCCCTGAACCACGTTTTTTTTATTGCAATGTTCTACTGTGGCACTACATCAGTAAACTATGGCTATCATAAATCATATCAATCATAAAATTTTGTGTGAACGAATGAATTTTTTTTCTACATTTGGTCAATCTGATTCATTTTTGTAATAGTATGTAGTCTTTTTGTATGGAAGTGAAGCTGTGCAGGGTTTTTTTTATCATTTGTTTATATCGGTATTGGACATACAATTATTAAATGGGTGAGGGCTGGGATCCCTTTAACTGGTTTAACACCACCACATTTTTGTTCCTGTCCCAAATCTTTTTTATATTCAATGATTTGAGATGAATTGTTGACAATCACTGTTTAAGCTTACTATCTTTTCAAGTTTTGATAATCAATGTTTATTTGAAAGAAATTGAAATAGAAGTTAGATAGAGGCATTATCAACAGATAAAGCAACAAATTGTAGACTATATTGTGTTAGACAGTTTAATTGAAAAGTCTTTTCACCCTTGATTCTAATAATGCAAAAACCAAATAGAATCAACACTGGAGTAAACTAAAGGGGGCATGATCGTATGGTAATTGGATTTACAACTGCCTATGCAATCAGTACCTGTCACCACTAAAGTTATGAGTTCAGACACCTACTCGATACAACATTACGTGAAAAAGTTTGTCTATGACTTGCGACAGGTCGGTGGTTTTCTTCAGGTGCTTCGGTTTCCTCCACCAATAAAACTGACCGCCAATATATAGCTATAATATTGTTGAAAGTGGCGTTATACATCATAACCTTAACCCCTGAGCTTGTATTGGTAATACCTATATAATTTAGTTTGTTTCTTTATGATACACTTGTTTTAATATGTAATATTTATACTATGAAGCATGAGATTGTTGACTGTGGTATAAAGGATTTGTAACATGATGCCATTCAATATCACATCTAGTTCATTGATTATTAAACTGCTCTCTGAGAGTAATAAAATTACAGCCCAGATTTAAAGTGTGCAATATCTCATATCTGTGTTTATCATTTCATAGTTCTTAGCTGTTACTTACATTCTGGTATATAAACCATAAAAATATCAAAGAAAAAAAGAATGCATTCATGTTACAATAAATTTGATATCATCGATCGCATGCTTATTTTTATTGTTATTTGTTTTAAACTGAAATTGGAAATAGTATAGGTATTTAATGTACAGTAGTGTATAAACAAAACTGATGAGTCATATTGACTCATTTACAGTCATTGTTTAAAAAGTTTTCATTCAGAATAAAGTAGTTTTACCTATGTAAATTGATACTGTGATCAGTCTAGTGTAATATCTTGTTTCTTATTTTAAACAAAAGGTTTTATCACACTGATTATCATTGTTGTTTTTTTTATTTGCATTAAAAGTTTTAGAAAAATTTTAAAACGTTTTCTTTAGCCATTATTTCCGCCTTAGAAATGTTTTCAAAATGTTTTAGGGTACAATTTTGATAGGCAGTATTAAAAAAGATAAATGAGCTGAGAAAAATATTCTAATATGTGTCCTCCTGTTCCTTCTGTACATGTGCTTCTGTATATTTATTGTTATATGCACTGAATATTCTTTAATGTATTGCTAACTTCACCTTCCTCCCTTCCCTTCTCACTCACTCTCTCACTCCTTCCATATTTTAGAAGATAATGGGAGATGGCCACAGTCTGAAAGTGAGGCATCTGCATCTGGTACCCACAGTGTCAATCAGAGTGAACCAGTTCCTTTTACTGAATCCCTGTCAGACAGGCTACAGGTAAGGTTATGAGATTAATTTGGGATAATTCTCGTATATCTTTTTGTTTTTTTTTGTTATACTCTTTTAGAATCAATTAGATACTCATATATTCTACACTTTGGACTAGGATCTGAAAATGGACCGGAATGGGGAAAAAGGTCACTTTTTGTATGTTAAGTAGTTGTTGATTAGGATATTCAGACTACCAGGGTACTATATAAGTTATCTATGTGTCTACCCGTGGGCATTGAGATTGTACCACCCTGAAGCACTTCTGTATAGCCTGAAGCAAAACCGAAGGTTGTCCAGTATTGCTGAAGGGTTGTACAATCTCAATGCCCACGGGTAGACACGTAGATAACGATTTTATCCCTGGTTTGAAAACAAAAACTAATTTTTAATGGATTTTCTCGTTCTTTTTGTAACGTAATCGTAACGTTTTTGTACTTCCGGACTAAAATGCCATAACTCAGGTGAAAATTTGGATGCATTTTGACAAAGTGTAGGGAGATACCTTTGGTGTCACCCTACAGTTAACCAACATTTAATGTTTTTCAGTCTTGTTTTGTTCTAATTTAATTTCTTGTATTTGGCACGTATTGTCACATGAATAGCGTTACAGATTCTATTGATAAAAAATATGTGTCGTACATATTTTGGGTGGTATTATAGTACGATAAAACAAATGAACAATTGATGTGAAAACAATAATGAGAAATGATTTTAAAATGATGGTATTCAAACAATTGACCATTTCTATAAAGACACAAAATGACAACAAAATCAAAGGTTCATGTAGCGCAAATCAACAAAATGTTACACTGCATGTTAAACATGACCATCAATACCGTAGGAACTTTTAATCTCTCACTATAATTTGGTGCATTGTTTGTTTTTTCTGCATTTATTGAGACACTTTTTTTTCAAGAAATACGTCCTCCGTTCTCCATGTTGAATGCAAAGCACTTTGAGATTGTTTACGTTTTACACCATCTTTACATCATGTATAGCAATGTAAAGACACCCCAGTGATGTTACGTAACTACCAGCCGGTAGCATGGGTTTTGTATGCACGGGTCAATGACCAATCAAAAGCCACCATTTTTATTAAGCCGGGTATAATAGCTAATGTTCATATCATTACCATGAATATTGTATATATATTGATAAGAAATTAAATTAATTTGTGATCTTTTATAATAATGACACTAATTATTGATTGCATAAGAGCACATTGGAATTATGAAGAGGGCTCTTAGCAAGGGCGGAGGGCAACAAGATTTTGAGGGGGGTGCTGTGCATCTCCATTTCCTTCTACCAAGGACACTGTGTTAAAACCATGATGACTGATTTATCATTACTGAGATTCGATTTAATAAACATTTGATCATTCAAACTCTGAAATTGTTACCATTTAAATATCAGTTGACATACATACCATATAAGGGCTAAATATAATGCTGATACAAGTTCACAGGCTATTTACAATTTTGAGAACAAAGGGGAAATATAAGTTTTCTTAAATTAATTCTTAGCCAGATGTTTGTTAGGAATATTATTTGATTAAAAAAAAACTTGTGCAAAATTGAAAAAATTTATTTAACATTTATATGATTATTTTTAAGTTTAGAATTACATGTATGTTGAACATTTTACATTGCAAGTAGGTTGGTTTACTGAGAGATGAAAATAAACCAAATACATTTTTAAATAAATTTAATATAATTACAGGAATTTCAGTCAACTAAGAAGGAAGAGGTATGAATAACTTCTCAATGATATGTGCAGCTTTTGTGCATGCATGCATGACTTCACTTTTGTCACATTATTTCAAAAATACGAATAATCTTTATATAACATAAGAATGTTTTTTTTTTCTTTTTCCTGTTTACTCTTCATCTTCTTTCTAACTTATAACTTAATGCATGTATTTACATATTCTTGTATTAATAATGTATCAATACAGAAAATAACAACTATGACTAAACATTTTGTAGTCATAAGAGGGAATTTCTCTTGCTATGCATTTCAGGAGGATTTGTGGTAGTTAGATTGATCAAAATGGTTTTTTTTCCTTTTTCCTGTTTACACTTATTTCTAACTGATAAGTTAAAGCATGAATTACATATTCTTGTATTAATAATTTATCAATACAGAAAATAACAACTAGAAATAAACTGGTTGTCGTCATAAGAGGGAATTTCGCATGCTCTGCATTTCAGGACGATTTGTGGTAGTTAGATTGATCATTGTAATGAATGCTTTATTTCTGCTTTTCAGTGCAGATTTCATTCTTCATTCTACTAATTTCTAGTAATGTCTCATTCATATCATTTAGACACATGCTTCTGTTAATTATCATACAGCTTAATTATATAAAATAGACGGCCCAAAGGACAGTAGTATTGACTGAAACATTGATAATGCCTGAGCAGTCTATCTATCACGATAATGCTCAATACATAAGTAACTATTATTTTTATTTCATTGAAGGAAATTAGACTTTCTAAATAATTTTGCTCATTTTAGTATGATCTTCGTTGGGTTTTAAAAAAGGGACGCAACTCTAAAACCTTGAGCAGTCATTAACATGATAATCATAATGCCCATGATTAAATCATGTTAATTACTGGTGGATTTCTTTAACGCAGATTAATGCATGACACATGACCATGTCTACACCAATGAAAAAGTATGAATTTAGAACTGATATGAAATAATGATTGTTAATTTGTACAAAAAAAAATACTTGATGTTTTGGTCTTCAATAAATTGTCATTAGTTTTGTAGATGAAAGACCTTCTGACATGTAACGGTTTTCAATATTTTTCAAGTCTGCCAGTATTTCACTATTTACAGGCGGTACTTTTCAATAAAATTTGAACAATAGTCATGAATACTCTTGTCAAATCAGGAGGTATCAAAGACTATTTTAGGCAGGTAAAAGTACCTAGTACAGTCCCTTATTAAAAGGCCTGCATTAAAAAAAAAAACCAAATCATTGATTTTGAAATTTTGGTTGCTGTGAATTATTCATTTTTATTCATTGAATGCAGATTTTGATGGTTTTTCATTTTCAATGAAACCGTAAAATTTAGAGAACAACGAAATGCTTAATTAACAAGGGAAGTAATTCACAAGAATAGAAACCATGAATTAAATGGCAACAAAAATCTCAATTTCTGTCAATCCACGAGAATTGATACTCACGAAAATAAAGGAAGCAACAGTATTCTTTTCCAAAAACAAAAAAGTTTAAAAGAAAGTTTTTTTTACAATGCAAAAAATGTATATCACCATTAATTTTTCCAGTTCAAATCCTGCCAGCAGTGATGTGTAGTTGGGGAAGGTGGGTGATTTTCTCCTGGTACCCTCAGTCTCCTCCACCAATAAAAACAACTGGTGTCTTGTTTCAAAATACTAGCAAATTAATACAACATGATTTTGTGTCATAGTGAGTCAATATATGAACATGTATATTTAGTCCTAGTTCAACCGAAATCCTGATTTTAATAGTCTCTATTGAACCAAAATCACGCCATTAATAGTCCTCCTTCGTTTCAAGAGACTCCCCCACTCCTGACCTGTATGTGGGTCAAGTCAGGTCAGTTAGTAAAAAGAAAGTTGCAAAAAAAAAGAGAGATCTAAGAGAAGTACAGACAAACCTGCCCATGAGGTCACCTCTATTAAGCAGTCTTTGTATTAAAAGGACACTTTTTTCTTGTCCTGTCATAGAAAATGTCATATGAATTGAACCACTTTCAAGAGGTCACCTGTCTTATAAGGCCACTTTTTCTTTGTCCCAAAGGTCAAGGTGACCTTTGAATACAGGTTTGACTGTATATGTACTTAATTATTTATAAAGAACATAAGATTTTAGTTTGTAAAATAAATCATGTGATACATATGTATTTAGTTCTACTGTGTTTTGACAAATCATGATCATTTACAAAACAAGTTAATAGCATAATAAGAAGAGATTGTATACAAATTATCTTTGGTTCACTCACTGTCTTTAATATTTTTAATTCAATGCAAAATGTGATGCATTATTTCATTTAGAAATTAAAGAACATATTATTGTATTACCCAAATTATTTTGTAGATCTATATATAAGTTTTTTCAAAAAGAGGCTGCTTAAAGATAGGTGACAAGCAGCTGTAAATGCTTCACTCCTTTACTCTGATTGGTTGATTATTGTTTAAGGTCGAATGAGCACTATTTCAACTAAATTCTTGATGAGTTTGTTTGTTTGTTTGATGGTGTTTAATGCCATTTTCAACAATATTTCAGGATAATCCTGGCGGTCAGTTTTATTGGTGGAGGAAACCGAGAACCCTGAGAAAACCACAGACCTGTTGCAAGTCCCTGACAAACTTTATCATATAATGTCTTATCGAGTAGACACCTCGCCATGAGTGAGCTTCGAACTCACAATCTTGTAGGTAAAATGGTGTGTATGATGTGCCAAATAGGCAGAATTATAGATAGTTACAGGAAAAAGAAGAAATGATGAATAGGGCCAGAAAACTTTTCTTTGGAACAGGTCGCCAAATGACTACTCCTAATAAACTAATGAACAAGTTGAGGGGGCAGCCACTGTCGTGTTCGTATGGTAGTTGGATTTACAACTACCTGTCCAATCAATGCCTATCACCACTAATGTTGTTAGTTCAAATCACACTCATGGATAGGTGTACTCGATACAACATTATATGATAAAGTTTGTCAGTGACTTTCGGCAGGTCAGTGGTTTTCTGTGCATACTCCGGTTTGCTCCACCAATAAAACTGACTGCCACCATATAATTGAAATATTGTTGAAAGTGGCATTAAACACCATAACCCTAACCCCTTAAGGCATTCATTTACCTCCCCTTCCAAGGGTGTGATGTATAATTGAATTTGCCTGCTCAACTAGTGGACCCCCCTCCTCGGAGGGTTTGTTTATTGCAGTGGAGGAACAAGATCCTATTTCTTTACCTCATGGCTCCCTCTGGGGAGGTACACAATATTATTGTGAATTTGACAAAAAATAAAAGAAAAAGAATAGAAAAAAATTAAATTTGTTACTTGTAACTTTAGCATTAATGATATTTTACTGTTTTTTAGCTTTTGGATTTGTACCTGGGCAACGACCCAAGAGACCAACCAGCGGTGAATCGATTGGGCAACTTACCGCCACGACCAGCCAGACGGGTTCTGAATGGGAACAATCGCCGTAGGAACAATATCAGACGTGTTAGGAGCAATGAATTCAGCTTGGATGGCAATGCTCTTGCCAACGTTACATTAAGAGATATGATTTAGATAGTGATATAAAATGACATTTTTTGAAAAATGGAGATTTTTAGTAAATCAGAATTCATACTGCTGTTTCAAGATTACTTTTTTTTTCTGTAAAATTTTATTGAATGTAGATTTTTCTACACTGCAGGAAAATTTGTGTATACTGCAAACAATACATAATCAAAATGATACTTCAGAAAAACACTTATATTTTTCAAGTGTACCAGTACTTCACTATTCACAGGTGGTACTTTCTATTAAGATTTTTACAATTTTCATGAATATCTTGTACAACGCTCTTTAAAATCAGGAGATACCAAAGACAATTTTATGTGTGTAAAAATACCTGGTACCATCCCTTACTGAAAGGCCTGACTATTACAGCTATGAAGTATTTCAAAATTGTACTGTTTTTCATGTTGCAATGTTTATTTACCCTTTTGAAAAAAGAAATGTTGATTTTTTAATGACGATCGAAAAACCAATTTGTTTTTGTAGATATTTTTTTTTTACCTTTGAAAGAAATGGACAATTCTGTCTCACGATATGTACATATAAACTATTTATAGCACTAGCACAGTTTCATATGTTATAGAAACAAAACCTTTAAAAGGTGATTTGTAATTCATCTGCATAATAGTATCATTCATAGTGTTTCATTGGTAAGCCTATTATGAATGACAAATATACATACATGTACAGTCAAACCTGTATTAAGAGGTTACCTTTGGGACAAAGAAAAGATGGCCTTATAAGACAGGTGACCTTTTAAAAGAGGGTCAGTTCATATGAAATTTTCTATGACATGACAAGAAAAAGTTGACCTTTTAATGCAGGTGGCTGCTTAATAGAGGTGACCTTATGAGCAGGTTTGACTGTATTAATATTTAAATTGACGATATGTTTCATTTTTATTTTTGTTGGTTGAAAACGAAGAAAAAGAAGTTTCTACGATGAAAACAATACACAAAGGATATAACCAATAGAATCGGATAACAACAAATTTTTTTTTTTTTTTTTAGCAATAAAAATATTATCAACTCCTTGTTTAGTTTATGCATATTTTATGACAATCAAATTTCAGGATTTTTTAAACTGGTTTCTCTGTAAAACTAAATGAAGATATATATATACATGTATATAGTAAAATAGTACATGGATATGATTTAATTCTGTGTCGTCACATTCGCAATAAAACGGCTGACATTAAAATGATTGAACACTGATTATTTTGGGGACAAAATTGTGATTTTATTGTGAGGTATACAAATAAAAATAGGTAGCTCAGTTCTACCGTCTTTGATATACAAAAACAAATGTACTTACCGTAAAAGGCCATGTCTTGTCCAAAAAAATTTACCCATAAAAGGACTTTCGATTTCGTGGTGGATTATAGACTACGATAGGGCCTGAGGAACCTTTTTTCCCCCGAGATGTAGAATTCTTTGCTTTATGTATGCATTTGTTGTCCTCGCCAATTGGTCAAAAGTTGATGCAGATGATATATAAGTAATAGGTTTTTTTCTCCAGAGATTCTGGGAGCCAAAAAGGGGTGCAGATAATACATGGTTGTTTACGGTATTATAAATACAATCTAAATGTGAGTGCTCTTCCTATTGGCAGCTTTCTTATTATGCTTTATGTTATAGGGTTAGGGTTATGGTGTTGAACGCCACTTTCAGCAATATTTCAGATATATCGTTGTTTCATTTTATAATCTATTGCTTTTATTATAAAATAATTATCTACTGAAAAATATACATGTTATTTGTTATATTGCATTGAATTTGAATTATATAAATATATTAATATTTTGTTATTTTATTTTATTTTTTTCTCATATTTAGCAAGCTGAATACTTTAAATACTTGACCCCAGGCCAAAAATAGAACAACTTATGTACATGTACATTAATGAAAAAATAAAATAATGCTGCTAATGGGAAATGTATTAAATTTAACGTTAAGATTTCGGCAAAGTTATAATTTTTGTTATAGCACTACAGTCAAACTTGTATTCAACGGTCAGCTATATGGGGCACAAAGAAAATGACCACATAAGAAAAGTGACCACTTATTTGAAAATGAGGTATTGTCAGTTCTGGTCAGTTACAATTTTGCTATCATCGGAAGGTAATTACATGTAATTGGAACAAATGATAATCTCTTTGTGATACCATGTATTCTTTGTAATGATTTACAGTTAATTAGTGGATCATTCAATAATTTAATAAGTTGAATAGTACAATCATGTATTGTCAACACTTCTAAATGTAATTTCCGATGAATTTTGAAGTCTAGAATAAAAACTGACGGCTAAAAACTGTTACGATGGGATAAACCTTGACTGAGCACTACATATTAGTGTTAGTGTAGTAACCATTTCTTTGAGTTAAAATAACACATGAACCCGATGGGGATTTTAAATTGGCCGTTTACTGCTGTTGCCCGTAATTCAAGGTGACCGTTTAGGGCAAGTTTTACTATATAGCATCTTGACATTTGTGGTCGAATAGTTTAAAGGACAGTTTTAGGTGTTATATTTTGTGCAATTTTACCTAAATGTAATTAGCAATGTAATTAGCAATTGGTATTGACAATGAATGCTTATTATTATAGTTGTGTATTTTGGAGGAGATTTCGGGGAAAATTAATAATGTATGTCTTCCTCTAGTGACACTGCATAGTCAGATCTGTGCCCCCCTTTTTGAGCTAGGTGATAGACTGGTAAAAACGTGTTTTAACAGATTATTTCCAATTTCGTCCTTGTCCTTTTTCTTTTAACCTGTTTTGTAATTTTCGTTTTGAATTTAGATTTTTGTTAAAACAAATTGTTTTGAAATTTGATTTTTTTTTCTAAAAAAAACAACAACTCTCCCCTTATGGAAATATCTGGATCCTCCTCTGCACTATGGAATGTAGTTACAGTGTTGAAATCTATAGAAAAAGGGAGAATTGATACATGTGCTACATGTAATAATGGCGGGGCTGTTTGAATTTTGGAGAAACTGAACCCTTAAATGCACAAATATTGGTTCACATACCAAACAAATAAGACTGATTTTATATTGTAGTATACAAGACTTATGGAATAATACTCTAGTTATTTTTGTGGTATAGGGAACTGTTGGAAAATGTGAACATATTTTGAAATGTACATTGTATATTGTGATTGGATGATTGTCATAATTAATAGTAAACAGTCAACAACTTCATTATTAAAAAAAAATACAGCTACCAACATATTGACCCAATATGTTGTCATTTAAATGCCATGATATCGTTGAAAATTGGTGACAGTGATGACATTCTTCACTGATATGTTATTTTGTGCCTTTCTTGATATGTTTCAATAGAGTATATTTTTTTTGTTTTTTGTATCAAATAATTTATTTTATTTATATCAAATAATTTTTTTTAAATCATAAATGGTACTAATGAATGCCTTTCAATTATAAAGCTCAGTGTCATTCTAAGTACTTGTATATAAGGTGAAATAGGAACCATTTCATGTGTGATAAAATAAAATATTGTTTACAACAATGATGTAAACAAAGTATATTGTTATTGATGATTATTATTACGTTGTTTGTTTTTGATCTGTGATATCACTTTTGTCAGCACAGTATTACTGCCTTTACTTTAGTATTATGTACACAAATTGTATAAGCAGAGTTTTTTTTATGGGTGATCTATTCAGGATAATTCTATATTTATTTATTTATATCATCTTTTGTTGATCATTTATCATTTTAAATTAAATGCTTGAAAGATTTATATGTTTTTTTGTTTATTTTTATCTCGATTAGGATTTTATATGGGTACTGAAAAGGTCATGGGTTCGAGCCCCAATCGGGTCAAACCAAAGACTATAAAATTGGCAATTGTTGCTTCTCTGTTAAGCATGCAACATTAAAGAAAAAGAGCAAAGACTGGTTGGCTCGGAATCAGGATAATGTGTCCGAGTGGGGCGACATGTCTATCAGTGGACTGTTGTTTCAGTGAACTAGCACTATAAAAATCCAACTAAATGTGTTGGTCTAGTACAAAGTGAACCTCATCTTCTTAATTTATTTGAAAATAACTTGTTCTCACCATGATATAGCTGAAACATTGCTGAGTTGGTGTTAAACAGCAATCACTCATTCACTATGGGTACTAAATGGCTTTGAACAATTTGGGTACCTGTAAAAAAAAGTTAAATCAGGTGTAATCAGAAGGTGTAATCAGAAAGTGTAATCAGAAGGTGTAATCAGAAAGTGTAATTAGAAGGTGTAATCAGAAGATGTAATTAGAAGGTGTAATCAGAAGGTGTAATCAGAAAGTGTAATCAGAAGGTGTAATTAGAAGGTGTAATCAGAAGCTACAATTCCAAGAAGGAAAGACATAATGCAATGATCAAAACAAAAAGACGAAAAAACACAATTTTCAATAAAGCACTACACAGAAAACCAAAGATTGAGCAGCCCAAATCCCACTTAAAATGGTGGGTGAACCCAGGTACTCCAGAAGGGTATGTAGTTTCTGCTCCACTAGAGGCTCCTGTCTTGTTACTCTAATGGTGGGTGAACTCAGGTACTCCAGAAGGGTATGTAGTTTCTGCTCCACTAGAGGCTCCTGTCTTGTTAGTCTAATGGTGGGTGAACTCGGGTACCCCAGAAGGGTATGTAGTTGCTGTTCCACTAGAGACTCCTGTCTTTTTACTCTAATGGTGGGTGAACTCAAATACTCCAGAAGGGTATGTAGTTTCTGTTCCACTAGAGGCTCCTGTCTTGTTACTCTAATGGTGGGTGAACTCAGGTACTCCAGAAGGGTATGTAGTTTCTGTTCCACTAGAGACTCCTGTCTTGTTACTCTAATGTTACAAATCCAGAGACAAGTCATAAATGAGGAAAGGTTGGGATTGTGACTATGACACAGAACATGTCAGTGATCATTTAAAACTGGCTACCACCATATAAAGTTAACTATTGCTGAAAATGGCTTTAAGCACCTGTAATTACAACAACATGGAACAGTTTGACTAATTATACATGACACAAAGGATTGACAGATTGTTGGTTACTTTAATCATGTGACAAATATCTCATCCATATTCAGGATGAGAACAAGATCAACAATATGTAAAATATACATAAATGAGGAAGGGATGGGATAACAACTTTCTGCATTATAGCGTAACTCCCCACCCCCCCCCCCCCCCCCCAAAAAAAAACCTTAGGGCATTCTCTATCTGCTACATGGGGATATATTGGGGCAGCTCTGTAAGTTGAGCCCTGAGAGCCATAACTTGTACCAAGCATTGCACAAGATAGATTCCAAGCAAAAATTGTACACTAAAGAGTGATGATATCTTTAAATCCTTCCAAAAGTCTGATAATTATCAAAAATTAAAAACAGTGCTTTAGTGCTTTTATTGATGTTCTTCATCTTACAGTGACTGACCTCTTGAATGATGATCAGGATAACTCGCACTCTCTATAGTAAGTATGGAATGTCTCCTAACCTGTAACCGCATCGATATTGTAATTGTTAGGATGCTCACATTCAGTGAAGTATATCATGTATTTGAGTGCGGTCGGGTCAAATCAAAGACCTTAATACAAACGTAGATATCCAATTTAGTGTGAACTGTTCGTTTCTGGAGTAACCTTCTCTAGGTTGGTATTTGTTGCTGGTACGTACGCTAATCACGATCACGTAGCTATTAAGGAGTAAGTGCAAAGATTTGTTGGCTCGGAATCAGGATAATGTGTCCGAGTGGAGCGACATGTCGACTCAGTCACGGACTTGTTTCAGTGAGTTTTTCAAGCACTATGAAAATCAAACCAAACATGACTGTTGACAAAGCGGACATCACCTCATCAAAATGTAGCATGTTCTGGCCATGATATAATAGCTGACAAATTGCTCATTTTGGCGTTAAACAACAATCGCCCATTTACTCTCCTAGTCCACAGAGGATCTGTACACGTGTACTCTACGTCATTGACCACTACAGTGCTTCTTTAATTCACAGATGTGCCAGGTGATATAAGCAAAAAGTTATTAACTATTTACATATGAATGTTCTTTGTTACAGTACTTTAATTTATACTGAACCATTGCACATGGAAGATGAATTCAACTGATCCCTGCTAGTGGTTATTAACCCCCGAGATATCATCCGCCTAGTAGACAGTGGTTCGGCACTGATATTGTTTATTAGATATATTTATTGTTAAAATCTACAGTTTCTAAATAATTTAGTTATTTTATATTAAGACTAATGTCCCTCACCTCTAGCATTGGTAAACTTAGCCGATTTTGCCTATTCTGCTTAAACCCCTTGTTTAGCTTGTTTAACTTGTTCACAATGACTTTAAAACTATATGGTCTTTCCAGTCTTTTGACTGGAGTGTACGGCCCGAGTGATGAAAGTTATTCGGGGGTGTCAGTTATGAAAGCTTGCCCCTCACTTTCCGATCCTCTCCTAAAGCAGCCCCCCCCCCCTTCCCCCCCCCCCCCCCCCCCCCCCCCCCACTTCGATCTACTTGCAAAGCTTGCCCCCACTCTCCCATCCTCTTCTAAAGCTTACACCCACCATTTTCCGGGCCACTCCTTTAAAAGTCCCCCTCCCCCTACTTTCCGGTTCATTCCCAAAGCCTTTCCCAAATTTCCAATCCACTTCTATACGTCTGTTATTTCACAAATGCGTCGTCCGCACGTGTTAATGACTACAGCAACAAACCAATATAAATAAAAATGGACAGAACAAAAACAGGGTCATTGAATACAAAGAACGCGTGATAAGAACAATTTTATAGGTTGAAGAGATAGTGTTTATAATCTTAAGTTTAGAGGCTACGTTATAATATTAGCATGATGATTATGAAGACGGTTTGTGCTTTCTTATTTCTAGTCTCTCTTCAAGGTAAAGTAAAGTAAAGTAAATGTTATTTAAAGCCGGCACATACATACATTTAACAAATAACATGAGCTACATGAAGCTCTATCAATATCAAACTTGTTAGTATCTGTAAACTGTAACGTATACTTGAGTATGGACAAAATTATCTAGCAAAATATAATTATGTATGACAATGGAACACAATTATTGTTTTCGTCGAAATCAGAAAGAATAATTTTATTATATTAACAAAAGGCGCAGTTCAAGAAGATTTAGAATCGAAATTGAGATAAAGCCATTTTGCGTTATGTGAACTTTATGATGTTTTTTTTTTTTTTTTTTTTTCTCCAAATTTTATTTTGAAGATCAATAACAAAAACTATATAAATAGGATCTTCTCCTCCCTCAGGCATAGGTGACCTTAGCCGATCTTGTCTATCCTGTTTAGGCCCTTTGGTTTTATTGCTCCCTCAGACATAGACGATCTTGTCTATCCTGTGTAGGCCCTTTGGTTTCTAATCTTTCGGTTTTGAGTCGCACCTGATGAAGGTAATTCCAGAAACGCGTCGTGTGCACTAAATTCGATATCTACGTTTTTATTAAAAGAGACCAAAATCATTATCTTTTTCTATGATAAATTTTATATTGTTTCCGCCTTAATTTCTAACATAGAATTAATATCACCGAGACATTAAACTGCTTACCGTTTTAAGAATTATACTTTATCTTCGCATGAAGTTATTCTTCCATTTTGAATAAACAAGGACTAAGGTCAGGGTTGTGGTGCCTAACGCCACTTCTTTCAACAATATATCTGTTATATCGTGACGGTCAGTTTTATTGGTGGAGGAAACCGGAGAGTAACCTGAGAAAACCACGAAAAAGACCTGTCGCAAGTCACTGACAAACTTTATCACACAATGTTGTATCGAGTACACCTCGCCATGAGTGGGATTCGAGTTCACAACTTTAGTGGCGATAAGCACTAACTGCACAGGTAGTTTTAAATTCATCTACCATACAACAACTACAACAATGTTCTGAATACATGTATTTCATTAATACATCAAATAGTTTCTCCACATTTATTTTATTCAAGTGGACAACATTTGAACTCGCGAACATATCGTTGTAAATAAAATATTCTGGGTTGTTGTCAGTTGGTTCCTACACGATACATATGATCCATTAATGGGTTATTGCTTGACATCCAGTTTAAGATAAATATGGTGATTGAGTGTTGGCTACTCAACGTCCAGCTGCAATATACCATGCATATTCAGAACGAACTATATACAATATAAAAATATGCAAAAATGATGTAGGAATGGGGTTACAGGGGCAACAACTTTTGACAGCCATTGGAAAAATATGGGAACTTGGGAATGGACCGTGGACGAAAAAAATAGTATTTTGTAGAGACTACAATGCACATACTCTTTTCCGAAAATGCGTATAAGGGGTACGGTCTTTAAGGGGTACGGTATTTAACGTGAAAGGAGCATGATACTCTCCAAACACGGCCCTACTATGGTTCATGGTCTGTTTTCTGTATTACAAATGTATAACCCGACAACCATCTCTATATGTTCTGAGCAGCTCTTTGGATTGAGCTATGTGAACCTCCACCAAAGTACCGAATAATTATTTAAAATGGTCCCTTATCAAAATTTGATATATTTCTTTGCGTTGATTGGAAATCCAGGTGAAAAATTCGACAGAGGACCTCCAAGGGAACAATATTTAAACATATTCTTATATGAAACCTCTGAATCATTTGACAGCAAACTTGGTTGGTATGTATCTTGAATAGCTCTCTACAATTTTCTTGTCTATCAGATATCCAAAATGGCTGTCACTGCAGGACAATTTTAGCGGAAGACCCTATGGGAATACTAATAAAAGGCTTTTGCACAAGAACTACTCATTTTTCTTTAACCAAAACGGTACATGGATAACCAGATGAGTAATACATACTCACGTGAGCCACTTGTTTGAAGGTTATCAAAATAGGCATCTTGTGAATATATTAAAATTGATAAAAAATATTATGAGAACAGTTTGAAGATACCAAAGGGGTAATCAGAATCCGTAAATCAAAGGACAGACAACACAATAGGTAAAAGAAAAATATCAAAGGGACAAACAACGATCTACAAAACTAAAGATCGAATAACACGAACCCCACTAAGACCGGGGTGAACTCAGGTGCTACGGAAGGGTTAACAGTTCCTGCTCCACTTGTAGCACCCGTCGTGTTACTCTGGTTACAAACCGTGCGACAAGTAATGAATGAGGAAAGTGATTACGACAAATGGAACCTATCCGTGGTCATTTGTGACACAGATGTTCTGTAACGGTTAACGTTTGAGTTTGTTTTTTTTTATTACAGAGACAACAGGATCATCAGTCTACCAGATTGGGTTCAACTGTAATTATCACGGTAGACTGTTCAATGTTGGTGAAAGCTGGTCTGCCATGGACGGGTGTAACAATT
The DNA here is from genome assembly GCA_963383655.1 of Bathymodiolus septemdierum. Taxonomy (NCBI): domain Eukaryota; kingdom Metazoa; phylum Mollusca; class Bivalvia; order Mytilida; family Modiolidae; genus Bathymodiolus; species Bathymodiolus septemdierum. Next base: position 56,902,609 of record OY726517.1, on the reverse strand, counting down.
GTTCTTGTCATGTCGGTAAACTAGTTGTACAAATGACTTGTACTGAAAAACCTTGTGGACAAGGTAGGTCAAATTAAACGTTGGCAATTCAAAGTCGATACGTAGCGAACCACATCAGTGGTGTAATGGTTAGCGTGCTCGCCTCGAGTGTGGTAGATCGTGGGTTCGAGCCCCGATTGGGTCAAAGCAAAGACTATAAAATTGGTAATTGTTGCTTCTACGCTAAGCAAACAGCATTAAGGAGAAAGAGCAAAGACAGGTTGGCTTGGATTCAGGATAATGTGTCAAAGTGGGGCGACCTGTATATCCGGGAACAGTTGTTTCAGTGAGCTACCACTATAAAACTCCAACTAAGCGTGTTGGTCTAGCTAGTAGAAAGCGGAAATCATCATCTCATTGAAAATAACGTGTTCTCGGCATTATATAGCTGAAAATTGCTAAGTTGACGTTAAATAACAATCGCCCACCCATTCATTTGATAAGTAGAGTACACGGGACATGACAAAGTGGAATTCTGGTCGCTTAAAAGCAATTGCAATAATCGATGTTTATTTTGTTAATTGTTGATTGGTAATTAATTTGATTAATTGATGTTTAATGTCACATGAGCAGTATTTGAGATATAATATTGCAAACAACAAAACCCCATCGGTGGTGTAGGGTCAGCGTGAACGTGAAAACACAAACACTGTAATTTTTTCTTCAATTATTACCAATATTTAAAAAAGAAAATATTTCGTTTTTCATTTCAAAATATTTTTTCTGCGAAATTTGGCGACAGAAAAAAACTAGCCTCCCTTAAAGTTAAATCAGAGTATTTACGATATACCAAAAAAAAAACTGCTGAAAGTAACGACAAGGTAAACACATATGATATCAAACAAATGGTTAGAAGACTAGTTGATTCCCATTATAAGAAAATCAAGTCTATAGATAATGTTTATTCTTGTTTAAGCCGGGCAATGCATGTACCACGGGACATCTTACAAAGCTGGCGAGTCCTTCCCGAGTATTGATAAATGTAATACATGTTTCTGTAGTGACAACGGGAATATTGGCTGTACAGAAAGATTTTGCTTACTGAATGAACACAAGCATACCTTACCACCTTCAGGTACTTAACTAATGAACGAATGACCAACCCGAAAATGCATATTTTCTTCTCTATATTGTAGGGGTTATTGTATTTAACGCCACGCGCAATCAACTTTATTTCAGTTATATCTTGTCGGTCGGTTGATTGGTGAAGAAAATAAGAGAAAATAGGAAAAACACCACCGACGTGCCACAAGTAACCGACAAATGTTCTCACATAAAGTTCTATCGAGTACACCTCGCTACGCATAAGAACCGAACTCAAGACTTAAGTGGCAGTATGCACTGTCTGAATAGAATAGGTAGAGATACATCCTACTACCATACGATCACGACCCAAACGACCCTTTAAAGAAAACAAGAACGGTAATCACAATTTAAATTCTTACGGTTAAGTGAAAAAAAAAGATTTCCACATATGGCTCCGTCCAATCACTATTGTGGAAATTATAATTGTGTACCGGTAGTCCTTTTCAACGTCGACATCTCATAGAGCCCATGTTTTTTTTTTCGAAGTTTACAAAAGAGGTCTTTAACGGCGTACCGGGAGGGTGGTACTCTCCAAACCCGTTACCAACACGACCAGGCTTTTGTTATTACAACCTGACTATCCCCAATTAAGAGGACACACCCTATCAGCCACCTAGCTGTGGACGAGCTGGTCAGCTCTATAGACCAAGCCATGGGAACTTTCACCAATACCTAGGAGTAACTTTGGAAAATTTACCCTTTAAGGCATGATTACAAAGAAAACAGAATCACATTAACATGCATTTCGTATTCAAACATGTTGTTAATATCACAAGATTGCTCCTATTTTCAGTTATTGGAACAAAAAGGTCATCTGTTTGGCAACACGGCTTTCATTGTCGTTATAACAATAGAGTTTATAGCGCTGGTGACACTTGGACGGCCATCGACGGATGTAATACTTGTGCCTGCCATGCTGGCGATATCCTGGTCCGGCGTGTTTGTACAGAAAACCCATGTGTAATAGGTAAGTACCACATCCTTACGATGAAGTGTGTGGAGAGGGGGTTATGGTGTTTAACGCCACTTTCAACAATATTTCAGTTACATCGTTCGATGAAGTGTGTGGTGTGTGACTTCGATTAAAAACAGGAAATAATGCACTGCTTCTTTTCTTTAGATTGTTATGCATGTATAACGTGAGATATGATCTTATGTTGGGTTTGTTCGTTGATGGCCCGTCACAAGGCAGAGTTATCCGACCTTGTACACTATTTCCCTTTCACTTGAGGCACTCAAAACACCTGTCCAATTGCCCATCCTGGTGCTACATTTTTGTCTTCTTCACGATTTATTGATTGTTAACGTGTTCTCATCAGACAGAAATTTATCTGGCATACTGCTCACAGGACATTATACTCCAATAATTGTTTTTTTAAATAGTGGGGGAATGATTTGTTTTCTTGTAGATACATTAAGCCATTACAACCAGTCTCCTCCAGACTCGTATTTCAAATCAATTAACAACTTAATCCCTTTCCAACAAGTTAATCCTATTATCACACCATAATATCTCTCTACCTATCTCTACCTATAATTTCTCTCTCGCTCCTGCTCCGGTGATATGGACGGGATTATAATGAATACTTCTATACTACTATGAACCGTAAAACAACCGTGAACTACATATTTCCTTGTTTTCAGCCGGGCAATGTATGTACCATGGAAAGACCTATAAAACTGGCGAGTCTTTCCCGAGTATTGATAAATGTAATACGTGTGGCTGCAGCGACAACGGTGCTGTAATGTGTACTGAAAAATTCTGCTTATTGAACGGAAATAAGAGAAACAAGAGAAGTAAGTATATGATACAGTTTCATACATGATACAGTTTCATACATGTCCGGAGTTTTCAGGAAAATGCTAAAAAGTTTCCACAAAGAAAGAAGAAAAGAAGATTATTTATTGCTTAGATTTTCAGAGCATCCCTAGAAAGATAAATGTAGTCATTGTTTTTTTTCATCTCTTCATTTACCGTAAATATTTGTGAATAGTATGCATTGATGTGTAATACACGCTACTTGTATGACCCTATCAATGCCAGATTAATTTGAAAATGTGCACTGAGGATACTCAAATTATTTTTTGAGCAAAGGCATGAGTACTATGCTTAATTAATTATGGCATATTATAATTTGTGTTAAATCTTGGACTGACATATTATAAACACTGTCCTTTAAGGGTCCCTTTTCAGTACGATGCATCAGTTTAATCATATATATATAATAATACATAGCTAAATCATATCAATAATGCATAATGGTGATTATGTCCGCGATAATGGTGATTATGTCCTTTATAGTATTGTAGTTAGATTAACATTAACCAATGCAACTAGTGACTATCACCACTCGGTGAAATTGCGTGTTCGATTTCGACCCGTGAAGAGGTGAACTCGATACAACGTTTATGTGATAAAGTTTGTCAGTGACTTGCGACACAATTGTGGTTTTCTCTAGGTACTCCTATTTCTTCTACCAAAGAAACTGACCACCATGATGTAACTTAAATAGTATTGAAAGTGGTATCTAACACCGAACCCATCAGGTGGTCGGCACTAACTGTACAGGTAGATGTTAAACCAACTATCATATCATACAGTCACTATGTTCTTAATTCTATTTTATCGTTTGCAAACTGCATCGGTGATGTAATGGTTAAGCGTGTCCGCCTCGAGTGCGGTAGATCGCGGATTCATCGGTGATGTAATGGTTAAGCGTGCCCGCCTCGAGTGTGGTAGATCGTGGGTTCATCGGTGATGTAATGGTTAAGCGTGCCCGCCTCGAGTGTGGTAGATCGTGGGTTCATCGGTGATGTAATGGTTAAGCGTGCCCGCCTCGAGTGTGGAAGATCGTGGGTTCATCGGTGATGTAATGGTTAAGCGTGCCCGCCTCGAGTGTGGAAGATCGTGGGTTCATCGGTGATGTAATGGTTAACCGTGCCCGCCTGGAGTGTGGTAGACCGTAGGTAACAGCACCGATCTGGTCAAACCAAAGATTATAAAATTGGTATTTGTTGCTTCTTCGCTAAGCACGCAGCATTAAGGAGAAAGAGCAAAGACTGGTGGGTTCGGAATCAGGATAATATGTCAAAGTGAGGTGACATGTCTATCCGGGGACTGTTGTTTCAGTGGGCTAGCACTATAAAGAATCCAGCTAAGCTTGTTGGTATAGTACAAAGCGGACATCATCATCATCATCATCGCATTGACAATAAACTTGTTCTCGACGTGATATAGCTGAAAAATGGTTGAGATGGCGTTATGCAACAACCACGCACGCACTCACTCTTATCGTTTATAGGAATGGTAAGATCTTCTGTTTGGCAAAGAGGTTTTAACTGTCACTATCACAACAAACAGTTCAATGTTGGTGAGACCTGGAAGGCCATTGACGGTTGTAACACATGTTCCTGTCATAGTGGAGATCTAATAGTCAGATTAGTCTGTACTGAAAATCAATGTGGTGGAAGTAGGTACCAGATAAAATAATCAGTATGTGTAAAAAAACAGTTTCCTTTTGTGCTAATCTTTCTCCTATTGTTGCCTCTTATTCCACGAATTTAACAATTCTGTACTGTTACCATGGTTACTATTACGTAAAGATATATAGAACTCAATAAGCTATATAATTTCAAAAATTCTTTCTTTTTTTCTCATTGTTTGTCATAAAATTTAAGTATTATAAATACATTATTACATACTCGAGCATGGAATAAATAATTGTGTGTAGATATACAGAAAGGACCTTCTTCGCAAGTATCTGATCCAAATATCATATAGTTAACAAGAAAATAAGTTTAAGCTAATCTAACAGTTGCTAAAAGACCTGTGACAGTCATTAGTGATTGAAGTAAACAAAGATTAAAATTTGATATTTGTTTTAAAAGTTCTTTTTCTTGATATTGTAATCTTTGCAAATACTTCAAAACCACAGAAAAGGGTCGTCTCCTAATTGTGCGGAAGAAATGAAACATACTTTCTTCGCTACTGGGTGCAACAATGACCCCTAAAAAGGCATCCCATATTTGTGCGGGATGAATCATATCACAACTGACCTTTTGGACAGGACGAAAATGTGTGGCCTGTGTATGTATTGAGAGTACAAGTATACACTATTACCTGGTTCCTAACTTTATTTCCTTGATAGACGGTTGCTGCAAACAAAGGAAGCTACTGAATTAAGAGTTCCTAGTGGTAAAGGTGAAGTCATGACATCGGAAAGTTTTACGCCGCCATCACATGATTTGGTTAACCGTTACAGAATGTCTGTGTCACAAATGACCAAGGACATGTTCCGTTTGTCGTAATCATAACCAGGAAATTTCCTTATTCATGACTTCTGACCTGGCTTGTAAACAGAGTAACACGGCGGGTGCCACGTGTTTTGTAGATCGTTGTTTGTCCTTTAGTCCTCTATTGTTGTAAACAGAGTAACACGACGGGTGCCGCATGTTTTGTAAACAGAGTAACACGACGGGTGCCACGTGTTTTGTAGATCGTTGTTTGTCCTTTAGTCCTCTATTGTTGTAAACAGAGTAACACGACGGGTTCCACGTGTTTTGTAGATCGTTGTTTGTCCTTTAGTCCTCTATTGTTGTAAACAGAGTAACACGACGGGTGCCACGTGTTTTGTAGATCGTTGTTTGTCCTTTAGTCCTCTATTGTTTGACCAGAGTAACACGACGGGTGCCACGTGTTTTGTAGATCGTTGTTTGTCCTTTAGTCCTCTATTGTTGTAAACAGAGTAACACGACGGGTGCCACGTGTTTTGTAGATCGTTGTTTGTCCTTTAGTCCTCTATTGTGTGACCATTTGTATTGTCTGTCCTTCGATTTAAGGCTTCTGATTACCTCTTTGGTATCTTGTATCATTTCTTAAGTAAGCTTCTAACGATCAACAGAACGTTATGAGTGGTCGTTGGTGATCCGTTACCTGATAACAGTACATATTACATTTCCATAAGTTTTCCCTCCCCTTGTGGCAATCATAACATTCATCTGGGCAGTGTAGAATTTATCTATAGGCCTGGCAGGATAAATCGTAGGGCATCAAAGTCTAGGGGGCCTCCATCCATAGTGTATAATATTTTTGACACTGTCATAGACTTTTCTTATATATGCTGCCATTACGCACTGCAGTATCTAAACAACCATTCAGTAATATTCTGTTAAATCGTGGGAATGGGTGATTTGGAGGGACCTCACAAGTGGAGATGTCTAAAGCCTCTCTTTATCTAAATCCGGCACTGTATCAGGACATTAATCATTAATTCATGTTTTCAGGTGGACAGTGTATGTACCATGGTAAATCATATAAAACTGGAGAATCTTTTCCTAGCATAGATAAATGTAACACATGCTCTTGTGGAGACGACGGGTCTATCAGATGTACCGAAATGGCATGTTTGCTCAACGGTAACCGAGGAAATGTGCCATTGTCAGGTAAACATGTCTAAAGTTGACACACATGTTTAGCTTTGGGTGGTTTGGTTTATGGTGTTTAACGTCACTTTCAACAATATTTCAGTTATATCATGGCGGAAATTATTATTTCCTGAATAACTGAATTAAAGAAAAGAGAGTTTAAACAATGATGATCAACAATTCCACCAATATCAACAAAACAACTACAACTGGTTTATTCCCGATTGTCCCACATTTTTTTTAGGTGTTGAAACTTCTTAAATAAACGTATTTTGTCTCAAATGTGCTTGATATCTGCATTACTTTGACTATATTTGCTTATAATTTATGTAAATATTATTTCCTTAGTGCTATATATGATCATTTATTAATGGTATGTAAATATTATGTTATTTCCTTCTTTACTGCTTATAATTTATGTTTGCCTTATGTCTTGAAATTATTTTTTTATATACTTATAAAATTTACTTCTGTTAATTACATGTAATTATCAGCTACACACTTCACTGTTTTCAAAAACATATTCCCGATTGTCGCACACCTTTTTACCTGCAATTTCAAAAAGTGGGACAATCGGGAAGACACCCTGCGACTACCTCTCGTCTCAAACCATTGAACATAAGAAATATGCCACATTGGAAAAACATGTCCTTATTTGAGACAGTTCCGGTCATTATGATCGAAATACATGATTGACCAAACACTTTACTGGCTTGAAATAGACACTTCAATGGAATATATTATATGTTGAGGATTGACAGATTTGTTTTACATTTGTTGGGTTGCAGGTTTGTAGTACGATTGCTATGTTGCGTATTTGCATTACTTTTAATGGGTTGTATATTTGTATTACGTTTATTGGGTTGCAGATTTGTATTACATTTGTTGGGTTGCAGATTTATATTACATTTATTGGGTTGCAGATTTATATTACATTTATTGGGTTGCAGATTTGTATAACATTTGTTGTGTTGAAGATTCGTATTACATTTATTGGGTTGCAGATGTGTATTACATTTGTTGGGTTGCAGATGTGTATTACATTTGTTGGGTTGCAGATGTGTATTACATTTGTTGGGTTGTATATTTGAATAATGTTTTTATGTTGCAGAAATTAAATACAGATCAGCTGTTATGGAGGCTGCATAGATGTTCATATAGAAGTCGAAGCTCAGAAGATCTAATAAACTTCTAAAATTATATATTAGTGTTCCAATATCTTGAAATCGGATAATTCACCTTTTTTATATCTCAAAGTGAACATTTGGTCCGGTCAATGATAATATTTAGCCTTGTTTATCGCGGATAACTCGAATAATTCGATACAACTTACAAAGTTTAGGGTTATGGTGTTTAACGCCACTTTCAAAAATATCTCAGTTATATCGTGGCGGTCAGTTTTATTGGTGGATGAAACAGGAGTACCAGGTGAAAACCACCAATCTCTCGCAAGTCACTGACAAACTTTCGATACAATCACCAGTCCGCGGATTGCTCTTATAGGTGTTAGTTTTGTTGAACAAACAAGTCCAGAAATCTATGTTTTTCCGATAGTGTACTAATATTTATTGACAAGAAAGAACGAATGGTTATACAAATACATGGGCGGATACCATCTATGCATAGTGTCTGTGGTTCTATATATATGTGTTCAGATTATCGGGCATATTCTAACATAAAAACTGAGCGAACGAGCCAGTGTAAACATCATATTATGTCATGAGTCGAATATTTCGCCTTTTTATTTAATTTCATCGGTTAATGACTTATTAACGTCTTTTGATAAAAGTAATGAATTCATTCTCGTATCTAACACAGAGGCAAAATATATCTAGCCCAGCTTAATATAAAATCCCAACACCTGTCATAAAACCAAACCCTACATCTCGATGGATACCATGTTATTGTTAAAACAGACATTAGAGTCCTTTTATTACATTTCTACCGTTGTCTACCAATCATTGTATACAAAATGCAAGTACTGCTTACTCTTCGCGAACACTCGGATTCACCCCCCCCCCCCCCCCCCCCCCCCCCCCCCTCCCCCGTTTTTTGTGGGATTCGTGTTGCCCGTCCTTTTAGTTTTATGCGTTGTGTTTTTAGCTTTATTTGTCTTGTGCAACATGTTATCTGTTTATCTGGATTAATCACATCGCCACATTTTTCACTAGACAGGAAATAGATTAGCAACATTTTCTATCGCAGTCTTTTGTATGTTCAGTGAGTTGAAGTGAGAGGTGATTGTTTGTTTGATTGATACTGGTGGAATTGGTGACCATGTTAAGCTTTATTCTCATAATTGCTTGCCCCTTCGGTTGTCTCCGACGATTGCATATAAAGTCAATATTATCAAATACCTTCATAATACATATTGCACCCAAAGGGGGTTTTGCGGAACATTAAATAGATTGATCTATCTTGTTTAATACTGCAGGGTCAGATTATTTTTGTATCTTTCAGGTCAATTCATTTTGTTCTATTAAATTTGACGACAGAAAATGTTTTTCAGTAAAACATACCCCCTAAAAGTTTAATGGTCGTTTTCTAAGTACTACAGATATATCGATCATATCAATTCATTGTAATTTTCAAATGATTAATTGTTGTTATAGGCACAGAACCGTCTGTTGTCTTCTCCGTCGGTTGAATCATCGTCGTCGGGTTTGACGTTGATGTCGGTCTTGACGTTGATGTCACTACCGGTTGAACCGTTGTAGGCAAACGTAGTATCGTTGTTGGGCAATACATTTTCGTACATATAACCTGTTGGTCGGCTGTACATCTGCAGGTATTACAACCATCGGCGGCCTTAAAACTGTTGCCAACAGAATAAACATGTCCGTTATAATCGCATTTTGGAACAGGGGTAGGTTTTGTTATTGGTTGGTCTACCGTTGTCATTTTCATTGACGACACCGGTGTCATCGATGTCTTACTCGTAGGCGGACAAAGCATTTTTGTGCATGCTACTTGTTCATCGCCGATACATTTACAAGTATTACATCCGTCGTCCGCTTTAAAACTATCACCAACAATATAGGCATGCCCATTATAATTACACATAGGTACGGACGTTGATGTCGCTTTTGGTGAAGGTGATTGTGGATGGAGAGATGAAGTTTCACCTGTCAGAATGGCTTTTGTGGTTTTTGGACAAAACATTTTGGTACATGCAATTTTCCCAATTGCTAGACATCTGCATGTGTTGCACCCGTCGTCTGCTTTAAAACTGTCCCCATCCGAGTAGGTTCGTCCATTATATACACATTTCGTGATGGGTCTTGGCGTTGGCGCTGTTGTCTGCTGTATTGTAGATGGCTCCGTGGTTGTTGTCATCGCCGCTACGTTTGTTGTAAGACATAACATTAACGTACACGCGACCTGTTCGTTTCCGACACATCTACATGTGTTGCAACTATCGATACTTTTAAAAGAATCTCCGACAGAATGGACTTTTCCATTGTAAACACATTGTGGCGTTGTTGTTGTCTCCGGTGGTTGTAGCGTTGACGGCGGACAGAACATCATTGTACACACGGCAACTTCCTTCTCGGAACAAATACAACGATTGCATCCGTCTACAGACCAAAAGGAATCCCCGACAGTATAAACTCTGCCATGATAATAACATCGTGGTATATCTATAATATAAAATAAATGGTGGGTGTTGGACTTTTCATATTTTATGATTACAGTTATCTTGAATTTGAACTCCTGGAGCCGAAACTGCTTACCCTTCCCACACGCATCAATTTGGGCAACCCCTATAGCAGGAACAGCTTATCCTTCCGCATAATGTTTTCATTTTTTTGTGTATTGCTTTTTCGACTATTGATTGACCTGTTTTTGTTTTCGTTTGACCATTGCATTGTCTGTCCCTCTTCGATTTGCGGCTTTTGATTACTCCTGTGATATCTTCAACTTTTCTTAATGTATATAGCAAAGTACAAAATTGATGGATCTACAAACGATGATACAACTGTTTTATGAGAGGGTTTCCGAATATTAATAAAATGTTACCGGATGCAACCTGATATGGAATGTTATTAGGTATCATGTGATCATGTGATCGACGTATCAATAAGAAAGAAAAGACACAAATGACAACGGATATGTTCCACTTGTCGTAAACACTTCCCGGTCCTTTCCTCATTCATGACTTATCAACTCGTAAATAGATTAACACGACGGGTGTCACTGGTAGAGCAGGAGCTGTTTACCCTTCCGGGGCACCCGAGTTTACCCCCGGTTTTTGGTGGGGTTCGTGTTACTCAATCTTTAGTTTTATATGTATGTTTTGTAGATCGTTGTTTGTCCTTTTGTACTTTTTCTTTTGGCCATTGTGTTGTCTGTTCTTCTTCGATATACGAATTCTGATTACCCCTTTGGTATCTTCAAACTCTTCTTATATTAATTGGATTGTGCTTTTCATAGCTTATTTATGTGTTTTTTACACTTAACACTATGAGATGAACGTCATGTACTAATGTGAACCGTTATAACAGTGGTCGTATTGTAGATAAATTTGCATATAAAGTGTACATATTTGACTATCATCGCTATAATTTTGTGTTTAATTCCCGCCATCGTTTAGGTATACCCGATACAATTTTATGTGATTAAGTATGTCTGTACACTACGACCGATCTGTGGTTTTCTTGTGTTATTCTGTTAAACACCAACAACACTGGCTCTCAAGTACCAATGAATTTACAAGCACCAGATAATTTTGATTTGCATATCGAGAATTACCTCAATAGCAATTATAGTAATAATGCTAAATATTTGAAGAGACAAAAACTTGGAGTTCAAAAAGGTAAAAAAAACAGATTTCGATAGCCTGTTTATTAATCCATATCTTTTCCGATTATATGAAAGTACAAACTTGGATAATGTCAGTTTTAGTATCTATTAATATCATAAGAAGAGTTTGAAGGAGTAATCAGAATCCAGTAAATCCAAGAAGAACAGACAACACAATGGCCAAAAGAAAAAGGACAAAAGGAAAAACAAAGATCTATAAAATACTACACAGAAAACTAAAATTAAACCACACTAAAAACGGAGTGAACTCAGGTGCTGCGGTAGGGTAAACATTACCTGCTCTACTATTGGCACCTGTTGTGTTACTCTTCAAAACCCTTTTTTTTTTAGCCTAAATTAAATTCAAAATATGTTGTTTGCCATATATATTTCATTGAATGATTTAGGTTTGGACCCGAAAACTAGTTTTTTTCATTGACGTACTTGCACCAATCCTATAAAGTGAGCGGTCATATATTTGTGTGCTAGAAGTCATGTATTTGTGTGTTAGAGGTCATATATTTGTGTGTTAGGGATATCGATTTTGCCTCTTTCTACCATTTATCTATGAGATTTTGGAACTGTTCTGACAGTGTGGTATTTTTGTTTTGTTTTTTATTTTATTAATAGTAATAATATTAATCTTACGTGTGTTGCCAACTCCTGCTCCATTTTGCCAACATGACATCAGAGTGCACGCAGCCCCATTGACGGTACATATACATTCATTACACCCGTCAGACGACAGATAAGTCTGACCTAAATCATAATCTCGCCCATTGTCGTGACACGTGACTAAAATGAGAATACAAAGGCAACATTAACGGTGTTTTCGTCTTATACACCTTTCCCCAAATTTTATTGTATGATGTACACTTCTTTCGCATTTGGAACATTTCCAGTAATTTATATTTTCCCGTAAGACAAAGACAGAATAACCAAGATAGAAGACCTTTTTTCTATCACATACTCTCACTGGGACGACGCGAATACCAGAACTAAAAATTACAACGCAAAGTAAAACATAAGAAAAGCCCTGATTACCACGAATTCACACAAAAACCGGAGATGAGAATAGGTGCTCAGGAACGATAATCCTCTCCTCCATAAATGACAGCTCGGAAGTCATAGTTCAGAAATCAAGGTAAGGAAAACTTGGTTATAAATCAGCTTAGACATGGAAACTGATCATAGATCAACTAATTCATGATTGTGATCATCTCATGTCTCGTGAAGTTGTGTTATATCTGTAAATTGACGTGGGTGTTTTAGGGCTAAGTGGTCACTTAAGCCACAGACATCAATTACAACTACCATGTCAAATCGGAAAGGATCATATCGTTTTAATGAACATTGATCGTTTGTAAATATATGTAATGCGGTTGGAAATCGAGTTCTAAAGAAGGAGTGTGGATTCCATTAACCGGTTTCACCTCGCCACATTTGGGTGCCTATTCCAAGCTATGACATGGACTTCCAACGTCATACATCGTTTTTCTTTTTGAATGTTCAATGATTTGCGATGAGATGTGGTTCTTCGTTTTTGTTGATATAATTGTTGACTATCTAATTTAGAGGGAACCGCATCGGTAGTGTAATGGTTAGCGCTCGCCTGTGGTAGATCGTGGGTTCATCGGTAGTGTAATGGTTAGCGTGCTCGCCTGTGGTTGATCGTGGGTTCATCGGTAGTGTAATGGTTGGCATGCTCGCCTCGAATGTGGTAGATCGTGGGTTCGAGCCCCGATCGGATCAAACTAAAAACTATACAATTGGTATCTGTTGCTTCTCCGCTAAGCACGCGGCATTAATTAGAAAGAGCAAAGACTGGTTGGCTCGGAATCAGGATAATGCATTCGAGTGGGGCGACATGTCTACCCATGGATTGTTGTTTCAGTGAGTTAGCACTATATAAATCCAACTAGGAGTGTTGTTCTAGTACAAAGCGGACCTCATAATCATCTTATTCAAAATTATCTTGTTCTCTCCATGATATAGCTGCTAAACAATAATCACTCACTCACTCACTCTAATTTAGTGGGCACGACGCGTTTCGTTAATAACCTTCATCGGGTACGTTCAACTTTTTTTACACGATGCATGTATCAGTTTACACTTACCAGCAGTACAGTTGTTTGTTCCACAAGAAACTGATCCACCTGACCCACATGTACATGTATTACAATGGTCGTCTGCTATCCACTTGTCGCCTGTTTTGTAGGTAACGCCTTTATAGTTGCACTGACTGCAAACTAAAATTAGATATAAAATGTCCGGTGACTTGCAACGGGTCGGTGGTTTGGTTTGCTCCGAGTCCTCCGGTTTCCTCCACCAATAAAACTGACCGACACGATATAACTGAAATATTGTTGAAAGTGGCGTTAAACACCATCAAGCAAACATAAAATAACCGACTCATGACGATTTCTACATTTAAGATGTACTATTTCTTCAAGCTATTTACTGGGTACAGGTGAAGGTTCCCACTGCTGAACCCCATAGAGCTGCTTAGTGCACATGCGTCAACGGCACACTCATAATCAAAAGATTGGAAAGCCAAATAATTTAAAAGTCTTTTGAAGCAAGTACACCAAATATATCTTAAACAGGATAGTCAAAATCGTCCAAGGTCACCCATGACCGAGGGATGTTAACCAACAGGATAGCCAAAATCGTCCAAGGTCACCCATGACTGAGGGATGTGAACCAACAGGATAGCCAAAATCGTCCAAGGTCACCCATGACTGAGGGATGTGAACCAACAGGATAGCCAAAATCGTCCAAGGTCACCCATGACTGAGGGATGTGAACCAACAGGATAGACAAAATCGTCCAAGGTCACCCATGACTGACGGATGTGAACCAACAGGATAGATAAAATCGTCCAAGGTCACCCATGACTGAGGGATGTGAACCAACAGGATAGCCAAATCGTCCAACAAGGTCACCCATGACCGAGGGATGTGAACCAACAGGATATATAAAATCGTCCAGGTCACCCATGACTGAGGGATGTGAACCAACAGGATAGTCAAAATCGTCCAAGGTCACCCATGACTGAGGGATGTGAACCAACAGGATAGACAAAATCGTCCAAGGTCACCCATGACTGACGGATGTGAACCAACAGGATAGCTAAAATCGTCCAAGGTCACCCATGACTGAGGGATGTGAACCAACAGGATAGCTAAAATCGTCCAAAGTCACCCATGACCGAGGGATGTGAACCAACAGGATATATAAAATCGTCCAAGGTCACCCATGACTGAGGAATGTGAACCAACAGGATAGCCAAAATCGTCCAAGGTCACCCATGACCGAGGAATGTGACGCAACAGGATAGACAAAATCGTTCAAGGTCACCCATGACTGAGGGATGTGAACCAACAGGATAGCCAAAATCGTCCAAGGTCACCCATAACTGAGGGATGTGAACCAACAGGATAGACAAAATCGTCCAAGGTCACCCATGACTGAGGGATGTGAACCAACAGGATAGCCAAAATCGTCCAAGGTCACCCATGACTGAGGGATGTGAACCAACAGGATAGACAAAATCGTCCAAGGTCACCCATGACTGACGGATGTGAACCAACAGGATAGATAAAATCGTCCAAGGTCACCCATGACTGAGGGATGTGAACCAACAGGATAGCCAAATCGTCCAACAAGGTCACCCATGACCGAGGGATGTGAACCAACAGGATATATAAAATCGTCCAGGTCACCCATGACTGAGGGATGTGAACCAACAGGATAGTCAAAATCGTCCAAGGTCACCCATGACTGAGGGATGTGAACCAACAGGATAGACAAAATCGTCCAAGGTCACCCATGACTGACGGATGTGAACCAACAGGATAGCTAAAATCGTCCAAGGTCACCCATGACTGAGGGATGTGAACCAACAGGATAGCTAAAATCGTCCAAAGTCACCCATGACCGAGGGATGTGAACCAACAGGATATATAAAATCGTCCAAGGTCACCCATGACTGAGGAATGTGAACCAACAGGATAGCCAAAATCGTCCAAGGTCACCCATGACCGAGGAATGTGACGCAACAGGATAGACAAAATCGTTCAAGGTCACCCATGACTGAGGGATGTGAACCAACAGGATAGCCAAAATCGTCCAAGGTCACCCATAACTGAGGGATGTGAACCAACAGGATAGCTAAAATCGTCCAAGGTCACCCATGACTGAAGGATGTGAACCAACAGGATAGCTAAAATCGTCCAAGGTCACCCATGACTGAGGGATGTGAACCAACAGGAGAGCTAAAATCGTCCAAGGTCACCCATGACTGAGGGATGTGAACCAACAGGATAGCCAAAATCGTCCAAGGTTACCCATGACCGAGGGATGTGAACCAACAGGATAGCTAAAATCGTCCAAGGTCATACATGACCGAGGGATGTGAACCAACAGGATAGCTAAAATCGTCCAAGGTCACCCATGACTGAGGGATGTGAACCAACAGGATAGCTAAAATCGTCCAAGGTCACCCATGATCGAGGAATGTGAATGTTGGTGAAAGATATATCTACTAAACAATGTCAGTGGCCAAGCAATGACTACTGGATGGATGATACCCTCGAGAACTAATAGTCCAGCAGCAGAGGTATTGACCACGTGATAGTAATAAAATGTAGATATCGAATTTAGTGCGCACCCTGCGCTTCTTGAATAACATTCATCAGGTACTCTCATAATTAAAAAATTGGAAAGTCAAATAATGTTTTATGTTGAACTTGTTCTCGTCCTCAGCTGAACAATTTATTGATATTGAACTAATAGTACACCTGTCAAATTTCTCGACTAGTTTTGGGCATCGGTGTGATTAGTGAAACAGGAACTATTTACCCTTTCGGAGCACCCCCTCCCGGTTTTTAGTGGGGTTCGTGTTACTTGATCTTTAGTTTCATGTGTATATTTTGTAGATCGTTGTTTGTACTTTTTCTTTTGGCCATTGAGTTGTCTGTACTTCTCCAATATACGGCGGAGGTGCCTGTTGTCCGTGCGTTTGTTATTTTATTTTGCGTTTGTAATGTTATATTTCAGTACACGAATCCTCTATTGACTAGAAATAGACTTGGGTATTCCGCGTTCATGGTGATCGTCTTACTAAAACTAAGATTGTTTTATCATTAACGTCATTTTTAAAACTATTACAATTATAACGTGTCGGTCCATTCAAATTCGTCGGGTCGTCGTGGTCGTGATTGTATGGTAGTTGGATTTACAACTACCTATGCGATCAGTGCATATCACCTCTAATGTTGTGAGTTCGAATCCCGAACAGGGCGAGATGTACAACATTATGTGATAAAGTTTGTCAGTGATTTGCGACAGGCCGGTGGTTTTCTCCGGGTCCTCCGGTTTCCTCCACCAATAAAACTGACCGCAACGATATAACTGAAATATTGTTGAATGTGGCGTTAAACACCATCAAACTAACAAAAAAACATTTTTTGTACTTACCAGCAATGTAAACAAGCGAACAAAAGACAGAAATCCTAAAAATCTTCATGGTATAAACAGAATAAGTATTAGGTATTTCTTATCTAAGGTTGTTGTCTTATCATTTATTTACAGATTTCTTGCGTCATACTGTCACGTAATATATAAAATAAGGCAGTGACAGTGACCTTCACTTACAATGACATTTCTTTCTTGTGTTCTTATCATTTAGTGAAACTGAAGACCTTAACATGCAACAACTTTTTATTCTTGTGAACTTATTATTTAGTGAAACTGAAGACCTTAACATACAACAACTTTTAGTTCCTGTGAACTTATTATTTAGTGAAACTGAAGACCTTAACATACAACAACTCTCAGTTCTTGTGTGCTTATTATTTGATGAAACCGCATAATATTAGTTCTATAAATGAGAGCTGATGGTCTTGCCCATATTTAAATATTAGATAATACTCAAGACCATCGTAAGACATCATAGTAAATAAATAGTCAACGTTTTGAAAGATAAGAAGAAATGATTCCATGAAAATCTCTTACTTTATAGTTTAATATTAAAAAGACGACGATTTTGTAAAAAGGCTAAATACGAACTGCAACTCGAGTGTCATCAAGATGTGGAAATTTATAATGACAAAATTGATCTCGAATCTTTTGTCATAGAATCTGATAAAAATTTAAACATCAGTGTCACATTTGAGGTAAAAATCAAGAAATAAGTCGGAGGAAGCTGTTTCTGTTGTTTCATTTATCTCAATGTCTGGGGTATATCTTAATGGAATACAGTTAGCAAAGTTGGCATTATTAACTGACATAACATCATTAATATACATTAATGTGAGCTTATTAAAGGCTTTAGCTATTTTTAATTTGATTAGATTTTATACACTGCCTTATAGAATTAATGGAAATAATCGACAAGGAATGCGGCACAATTTGTTCCCATGGGAATGCCGATCAATTAAAAAAATGCTCCCTTCGAACTCGGCAAATATCTCATCGATAAGGAATTCCAACACTGATGAATACATTTTTTGTAGAACCTTTCGGCATGAATGTTAACATGTTAAGAATTTATTGTCATTGTTTAGGGTTCAGGAAATGGCAACTAGACTCTACTCAAGCTAAATACCACATACGGCCTATTAACATCCGCAACAAACCGTCCTAACATTTAGTCATCGTGGACTTCCGTATTCTGTCTAACAGGTTTATGGTGTTTAACGCCACTTTCAATATTATTTCAGTTATATCGTGGTGGTCAATTTTATTGGTGGAGGAAACCGGAGGACCCGGAGAAAAACACCGACTTGTCTATCATTTTCGTAACCAAGTCCACTAACAAAATATATGGAGGTGGTATTTTCATTGTTTAATCTTAAGTTCACTTTGAAGTATCGATAAAGTGACTTGTAGAATAAATATATTATGCATAAAGTTCAAGATTAGGACACGATGCTCTTTACCACAATGCTCGCCGCTCAACCGGTTATATACAAGAGTCGGCATTTTACTCATATCTGGAAAAAGTACAAAAGGACAAACAACGATCTACAAAACATACATATAAAACTAAAGATCGAGTAACACGAACCCCAATAAAAACCGGGGGTGAACTCATGTGCTCCGGAAGGGTGAGCAGTTCCTGCTCCACTAGTGGCACCCGTCGTGTTAATCTAGTTACAAACCCAGTGATAAGTCATGAATGAGAAAAGGGCCGGGAAGTGTTTACTACATATCCGTGGTCATATGTGACACAGAAAATCCATAACGATCAACTTTCGAAGTGATGACTTCAACTTAACCAAGAGGAACCCTTGGTTCAGTAGCTTCCTTGTTAGCAGCAACCCTCTATCAAGAAAATCCTGATAGGAACCACAATTTTAGCTCTGGAATATCAACTGAGAGATATATACTCTATATGTAGGTGCTGCTTGAATGTTGCTACATGTAAATGGAACTATGCTTAATCTTTTAAAATGTTGCATTATATTTGATCAAGTAAAGTTTGCATTTAGATAAAACACATGGATGACTTGTGTGATAATTTCAGAATTTTCATATTTTCATATTCCAACATGAAAAGGTTAAAAGACGAAAACGCTAACCCAGTGAACGAAGGCCAGATCAAGTCTTGTTTTCACGAAACTCATTTTTCAATCCGATATCTGCAAGTGGATTTATATTTTGCTATAGACATACTACTATTGAGTAAGATTTGTTAGTTGCAATGCCAACCACTTTGTGGTGCACTCTATGCAACAGTATGTGCTACACTTTGTCATTGACGTACGGAAGGTACGTGGTGTTTCACTGCCAACCGTGTAATGGTGCACTATATGCAACATTATGTGCTACACATGTCATTGACGTACGGAATGTACGTGGTGTTTCACTGCCAACCGTATAATGGTGCACTCTATGCAACATTATGTGCTACACATGTCATTGACGTACGGAATGTACGTGGTGTTTCATTGCCAACCGTATAATGGTGCATTCTATGCAACATTATATGCTACACATGTCATTGACGTACGGAATGTACGTGGTGTTTCACTGCCAACCGTGTAATGGTGCACTCTATGCAACAGTTTGTGCTACACTTTGTCATTGACGTACGGAATGTACGTGGTGTTTCACTGCCAACCGTGTAATGGTGCATTCTATGCAACAGTTTGTGCTACACTTTGTCATTGACGTACGGAATGTACGTGGTGTTTCACTGCCAACCGTGTAATGGTGCATTCTATGCAACAGTTTGTGCTACACTTTGTCATTGACGTACGAAAGGTACGTGGTGTTTCACTGCCAACCGTATAATGGTGCACTCTATGCAACAGTTTGTGCTACACTTTGTCATTGACGTACGAAAGGTACGTGGTGTTTCACTGCCAACCGTGTAGTGGTGCATTCTATGCAACAGTATGTGCTACACTTTGTCATTGACGTACGAAAGGTACGTGGTGTTTCACTGCCAACCGTGTAGTGGTGCATTCTACGCTACCTTGTGTAATACGCGTTGTCATTGGCATACGGACGGTACGTGGTGTTTCATTACTGATCGAGTAGGGGTTCGTATTGCTAACTCTTTAGTTTTCAGTGTAATGTTTTGTAGAATATTTTTTTTTAATCTTTTGTCCTTTTTCTTATTTGCCATTGCATTGTTTGTCTTTCGATTTACGGCTTCTGATTGCCCATTTGGTATCTTAAAACTTTACTTCAAGTATGCACTATAAAGACATATTAGATGAATATAAAACATGAATTTATTGATAAATACATGTATATAGCACATGATGTACATATATCTCATCTCTTTACTTAAAATAACTGTTCCTTTATATCAACTTAAGCCACCATGTAATAATTTAAGTTCGACAACATATAGATCTAAAATTTATATATACCTTCTTTCATATACAATGAGTTTTTTCGGGCAATGGTGGAACATTAAACATGGCTGCTACCATTTCCCCCGAATCGTACTCAAATGATATATATTCTATATATTCCATAGCAACCTCTTCAGACTGACTTTGTATTACCTTCTCCTGCAAAACAAAGAGTTATAAAATTCTTATTGAAGTGTAATTAGATAAATATATACTATTGTTCATTTATTTTGCGAGAATAGTTTTCTCAGAACATCGAGTCTTATTGTGTCTTATTTACGTTATTTGCGTTTGTTTTGCGCGTAGTGGTGTACAACATATTGTGTTGTCTTTCTTCGTCTTCTAGCCTCTAGGTTGCTACGCTGATTTTACTTAGGATTAGTATTGGACATTAATATTTCCTGGTACAATTTGTTGTTGTGTGTTCTTACTTCAGTTTAGTGAGGGATTATTGTAGATAAAAGGGTGATATTAAATTTGTTGTCTGACGCAAATAAATCTATTTTTGACTTTACTATAGTGATAAGAGTTTGAATATACCAAAAAAAGATATTCAGAATCCGTAAATCGAAGAAGGACAGACAAGACAATGGTTAGATAAAAAAGGACAAAAGGACAAACAACGATCTACAAAGCACAATCATAAAACTAAAGATCGAGTAACACGAACCCCATTAATAACAGGTGATGAAGTCAGGTGCTCCGGAAGGGTAAGCAGTTCCTGCTACACTAGTGACACCCGTCGTGTTAATCTAGTTACAAACCCGGTGATAAGTCATGAATGAGGAAAGGACATGGAAGTGCTTACGACAAGTGAATTATATCTCTTTTTCGGTCAGAGAACGACGATTTATTATCGAAAGTAACATTTCCCGCAATGCTATAGCTTAAAAACTGGCTTGAGGCATCAATTGCAAACTCACGCATAGCATAAAATATTATTACACCCAGTTCCACTGTTAAATAAAATATACATAATTAGAAAAAAAAGCTTACACTTTTGATGATACTTGCAGCTTGTAGAACCTTATATGCACTGAAGGACAACAGCACCGAGCTGAGGATCCCTCCTATTATACCGACAATCACAGCATAAAATTTACCTTGTAAAAAATACCGACAATCACAGCATATAATTTACCTTATAAAAAATACTGACAATCACAGCATATAATTTACCTTATAAAAAAACCGACAATCACAGCATATAATTTACCTTGTAAAAAATACCCACAATCACAGCATATAATTTACCTTATAAAAAAACCGACAATCACAGCATATAATTTACCTTGTAAAAAATACCGACAATCACAGCATATAATTTACCTTGTAAAAATACCGACAATCACAGCATATAATTTACCTTGTGAAAATACTGACAATCACAGCATATAATTTACCTTGTAAAAATACCGACAATCACAGCATATAATTTACCTTGTGAAAATACCGACAATCACAGCATATAATTTACCTTTTAAAAATATTAATGTCAAATTAGTTACAGCATAGTCAAACCTGTATTAAGAGGTTATGTTTTGAGACAAAGAGAAAGCGATATTTTCTATGACAGGACATGAAAAGGGTGACCTTTTAATATAGATGACTACTTAATAGAGGTGTCCGCATGGATGGTCGTTCCCTAAGTTCATTGTAAGATCGTCTATACATTCTAGTAGTTGGGTTTCACCGGATCGCTTGCTTCTGAAGCCGTGTTGAGAGGGTATAGGATGTTGTTTCTCTCAGCATGTCTCATTATGTGACTAGTTACTATGTGTTCTATTACTTTGCAGCAGATGCATGCGAGTGATATTGGTCTATAATTTGCTGGAACATACTTTTGTCCTTTTTTGAAGGCAGGTGTGATGACAGCAGATCTCCAATCGTCAGGAATTTCACCAGCTTTTATTGAGACGTTGTAAATAATGCTCATGATGGGTGAAATTTCAGAGGCGAGTTTCTTTGAGTACCATTGGTCTTATGTTGTCAGGACCAACTGCTTTATGTGAATTTAGATTTTTTAATAATTTTTCCACACCAGTGTTTGTGATGTTGATATCTCCACTATCTGTGTAGTCTTCTTGTGAGTCAGCCATATAATTCTGGTTGTAAAATTCTTCCCTGTCAATATTCGTTGATGGTGAGAATACAGATTGAAACTGTTCATTTAGAATGTTGGCCTTGTTGATAGGGTCAGTTTCTAGTCTACCGTTCTTACGTAGGGGTGCAACTCCACTTTTGTCGCTCTTTTTATGTTTTATGTATGTCCAAAATCTTTTTGGAAGAGAGTGTACTTCTTCGTTGTTCTCTGGTGTCACAATTTCTTCTATATATTTCCAATATGCCTGTCTGGATTTTCTCTGTATGGTTTGCTTGAGATGTTTAAATTTCTTGGTGTCTTGTGGATGGTTTGATTTCTTTTTCTTTTTGTATACTCTGTCTCTCTTCCGTATTAGTGATTTTAATTCTTGGGTTATCCATGGTAGTTTGTCCTTCCTTTAACATACTTTGTGTGGAATGTACTTATTGACACTTGCTTCAATGTCCTCCTTTGAAAATGTTCCAGAGCTTGTTGTTATCGGCTCCATTAGTACTTTCTTGCTGTATTTTTCTATGTAGATTACTAACATCTTCCTTCATGCTGTCCCATTTTGCTTTTCTATATATTGGGATTTTTCTTGGTTTCTGTGTGTTGATGGCTGAGTTCAGTTTGTTTGTCCATAGTGGCGTCCCACTCATATTTTATTGTGGTTTTGTTTTGTTTATCTTTTTCTTGTGTACCCAATGTTGTCTATTCCTGATTGGCCCTTTGGTATTCTCTAATGTTTATTTATACACAAATATTTCTGGTATGCAAGGACTGTAGCTATACTTTATGATGTTATTGTTATATATAATATTTATTATTTATTTTATTATTGATTTGTTTACACAAACATAGCTGTAACTGCATGTTTTTTTTAATATTTTTATATAGGACGATGAAGTGTTTATCTGATGTAAAGTAGTTATACTGCTATAGCTTATATGTTGATTATTTTTATTATTATTATTATTATTAATTAGTGTTTGTTTGTTTTTTAATTTTTTCATAATATTTGTTTTTATTTTATTATTTATTGTTATTCGTTAGGATATAGGACTAGCTAACGTTGAAATATCAACATTTTATGAGCTTTACATGTTTAAAGCAAACGTTAATATGTCAATGTTAGAGGACAAAACAAAGCATCACATTGAATAATACAAAACAAATCATATTGAAACTCTAGATTTGTTGGAAAGTTTAAAGATGAGAATCAAGATTAAGCAACAAACACTAAACCGTGAGTGATCACACGTGTTTTATTTCATTTTTGCTTGTATTGTCTTCGTCCTTGCCATGCAGTCTCAATGTTGCCAGTGTCTCTAGATTGTCCATTCATATGAGTCGGAGTTTCTTCAAAAGCTTGTAAAAGATAAGAAGATTCATGAGGCTAGAGCCTTTAATTTCACATACAGGTATATTGATGACGTTTTATCTATCAATAATTCTAGATTTGCAGAATGTCTTCCATTGATATATCCTCCAGAGCTGAAAGTTAAAGAGACCACCGATACAGCTTCGTCCGCATCATTTTTGGACTTATACCTCGAATTTGACGACAGTAGTCAACTCAGTACTAAAATTTATGATAAGCGGGACGACTTCAATTTTAAAATCATAAATTTTCATAAATTTTCCAAACATGTGCAGCAATATACCAGCTTCTCCTGCATATGGTGTTTATATCTCGCAATTGATTCGCTATGCAAGGGCCAGTAGCAATTATTCTGATTTCCTGAAACGTCATCTTCATCTGAGAAACAGGCTACTGGACCAGGGCTATAAACAGATTCGCCTTATTCGATCTCTTAAAAAGTTTATATTCCGATACCAATATCTTGTCGAAATATATTCCGTCTCTGCAGAAAAAATTATAAGCGATGCATTTTCATATAGTGAAAATGTATAAAGATAAAGAAGTCAAAGATGTCAAGAATTTTTTTGTCAATGTGTGACGTAAAAATATTGTTGACATAAACGTCACCGAATATGGTACTGCTTTGACAACTATTTTACCTATTTTGTTCCTGTATTTAAATACTGTTACAGTGACAGCCGGAACCTTTGAACCGTAATGAGAGCGGGAGGTTTGGCGCCTTAAAATCTGATTCAACCCACCATTTCTTTAGAAATGCCTGTACCAAGTCAGGGTCATTACGGTTTTCACAGTTTTCCGGTTGTTGACTGATTTTGTCTGTTTATATAATTATGAGTTTTGACTTTCCCTTTGTAAGATTGTTCGGAGTTCGGTAATTTTGTTATTACCTTTATTCATTTCAGCATAAACAATGTCGTGGTCTGATATCCCACGTGTTACGTCAATTCTTAATATTTTGCTACGATAATTTGTTATCAGGAGATCTAAGGTGTTTTTATTTCTGATTGGACCTTGTACAAGTTGTGTCAATCCATGATCATTAAGTATGTCACTAAAATAATAATGTTGCTGTGCATGTTGTGTACCGCTGTGTAGAGTTTTGTTGGTCCAGTTCCACCCTGGTAGATTGAAATCTCCACCTATCAACAAACAGAGATTGTTTGCTGCAGCTCTTTGTACTGATGTTTCGAATTCTGTCATGCTTTCACTATCAGACGTTTTTGGGTTATAGATCTCTGTTGCCCTTGTTGTATTTTACACCATATAATCTCGCAGTCAGTGCTTAGTTCTGGAATTTCTGAGCTCAAGTATTTGCCATTTATGGCAATAAGGACACCTCCACCAGTTTTGTTGCCTTTTCTGTCTTTGCGATAGATGTTGTAGTTTGGTGGGAATATCTGACTGTTTGTAATAGTTGGGTCCAGCCATGTTTCAGTAGCAATGATGACATCGGGCTTTGTACTGTCTGCTAGGTTTTGTATCTGATGTTGCTTGTTTTTGATTGACTGGCAGTTGACATTCAAGATTCTCAGGGGCGTGAAAGGCTCTTTTCTTGTTCTTTTTTCCTTTTGCTTTGATGTTGACGAGTGGACAGGGTTTGGTATGTTTTGTTTACCACTTGTATTCATTAGTTCGTCCAGTAGGCTGAAGCTGTTACTGGTCTGAATGGCTGTTGATCCATAGCATAATGACTGATAGTTTGGATTGTCACATATCATGCAGTCCCATCTGATGGCTACATTTTCATCTGATACAAGGTAACTGTATGTTTTGCTGTGTACATCTTGGCAGCCTATGTGGTACCACTAATCACAAGTATCACATCTTATTGCTCTGTTATCCCATGTTACAGGCTGGTCACAAGTTCCACATGGATAGATGGTGCTGTCGTTGTGAGTTGGTACTGGGTTGGGGTTGATGTCATTAGCATTTGCAAGTAATACGAGTATCAGGTATGCGAATCCAGATTTACAGTTGTATGGTTTGGTGAGTCTTTTTGTTCTTTCTTTGACAGTTTGCATTAGAGCATGTGTTATGATGTTACAGTTGGTATCATTTTCACTTTCTTCTATAGCCAGGGAGCCGACTGTTGCTTCTTTATTCTGGGTAAAACACAGTTTGTAAGTAGTTGACATAAGAATGATAAGAATGGATAGTAGGTGCATGTTGTCAGGTAGTTATATTTTTTTAAGCTGTTTAATATATTTATTTCAGACGCTAGGCCAGTGAGATGTTGGTTATGTCCGTTTTATCTTGGTGTTCTGTAGTAAAGACTGAAAAGATGAACTCACCTAAACTCTTTACTACAGCTTCTGTGGTAACGGTCTTCGTTTCTCACTTCTCAGTAGCAGTCAGAATAGCAACTGCAGTTCTTTTTCCTCTACCGCAAGTTGTACTAGTTCACAATGTTGTTTAATGTTGTAGCATTCACTGTAAGTGTCAATCAGGATCTGTTTAGTGATGGCAAGACTAAGTAGTTGTCCCCGGTGCACACCGTCTCTTTTGTTTATTGAGATCTTTATTGATTTTCTTCGACCTCCCCCGTTTTACGCTCCTACTTCTGAAGTAGTATTTACTGGTTCTGATGGTATTTTTATTTAAGCTCTCATTCAATTCAGCTATTCTCTTGTTCAGTTCTTTAATCTGGTTTGTAACTTTGAAGTCTTCTACTCTGAATATTGCTGTTTTTTTGTGGTCTTTGGTTTTGTTGTATTTGACTATTGATTGTAGTGGACACAGTCTATAAATTTTATCTCAGCTCCAGGGAATTTGTCAACTATTTTGATGGCTCTTCTGTACTGGTTTACAATCAGGTCAATTGTCTTGTTGTCTCGGTGTCTCAGCTTTATAAATTTTCCTTCTTTGACTGTGATGTCGCATGTTCCAGACCATAAATATATGACGATGTTTCTGTGTTTCTTGATGGCTTTCTCGATTCTCTCTTGAATGAGATCAACTAGGGCTGATGTTTTAGCACCTGCAATACACCACGATTCGAGAGGAAATTCTTGTTGGGAACAAGCGTTTCTCAAGGTGAAGCCTTTGCTGTCCGACACTAGAATCGGTGTTTTGTATCTGAAACCAGTTGGTAATTGTGGTTGTTCTTCAATATATCTTCTCAGTTTTCGACTCATTTGTTGTTTTTTGTTTTTTTGTTGTGGGTCAGCTGTGAAATTTACAAGTAAACCGGAAATTGTCGTTGGTAATGTCAACTGAACTTTCCCGCCAGACGTAAAAATACAAAAATAGCTCAAAATCAATGATTTTGGGGCTGTTTAAGGAAACAATTGTAAGTGTATGTGTTTTGGTCGTAATTGATAATAAATTATCACAAATTCAACTGGATATATCAAAGGATATCAGGATTTTGTAGATAATTTTCTCCGCTCTCAAAGGTAAACAGCCATTGTCTTGCACATGCGCACACTTGGATTTACCATTGTGCTTAGGTGTGCTTAAGCACATGGCCCCGTTGGCCAGGAGGGGACATCTTCCTGCGTTGCAGACGCAGTGTACATGTCTGACCTAATATAACGTAATATTTTAACTATTCCTAAATTCCATGAGCATGTATGACTGACTGCCTGTGTAAGCCTCATTTGTTCTAAATCCGGCACTGAATAAAAGATGTGAAAGCAATTAAGTGAGGGAAAAACAAAGACAAGCCATCCTAATTTCAGGTAAAATAAGAAGTGTTTTAATTCATCTCATAGTCGCCAGGGGTTACCGGTATATACAACTATGTTCATCCATTCCCGATAATGATGCTCTATGGGTGTGAAAGGTGCAATAACATGGACAAAGGGCCCGGGTGGCTTAATGAGTTAGGTAGTTGGATTACCTAGCAACTCATACAAGCCTATCACCAATACGGCGTGGGTTCGCGCTCGGCTTTGTAAATTACCAAAAAAGGGTGCACTCGACTCGCAGCTGCAAGTGATAAAGTTTACCAGTTGTTTGCCCATGATCGGTGGTTCTCTCCGGGTACTCCGGCTTCCTCCACCACTAAAACTGGTCGCCATGATATAGCTGAAATATTGCTGAAAGTGGCGGCAAAACACCAATATATAATATATATATATATATGTGTGTGTGTGTGTGTAAAAATGTGTGTACTAATATTCTTGATTACAATTTAACAAATAGCAACATTGAGTGGTGGTTAGCTGCAATAATGTAGCTCCTGTGACAAACTTGTGTCTCGGCAGAGCTACAACGCGGTCCCATTCGTCACATGGAGCAAAAAAAAAGTTGCAGTTGAAACATAAAAACTCACTATTTACGCTTCAAACATTTAATTATAACTATTACTGATGATCCCAGTCCTTGTTAAATCCGTTTGGCTGAGAAATATATGCTTTTCAAAGGTAGCAACAACCTTGTTCAAATTTATCGATCGTTTGCCATAACCGGAAACTACGGAAGGCGGAGCTTTTCTAAATATGGTATTTCTTACTACATGTTTACTATGGCTGATGTAAACATTCACGCCTCAAATCGCCAGATATGGTATCGACATCCAAATAGTGAGGCCGGAAATGACGAAATTCAAAATGTTCAGAGAGAAAGTAAACATGGATTTTTATTTTGTGGGAATTACATTCTAAAATACTGGTAGGTGATAAAAACTTGTTATAATAATGAACAAAAGGAAAGGTTATGTCTTATTATTGATAAATGCAGGCGTCAGAAACTCTGTAAGCGAGCGCAAAAAATCTCGGCGGTTGCTCCATTACGTGTAATGGCATCCCGTTATAACCCTTGCGAGTAAGCGAGCATTTAGGGTTTTATTATTCGAACTAAGTGGTGGTGTACGGTGATTTTCGGTGGCAACAGGCACGTCTTTTAAATATCAAGCCCCTTTTTTGTTAGTGAGACAAAAAATTACTTTAATCGTACGATTACACCTTTATATTCACCATTTAAACATTTTCAATTCAAGCAGGAAGTTTTCCGTCTTCTTGTGAACAATAAACAAATAGCCAGGTAACGAAAGAGGTGTGTTTTTATTTTTATTTACCGTACATTGGATAGGTATGCATTTGTTTTTTAACCGTGCTACCTGAAATGTCTTATTATACTCTTGATTACAATTTAACAAATAGCAACATTGAGTGGTGGTGTACGGTGATTTCCGGTGGCAACAGGCACATCTTTTAAATATTAAGCCCTGTTTTTGCTAGCTAGACTAAAAATAACTTTAATCGTACGATTACACATTTGTATTCACCATTTAAACATTTTCAATTCAAGCAGGAAGTCTTCCGTCTTCTTGTGAACAATAAACGAATAGCCATACGTAATGAAAGAGGTGTGTTTTTCTTTACCGTACATTGGATTGGTATGTATTTTATACTTATTGACTGGGTATGAGGGGAATAGTAAGTTTATTGACCCCGAGATACCAACTATCGAGGGGTCAATAAACTTACTATTCCCCGAATATATAGTGAATAAGTATTTTATTATACCGAAAGAGACGTCAGATGCAAAATGATGGCTGAAGGTAAAAAACATTGATGTGGCAGTTAAAAAGACAAGTACTGGTTATAACAATAATATTAACCACAAATAGAATAAACATGTTTGAACATCAAGAAGATAAATCTTAAAATGATAAATTATTTATGAAAGTTAAAGTTCACTGTGCAATTATTCAAAACAAAGTCATCAGACAAAAAGTCAGGAATTTCCGGAATATTTTCATTCCTTCACCGATATTATTTTTCAATTTAAATTCCGACTGATTATCCGATCTTTTAAATCGCACAATTGACTCAGACATTAAAGTTTTAAATCACGTACTTTTGACGCTTGCAAGTGTCAGTCAAAACCACTATTGACCGGTGAACTTGTGAAGTAAACTTCTCCATAAGCCTGGAAAAATAGTAAAACAAGCGAGTTGATTTTTATATAGAAAATTATAACTGAGGTATAATAATTGTTTTTGCTTACTGTACTACCTGAAATGTCTTATTATTGTTCATAATTAATCTATATATTTAAATTTGATGTTGTTTAATGTAGTTATGTGTTTCGTTTCTTATAAATGTATACACGATTAATAAATATGTAGAAAAGGAACGTCAAAACTGTCACGGTTCAGTTCACAAATACATCATAATTATGGTGTTAAATTTGGGAAGTTAGCTCCATTTCTAGCTCACCTGACCCAAAGGGTCATGTGAGCTATTGCCATCACTTTGCGTCCGTCGTACGTCGTAAACTTTTTCAAAAATCTTCTCCTCTGAAAGTACTAAACCAATGGAAACCAAACTTGGTCTGAATCATCACTAGGGTGTCTAGTTTCAAAATTGTGTCCGGTGATGCCGTGCACCAACCAACATGGCCGCTGTTACTAAAAATAGAACATATGGTAAAATTGCAGGTTTTGGGTAATAACTCAAAAACCGTTAATAATATCAAAAATCTGACAAGGGGTAAAAATGATCAGCAAATCAAGATCTACCTACCCTGCAATTTTGAAGTAAATCTGATTGCCCATCTTGGAGTTGTTGCCCTTTTTTCATCAAATTTGTAAAATTTTAATACTTTTCGTCTTATATTTCAAAAACTATAAGAGATAAAGGTTAACTTTAAATTGCATAAATGTGCGGCATATCAAGATCTACCCACCCTGCAATTTTGAAGTAAATCCCATTACCCATTTTGGAGTTATTTCCCTTTTTTCATAACATTTTCTAAATTTTAATACTTTTCGTCCTTTATTTTAAAAACTATAAGAGACAGGTGGTAAGTTGAAACTGCAAACATGTTCAGCATGTCAAGATCTACCTACCCTGCAATTTTGAAGTAAATTTGATTACCGATCTTGGAGTTATTGCCCTTTTTTCATCAATTTTTTTTTTAATTTTAAAACTTTTCGTCTTATATTTCAAAAACTATTTAGAGATAGATGTTAAGTTTAAATTGCAAAAATGTGCAGCATGTCAAGATCTACCTACCCTGCAATTTTGAAGTAAATCCCATTACCCATTTTGACCGATTATGCAAATTAGAAAAAAGGGGGGATGAAATTAAAAAAAAAATCTTCTCCTCTGAAACTACTGAGCCAATCTCAACCAAACTTTGCTGAAATGATCCTTAGGTAGTCCCCTTTCAAAATTGTGTTCATCAGCGCCGTCCTATATCCAAGATGGCCGCCATTACTAAAAATAGAAATTTCTTCAAATGGCCAAAACTGCTCTATTTTAAGCCAGAAAGTGCCCAAATTTGAACTGTATAAGCATAATGATGAGCTTTTTAACATATATTATGGGATTTTTTATGAACTTTGAACTTTTGCCTATTTTGACCGATTATGCAAATTAGAAAAAAGGGGGGATGAAATTAAAAAAAATCTTCTCCTCTGAAACTACTGTGCCAATCTCAACCGAACTTTGCTGAAATGATCCTTGGGTGGTCCTCTTTCAAAATTGTGTCCGTCAGTGCGGTCCTGTATCCAAGATGGCCGCCATGACTAAAAATAGAAATTTCTTCAAATGGCCAAAACTGCTCTATTTTAAGCCAGAAAGTGCCCAAATTTGAACTGTATAAGCATAATGATGAGCTGTTTAACATATATTACGGGATTTTTAATGAACTTTGAACTTTTGCCTATTTTGACCGATTATGCAAATTAGAAAAAAGGGGGGATGAAATTTAAAAAAAATCTTCTCCTCTGAAACTACTGAGCCAATCTCAACCAAACTTTGCTGAAATGATCCTTGGGTGGTCCCTTTTCAAAAGTGTGTCCATCACCGCCGTCCTGTATCCAAGATGACCACCATGACTAAAAATAGAAATTTCTTCAAATGGCCAAAACTGCTCTACTTTAAGCCAGAAAGTGCCCAAATTTGAACTGTATAAGCATAATGATGAGCTTTTTAACATATATTACAGGATTTTTTATGAACTTTGAACTTTTGCCTATTTTGACCGATTATGCAAATTAGAAAAAAGGGGGATGAAATTTAAAAAAAAATCTTCTCCTCTGAAACTACTGTGCCAATCTCAACCAAACTTTGCTGAAATGATCCTTGGGTGGTCCTCTTCCAAAATTGTGTCCGGCATTTCAGAACACCGACCAAGATGGCCGCCACAGTCGAACTTAATTTAACATAGGACCCTATGGGAAATTCCCATAAAAATCTTTTTGTCTGAAACCATTTGCTCAATAAGAACAAAATTTTGATGAAATAGTCATTGGATGGTTCTCTTCCAAAAATGTGTCTGGCGGTTCGGCCCTTCGTTCAATTTTTTTTTTATCTGCAATTTTGAAGTAAATCTGATTACCCATTTTGGAGTTCTTGCCCTTTTTTCATCAAATATATAAAAAAAAAAAATACTTTTCATCTTATATTTCAAAAACTATATGAGATAAAGGTTAAGTTTAAATTGCAAAAATTTGCAGCATGTCAAGATCTTCCTACCTTGCAATTTTGAAGTAAATCCCATTACCCATTTTGGAGTTATTGCCCTTTTTTTTATCAAAATGTTCTCAATTTTAATACTATCGTCTTGTATCTCAAAAACTATTAGAGATAGAGGGAAAGTTTACACTGCAAAAATGTTCAGCATGTCAAGATCTACAAAAATTTCCCACAGTTAAAAATATGCGACAACTGTGAAGAGTTATTCTTCTTGAAATGCATTTTTTTGTTGACTCACTGCTTTTGGTTACTCAAATAATCAAAGGGAAGCAACTCTATTACAAAATGTGAAGTAGGAAAAGGCTAAATTTTGAGAATCATTGACATATATGTTTTTTTACAGCAATTTTGATAACTTACATTAAAGGGGGAACCCCTGCCCACATTTTTTTGTAGAAGGGGTCTGCAATGAGGAAGGCTGCATTTGTTAATTTTTTTTGACGAAGTTATCAAGTTTTATTGACTGATGTTGTTATTATACCCAGGTGAGCTATACAGGCTCCTGGGAGCCTCTAGTGTTTACATCAATTCAATGTATGTGTTAGTTCTGAAACGAATACAATTATGTCACCCGTTTTGTGTCAAGGTACGGGTGTCATATCGATATATGTCGTAGCTCACTCACTGTATAGTTAGTCAAACACGAAAATATTTATTTTTCATACCGGACAATGGTGATATTTTATTTTATCACTTAAAAAGGTGATTAACACTTTTTGTTTACCAATTGGGGTTTTCTCCCCGAGTACTAGATACGATAACGTAACCCTCGGTCCGCTTGTGCTCCAGTGAGGGCACAAGCGGACTGAGGGTTACGTTATCGTATCTATCCGAGTACCTGTGGTCAAACAAGTTTTATTGCATTTATTCGTCTTTAAGTATATTTGAAGGTTTATTTATGTGTTTTTGTTTTTGCAGGCGTGTGTGTTTGTACTATGGATATCAATTGCCTACCCCCTGAAATTTTGAGAAAGATATTCTCCTATCTGCCCAAACTTGATCTGCTGACAACCATTACTAATGTCTGTCATTACTGGAACGAGGTTGCCTTTTCAAGTTCTCAGTGGAAAACAATTAATACAACTTATAGCACTGACAAGGAGTTAGATATATATTTACAAAATATTGCTCATTATCGGGATTTTGTACAAAAATTGTTGATTAGGAGCGACGATCTTGTGAAGTTTCTTGATATTAAGAAAAATCGGAATCTTTCAAATCTAAGAAACCTTCAAATGCCCAGCAATACACCTGTTAGGTATGCTGGTGTTTGTAAAAATATAGTGGAGTTATATCCAGGAATAGTAGCCATTAATTTGAGTATATTGGAATCAACTGATATATCTGGATGTTTATCGGCTTTGTCAAATCTTCAGTTGAGAGACCTTGAGATCTATATACCGGCTAGAATGGCAATAAATACAATAATTTGTGAATTTATTTCAAAACAGTGCAGTCTTCAAAGCTTGTCGATTCATTGTCCAGTATTAGAAAGCGAAACAATTATCAAGTTGTTGAGTAATCTAAAGGTTTTGACATGTTTAGATCTAAGTAGTAGTACTGGCGTTGACGGCTGCGTGTTCACGGCTTTACCCGAGTTATCAAAACTGACAGCGTTAGATTTATCAGACACCACCGTTAA
This sequence comes from Bathymodiolus septemdierum, assembly GCA_963383655.1. Classification (NCBI taxonomy): domain Eukaryota; kingdom Metazoa; phylum Mollusca; class Bivalvia; order Mytilida; family Modiolidae; genus Bathymodiolus; species Bathymodiolus septemdierum. The sequence goes on along the minus strand of OY726517.1, from coordinate 56,868,843 downwards.
CGATGATGGTCTCAAAAACATTGTAACAAAGGCATTCCACCTGAAGAAACTGACTCTAATGTATTGTACAGAATTAAGTGATACTGGTATTGGATATATTGCTGATCGTTGCCATTGCTTAGAACGCTTGGTAATTTATAGCCGTGACGATATTGATGATTGCGGTGTCCGTCTTTTCCCTAGCACACTGGAATCCCTCGGTAAAGGCTGTCAGAAATTGAAGTATTTAGAAGTGGGAAACTGTACCGGATTGGACGACTATGGTGTAATTGCTTTAGTACAGAGCTGTCATGACTTGGAATATTTAGTACTGATTAGTAAGAATATTTCATCACCAAGTTTACATGAAATATCACATTTCTGTAGCAACCTTTTCCATTTAAAGATAGATGGTTATAATGTCAATGCTGCGTCAGTAGAGTCTCTTCTCACTGAACATAGATTCATTAAATATGTTTCTATCGGAAGCTGTTCCAACATAAACGCAATAAATTTATGTAAATCAAAAGAAACTGAGTTGGGGATTTTGAGGACACATTCCCATGCCAGTACGCTTTTAATAGATGGACAAACAGACATCGGTTATTCTGCCATTGAACAAATTGTAACATTTTGCCCGGATGTCCGTTTTCTGTCATTGTCTCCAATAAATGAAGCAGTTCGCGGCGATGTTATTAAAATTGCAATTAATAAATGTCCGTTTCTAGAAATGCTAACATTAGACAGTGAACCAATCAATATAATAGATTTTAAAACAAACATTAAAAAAGATAAATAATGTGCTTTGTTATTATTGTTTTGACTTGTATATTTTTTGTTAACTTATGCATATCATTATATATATATATATATATTACACTTTACTACGTTTTTATTTTCCCTATTTGTCTTTGTTAGCGCAGCCGGTCGCTATTTTCGTATATGGACCGGCCAGGTACCTGCATTATTTTAGATAAAAAGTATAATATAGCAAATAGTTCATGTTACTTCGGGTCATATGGCAGTATATGGACCGGTCCGTTACCAAAAAAATATATGGACCTCAGAAGCTTCGGTCCATATAATATTTTTTTGTTGACGGACCGGTCCATATACTGCCATATGACCCTCAGTGCCATGAACTATTTGCTATATATATGGAGCGGATGTGGTCGGAATGGTCTATGGCGCTTGACATAAGGCTAAGCGATTGGTGCTGCAGTGTATCAATGGTGTGAGTTCAAATCCCGTCTAGGGAAGAACAAAAATTTGACAGCTCAAACATCTAATTATAACACTGTTTGGTTTAATTTTCAGACGTATATATATATATATATATAAACGTCTAAAATATAGCACAACACCAAAAAAAGATGTTAAAATATAACAAAAATAATTATATTAAGTCTACAAAAAGACTATAATTATAATCAAGTTGACGGATATTTCGCTTGACCGACAAGCTTCATCAGCGTCTGTAATCTGATTTGAAAAATAGTCAGTGACAATCAGTTATCGTGACGTAAATCATAATCTTGAACTTTATACTTTATATTATTCAAATATATATGTACACTAATTTATATAACATGAAAAACAAACAAATACCACACTGTGAGAACAGTTCAAAATGCAATACATGACCGCTCACTTTCCTGGTTTGATACAGGCACGTCAATAAGAGGTACCAGGGTAAAACGAGTTTGATGGGCCTATAAACTTCCCCTCTTAGTGAACTGATGCGGTCATGAAAGTCTTCCATATGTGGGTAAGATACAAACCTTCACACAAGACGGAGCGAACAGCTTCTTATAAAGAACCATATAATCTTGAACATCATTTATAGTACATGTATATGTCTTCTTGGCACAGAACGTCAGAAGTTGGTAGTGTATATGAGAGTCGATGGCTTCAACCATGATTTAAATATCAGTTAGTATCTATCCAAACAGCAACAAATACACCATGCGTCTTTACGGAAGTGACGTCAATTAGTGTCTTGGTGGGAGCGTATTTCCTTTTACGTAAGTGACAGCTTATAGGTGTTCTAATAAAAAGTGCAAGACAATTTACAGTAGCTCCTCATTTTGAGCAGTCGTTGATGGCCGGTTGCAAGGCAAAATTGTTCGATCCCATATCCATTTAAACATCGCCCATAAGCTCAATACAGCACGACATAAAACACTTACCTACAAGATTTCTTGTTTACAAACTTGTTCTAATCGTGAATGTTACTGAGATACTGCTCATGTGACGTTGATCAACAACCAATCAATATTCAAGACGTCGAGGGGAAGGTTATAATAAATACAAACTTGTCATTCAGTAAAATGATATCTTTGTGTAGACAAATGTTTTAACTGCTGCAAGGAAAAGGGTGGCTTTGGGTGGACGAATGTTTTGATTGCTGCAAGGAAAATGGGGCATGCTGGACATGATCGGAAAGTACTGCATTGTGCAGATAAGCAACGACCATTCCTAACAATCTGTCGTTCATTGGGAAATAATTGTGTTTATGGGACGTAAACGATAGCCTTCTGACATTCTCCGAACACGTCCCGTCGTGTGCTCGATTATTCGTTAGGCACATTCGGTTCTGTGTCTAAGGCCTATGAAAATGAAGTGACCGTCGTGGTTGTGATCGTGTGGTAGTTGGATTTACAGCTACCTGTGCAATCAGTGCCTATCACCACTAACGTCGAGAGTTCGAATCCCACTCAGGCGAGGTGTACTCGATACAACATTAAGTGATAAAGCTTGTCAGTAACTTGCGACAGGTCGGTGATTTTCTGCTGCCACTCTGGTTTCCTCCGGCAATAAAACTGACCACCATGATGTAACTGACATATTGTTGAAAATGGCGCTAAATATCATAACCCTAACCATACAAAGGTCCATTTTCGGCCCTGGTCCTAATATATAGTTTTGTATTTTATTCGCCCAATCCCGTCTGAACAATCAATTTCTATGAGAGAATCCATGTGCATTGTAGTTTTTCTTATTCAAATAAGAAAACCTCATCAAGGTCGAAATAAAAATGAAAGATGATCTGACATGGGGCTGATGTAACATAAGATCTACGGGAATATACCACAGGCGTTCATGGCACGGACTTGCCACCCCCCTTTTTTTCTAACTTTCTGTTTACAAATTTATTTTCAATAACATTTCTTTATTTCTTTATTATTTCATCTCTTTTTCCTTATTCTAACTTGTTCGTGTCAATATTCATATAATCTTATGTTAACATCAAATTGCATGTGTCGACCTATGTTAACATAAGATTGTATGAATATTGACACGAACAAGTTAAGATAAGGAAAAAGAGATGAAACAATAAAGAAATAAAGAATGTTATTGATAATAAATTTGTACACAGGAAATTAGAAAAAAAGGGGGTGGTGATTCCGTGCCACGAGCGCCTGTGGAATATACAATATAAATATTTTAAATTTAAATCTGCAAAAAAAAAAGGTATCAAATTGCAATCAAGTTCAGATTGTGTAAAAATATAATTAAGTTTATAAAAGGTGACATGTGTATTTACTAAAGGTATGCAGACACGAGTTTGATTGCATGGTTAATAATATTTTACTACAATAGTAAACAGGTAATTAAGTCTCCCAAACAACGTTTGGAGACTTATTGTTTTTGCTCCGTTTCTTATTATTATTCTTATTCTTTTTATTCTTGTTATTCTCCTTTCTTTCCGTGCACCATGAACTTGTCCACGACAGATCTCAGGAAACTTGGTGGAGTTATAAATATATGTTTCTAGTTGATCCTAAAGATTTCAGATTTGTGGTAAAGGGGGTCAAAGCCATATTTTTGGGGGTTCAAAGGGGGTGGAGGTTACTATAGAATCCTATGGGAAACTTGAAATTTCGTACATTAATGTTGATAACTTCTAAAATTTCAACATTGTCCGATATCATCAAAATTTGATATGTGGGTAGATAGTGTCAGTGGCCGGTTTGGGAGACTTCATAATCGTTAGATTATAATCATATCTTGTTATTATTAAATTTATTATAAAAAAAAGAAATATTTCCTATTCCGTTTTTCTTTTTCATTTCCTCATTCATGAGATATCACTGGAGTCGGAACTGCCTACCCTTTCGGATCATATGAGTTCACCTCCGATTTTTAGTGGGGTGCATAATGTTCCTTTCTTAGTTTTCTGTGTAGTGTTTTGTAGATCAGTGCGGTTTGTCCCTTTGTCGTTTTTCTTTTGGCCATTGTATTTTGTTGTCTTTCTTCTATTTACGGATTCTGATTACCACTTCAGTATCCTCAAATTTTTCTTTTCTATACCTCTTTCAGACAATACATATCGGTGAAAAGCTCACTACAGCTTGTGCTGTATTTGTTGTTTTGACATGCCGATTTTTAATCAAACTTTTCTTATCTTATGTAGATGTACCACACTAACACACAATGTTTGCATTTTTCTAGTAGATTTTTTTTTACTGTATTTCGATATATAAGTTTTAAAATCTGTTTTTTGGGGTCATAAAATGTAATTATTATAACCTATATATAATCGGTTTTAAGAGCTTCATGTAGCTCATATTATTTGTTTTATATATATATATATATATATATATATATATATATATGTGTGTGTGTGTGGCGACTTTAAATACAGACAATTCATTTGATATACTGAAAAGACAGCAAAACAAGACGTCAAATAATAAAAAAAGAAAACTGTCAACCAAAATTACACCACATTTAGAAGAAGGAAATAGACTAACCGAACAGGCAAGTGAAAAGCAATGTCAGTTTATTTATACAACTGAGTTTTGTGAAGAAAACAGATTTTGAAAATGTTAGTATACCACATTTATCAGTTCAAAATAAAACAGCTAGAGTGCAACAGAAAAAAGAAAGCAAGTTAATAAAAAGAAAACAATCTTTTAACAATCTTTAAACGCATGAAAATTTACATTCTCAGAAACCTGAGTCTTTTTCCGGAAGTAATGACACGAATTAGTTTCATAACTCACAATTAGAAATCAATAGAAAATCAATTCATGAGATAATAACGCTAACTAAAATGGTCGATGACTGCATGTAGATAGGCCATCTGTATTTGTCTTGTCTTGTCTTTTCAAGAAAGGCCATCTGAATTTAGATTTGCAGAGAATTCAGTCCGAATATTATATGATCTAGCAAATTGTCACAACTAATGATCATGATTTCCAAACAGCCAGATACAGCTTTTACCTTCTACTTTTAATCTGTATCTTAAGTGTCCATACTGCAAATGAATGCAGTTTAAAATCTGCAAAGAAAAATTTACTTGGCCGTTCTATCTGGTAGCATGTACATGTATGCATGTTGTTTTTCAGTTTACACTTCAATTTATCTATGCTGCTCATTTTGGTATTGATTTGAGAGTTCTTTATTAATCAAAGGAAGTCTGGTCTGCTTTACACTTGAAATATATAACCTTAGCATAAGTTTCAGAAACTGGACCAACATTTACAATCAAAGTATTAATTTAAAATGTTTCAACTATGTAAAAGCCACTGATGAACACTTTGTCTACTTTAGGACCAACCCATTTACTGAATGAACCATTTTCTTTGAGAAGTACAATCACAGTATGTACAGACCAGAGTTGCATCTCCAAAGTTTAGACAATTTATGGTATAAAGTATTTTGAAGCGTTTACATTTAAGTAGGGTTTTATTTTGTTATTTCTTGTTCTTTCTTGTTTTAAATTTCACCCAACTTAGCCAAGCTTAATTTTTTTCAGCTGGGGGGAACTGTGCCCAATTGAAGAACACAAGGAAACGACAGGCAAATTCTGGGTCGGTTCAGTGAATTTATTTTATGTGTCTGACCAAATGTCTGGCAAACCATCCAGGAAGCTAACCTTTGTATTTTGTTGTTTGATCCAATATTATTATTAACCCTTTCTGATCTTGCTTACGCTTGTACAGGTAGTGCCTGCAGGTAGTTTACAGGTAGTACCTGCTTCATATCAAACTGAACTAGTGATTACAATACCACTATCAGCTTTTCAACGAAATTTCACATCTTGAAGAGTGTCTCGGACCCTATGCTATGTGCAACATATACATACTCTATGTCTATAAACCAAATTTCTATTTTCAGGCAAAGTTGGTAAATAATTTTATGTACATAAGCATAAAGTTTTGCATAGAATAAGATTTTTTTTTATTGCCAATTAAGGTCCCACAAGGGGCAAACAATTTAATACAATGATTGAAATGATTGGAGGCATACAAAGATACATGTAAACACCCACAAAACAAAAACAAGCATATTTATGTTCAGTGACTGCACGGCCAGATCAGAGCCTATCAGATACCATCATAAATCAATTTACATTTAATATATATATATTAGCTATAATAATTCATCTAACCTAATGATATCTACACGATCAGTTGTGTCCTCGCAGTAAAAAACAATCTCCAATAAAGGTATCTAAGTTCTTTAAAACTTGTTCATGTTCATTAGTAAATAGCCAGACAAATTTTGCATATGTTTGCTCATCCAAGACCAAGGATATCTAATTAGTGATTACTTTAGGATACTTTAGGCTCTTCTATGGACGCTGGTCTCTCAACCACTATGTCCGCATCTTCCTCATCAATATCTACTATAAACTTCTTCTTGTGACTTCCGGTCCTAACCTTAATTTCCTCATTATAGTCATATTTCACCTCCTGGTTTTCCCAATATTTATCCAGCAATATTTCAAAGCTCTTTACTGTTTTTGCTTGTACTAACTCTTGCGGCAAATCATTCCATATATCAGTCACCTTGTTCTTAAAGCTGTGTTTCCTCAAATTCTGTCTGCAGTTTCCTTTTTATATTTGTTTACTATGTTCTCTGGTTTGATCTGTCCTACTCATTTCAAAAAATCTTTCTTTCACTTCCTTATCATAAATTCCATTTATTATTTTGAATGTTTCAATCATATCCCCTCTTAATCTGCGATACTTCAGCGTTGGCATTTTGAGCTTTTTCAGTCGATCAGTGTAACTCAGTTGTTTCAATGATGGTACCTATTTTGTTGCTCGTCTCTGCACATTTTCTATTAATTCAATGTCCTTAGTGTAAGGGGACCACATTGCCGCTGCGTATTCCAAATTTGGCCTAACCAGAGGTTGAAACAAAAATTTCTATCTACTAGCACTCCTATATCCTTTTCTCCTTCTGACATTTCCAATTCAACCTCTTCCCCTTCATTGTTATATAAGTGGTAGCTACTTTTATTCTCTAATTTTGTCTTGTTTGAAACGGTCATGACTTTACATTTGTTTGGATGAAATTTCAGTAGCCATGTGTCTGACCATTTTTGGAGTTGATCTAGATCTGCCTGTAAACCTCTTACGTCATCTTCACAGCTTATTTCCTTGTAGATCTTTGTATCATCAGCAAATAAATATGTTGATGCATTCACACATTCCGGCATGTCATTTATGTATATAACAAACAGTATAAGGTCTAGTACACTCCCTTGTGGTATGCCACTCGTTACCGTTCGGTCTCTGGATTCTGAGTTATTCACAGACACTTTTTGACTTCTGTCTCTCAAAAAATCTTCTACCCATTTTATTATTTGCTCTGATAGCCCATAACTTCTCAGTTTTCTTAACAGCCTTTTGTGTGGGACTTTATCAAACGCTTTCATAAAATCCATGTATATTGAATCCAGAGTCCCTCCATTGTCTAGTATTTCAGTTCAGGTCGTCGGCATACCAATGGGTACGAATTGTGCCCCTCTTCTAGTCGATTTATTTTTATACTCATACGAGTCGGAGTTTCTTCAAAAGCTTGTAAAAGATAAGAAGATTCATGAGGCTAGAGCCTTTAATTTCACATACAGGTATATTGATGACGTTTTATTTATCAATAATTCTAGATTTGCAGAATTTCTTCCATTGATATATCCCCCAGAGCTGGAAGCTAAAGAGACCACAGATACCGCTTCGTCCGCATCATTTTTGGACTTATACCTCGAATTTGACGACAGTGGTCAAATCAGTACTAAAATATATGATAAACGGGACGACTTCAATTTTAAAATCATAAATTTTCCAAATATGTCCAGCAATATACCAGCTTCTCCTGCATATGGTGTTTACATCTCGCAATTGATTCGTTATGCAAGGGCCAAATAGAATCCTGTCGTATTGACACCAGATAGATGTCATTTTTCCCAAGAACAGTGAGGGATTGGAATCTGCCGCCACCAGACATTGTGGAGCTGGACACACCTGAAGCCTTTAAGGCCAGGATTGTGTCCCTTTAGCCGCCAGGCAGTCCCAACATGTACATGTATATACATTTGTAGTTTTAATTGTAAATAAGCCCCATTAAATCATTATCCCACACACTTGATTAGTTCAACTAAAATGCGCAGTCCAAAATGCATTGCATAATCTTCAACATGATAAAGGAGGCAATTACATGGCAGAAACAGAAACAGTAGCAATTATTCTGATTTCCTGAAACGTCATCTTCATCTGAGAAACAGGCTACTGGACCAGGGCTATAAAAAGATTCGCCTTATTCGATCTCTTAAAAAGTTTATATTCCGATACCAAGATCTTGTCGAAATATATTCCGTCTCTGCAGAAAAGATTATAAACGATGGATTTTCATATAGTGAAAATGTATAAAGATAAGTGGTCAAAAACAAAAATGTCAAAAATATTTTTTTATCAATGTGTGACGTAAAAATGTTTTTGACATTCACTTCACTGAGTTTGGTGCTGTTATGACAACTGTTTTACCTGTTTTGTTCAAGTATTGTTATAAATACTGTTATAGTGACAGCCGGAAACTTTGAGCCGTAATGAAAGGGGGAGGTTTGGCGCTTTAAAATCTTATTCAACTCACCATTTCTTTAGAAATGCCTGTATCAAGTCAGGGTCATTACGGTTTTCACAGTTTTCCGGTTGTTGACTGATTTTTTCTGTTTATATACTTATGAGTTTTGACTTTCCCTTTGTAAAATTGCTCGGAGTTCGGTAATTTTGTTATTACCCTTATTTACTATTAATAGCTGTAAAGTAGTGGATCTCCCTAATATAAACCCAAATTGCTCGTCACTGAATAACTTGTTTTGAATCATACGCCCAACTATGACTTTCCCGACTATTTTTTCCATTAATTTTCCAACTACACTTGTTAAACTTACAGGTCTATAGTTACCAGGGTCAGATTTATCTCCTTTTTTAAATAATGCGATTATGCTCCCTAATTTCCATAAGTCTGGTACTATTTCTGATTGCAAGGATGCATATTGTATATCTTAGTCAGTGGCTTCGCCAAAATTGCAGCAGTTTCTTTTAATGCTTTTGGATGTATTCCATAAGGACCTGGAGATTTGCTTGGGTTTATATCTAGCAGTAACTTAAGAACTTCTTTCTCTTCAATTTGGTGTTGAGCACATCTAAATTTTGTTTCTTTGGGTTGAAGATTAGGGATTTCTCCTTCTGGTTCTTTGGAGAAGACACTGCTAAAGAATTCCGCTAATACATCGGCTTTGTCTCTATCATTTTCTGTTATTTTTACCCCATTTTCTGTATTTGTTTTTAATTCTGATATCCCGGATTTTGTCTTCCTTTTTGAGTTTGCATATTTCCAGAATTTCTTTGGATTCTTTTTCACGTCTCTAGCAATATCTCTCTCCATTGACATTTTGGCCTTTTTCACAGAGTTTTTAACCTGATTTCTCAATTTAGCACATTCTTGATATTTTTTCTCATCTCTTGTCTCCATGTAGCGCTGCCATGCTCTATGTTTTTTTCTTATCTTCTTCACTGTTTTTTCTTCCAAGGGTAGATGATTATGTTTTTTTGCCTTGCTGACTTTCTTGTTGTTAATTTTGGGAATACTCTTCTGCTTTGCTAAGTTGAATTTGTCTAGGAATATGTCGAACAATTTGTTCGAGTTTTCATCCACCAATGTATTGTCCCAGTCTATATTCACTTCATTTCTCATAAGGTCATAATTTCCTTTAAAAAAGTTCCATCTTAGCTCCGCGAGCTTTCCAGGCAGTGCCTGTTTCATATTAAAATGATCAAATTAGATTCTTTACTTGGCTTTAATTCGCAAGATATCTGAATCCGTTATCAACTTATATATCATATCAGTAAAAACTTAAAACAAGATTTGTGTCGTTGAAAATCCCATATTATTATACGTAATTAGTCGAGGTAAGCCGAATGTGTTTAACTGAGGAGTTCCAAATGATTATTTAACGCACTTTTAGCAGTCGTTTATTTCCCCGTTTATTTTAAATCCCCCACACGTGGGACAGAACGAAAAAAAAATGACAGAAAATACAATGAAAATACAACCAAATTACAAGAATTTAACGAATTCTGAATACGGAAGACCGAAGTCTACACAACATCCAGTAAGAATGCACGTTTCAGTACACTGTCTTCATGTCAATCATAATTCAAACGATTGATGCTGATACCGATGTTTGTTTTAAATTATGGTCCTGTATTGAAATGACGACTTTAAATATTTAGTCAGTTGTAGTTTGTATGTCATTTTGACATTAGTTAAAATAAAGCTTAGTACTTTGCATTGACAAATAGCGAAAAGTCTCTCGATCAGTATTCAACTGTAAGCTTCCGAAGAAATGTTCTGTCTGCATCTCCATTCTAATCACAGACACAGGGGCTTGTTACGATTTTTTTTATCCCTCGACTACACTTAAAAAACCACAAGGGAGGAATCTCAAATGTCAAATTTTCATACAACACTTTTTCAAAATAGTTTTGTATCGTCACGGTATGTGTTTTCGTGCGTCATCTGTTTTCGTTTTATCCATTTTATTTTGATTTCCACAGCGAACGCATTATTTTTTGACGTGTCTTCTGGTTTCTATTTATGGAACATAAACAAGACTACAGCGTGACATCTGTAAAAGATGTTAAAGTTTGCTTTTAAAGACGTAAGTACCAAGAACAGTGAACCTACCTACTGAACCATACTTTTTGTAATGCTAAAAATTTACTTCATTTATAAAGTAGCTTGAAAAAAATCCAGAAGGGCTATATAAAATTTAACTATGTCATCTGCCTCTCAGACACCGGCTCTTCCTGTCATGTAACTGTCATGGGGTCACTGATCATACTTGTAAACAAAAGAGCTGACTGAAATGTGCCTGTTTCTTATATAAAATACATGTCACTTTGCAGTGCATTGTGGTTTTAGCATTAAAAAAAACATCAAAAGTAAACCCAATTTTGAAAGTGGTAATTTTCAAACATTCTGTTATTTTATTTAGATGTAGTATGATTTGGTAGATGGCCAGAACCATGAAATTTTAAAACCAGCCATTTTCGGATTATATATTCGTTTCCATACCGTATATCGGCCTTGTTTTTACTTCACACGAAAACAGATGACGCCATTTTACTGACAACAAAAGTTGCCAGATAATCGAGAGTATATTAAAATACAAGAATGGCTTTAAAAACAATCTTATGTACAAAGAAATATTTAACTAGCCATTCTTTGAAAATTCCAATCGTCATATGAATGAAGGGTTAACACTGTTAATCGTTATATCTGAAAATCGATAATAGCACGAAAACCGATAACACGATGCTATTGGTGAAGCATAATAAATATATTTTTGATATTTCGATTCCTTTTTGTCACATCTTTACCTATCTGCAACTTTAAAGCAATGCTTCACAGAATTTGCAATCTCCGGTAATGTCATGCATCATGTTTACATGTCAGTACGAGGCTGAATTCCTACGTGTGTTTTGATTGGTCGGTTATTTTTAGGGTCAGGTTTGAAAATCAAAACATTCTTTGCAATCCTGACCCTAAAAATAACTGACCAATCAAATTGCACGTAGGAATTCGGCCTCGTACTGACATGTAAACATGATAGACGACATTATCGGAGACTGCAAATTCTGTGAAGCATTGCTTTGAAGTTGCAGATAGGTAAAGATGATGACAAAAAGGAATCGAAATATCAAAAATATATTTATTATGCTTCAAATGGGTACCAATATTATGGCAATTCAGGTCAAGACACCAATACAAAACTATTTTGAAAGTGTTGTATGAAAATTTGACATTTGAGATTCCTCCCTTGTGTTTTTTTTTAGAGCAGTCAAGGGATAAACAAAATCGTAACAAGCCCCTGTGTTCTAATCTCGTCACAAGCTGTGTCAAAGGTATTCTGGAAATTAAAAATATGGCCCCCCAGTTTGTGATTATTATTTTTGATAGATATTTTTTTTTAATGCTAGGTGATAAGTCGAGGAATTTTACACAGAGTGTACAAAACATCTTTTCTTTTTCATAGTTTACACACGAAAATTCGGCCGAACCATTTCACTTGAAATGAGCTGTTCCCATTTTTCTTTATTAAGATCAGAAATCTCTTATTGAACACTATTCATTATCCGAAAATTACAAATTATGAAAAAAAAAATCTTGTAAGGAATAAAAAAAGTTTTAAAAAGTACAATTTACTGTATATATATATATATGCTACTAAATACAGTAATGTTATTTCAAATATTTTCTTGTTAAAGCCTCTTCAAGAACTGACCAGACCACATGTGGATTCATTTAATTACATGCTAGAGGAAGGACTGGCAAAGGCTGTACAAGTAAGTCTAGTATTATACAGAATTATTCTGTCGTTTAGAAAGCCCTTTCTATCAATCTATATTTATCTTTTACTTATCTGACTTTTTATGTTTATTTTTATTTTTTGATGCTGCTTTCTAACGGCAGAACGAGTCTATTGTAAAATTCGTGAGATCGCTACATTTTTGGAAGCACTGGAATTTCGGTCGATTTTTACGTGTATGCGCCCACAAACACCTACCGATGTGTAGAGGAACAACTTTTCTGCATATTCATCGTGGTCCACCGTATACATTTGCTCAAATTATCCCTCTAAACCTCATTTTTATAGGTCACCACTTCGATCTAGGTTGAAATCTCCTCCTTAGCCATTCAGACGATTTCGACCAATCAAATCGTGTCTTGCTTCCAAAGCGTGGTCTCACTAATTACCGACAAGAAGAGTCAAGAACCGACAAGAAGCGTCAAGAACCAAATATATTTAGTTTATGGCATAAATAAAGATAAATGTATAAAATTAAAGGCATATATTAAATATTTCAACAAATAAAATATTTATAATATGAAATTTAAGTGTTTTTTTTCAACAGGAAAAAACCCCACCTAAATTTAAATTCTAAATACTTATATTTGTTAAATAATTTAATAAAAATGTATACATGTATAACATATTTAAAGTAATATTTCATATTAGTCCTGTAAAGTAACAACTACTTATTTATACCTTTCAGTTCTTCTTGTCACTTCTTTAAGAAAAAAACAGTTAAATTTCATATTATAGATATTTTATTTGTTGAAATATTTAATTTATGCCATAAACTAAATATATTTGGTTCTTGACGCTTCTTGTCAGTTCTTGTCGCTTCTTGACTCTTCTTGTCAGTAATTAGTGACACCGCGCTTTGGAAGCAAGATGCGATTTGATTGGTCGAAATCGTCTGAATGGCTAAGGAGGAGATTTCAACCTAGATCGAAGCGGTGATCTATAAAAATGAGGTTTAGAGGGATAATTTGAGCAAATGTATACAGTGAACCGCGATAAATATGCACAAAAGTTGTTCCCCTACACATCGGTAGGTGTTTGTGGGCGCATACACGTAAAAATCGACCGAAATTCCAGCGCTTCCAAAAATGTAGCGATCTCACAAATTTTACAATAGACTCGTTCTGCAGCATAGAAAAATAAATATAAACATAAAAAGTCAGATAAGTAAAAGATAAATATAGAATGATAGAAAGGGCTTTCTAAATGACAGAATAATTCGGTCTAGTCTAGTATATAAAGGGACATACATAGCGTTACCAAGTGTCGGAAGAGATATTGAGGTAAAGGAACGATTTGATAAAAAAAAAAAAAAATACAGTACAAAAACGTAAAAGGGATTCAAAACAAAATGACGAAAGGTAATACCGTATTTTACGGACGATAGGTCAATATTTTTTTTCCTCAACACGCTGGCTTCGACCTATCGTCCACATCGACCTATACAAGGATGAAGTTAAAAAAATCTGGAATCCCTAAAAAAAAATCTCGATAAAAATGACAATTTTGTTTACAGTATACCTTGAATTTGCTGTAGGTTTTTTTTCTGAATAAGAAGACTGAAATCATTGATGTTCTTTGGGAATAAAAGTATACTAACGGGTGCAATTCCGGGGAAAAAATGTTCAACATCCGAAAAAAATCAATAATATTCAATGATTGAAGTGTTAGCGGAAATCAGTTCAATATTGAATTGTATAATAAAATATATTCTATAAAAATGTATGTTGTTGAAAAAAAATCACAGGGTGGATCGTTTTACAATATAAAATTATTGTCACAAAATATCTAAATATAGCTATATAGCTTTTCCATCTAACACGAGCATGCGCACAGGGTTGTAGTAAAAAATGGCGGTTGCATTGCATCTCACAATAATTTGAATAAACGTGGAGTACAAGCTTTTTATACTAAATATACTGGAAAATAATTATCGATTTCGTTAATGTAGAATGTTCTACACTTGAATTGGTCAATTAGGAACAAATAAAATAATCACCATGAGATAATCAACACAGGTGAACATCAGTCGGCACTTAATTATCCTGATCAGCTGATTGAAAATTTACTGGACCGAGACGATCACATAATTTGTGTACTACTAATTAAACACAGTTTGATGTGACGATACTTACTCAAGACCAAGTTGTCATCGGCATCCTCGACCTATGGAATGCTTCGACCTATCTTAGTATTTCCCAAAAAATTGAGCCGAAAAGCAGCAATTCGACCTATCGTCCCCATCAACCTATAGTCCGTAAAATATGGTAGTTCAAAGTGGACCTTATCATGAATTCGTTTCTCTTAAATTAACTTGTTCTCGCCATTTATATAGCTGAAAGATTGTTAAATGACATTCAATCACTCGCTCACCCAATATTTCAACAATTTAATCTCACCATTCAGATGTGTTTGTTTCCTGTAAGAATTTAAATTTTGTGTATCTATATATTGTATTAATGCATTTATTTAATGTCAATCAGATGTTTAATGAAGTTGCTCTAAGGGGAATGCATCACTTGAAAAAGGTTAAAAAGATACAGCAAACATCTAATATAGTACGGTTGAATTTGATCAAGAATAAAAATAAAACATCATATTTTCAAAAACAGAGGCAGATACAAATACAAAGAAAAAAACCCATTTATATGACTTACATATACAATTTTACACAGAAAAAAACCATTTATATGACATACATATACAATTTTACACAGAAAAAAGACATTTAATTTATAAAAACAAACATTTTGTAGCACTGCACCCCAAGCTCAAGGACATTATTTAATTATTGATGTGTAGATTTGTCTTTTGTACAATTTGTCAGTGAATTATGACAGGTCAGTGGTTTTCTCTGATTTTCTTTAGGAATAAGACTGACAGCCAGAATATAGCTGACTATTGATGAATGAAAGTGGCATTAGACACCAATGACACAGCCATAATGCTTTTTTGTAAAGCAAAGTATATTTAAGTTGTTTTTATTTTGTAGCTTATTTATCCAGTAGAATTTGCATTACCAAATGGGGACAGAATATCTTTTAGTGTATTGGTATGTATAACTAGACAAGTTTCAACAAGTTTTTTATTTTGGCAATTGAGCAAATAATTGAATAGTATGGAAATTTGTGAAAAGTGATTGGAGAGGGTATATATGCAATCAAATATAAGAATAAGAATAAGAATGTACGATAAGTGTAGCATGTACATGACAGGTACCACTAATGGAGCATGAACTGCTGACCCTTCCAGAGCATCCAAGTTCACCCTCGTCTTTGTGTTGGGATTGTGTTGCTCAATCTACAGTCCAGCACCTGAGTTTTCCGGCATCCTGTGATATCTGACAAAAATTTATGGTCACGATGTATTTCTGTTACCTAAAATAAAACCTGAGTGTTCCGACATCCTGTACAATCCGACACATTTCCCTGGTCCCTTGGTGTGTCAAATTAGACAGGTTCCACTGTAATGATAAATAAATATAGTATAGCTAATCGTAGATTTTGAAAATCAAAATAAGACCACGAGTGACCAAAGTACGCATGAGGATTAAACGAGTGGGCAGAACTTGTTAATCCTTAATGCGTATTCTGTCACGAGTGGTGTTTTTTTGATATTCAAAATGTATGATTTATTAATACTGTTTATTATATAGACTTCCAAAATTTCTAAAATATTTTAATTTTTTATTTTTATATTTCATTCCATGGGTATGAATCTACGAACTATGACAGTGTAAAATTCTCAATCAACATATCGTAGCTAAGAGGTTCAGCTGGAAAGATCCACCATTTTGAAAATGTGAAATCCTACATGTCATATTTACAACAATGCACAAAATTAATTTAAATGCCTACCTTGAAAACTCATTTTAGTTAAATCTGATCAAAATTGAAGCGTACACGAAGCCAAATAACGTCTAATCTTTACGTTTCAAACCGGAAGTCTTCATATGACGTCATGTTGGTTATGTTTCAAAGTTGTCAATAACATTTGTGGAATTGTTTCAGTTTACAATCATGTGTGTATTCACCATAGCATAACGACCACACTTATAGTTGTGTAAAGGTAGTTCCGGTTGGAAAAAACTGATATCTCACATGTGAGATACCGGAATTTATTTCACGACTAAATCCCCATAATTCACACCTATCTATATAATAATATTGTTTTATTTTACAGGATGCCAACATCTACAAGCCATTAGTATCACAGAAGAACAAGTATGCTACAACACTTGAAGTCTATCCTTCTGAGGTAATGATTTTATTTTGTAATCACATTCTGACTTCGGTTTATTTGAGATCCAAAACACAATTTCTACGAGTGTTTACGTTTTCTTGTGTAAATTATTGATGGGAATCGGTCATATTTTCAAGATTGATGACTGATACCAACATCAAGTGATGATCGATCATCTGTGAGAATTACCTACTAAATGTATTTACTGACTATAATTACTCAAATAGTCCTTTACAAAAGTAAAGAGTAGAATAATATTGTATCATATAAGAATACAGACTACAATTTTTTTTCGTTTGCTGTGGCCGTTAAAACACCATAACCCTGTTTTATTTCCTTCAAACATCTATTGGTCATTATTCAATATTTGTTTATCTGTCATTGGGTGAAAATTTAGACACAAATGGCATTTGTAGGCTCATCGTAGTCGCTACAGAGTACTACATACCTGTATTTGGTCCATACCCAGCTCTACATACTGCCTATCAATCAACAGTCTGTGTCCCCCTTGTCCCATTCCTTCTTCAATTCTAGGTCTGTAGAGTTTCTTTATATTGTTGAACTTGATATTTTTCTTGAATAGGCTTGAAATTTTTGTGGCTGGGTGCTAAGCAACTAATAATCAATCAAACAAGACTCGGTCGTGTCAAACCAATGACTGAAATTAGTTTTCTGCTAATCGCACACCACGATATAACTGAAATATTGTTGAAAAGGGTGTTAAACACCATAATCCAGACCAAGCTAATCACACATCATGAAGCAGTAAAGAAAGGTTTAATCTGAGTCTGAGTGTCCAAGTGGAGCGACCTGTGTACCTGCAGAGTATTGTTTCAATTACAGTTGACTCGTTATCTCAAATTTGATGGGCCCATGGAAAAAATTTGAGTCAACCGTAGTTCGACTCAAGAGGAGCTACGAAAATACCGGAAGTGTAGTTTGTTTAACGACGAAAGGGAGACAACTCGAACAAAATTTTGAAGAGCTAATACCGTCAGTCACAATTATGTCATATTTAACCTCTTACGATTTAGTGTCTAATTTATGTTTTATGTCTTTTCCTGTTACTGCTGAACCAGCTACGTCCCCAGTTTTTAAGCTGGATCCTTCACTGGTTTGATCAGCATTTGTGTGTCCGGCTATCCCCCCAGGACTAGGTCTGGGTCCTTCACCAGACACACATGTAACAGTATCATCAGAAGACATTCTGAAAGACATGTTGGAAGTGAATAAATTTCCCCTTTTATTACAACTGTTAAGAGTAACATTTTTTCAAATCTCTCAAAATTGAGAAATTATACATCTTCTTTAATCAAAATTAATTTGCGGCAAATAATTCAATCGATAAAACGCTTCCGTTGTGTACTTTTCATAATCATTGATGTATGCCGACCCAAGCCAACTTATAATGAATCGATAATTTTTGATTGTACACATCTAACCTGTGTCATAATACCAAGCCAATTCAAATATTATCACTAATTAATTTGACAGATTGTGAAATAAACATGTGAAACAGCCTGAGGTAAAAATGTCAAAGTCAATGACCGGATGTTTCACATGTGATCCGATTGTAATCCCAAGGTAATACACATGTTTTGACAGGTAATTTCGACTTAACGAATGTAAATAATATGGCTTTCTACATCTCGGGACCAAAACTTTTATTCGAGACAACCGAAATTTCGACTCATCCGAATTCGACTCGACAGGAGTCAAATTATATATATTTATACACAACAAAGTTCAGGACTTCGATAAAAATTCGACTCGACCGGAAATTTGAGTCAAGCGAGTTCGAGACAATGAGAGTCAACTGTAGGTAGTGCTAAACAGACATCGTCCACTCATCAAAAAGTAATTTGGTCTCGCCATAATATAGCTGAATAAAATGGTCACTTTGAATTAAACAAGTCTTGTACTCACTTTAAAGAAAATCTTATAATTTCCTGTTACGATTTCTCTTCATAGTGCAGACAGAGGTTTACTACGTACAAGGGAAAATTCCAGATAACTTTTCTGTGGAAAGTTAACAACAAACCACAAGACACAGTGGAGAAGATCCTTGGAGAGGTTCCTATAATGGTAAAGGTATGTATACACAAGACACAGTGGAGAAGATCCTTGGAGAGGTTCCTATAATGGTAAAGGTATGTATACACAAGACACAGTGGAGAAGATCCTTGGAGAAGTTCCTATAATGGTAAAGGTATGTATACACAAGACACAGTGGAGAAGATCCTTGGAGAGGTTCCTATAATGGTAAAGGTATGTATACACAAGACACAGTGGAGAAGATCCTTGGAGAGGTTCCTATAATGGTAAAGGTATGTATACACAAGACACAGTGGAGAAGATCCTTGGAGAGATCCCTATAATGGTAAAGGTATGTATACACAAGACACAGTGGAGTAGATTCTTGGAGAGGTTCCTATAATGGTAAAGGTATGTATACACAAGACACAGTGGAGAAGATCCTTGGAGAGGTTCCTATAATGGTAAAGGTATGTATACACAAGAAACAGTGGAGAAGATCCTTGGAGAGGTCCCTATAATGGTAAAGGTATGTATACACAAGACACAGTGGAGAAGATCCTTGGAGAGGTTCCTATAATGGTAAAGGTATGTATACACAAGACACAGTGGAGAAGATCCTTGGAGAGGTTCCTATAATGGTAAAGGTATGTATACACAAGACACAGTGGAGAAGATCCTTGGAGAGATCCCTAAAATGGTAAAGGTATGTATACACATTATGTAAGTAGTCTGACCATTGAACCATTTATCAAGCAGGAGCTGTCATGCCTGCTATTGTATACTATCGGTTGCTATCAGCACTAAATCTGTAATGCTGGACCATTTATCAAGCAGGAGCTGTCATGCCTGCTATTGTATACTATCGGTTGCTATCAGCACTAAAGTTGTAATGCTGGACCATTTATCAGGCACAAGCTGTCATGCCTGCTATTGTATACTATCGGTTGCTATCAGCACTAAAGTTGTAATGCTGGACCATTTATCAGGCAGGAGCTGTCATGCCTGCTATTGTATACTATCGGTTGCTATCAGCACTAAAATTGTAATGCTGGACCATTTATCAGGCAGGAGCTGTCATGCCTGCTATTGTATACTATCGGTTGCTATCAGCACTAAAGTTGTAATGCTGGACCATTTATCAGGCAGGAGCTGTCATGCCTGCTATTGTATACTATCGGTTGCTATCAGCACTAAAGTTGTAATGCTGGACCATTTATCAGGCAGGAGCTGTCATGCCTGCTATTGTATACTATCGGTTGCTATCAGCACTAAAATTGTAATGCTGGACCATTTATCAGGCAGGAGCTGTCATGCCTGCTATTGTATACTATCGGTTGCTATCAGCACTAAAGTTGTAATGCTGGACCATTTATCAGGCAGGAGCTGTCATGCCTGCTATTGTATACTACACTATCAGTGCCTATCAGGTCTAAAACTGTATAAATGGTCAGATTCGCAGGAATTAAGATTCGTTGATATGAAGGTCAAAGATATTCGCTACTTTTTAATTGCATGATTGTGTTCATGTCACAAAATCAACACCAAATGAGTGTATTTCTGCAGGTTTTTATTTTCACAAATTTATTGTACTTGCGAAAAGAGTGAGAATAGTGCACTGGCGAAAATAATGACTTACCGGTATACTGTATTCCATAAATGAGTTAAATTTGATACAGCTTTATGTGGTCAAGTTTGTCAGTTACTGTAGGCAGATATGATGTATTGTTTTTAAGCTTGATCTCGTCGTGAATGTACAATGTAGCTGGAATACTGATCACTTGACATTTAGAAACAAATAATAATGTGAAAAATAAATTCAATAAGTTTCAACAGGTATCTCAACTTAATTATATTGTATTTATGCTGTCTAATTAGTCAAATTCATGTTTAACCATTTTTTTTATTTTTTCCAGTCTAATAAATGTAATTTACATGGAATGTCACCAAAAGAATTGATAGAACACGGAGAAGAGGCAGAGGTAATGTATTATTTATTGATTTAGTTAAACCTAGTTGTTTTGGTCGAATGATCGACATTCATTGTTTAAACAGTCTTCGCACTTACCCACTTACCCGAAGTACATGTGATAGAGTTGCTATGCTACAACTGGAGATTTGCAAATTTTTGGCTGGAGATTTGGTCTCATAACTGGAGATTTTTTATCGACGTATTTGATGCGTGTTTTTATTGATGTTTTCCTTTTGTTTGTTTCAGTATTGAACCAACTGCATCCCATTTCAATATGTATTGTTTACATTTCTGTCTTAAGTAGTGTTTCATATGATGAATGAAGGATAAAAACTGTATTTATAATTTATTCATAGTCATTCATAATCATAAGGTTATAACAAAGCAATAACAATGAAGACAGAATGTTCTGAACAATAAAGTCATAGAGCACTAAGATTAAAAAGTCACTATTCATCACATGTAGTCACAGAATTACCCTTAAAAAATCACAGATATAATCACAGTAAGTGAAAGAAAGTAAAGAGAACATATATTGAACATATATAAGTCATTAAGCATCAGTCTACTTGGCACTGGCACACTGGTTCAAGTAGGAGGTACATACCTTCTTTGCTGCTTTCACCACATCTGTATCAGGTTTGTACTGGTGACACTCTGTTGTATAGTTTATCTTAACATTGAGAAGACTGGACCTTTACTGCTAGCCTGGCACCACTTGAATTCGGACTTCCAGACATTCTGGAACTTGGCAAAGTACTTGGTCTTCTTTGCTGCTGGTGCATTGGGTCATTTTTGTGGTTTATCAATTCCATCCTGGAACTTAGTCCTTAAATACTACTTTGATCGGCTTTGGTCCCAAACAAGCCATAACAACTCAATCCGAGAAGAATTCATTGCACGTTTGATCGAAATAAGAAGTTTTCCTCGGCATCAAAGGTTGTCCGACTCGTGTTTGCACAACGGTTTATAACTATTTTTAATTGCCGCTATCACACTTCTAATCATCTAAGAGTGTGCCACAAACACACTTCCTTATCCCCAATTAACTGTCAATCAGTGGATAATTGTTGTATAATCATCAACACCTCAATTAATCACCATGACCCAATTTACCTGTAAAAGATGTCAAACAGATCAATAACTGGATATCATTAAATATGACATTCACCTTTACCATTCATATCTCTCTGCGTTTTTCGTCAGCACAGGAGTTCCAAATGGGGAATTTCCAGAAATATTGATCACAAAATGTAGGTCAAGATTTGTTTGTACTTAATTTTTTTCACCGGCGGAAGATTTTGAAAGTTGACGGGAGGGATGAAAGGGACCCTCAAAATCGGGAGAAAAATGCTCCCGCTGGAAGGTTCACATGTATGCCCCCGAGGTCAAATTTCTGTCATAGTATTTTGAACCCCATCATGGTAAATTGAACCACCTCATTTTTACCAAAATAGGGGGTTCATAATAGAGGGACAAGATAAAACTGGATTTGAACAAGTACAAATTATATAAGAATTTGTTTGAATAAATATAATTTTGTTCTAAATTTGGTTTTTGGGCAAGTAGATGAAAAAAATTAAGGCAAAGATTATTTAAAGTAGCTGTGATACATTCAACTAAAAGCTGCTACCAAATTTTCAAGTTCTATATAACAGGGTTAGGGTTATGGTGTTTAACGTCACTTTCAACAATATTTCAGTTATATCGTAGCAGTCAGTTTTATTTGTGGAGGAAACCGGAGTACCCAGAGAAAACCACAGACCTGCAAAAAGTCACTGACAAACTTTATCACATAATGTCATATCGAGTATACCTCGCCATGAGCGGGATTTGAATCTACATCACAAATAGATTTATATTGCTATTAAATGTTACAGGACTTTTGTGGCATTTACAATTGAAAGATATTTTTACCGAACTAAAATAATTATGCCAGTACCAGGTCTTACGATAATAACACTTTCTAGTACAATTTTCACTCATGTTCCAAAATCGTCCAATCAGAACATTATATTTATCAAGATTTAAACCTTACCTTATACATGTAATACATTGAAACCTGTCAAAATCGAACTGTCTTTGAGACCAAATTTTGTGTTCAAAATAGAAAGGTGTTTGGATGATAAAGATTTATTTTTAGTATGCAATAAATTTGTCCTTTGGTTTACACAGGTTTTCTGGTTTATTCATTCAGGGTTTCATTTAGACAGGTAGATTTCACTGTAATATCAATATTCCTGTGTTGCTAATTTTTTTTTATTATTTTCCTTATTGCAGCAGCATGCCCATTCACGTACTGTAGTACGTGTTTCACGTAGAATAAAAATCATGCACGTATAATTAAAAGAACCCTACGTGCGTGCACGTAGAGAACCCGTTGCGAGCACTGTATAAAAATTACCTTTTGTTTACAATTCACTTCAAAGTATGTATAATAGAGTTGTTCTGATTAGTTAATTTCGACAATATTATCCAATCTTTTAAGTGAGATGATATGATTTATAGATCGCCCAATTCTATTGGCTCCTTATTTTTTAATTGTCCGATTCATAAGAACTGTTACTGTTAAAACCCGTAATCAAGAGTTGGCGAAAATTGTCGGACCGGCAGAATAACGTAATGTCCATCAGGAAAATATTACTTTGTGGTCGTCCAGTTGACGATTGAAATTTATTCACTCCCAGTTTCCACTGCCAATGGCATTAAATTCCGTTTTCAGTTTTATTTAAATGTCAGACAGAGACTTGAAATTTGTTTATTTATTCTGTCAGACCGACACATTCCTATTTGTAATCGAAACTCCTATACATAAATGTAAACATCCTTTTAGTAGGAACGAGCACCTGCAAAACGTAGAACATTAAAACTGAAATATATTACTGAGCACAGAAATATGTTGACTTCCACACTCCCCAAGTATCAAAGATTGTTTGTGTTTAATTAAATATATTTTGAGATGCTTATATATTGAAGATGACAACAGATTCATATTCTTAACTGAAATTAAAAATGTAGGTAAACCGGAAACTGACATTGATGTATAATATTCGGAACGTGATCGAACCATTATATACGGATTGTTGGCCATATCTGCCTTATCAATATGTATACAGAAAAACATTTAATTGAGTTGTTTAATGATCATGACTATATATAGGTAATCTTGCATTCAGTTCTGTATAAAAAACAAAATTTGACAGGTTATATACAATATTACAAAAAAATGGTGGGACAGACACAAAGGCCATGGGTCAGACAGAACCCCACTTCCTGTCTGACCCAATGTCAGACAGAAAAAAGTTTTCGCCAACTCTGCGTAATATTTACAAAAAACAGCATGGTGCACAACCTTGCATGGAGAAAATGCAGTTCATTTTGTTTGTACCCCCAAATGAAGAGTTAGAGGTTACATTGCACCCCCAAAAATTTGAATGTACCCCAAAAATGAATGTTAAATGGTACATGTACCCCCAGATGAAAAAAACCTGTGGGCATGCTGTTGCAGGAGATGGGAGGTTATTTTATTTTCTTGTGTTGTAAAATTGTTATAATTTTCCTTGCAGGAGATGGGGGGTTATTTTGTTATAAACGGACTGGAGAGGATGATCAGAATGTTGATAAACCCCAGGAGAAACTACGTAAGATTATATATAGAATAACGGTAGTTATGAAGGTCGAGACGGACATTATCGCTAGTCTCACTATGTATGTTGAAACCTTCAAAGCAAACGTTATTGTTTTTATCGGTAACATCATAATGTGTTTGACGTCACATGGTTGATATTTTTCAGTATCAGAGGGAGTTCGTTGATGCTGACAATATCCCTTTGTGATATCAAAGGAAAAATGTTCAAATTACCAATAAAAATAATATTGGTCCCCAGTCTATTGGCAATATGAATTTTTTCTTAAATCCATTTCCATTCAAACTCTTTCAACTTTTTTAGTCGTCGATGAGAATTAATCTATTACAATTAAACAATTACTATGAACAGAACATATTCTTACTTTGAGTGATCCAAGAAATATACAACATTTGCAAATTGTCAGAAAATATATAATTTATTTGTACGAGGTTTAGAAACAGGCAGAAAAGTGAACCTTTGGCAATCTTAAATACTTAAAATCGTATGATTGCATGATATATATAAGCTATCGTTCATTTGTTTTACAAGAATGGATGTCTCAGAGCAATATCACATCAAAGCCGAGGCTTGAGCAGTCCTCGAAATGGAAATTTGAATTTACTGGTCCGAATCAAATTCTTGCATTTATTTTATATATATCTAAACATAAACTGTAAAAATTACTAGTCCAAACAAAGTTTTACTGGTCTTGGGCCGGAGGAACGGTGCTCATTGTGACGATTGCTTGAGATGTGAGATATGATGAGAAGTCCATGTGTAGCAACCCCCCCACCAGTTTGTCAATTACACTTCTGTTTTGTGATAACTTCATTAATAGTTATTCCAATATTTCATAGCAAGGATGCTTGTGGCATGGCCTTGCTTAAGTTGAACATTTCTTGTAATTTCAGTTGATAATTGGCATGAAATTTGAACAAGCTTTTACTGTATAATAACAATGGCATTATCACCAGTGAAATCATCTATTTTATCTGACATCACTTTTGTTATGTAACCAATGTTCATATATTTGTCCGCTATTATTTTAACTAATAAAAGTTACCCATGTATCTTTGCAGCCTCTGTGTATGTCACGACCATCATGGAAGTCCAGAGGAAAACAATACACAGATTATGGTGTACAAATTAAATGTGTGAGACAGGATCAAACGGGAACGGTAAGGTCAAAGTTCAAATGGTTGATAGAAGAATTATCTCCCTTGCTGATATGTTGCGGTGTGGGAGATCTGATTGATTGATTGATTGATTTATTGTGTTTAACGCCACTTTCAGCAATATTTCAGCTATATCATAGCGACCAGTTTTAGTGGTGGAAGAAGCTGGAGTACCTGGAGAGAACCACTGACAATGGGCAAGCAACTTGGGTGATCTGAAGAAACCACATTACGGGTAACATGCAAATGACACTATGCCATGACCTTTACTGACCAAAGAATATGGTGATTAGGAGAAAATGAAAGAGTTATAGCTTAAAATAAAATTGCTTTATTTGCTACGAGCAATCCGATTGACTGAAAAAGGTCATAGCCCGTATTTATATCATTAATTATTGATGACATAAGGTCATTTGCAATATTTGACCTGCAATGTGATTTCTTCAGATCTCCTACGCTGTGACATTGCAGTAAAGGGGAACAAGCGAGAGATGTGATTTTAATCAGATTGCAGATGGCTTGGTTGAAATGTAAGTTACATATCAATTTAATTTAAAATATTTAGTTAAATATCAATTTTTAGTTAAGATATTTAGTTAAATATCAATTTTAAGTTAAGATATTTAAATAAATATTAATTTTTTAGTTAAGATATTTAGTTAAATATCAATTTAAGTTAATATATTTAATCAAATATAAATTTAAGTTAAAATATTTAGTTAAATATCAATTTAAGTTAAGAAATTTAGTTAAGGCCGTCCTAAATTAATTCTACATTTAACATCAAGGTAGGGTACCAAAACCTAGGAGGGAGGGAGAAAAAAAAAAAAGATCAAACAAAACCTAAAAATACTTTCAGTATTCCTTTCAGTGCTCAATTGATAGCCTGAAGATGTGCAAAATACAGTTTTTAGTGTCAATAAAGATGATTTAGAACTGTAATTAATAGTTTTATTAATTAAACATGAGAAATTAACAGTCCCTGGGTATGAAATGTCAGGTTTTTCTTTTGCCAAGTAAAGTTTTCTTTCTGAGTCTTTCTTTGAATGCCTTCCTAGTACAGACTTCACAGACAGGGTGTGCTGATGAGTGAGTGTTCCTTATTTCTTCAGGAATATCCTGTGGATCTCGACTACCACAAACATAGCATACAAGATAGACTTCACAGACAGGGTGTGCTGACGAGTGAGTGTTCCTTATTTCTTCAGGAATATCCTGTGGATCTCGACTACCACAAACATAGCATACAAGATAGACTTCACAGACAGGGTGTGCTGATGAGTGAGTGTTCCTTATTTCTTCAGGAATATCCTATGGATCTCGACTACCACAAACATAGCATACAAGATACACTTCACAGACAGGGTGTGCTGATGAGTGAGTGTTCCTTATTTCTTCAGGAATATCCTGTGGATCTCAGCTACCACAACCATAGCATACAAGATAGACTTCACAGACAGGGTGTGCTGATGAGTGAGTGTTCCTTATTTCTTCAGGAATATCCTGTGGATCTCAGCTACCACAACCATAGCATACAAGATAGACTTCACAGACAGGGTGTGCTGATGAGTGAGTGTTCCTTATTTCTTCAGGAATATCCTGTGGATCTCAGCTACCACAACCATAGCATACAAGATAGACTTCACAGACAGGGTGTGCTGATGAGTGAGTGTTCCTTATTTCTTCAGGAATATCCTGTGGATCTCGACTACCACAAACATAGCATACAAGATAGACTTCACAGACAGGGTGTGCTGACGAGTGAGTGTTCCTTATTTCTTCAGGAATATCCTGTGGATCTCGACTACCACAAACATAGCATACAAGATAGACTTCACAGACAGGGTGTGCTGATGAGTGAGTGTTCCTTATTTCTTCAGGAATATCCTGTGGATCTCAGCTACCACAACCATAGCATACAAGATAGACTTCACAGACAGGGTGATGAGTGAGTGTTCCTTATTTCTTCAGGAATATCCTGTGGATCTCAGCTACCACAAACATAGCATACAAGATAGACATCACAGACAGGGTGTGCTGACGAGTGAGTGTTCCTTATTTCTTCAGGAATATCCTGTGGATCTCGACTACCACAAACATAGCATACAAGATAGACTTCACAGACAGGGTGTGCTGATGAGTGAGTGTTCCTTATTTCTTCAGGAATATCCTGTGGATCTCAGCTACCACAACCATAGCATACAAGATAGACTTCACAGACAGGGTGATGAGTGAGTGTTCCTTATTTCTTCAGGAATATCCTGTGGATCTCGGCTACCACAACCATAGCATACAAGATAGTAACCTCTTCTGTTATGGTAGTAATGGTTTGATATGAAAGAGTCACAAGAGATCTGCTAAACAGAATGTTAATTGAAACATCAATAAAGGAGGTCTCAGTTCGTGTGAAAAAGATGACGATCCCAAGGCAGCAGCATGGGCAACCGATTTGAAACAGTTGAGAAAAGTTGTTGTGTTTTCGAGTTTGATCATGTAGTGATCCATCAGTAGTCTTGAAAACCCTCCTTTTGACCTTTCTGTTACTTTTATTGTGGCGTACACCCCCATTTTTTATGCAAAAAATATCAAACATACATGACAATGTGCAAAGATTGGCAGCAGGCGTACCAGATAATGATGGGAATCGGTTACATTTTCAAGATCGATGATCGTTATACCAACATCGACCGATGATCGATCATCAGTGACAATTACCTACTAAATGTATTTACTGACTATAATTACTCAGATTGTCTTTATTTCAAGAGTATGCTGGACAAAAGTAAAGATTTGAATAAAATCGTATCATAATTTTGCAAACTATAATTTTTCTATTTGTAAACATTAACAAAACAAAAGATCGTTTTCCATATGTGTAACACCTGACATCAAATGGACTATTCCGGGCAGTACATAAATAATAGACTAGTCCAAATATGTGTTTGACAAAAGTAAAGGTTTGAATAAAATCGTATGGTATATTTACTAACTACAATTTTTCAATTTGTAAATATTAACTTAGAACAAAACAAAACATTGGTTTCCATATGTGTAACACCTGATATAAAATGGACTATTCCGAGCAGTAGATAAATAATAGACTAGTCCAAATATGTGTATTGACTGAGTGTCAAAAGTACGCTAGGACAAAACTGCAAGATGTTTGTCAGTATGAGGAAAAAAAACAGCTGGGATAAAACTGCAAAATGTTTGTTAGTATGAGGGGAAAAAAAACAAAGAATAAAGGGTAGCATATATATTTTAGACATTAGGTATCAGAATCGACCACAAGGTATAAGAATCGATCATCAGATTGTATGATGACGTCCGACTGATTAGTCGATGTTTCCGATGATCGGTGCACCACTAGTACCGGAAATGAAAATTTACATCGAGTCGGGACTAAAATCGAACCAGTTCCTGATGTATGCCGAAAATTTCCGGATTTCACGCATTGTGTGTTTGTTTTTTATTTTTGGCAAATTTTCAAAACCTATGCGCGCGGGTGATGTTAAACGTAGATTTTTTTTAGGATGGCCTAAATATCAATTTAAGTTCAGATATTTAGTTAAATATCAATTTAAGTTAAGATATTAAGATAGATATCAATTTAAGTTCTGACAGATAGACTTTCAACAATATATTTCAGTTATATTGTGGCGGTCAGTTTTATTGGTGGAGGAAACCGGAGGACCTGGAGATAACCACTGACCTGTCACAAATCACTGAAAAAACTTTATCACATAATGTTGTACATCTGGCCCTGATCGGGATTTGAACTCACAACCTCAGTGGTGATAGGCACTGATTGCATAGGTATTTGTAAGTCCAACTACCAAACCATCACGGCCACGACGACCCCTTCTAACATAATGAACTTTGGATGTCATGTTCAAATGTGGATCGAGCATCTACATTACGATCAGATTTATGTTCAGCTTTTTTTTCTTCTTGCAAAATCATGTCTTTACAGTTTCGGTTAAAAGTTTTAGTTTTTATGTGGTTTTTTTTCCAGAACAATGTATTACATTATCTGTCTAATGGATCGGCTACATTATCTTTTGGGTACCAGAAAGAGCTCTTTTATGTACCAGTCATGTTTATATTAAAGGTAAAATATACTGACTAAAGATCAAGGACATTGAAATTTATAAGTGTTATCAAAAAGATTTCAAACCACATAAGAAACTATTTTTTTAGTTCACCTGAGCTTTTGCCATCACTTGGCATCTGTCGTACGTCGTAAACTTACACATTTAAATTTCTCTGAAACCAATGAACCAAATTTGGCTTGGATAGCCCTTTGGTGGTCCCTTTTCAAAACTGTCTGACCACCCTGCCCTCTATTCAAGATGGCTGCTATTACAAAAAACAGAAATTCCTTTAATTGTCTATTGTTGCTTTATTATAAGTCAAATTGAGCTCAAATTTTAACTGTAGCTACATGGCATTGAGTAGTTCAACATATCTTCTGTTTTTTTCAACAAATTTATACCGATTAGGCATATTATGAAGAAACAAAAACCACACCAAAATCTTCTGCTCCAAAATTTGAGCTGAAATGATCTTTGATCAACCAACTTTCAAAATTATTTGTGACAGTCCCATTTTCTATGAACTTTAGAAGTCAAATTGAAAACCATGTGAGCGATTACAGGCTCCTGGGAGCCTCTAGTTTATTTAAATTGAAGTGTCCATTTTTTTCTTTTCATCCCTCACGAATCGTGGGTTCCAGCTAATGACTATTAAATTGATATTTGTTGCTTCTCAGCTAAGCAAGCAGCAAGGTGTAAGAGGAAGACTAGCTGACACTGTAAAAATCCAACTTAAGTGTATTGATCAAGTACAAAGTAGACATTACCATCATCTCATTGAAATGCAACTTGTTCCCACCATGATATAAGAATTTCTCCATTGGCGTTGAACAACAATCACTCACTTATTCACTGGTTTCCTTATATCAGTAGAATATAACTGAAAGATTGTTGAAAGTGCCATAAAAGACCCATAACCCAACAATGCGATCATGTTTTGTTGGTGAATTTTTTCCCACACAGCAATCATGCAATGGTATGTATTGTAGTTTGGTTTGATGGTGTTTAACGCCACTTTCAACAATATTTCAGTTATATCGTGGCGGTCAGTTATATTGCTGGAGAAAACTGGAGTACCCGGAGAAAACTGACATACTTGATCACATAATATTGTATCGAGTACACCTTGCCATGAACAAAATTCGAACTCACGACTTTAGTGTTGATTACACTAGTTGATGTATATTCAACTACCACACGTTCATGCCCATGCACCTGGTATGTATTGTATGGTACAAGATTCATCCATATTCTTGCAATAAATCAATATTTGTCCAATAAGTCAATATTCTTGCAATAAGTCAAATAAGTCAATATTCTTGCAATAAGTCAAATAAGTCAATATTCTTGCAATAAGTCAATATTTTTGCAATAAGTCATTATTCTTGCAATTAGTCAATATTCATGCAATTAGTCAATATTCTTGCAATAAGTCAATATTCTTGCAATAAATCAATATTTGTCCAATAAGTCAATATTCTTGCAATAGGCAATATTCTTGCAATAAGTCAATATTCATGCAATAAGTCAATATCCTTGCAATAAGTCAATATTCTTGTAATAAGTCAATGTTCTTGCAATAAGTCAATATTCTTGCAATAAGTCAGCATTCTTGCAATAAATCAATATTATTTCTACAACAGGGTTTGCTCAATGTTACTGATAAATACATATACGACCAGCTGGTTAAAGATAAAGAAGATGATTCATTTTATAAAGGGTAAGATACCATGTACAATGGAAAAACTGTCTAAACTGCAGCCTCAATAGACTAGAATACTGTATACACCGAACTTTAAAAAAAAGTCCAAATATTGAAAATCTTTGATTTATTTTATAAAGGATAAGATACCATGTACAGTTAAACCTGACTAAACTGCACCCTCAATAGACTAGAATACTGTATACACCAAACTTTTAATAAAATTCCAGTGTAGGAAATCTTTGATTCATTTTATAAAGGGTAAGATACCATGTACAGTTAAACCTGTTTAAACTGAATGCTGAAATGACTAGAATACTGTATAAACTGAACTTTAAATAAAGTCCCCACTTCGAAAGTCTTTGTTAATCATTGACAAACCATGGCTGATCACAATCCAATACTCTCCACTCATCACCCGTAGGACTACTTAAGAAATAAATCGTGGAAGCCAGAATGTGTTTTTGAGATTTAACATGGGTTGGTGGATATTAGTAAATTTTATCTCTCGCCTCTTTTAACATGGGTTGGCGGATATTAGTAAATGTTATCCCGAGCCAGAGGCGAGGGATAAAATCAGCTAATATTCACCAACCCATGTTAAAACTCAAAAACACATTCTGGCTTCCATGAATTATTTCGATTCTGATATGTCTAAGAGTACAAATACGGTAGTATACTTTGATTGGAAGACGGTAATTTATATTTACATTTGCAGACAATGTCACACACAATTTATGCTGCCAAATTGAAGCAGACGATAATTCATCAACATGTACATTTACGACGGGAAAGTCAGTCACATACACCGGCACATGTGCTATTGAGATTATACCCAATCGATAAATCGCTCGTTTGTTTACCAAGCAAAAGAAGGATGTTATGTTAGAATAATAGATAAATCCTTGTAGTCATGAATTGTGCATCTCAAATCTGATTGGCTCCACTGAAATTGAGAACTCATTTTTTTCATGTTTACACTACCGGTACTTTGATACATTATTTGGACAATAAACGGAAAAACAAAATTTTATATATAAATATTTATATTTTTGATCTACGGACCAAACGAAAAGTTCACACCACTTTCGACAGACGTATTGTGTTTATGTAAAGACTTATGTTCTATATTAACAAACCGCATCGGTGGTATAATGGTTAGCGTGTTAGAGTGTGGTAGATCGTGGGTTCGAACCTCGATCGGGACAAACCAAAGACTAACATTGGTAATTGTTGCTTCTCCGCTAAGGGCTTTTACAGGAAAAAATACCTGGAGGGGGGTTGGAACTCCGTCAATAATTTGGGGTACTACCACCTGAATTTTTATTATTTTTGGGGTACCAGCACATAAATATAAACACTTAAAATGACCCCCCACTTAGAAAATAGAAATTAAATTTGAAACGAGGACCCCCCTCTTTCCCTCACCAAAAGGAAAAGCGAAACTGACGAAAGCAGACGATTCCTTTCCTGTGATACCTAGTTTGACAAGTATACCTCTAAACACCTGAGCATATTTCCCCAGGCCCACGGCTGTTAACCAGTGGCAAATTTGTTCATTATCCCAGTCCATTCGGCATTTGACCACGTTTCGTTTTCGACTGGTACTTTTTATCTTGGAACCCAGGAACGAAAATAAAAGAACCAGGTACCAGTTCATCATTCATATTTCTCCATCTTTTACATAACATATCATTCGGAATATTTCGGAAGATAAAGGGAGACAATTTGGCTTAAAAATCGTGCAAAAGAAGCGAAATCGTGGAACAAACAACCGAATATTATACACCATTTAACGAACAACACAGTGAAACGACTTGCTGGCAAGTAGGTCTATTATAATATACTGGAATGGTAAAAATACCAACAACCACGATTAATTAAATAGAAATTTGACAACAACCCCCAGAAAAGAAATACGTTTTACGCCCCCCACCTAGATAAAAAAAAATCAATGGCGTTCCGACCCTACCGGGTATTTTTTCCTGGAAAAGCCCTAAGCACGCAGCATTAAGGAGTAAGAGCAAAGACTGGTTGGCTCAGAATTAGGATAGTGTGTTCGAGTGGGCCGACATGTCTACCTGCTGACTGTTGTTTCACTATAAAAATCTGAGTTGGTCTAGTACAAATCGAAACTCATCATCATGTCATGAAAATATACTTGTTCTTGCCATGATATAGCTGAAAAATTGCTGAATTGGCATTAAACAACAATCACTCACTCATTGACTCTATGTTGGCAGGTGTATTGTGTTTATGCTAAGACAAGCTCTAAATGAAGATTTAACAAGTCAGAGTAGTGTTTTACAGTACATAGGGTCAAAGTTCTACATTGACAGGTGTATTGTGTTAATGTTAAGATTTATGTTCTATAATGACAGGTGTATTGTGTGTATGTTCTATAATGACAGGTGTATTGTGTTTATGTTCTATAATGACAGGTGTATTGTGTTTATGTTCTATATTGACAGGTGTATTGTGTTTATGCTAAGACAAGCTCTAAGTGAAGATTTAACCAGTCAGAGTAGTGTTTTACAGTACATAGGGTCAAAGTTCAGGATTAAACTACCTTTACCAGAATGGTATAGTGATGAAGAAGTAGGACAGTTCCTTATAAGGTAAGAAAGTTGTGAGTTCGAAACCTGTTCATGGCGATGTGTACTTGATACAACATTATGTGATAAAGTTTGTCAGTGACTTGAGACAGGTCGGTGGTTTTCTCCGGGTACTCCAGTTTCCTCCACCAATAAAACTGACTGCCGCGTTATAACTGAAATATTGTTGAAAGTGGTGTTAAACACCATAAACCAAAACCTAAACCTATAAGGTAAGACCTAATTTTTCTTGTACGTTTTACATAGTGGCATGGAATATAGGAATGTATGGTTGAACCTTGTTGAGCAATGATATTTCATTGAAGCAGGGAGTATCCAGGATAAATTAAGCTAATACATACTTCTAACAGACGATAACTAGTTATGTCTCTCCTTTCTTACAAATAATCTTCGTTTTATGTAAAACTGATTGACAAAGCAATTGTTATCAATGTGAATATACATAACAATAAGAGCAAAAGATTCAAGCAATAAAGAATGTTTAATTTGTTGAGACAAGAGAATCAAGGGAAGCTTCTAAATTTGTACTGACAAAATACCAAGTGAAATTCAATCCCAAAACAAAAAATATACAAACAGACACATCCTCTACCAAAGTGGTTGTTGGAATGTGTTAGATTTTATTTATTTTCAGGCAACTTGAGTAATTTGTAGCCTTTTCAAAGCTAAACAATCAACTTTTTATGGAAATAGGAGAAGGAAACAAATATTTTGCTGTCAATTCATATACATCTTTCAGATTTCAAGGAGAAATGAATAAAGTCTAAAATCAACAAATATAATATCAACAACAATACTACAAAATATAAAACATGAATTTAAAGTTAAATATGAAGGATATTAAAAAGATATTAGCAAAGGATGATTTCAATTGCAAACTTAAAAATAAATGATGCAAAGAAGCAACACATTTTTTGTGAGACATGTCTTTATGAAGCTGTTGGAAATCTCTGTCATGCCGTCACTTCTCTCTCATATTCTCTAACAGAGAAGTCAAGTCTCTCTATTGTTTTTAGAAGTGTGGTGAGCCCTGATAGTAGTCACTTTTTTTTCAGACATCATAATAAGTTGTCTATAACATTAATTTTTTTCTGGAGCATCTGAGTTCACCCCCAGTTTTTGGCGGGGTTCGTGATGTTTGATCTTTAGTTTTTGTGTAGTGTTTGTCCTTTTTCTTTTGATCATTGTACTGTCCTTAGATTTACAGCTTTTAATTACCACTTTGGTATCTTCAAGTTTT
The DNA here is from genome assembly GCA_963383655.1 of Bathymodiolus septemdierum. Taxonomy (NCBI): domain Eukaryota; kingdom Metazoa; phylum Mollusca; class Bivalvia; order Mytilida; family Modiolidae; genus Bathymodiolus; species Bathymodiolus septemdierum. The sequence goes on along the minus strand of OY726517.1, from coordinate 56,833,491 downwards.
TCTTAAACTAGGTTAGCGATTGCACGCTCCATGAAGCCTCTTGTTATATAGTATTATAGTTTTATAATAATTTTTAATAAATTTCTTCTACTTTCTTTACAGAGAATGTGTTTGTATCCATTTGGAGTCTAACGTAGATAAGTTTAACATTTTAATGTAAGTATTTAATGCTTTTTAGCTCACCTGACCCAAAGGGTCATGTGAGCTATTGCCATCACATGGCGTCCGTCGTCGTCGTACGTCGTAAACTTTTTCAAAAATCTTCTCCTCTGAAAGTACTAAACCAATGGAAACCAAACTTGGTCTGAATCATCACTAGGGTGTCTAGTTTCAAAATTGTGTCCGGTGATGCCGTGCACCAACCAACATGGCCGCTGTTACTAAAAATAGAACATATGGTAAAATTGCAGGTTTTGGGTAATAACTCAAAAACCGTTAATAATATCAAAAATCGGACATGGGGTAAAAATGATCAGCACATCAAGATCTACCTACCCTGCAATTTTGAAGGAAATCTGATTGCCCATCTTGGAGTTATTGCCCTTTTTTCATCAAATTTGTAAAATATTAATACTTTTCGTCTTATATTTCAAAAACTATAAGAGATAAAGGTTAACTTTAAATTGCAAAAATGTGCGGCATATCAAGATCTACCCACCCTGCAATTTTGAAGTATATCCCATTACCCATTTTGGAGTTATTTCCCTTTTTTCATCAAATTTTCTAAATTTTAATACTTTTCGTCCTTTATTTCAAAAACTATAAGAGACAGGTGGTAAGTTGAAACTGCAAACATGTTCAGCATGTCAAGATCTACCTACCCTGCAATTTTGAAGTAAATTTGATTACCGATCTTGGAGTTATTGCCCTTTTTTCATCAATTTTTTTTTTTATTTTAATACTTTTCGTCTTATATTTCAAAAACTATTTAGAGATAGATGTTAAGTTTAAATTGCAAAAATGTGCAGCATGTCAAGATCTACCTATCCTGCAATTTTGAAGTAAATCCCATTACCCATTTTGACCGATTATGCAAATTAGAAAAAAGGGGGGGATGAAATTTAAAAAAAATCTTCTCCTCTGAAACTACTGAGCCAATCTCAACCAAACTTTGCTGAAATGATCCTTAGGTGGTCCCCTTTCAAAATTGTGTCCATCAGCGCGTCCTGTATCCAAGATGGCCGCCATTACTAAAAATAGAAATTTCTTCAAATGGCCAAAACTGCTCTATTTTAAGCCAGAAAGTGCCCAAATTTGAACTGTATAAGCATAATGATGAGCTTTTTAACATATATTACGGGATTTTTATGAACTTTGAACTTTTGTCTATTTTGACCGATTATGCAAATTAGAAAAAAGGGGGGATGAAATTAAAAAAAAAATCTTCTTCTCTGAAACTAAAGTGCCAATCTCAACCAAACTTTGCTGAAATGATCCTTGGGTGGTCCCTTTCAAAATTGTGTCCGTCAGTGCCGTCCTGTATCCAAGATGGCCGCCATTAATAAAAATAGAAATTTCTTCAAATGGCCAAAACTGCTCTATTTTAAGCCAGAAAGTGCCCAAATTTGAACTGTATAAGCATAATGATGAGCTTTTTAACATATATTATGGGATTTTTTATGAACTTTGAACTTTTGCCTATTTTGACCGATTATGCAAATTAGGAAAAAGGGGGGATGAAATTTAAAAAAATCTTCTCCTCTGAAACTACTGTGCCAATCTCAACCAAACTTTGCTGAAATGATCCTTGGGTGGTCCCCTTTCAAAAGTGTGTCCATCACCGCCGTCCTGTATCCAAGATGGCCGCCATGACAAAAAAATAGAAATTTCTTCAAATGGCCAAAACTGCTCTACTTTAAGCCAGAAAGTGCCCAAATTTGAACTGTATAAGCATAATGATGAGCTTTTTAACATATATTACGGGATTTTTTATGAACTTTGAATTTTTGCCTATTTTGACCGATTATGCAAATTAGAAAAAAGGGGGGATGAAATTTTAAAAAAATCTTCTCCCCTGAAACTACTGTGCCAATCTCAACCAAACTTTGCTGAAATGATCCTTGGGTGGTCCTCTTCCAAAATTGTGTCTGGCATTTCAGAACACCTACCAAGATGGCCGCCACAGTCGAACTCAATTTAACATAGGACCCTATGGGAAATTCCCATAAAAATCTTTTTGTCTGAAACCATTTGCTCAATAAGAACAAAATTTTGATGAAATAGTCATTGGATGGTTCTCTTCCAAAAATGTGTCTGGCGGTTCGGCCCTTCGATCAATTTTTTTTTTATCTGCAATTTTGAAGTAAATCTGATTACCCATCTTGGAGTTCTTGCCCTTTTTTCATCAAATTTATCAAAAATTTGCAGCATGTCAAGATCTTCCTACCCTGCAATTTTGAAGTAAATCCTATTACCCATTTTGGAGTTATTGCCCTTTTTTCATCAAAATGTTCTCAATTTTAATACTATCATCTTGTATCTCAAAAACTATTAGAGATAGAGGGAAAGTTTACACTGCAAAAATGTTCAGCATGTCAAGATCTACAAAAAATTTCCCACAGTTAAAAATATGCGACAACTGTCGAGAGTTATTCCTCTTGAAATGCATTTTTTTGTTGACTCACTGCTTTTGGTTACTCAAATAATCAAAGGGAAGCAACTCTATTACAAAATGTGAAGTAGGAAAAGCTAAATTTTGAGAATCATTGACATATATGTTTTTTTACAGCAATTTTGATAACTTACATTAAAGGGGGAACCCCTGCCCACATTTTTTTGTAGAAGGGGTCTGAAATGACGAAGGCTATATTTGTTAATTTTTTTTGCCGAAGTTATCAAGTTTTATTGACTGATGTTGTTATTATACCCAGGTGAGCTATACAGGCTCCTGGGAGCCTCTAGTTAGATATTAACTAATCAACATTTTAGGCCATCTAGAAAAAATGTTCTGGTTCTCAGACAATGGATTTAAAAAAAAGGGCAAGGTAGGTAGGGTTTTTATTTTTTGTTTTTATTTCCAATCCAACATTGGAAGGGTTTTTATATTTTGTCTTTATTTTCAGCGGTTTAAAAACATAACGCAAACCAGTTCAATTCTACTATTTTGGCAAACAAACAACACAATAGTGTTTACTCTGTCAACAGGCAGGATAGTCCATGGAACTATTTGTTTGGAACGTAACTACATTAAAACTGACGAGGACAGTGTTTTCACTCGTAGCCATCCTGAATTTTTACTTTCGTTTTCGATTGATCAGTCATTCAAACGTTTGTCAAAACTCGTCACCGGCACGCTTGAAAACTTAAATTTGGCAGTAAATTTGAATTTTTATTTCTTCAAAAATATGGCGCGGGGACGATTTTTTTTCTGTACAGCAATAAAAACGTCCCATCGGCCGAAATTTTGAGGGGGCGGCGTTGTCTGAGAACCAGAACTTTTATTTTATTTGGCCTTAATGTAAGTATTTAATGCTTTTTAGATATTAACTAATCAACATTTTAAGAACTGTAAACACAAACAATTTTTGTGGCAGATGATTGTCATTTATTTGTAGGGTCAAGCCGTGGTCGGGTCAAACCAAATACTATAAAATTGGTATTTGTTGTTTCCCCGCTAAACATGCAGCATTAAAGAGAGAGAGAGAGCAAAGACTGGCTGGCACGGGATAATGTGTTCTAGTGGAGCAACATGTCTACCTATACATTGTTATTTTAGTGATCTAACATTATAAAAATCCAACTAAGTGGGTTGGTCTAGTACAAAGTGGACATCATTATCAATTAATTGATTGACATAGCTATGCAATTTTTACATTTGACGTTAAGCAACAATCACTCACTGTAGCTCATTGACGATGGAATTAGATTTGTTGCCTATATAAATAGATATATATGTATATAAACAACCGCTTACCACAAATTATTGCTTGGAAACCATATTTCCCTTCTTTTATGTTTCAGATTCATGATTAAAAAGTTGTTCGCATTCGCTAGAGGAGAGTGTGCTGCAGAAAGTGCCGACAGTCCAGCCAATCAGGAGCTCTTACTTGGTGGTCATCTATATCTTGCATTTCTTAAGGCATGGACTTATTCATTTAAATTTTTCTGGTATAATTTATTATACCCCCCGCAAACAAAGTTTGGGGCGTATATAGGAATCACCCTGTCCATCCGTCTGTCCATGTACCTTGTAAGCGCAACTCATCCTAAACCGCTTATTGGATTTTTATGAAACTTTACACATTTGTAGTACACTACCTGCAGATGTGCATGAAGGAATTCTGTTGCAGTCTAAAATTTAGAAGGAGAGATAATTCAACTTATACTTTCACGAAAGGGGGGGGTGGCAAGTACCTTGTAAGCGCAACTCTTACTAAACTGCTTATTGAATTTTTATGAAACTTTACACAGTTGTAGTACACAACCGGCAGATGTGCATGAAGGAATACCGTTGCTGTCCAAAATTTAGAAGGGGTGATAATTCAACTTATACTTTCACGAAAAGGGGGGTCGTGTATGTTGTAAGCGCAACTCCTCCTAAACGGCTTATTGGATTTTTATGAAACTACACATTTGTAGTACACTACCTGCAGATGTGCATGAAGGAATATGGTTGCTGTCCAAAATTTTAAAGGGGAGATAATTCAACTTATACTTTCACGAAAAGGGGGGGCATGTACCTTGTAAGTGCAACTCCTACTAAACTGCTTATTGAATTTTTATGAAACTTTACACAGTTGTAGTACACAACCTGCAGATGTGCATGAAGGAATACCGTTGCTGTCTAAAATTTAGAAGGGGAGATAATTCAACATATGCTTTCACGAAAAGGGGGGGTCGTGTACTTGTGGCGACCCCTAGATGTATGTTCTTGGTTAGTTTATTTTGGAGATGGGATGTTGTCTCCTTGACATAACACCATATCCGTTCATTTTTCATAGGTAACTTGCTAACATACCTGTATTCCAAAGTTTGAACATCATAGTATTGCAAGCGGGGGGTATCACTCAGTGAGGTCACTCACAGTTCTAGTTTTATTATGGAATAAGAAAGTCTACCATAATTAAGCATGTATTGCATACATTTGTAGCAGTCATTCTGAAGGTGCATGGGACATGGGACCGAGTCCAGTAAAAAAATAGTCCGGTCCAGTTAAGTGTTCTTAATTACTAGACCAAATGTCCAGCTCTACCAATAATTTTAGATATTCAAAGTGAAATAATGGTCCGGTCAGATTACTAGACCAATTGTCTAGTTAGAATAAAAAAAATCTCTGGAATCACTGCTAAAGCTATGTATAATAAACATTATTTTTAAATTTACTGCTTGTATTGAATTCTTGTATATAATACTGTGGTGGTTTTAACTTTTTTTGTTGCAAAGACAGTGTGTGAAACTAAATTTTGTGGTATCATAGACCAATCTCTATTTTACATAGACATCACTGTACATTATATACAAAATTGTGAAAATTTAACATAGACCAGCTGATTAGACATTGTCTATAAGTCTAACACTGATTTCGCACAGTGCAAAGAAAAAAAATTGAAATATATATACTACCAATAACAGTATATATAAATAGATTCTTCTCCTGCTACAAGTGCATTAAGATATCTATCTATTCAAGAGAGTTAAAATTTGAAAAATTACCTATTGAGAATGGAGAAATATCATAATCCACTGGTAGCAGGTATCAGAATGAGAATTCTGTATAAACCGAACTTTAAATAAAGTCCCAATGCAGAGAATCTTTGTTAAATTAACCTACATAAACTATACACCTGTTTATTCTAAGACAGGCTTCATTGTAGTAAAAAATTTAGCAAAATGTATAACCGACCAAAATAACTGGAACTACTCAAGTTCCAAAACAGTAAAATGACAGCGAGAGAACCTTTGTTGATAATTGTTGTTTTTCTACTTGTAGGAGAAAATAGAAAGTTGGCTTACATCCTTAAAGTTCTCAATATTACGGAATGCTAAGGCTAAAGAAATGGAGTATAAACTAACAAATAGTGAGTTTTTATTATTTAGGGGCTCATTTAGTGACAGTGGTACGGTAATTACATGATGTTCGTGAAACCGTTGCTTGAAGATAATTATGATAGACTGAGATCAGCATCCACCCCTCAAATCGGCATCCACTCACGTCATTATCTCAAATGATGGTCTGATTTAAGGGTATTCTCAAATCGGCTTCCTTTCTAAATTCTCAGATCAACGGCCGATTTATCGGTTAGGGCATACGTCAGTGACGTCGTTGGACGTCGATTTGAGAAAGTGAGAAACGTCCATAGATTTTAGAATTGGACACCGATTTGAGAATTGGAAAAAGAACATAGATTTGAGAACTGGACCGCGATTTAAGAATCTGGAAAAAAAAGAGGACATAGATCTGAGGTACAGATGTCTGTGACTTTGAAATCGGACATAGATTTGAGGATAGGAGGTAGATCAGAGGCGGGACGTCGATCTGAGTCTTACAACTGTTACTGAGCATAAATCGATGCATTTAAATGGACATTTTTATAGTTGAAATTGTAAAAATGAATGATATTTACCCAATTTGACATTCCCCATGACGTTGCATTAGAGATTCATTCCATGGTTGGTTGATGATTGTCCCTGTAAAGTGCACTATGAAAGACAGAAGGTTCCAGTGATGTGAACAAAAAAAATCTTAGATCAATATACAGTGGAACTCGTGCAATCAGACACCTGAGTTTTCCCACATCCTGTGACATCCAACAATAAATTTATGGTCCCAAAGTATTTCTGTTAACTAAAATGAAACCTGAGTACATTCTGTACAATCCGACACAATTCCCTGGGTTGTTGGATTAGACAGGTTCCACTGTACATGAGATATCTGCTGTTTTATTATGCACAAAATGGTGTTTTTCTTGTTTCCTCAACATTAACTCAAATTCTTCATATTAGATTTGTCGTTTCTTAAAAATTATGCCCCTTAATTATGCACAAAATGATGATTTTATTTGACTATTACATACAGGACATATCTTCGTTGACACAGGACATTCAATAACGGTTAACCAAGTCATGACTAAAAGTTTTGAAGCTATGACTTCAATTTTACCACTATGAACCTGACATAATTGTCAAAGCAGATAGATATATTAGCATATTGTTTGTTTTCGTCCATTATCGAAAGAAAAGGCTGAATTTGAGACAAAAAAAAACTTGGCGAAAGTTAATTAAAACATTTTTTTGGTAATTTTGTATAGAAATTGTTGGTGGGTGTGTCTAGTTAGAGCTAGCCAAATTTTATTTTTTAATTTTTGGGATGGACTTATTTTGATGATATATATATATATATATATTTTTTTTTTTGCACAAAAATAAATATTGATGAATGCAGAAATCTGTTTATTTTTTATCTTATAGGAACATTAGATGATGCCCTACGACACACCTTAGACATTGGAAAATCTGTTGAATATTTATTATCAACAGGTAATCTAATCTCTAAATCTGGATTAGGATTAATGCAGGTATGTTTTTATCATATCTTTAGTATTGAAATTAGGAGATAACTGTATTGTATTTGACAATTTCATGGTTATTTCACGGCATCAATTGGAGATTTGATGGCCGCAAATTGAGTTTACTGGCGACGCGTTAGAGGAGCCAGTAAACGGATATTTGTGACCATGGAATTGACAATTGATGCCGTGAAATTTTCAAATACAAAACAGATATCTCCATTATAATGTAATCATATGTGTAAATGTGTATTGCCACATTATTGACAAGATGACGTAAGCAGTAATCGGATTAGCTGACAGATGAGTGAATAGTGGAAACATTCCTTGGTCCATGAAAAAAGTAGTTTGATGTAAGATCAGATGAATTTGGGGCAAAAATAAAATGGAATGATCAAAAGACACAATATTAAATTAGAGAATTATATAATACACATACATTTTATATGAACTACACAGTAAAGCTGTAATAATGTACATATTGAAAATGAAAGTAAACACAAATTTCAAAATGGCAGTGTCCAGTAAACTCAATTTGTGACCATCAAATTTCCTAATTCTAATGTAGTTGTTTAATATTTTAACATTTTCAGTCACTTCTGTATTTAGCTCAAAATCGGGCAGATCGTTCATTATAAGCGGCCCAAGCAATTCCAGTTCGTTGTCATACCCGTAGTCATCTGCCATTTTGTTTGTAAATACATTTCGCGCAAGGATATGTGATTTCAGCTAAAATTCTAAAATATCTTATGCCATTTCAAACCATGGAATTGATACCATGAAAATTACAGCATTGTCCAATCACAAACCAGGAATATTAACAGATTACATTAGAATCTGAGTTTGTTTGATTAAAATAAAGTCCAATGTATGTTATTGTGTTCATTCATTCGTTCGTCCGTCCCACTTCACCCTGTAAATGAAACTCCTCTGTGGTCATTGGTCCGATTGCTCTCATGTTTGGTACAATGATTGATCACTGTATATAGTCAACCATATTATTTGGCAAGGCATAGTATCTTTTTTAACACAGTAAATTTTTGTCGAAAAATTAGGGTAATTACGGTATAGATTTGGGGCTGGATAATCGTTTCTTACAGATGGTGTTATAGTGTTAAACTGTTAACTAAATGACAGCTGTACTATCAAAACTGCTCAGTTTAAAATATGTGGGACTGGTCATGCTGGACATTGCCTTGTTATCCCCTCGCCAACGAAGTTGCAAATGGATATAGTAACGCTAACGTCCTTCCATCCGTCCTTCCTTCCGTCCTTCTGTAACATCCTTGTGAACACTCTAGAATCAACATCCTTCAATGGATTTTGACCAAACTTGGTATATACTTAGTCCTTAAGAGAATCTGGAACCCTATTGATTTTCAAGGTCACTGGGTCAAATTTGTAGGCGGGGGGAATATGCCACGCTTTGCGTTGCTCTTGTTTTTGTTTGTTCCCCCCCCCCCCCCCCCCCCAGATGTCTGGGTTGAGAGTGGTTGCAGATAAGCTGATTTTTTTATTTTATTTTTTATTTTTTGTCTCCAGATATCTGGGTTAACAGTGGTTGCAGATAAACTGAATTTTTATAGATATTTATCACATTTCCGTTGTGTACATCGAGGAGCCTTCTTTGCCCAGATGAGAACAACAGCAGTAAGAAAATTTCTTCCTGAAGCCTGGGGTAAGAATTGGGAACCAATAGTAGCAGCAGATAATTTCAAACTAATTGCAAACAACGAACCCTGAATAAACCTGAATCATGTGTAAACTGACCATTAAATTTAACCCAATATCCAAATTTTCTTGAACAGTAGTTGCCCTCTAATAAAGTCCCTCCTAGTAAAGACCTTTCCTCTATTAAATCAGGCTAAATTTCAGATGCACTGAGATAGTAAAATACATACTAAATTGTCTCCCTTAAAGAGTGGCCCTCTTATATGGCCACTTTTTTTTTATTGCAGAAAAGGTGATCTGACAAGAGGGTCTACTATAATTTAACCTGTATAATCAGAATACTTGTCTAATTTTAACAAGAATGTTGGTCACACATGTTATTTGGCTTAGACAAGTCTCACAACTATAGGCAGTTCGTGTTTGTGATTGGCCAATTAAAAAAAAATCTTCTCTAAAACCATTTGGCCAAATTAATTTAAATTTGGTTTTAAGCCCCTATGTAAGGTTCTGTTTAGAGTTTCATCAAAACAAAATAACTGGTAAGTGACACAGGCTCAGCCCACTGTTGGTTGATCCCTCATGTTCATTTTCATCACTGATTGCGTAGATAGATACATGTGTAAGTTCAACAACAAGCATATAATCATGGCCCTTACTTATAATTTGTAGTGAGCCGTGGTGGTCGTGATCGTATGGTTGTTGGGTTTACAACTGCCTGTGTGTAATCAGTGCCTATCATTCCTTAAGTTGTGACTGAAACCCATTCATGGCGAAGTGAACTCGATACATCATTATATGATAAAGTTTATCAGTGATTTGCGACAAGTCTGTGGTTTTCTCCGGGTACTCTGGTTTCCTCCACCAATAAAACTGACTGCCGCAATATAACTGAAATAAACCCATAATCCCCATCCACGGACCGCACGATGCCACTCAATGGCCCTACACAATCATGCAAAGTCGCCAAGCATAATTATACATGTGTGAAAAACACATTAGTACGCTTTTTTGATTAACTGGTTTATGAGTCTTGAACTATTTATATGTAGTTATAAATTCATGTACATGACTGTCAAAAGAAGAAAAAATAAGAATGATTTAATATTAATTTTTTTTATCTTGAAGGTTTCTTATGCCCAGTACACACCCCTGATGGATCCCCTTGTGGTCTTCTTAATCACATGACTGCATTTTGTCAGGTATGCATATGTAAAAGCTAGGTATTTAATCAATATATGTTTTTGACTCTCGTTATCTCAAATTCGATGGGACCATGGAAACAATTTGAGTCAACCGTAGTTCGACTCGAGAGGAGCTACGAAAATACCGGAAGTGTAGTTTGTTTAACGACGAAAGGGAGACAACTCGAGCAAAATTTTGAAGAGCTAAAACCAGCATTGCATGTCCCAATTCTCTTCAACCTCTGGAAATTTAGCAGTTCTACATGTTTTTCTTTGCGAACCCATTTCACCAGAAAGATATTTTTTCTTAATTTCATCACTGTTTTTTATTCAAGTTGAAAGTGTAGACGTAGGAATGCCAAAGCCTAAAGCAATTTGTTTTTTAGTTTTACCTCCTCTCTCAACAGTCACAATTGTGTCATATTTAACCTCATACGATTTACGAAATTTCCCCTTTTATTACAACTGTTAATTAAGAGTAGCATTTTTTCAAATCTCTCAAAATTGAGAAATTATACATCTTCTTTAATCAAAATTAATTTCCGACAAATAATGCAATAGATAAAATGCTTCCGTTGTGTACTTTTCATAATCATTGATGTATGCCGACCCAAGCGCACTTATTATGAATCGATAATTTTTGATTGTACACATCTAACTTGTGTCATAATACTAAGCCAATTCAAATATTATCACTAATTAATTTGACAGATTGTGAAATAAACATGCGAAATAGCCAAAGGTAAAAATGTCAAAGTCAATGACCAGATGTTTCACCTGTGATTCGATTTTAATCCCAAGGTAATACACATGTTTTGATTGGTTAATTAGACTTAACGAATGTAAATAATATGGCTTTCTACATCTCGGGACCAAAACTTTTATTCGAGACAACCGAAATTTCGATTCATCCGAATTCGACTCAACAGGAGTCAAGTTATATATATTTATACACAACGAAGTACAGGACTTTGATAAAAATTTGACTCAACCGGGTTTGAGACAATGAGAATAAAATTTATTTAAATAATGTGATTTTTTTAAATTAATACAAACTTCAATTACATTTTTATATATTTTGACATATGAAAATGTTCTCTGCCTCATTGGCGGTATAATGGTTAGCATGCTCGCCTCTAGTCCGGTGGATTGTGGATTCCACCATCGGTTGGGTCAAACCAAAGACTATAAAATTGGTAATTGTTGCTTCTCCGCTAAGCATGCAGTTTTAAGGGGAAAGAGCAAAGAGTGGTTGGCTCAGAATTATGTCTCCGAGTGGAGCGACATGTCTACCTGTGGACTGTTGTTTCAGTGAGATAGTACTATAAAAATCCAACTAGGCGTGTTAGTCTAGTACTAAGGGGACCTCATCATCATTTCATTGAAAATTAACTTGTTTTTGTCATGATATAGCCGAAAACTTGCTTAGTTTTCGCTGAGCAACAATCGCTCACTCACCAGTCAAAACAAAAGACAAAAATATTGAAGGCATTATAAGTTTCTGTGTTAATATTCATATTCATTATTTTATTTCCACCAGGCTGTCAATACACAGTATTCTACAGCACATCTCTATAAACTGCTTATATCATTGGGTGTGACACCATTTGATAGCCCACCTCCTGGTAATTTGAAGGACTGCTACCCTGTCTTACTGGATGGTAGACACATGGGGTATGTTCTGTCATCTGTAGCAAAGATAGTAGAACAGAAACTCAGGGTCATGAAGGTCAAAGGTCTAAATAGGGTAAGTATACACAATCTTGAAGGTCAAAGGTCTAAATAGGGTAAATATACACAATCTTGAAGGTCAAAGGTCTAAATAGGGTAAGTATACACAATCTTGAAGATCAAAGGTCTAAATAGGGTAAGTATACACAATCTTGATGGACAAAGGTCTAAATAAGGTAAGCTTACACAATCTTGAAGGTCAAAGGTCAAAATAGGGTAAGTTTACACAATCTGTTATGATAAGAAAAATGAAAGTGAAACTAAGGAAGGAATCCATAATTCTAACGATCATATTTATGGGTGTAAGTGTGGTTTGGTTGATGGTGTTTAACGCCACTCTCAACATTATTTCAGTAATATCATTAGTCAGTTTTATTGGTGGAGGAAACCAACCTGTTGCAAGTCACTGACAAACTTTATCATATAATGATTTATTAGTATGAACTTTAGAGACTGGTAAAGAAGGAAACCTCTGTGCAGGTTTTCTTTCTTGTTCATAGTAAATGTAGAAAAAAATTAAATTGACAACATACATGTTTGTATATTTAGTTTATCCTGCAATGTCAAAAATGTACAAAACTGTTAGATTGAATTTAATTACACTGTTTTCAAAGGTGTTTTCTATCCCTTAACTGTGTAACACTGGTACATGTTTCTTGTATGAATTTGTCTTCACTTTTGACAGGGTACCAGGAGACTATATTTGTCGAGTATAAAAGTAAAGTCAAATTTGTTTGTACAACTGTTATTTGTATAATAAATGGGTTATTGCAATAGGATACAACTTAACACCCTAAGAATACATGAATGATGACTGGTTATTGAACATCAAATCAGGGACAAAACTTTAAATTATTAAGGCCCAGCAAGATTTAAGTAGCCAGCTTTTCAAGGGCCCAGGTCAAATTGTAGTGGTTGTGGACTTTTGTGCCTCTGTTAAGTTTGATCCCTGCAGCTGAGCAGTATTTTACTATTTCCATGCCAAGAATAAATCATGAAGGTAAAAGGGTTGTACTTGTTGACCTTTATGTGGACACTTAGAGGTAAAAAAAAGAATAATGTATAGTGTGAGAACATTTTGCAATAGCCACAGTCAGGGCTACCCAATTAATACTGAGCTGCTACAAGATGTCTGTTGTGTGTTGGTCGAGTGGTGACTGGTTAAATACTTTGTGTAGATATTTTTTTGTTATATATATTAACATTACTTTCAACAATATTTCACATATTTCATCATTCATGACAGTCAGTTTTATTAGTAGAGGAGAGGTAACCACCAAATTATCACAAATCTCTGATAGACTTCATTGTGTTAATTTTTTATCAAGTGATGCTAGAAGTGAACACACAGCTTAAGTAGTTATCAGCAGTTGTTACGGTTACAAATGTTGATGAAAATCCAAACATGCCATACAATCATACGTCATGACAACACCAGTTATAAAACTGTCATGACAACACCAGTTATAAAACTGTCATGACAACACCAGTTATAAAACTGTCATGACAACACCAGTTATAAAACTGTCATGACAACACCAGTTATAAAACTGTCATGACAACACCAGTTATAAAGCTGTCATGACAAAACCAGTTATAAAACTGTCATGACAACACCAGTTATAAAACTGTCATGACAAAACCAGTTATAAAACTGTCATAACAACACCAGTTATAAAGCTGTCATGACAACCTCGGTTATAAAACTGTCATGACAACACCAGTTATAAAACTGTCATGACAACACCAGTTATAAAACTGTCATGACAACACCAGTTATAAAACTGTCATGACAACACCAGTTATAAAACTGTCATGACAACACCAGTTATAAAGCTGTCATGACAAAACCAGTTATAAAACTGTCATGACAACACCAGTTATAAAACTGTCATGACAAAACCAGTTATAAAACTGTCATAACAACACCAGTTATAAAGCTGTCATGACAACCTCAGTTATAAAACTGTCATGACAACACCAGTTATAAAACTGTCATGACAACACCAGTTATAAAACTGTCATGACAAAACCAGTTATAAAACTGTCATGACAAAACCAGTTATAAAACTGTCATGACAAAACCAGTTATAAAACTGTCATGACAAATCCAGTCATAAAACTGTCATGACAAATCCAGTCATAAAACTGTCATGACAACACCAGTTATAAAACTGTCATGACAACACCAGTTATAAAACTGTCATGACAACACCAGTTATAAAACTGTCATGACAACACCAATTATAAAACTGTCATGACAAAACCAGTTATAAAACTGTCATGACAAAACCAGTTATAAAACTGTCATGACAAAACCAGTTATAAAACTGTCATGACAAAACCAGTTATAAAACTGTCATGACAACACCAGTTATAAAACTGTCATGACAACACCAGTTATAAAACTGTCATGACAACACCAGTTATAAAACTGTCATGACAAAACCAGTTATAAAACTGTCATGACAAATCCAGTCATAAAACTGTCATGACAACACAAGTTATAAAACTGTCATGACAACACCAGTTATAAAACTGTCATGACAACACCAGTTATAAAATTGTCATGATAACACCAGTTATAAAACTGCCATGACAACCCCAGTTATGAAATTCAAAATATGGTAATTTCAGGTTCCAACTATGATGGAAATATGTCTGATTCCTAAGACAGAGTTTGCTAGCCAATATCCAGGGTTATTCATGTTCACAACTCCAGCTAGAATGATGAGACCAGTGAAGAACCTGGCGTTGGATTCAATGGAGATGATTGGATCATTTGAACAAGTCTACATGGACATCTGCATAAATCAAAATGAGGCTATTCCTGATGTAAGATTTTGTTACTATTATGATAAAATTTTTAAATTGTTTTGTATACTTTTTTTTTCAGTTTCAAGTGATTTATTTTCAATATTATAAGCTAAGCAGAAAAAAGAACTTGTTCACACCAAAATAAGTTGAAAAATTGCTCATGTGGCTTTTTAAACAATGATAAAAAAAAACTCACTGAATGGAATTTAATTAATTAACTTCTTGCTTTGAATTAATATTTTCATATTGTATTCTTTAGGTAACAACACATGAAGAGTATGAAGAAATCCGAATGTTATCAGCTATAGCTTGTTTGACACCTTATTCAGATTACAACCAAAGCCCTAGGAACATGTATCAGTGTCAGGTATCATATTCAAAATCTTGTACAAATTTTTATGAGTTTAATTGAAATTCCAATGGTGGACTTCTGAGCTCTGGAACAGTAGGAAGTTTCTGCTCCACAAGTGGCAACCATCATGTTCTTCTTGTCCTGTTTTATTGGTGGAGTATCCGGAGAAAATCAATGGCCTTCTGTTAGTGACCTACAAACTTAATCATTTAAGACTATCAGTGTTGTCTTAATGCATGGACACACTGGGTAATTTTCTGGGGGCCCATGAGCATATAGGGGCCCCATGCTAATATATGTATGTTGTGTATGGCATGTTTTTAATGTTTAAACACTGATTATGTTGGAAGTACCAATACAATCAATACATGTTTGATTTTATCAACATTTACAGTTTTATTTCTGTGAATGGTTGTGTAGGTGTGGCACCCAGTGCACTTTTTTGCACGGGGGCCTATAATGCTGTTAAGACGACCCTGAAGACTATCAGATATAACTTGTCAGGGGCAGAGATCAAACTCACAAACCTTACTGTTACATTCAACTACCATAAAATCATGAACCACTAAGACGTCTTGAGTTTCAATATTAATATTTGTTTGATGTTTTGAATTGAATGTAAGTTTCTTTTACATTATAATGTTTTCAATTAGCACCTTTAAATCTCCCAAATAATGTTCGGAGAATTCTTGTAATTGGTCCTTTTCTTAGAATTATTTTCTTTCTTTCTTTCTTCTCAATAAAGGAGTCTGCAGCCTTACATAAAAAACAAAAGCCAGGACTGGATTGTACAAATATCAATTAAATTTAAGTCTCAATTAACCCTTAACTTAAGTGCAACTTAATCTCATGTACATTTCAAGTGATTTTAAGTGTGAATTATGTTTTAATTGACACTCAAATTTAATTAAGGTTAGTACAACCCAGTCCAGGCAATTTGTACATAAAACGTTTGAGTAGGAATTTGTACTTGTACTCTGAAGAAAAACCAACCAGAGCACAATTAAATATATACTTTGTTCTGATTGGACAGTGATGGAGTGTGAATACAAAACTTGTTCTTGAATGTTTTATAACTGTAAGCCTAAAAACCAAAAGGTATATTTTTAGGTCAGTTCAGTGATCCAGACTTTATCAGCGGCACACATCAAAGGGAAAATGTTCAATTTGCCGATAATTAAAAATAATGATATTGATTACTTTCAGATGGGTAAACAAACCATGGGGACACCTTGCCATGCCCTGAAGTATAGGTCTGATAATAAACTATACAGAATACAGACACCACAGACACCCATGGTTAGACCGGGCATGCACGATTACTACGACATTGACAATTATCCCATGGGTACAAATGCTGTTGTGGCAGTAATATCATACACAGTAAGTTTTTGTGTGGGTCAAGAGAGGATTACCTTGGTGGTGTAATACAGGGATTTTAATAGGTTTGAGAATAGATGGCACTTTTTAAATTGGTTAGGTTTATGGTGTTGAATGCCACGTTCAACAATATTTCAGGTATATAGTGGTGGTAAATTTTATTGGAGGAAACCCGAGTACCTGAGGAAAACCACCGACCTGCCGCTTGTCACTGACAAACTTGATCACATAATGTTGTATCGAGTACACCTGATCTGAGCGGGATTTGAAATCGCAACATTAGTGGTGATAGGCACTGATTGCATAGATAGTTATATATCCAACTATCGTACGATCACGACCACGACAGCCCCCATTTTTCAAATAATAGGGAGCTATTGATAATATAATGAAATTTTATTTAGCGCGAGACCTGTGTAAAAGTGGGTTTACACAATCAAAGATTTCCTTCAAAGTTGCTTCAAACTTGATCTGTCCATCTGTTTCAAACACAAATCTAAACACTAATGCAACACCTTTCCAATATTTGATGTACGCATCAAACTTATTTGATGACGTGTTTACATGGTCAAATTCCTGTTTGAAATGGTTAAAATTTGATGTAAATTTGAAGGAAATATTTAACCATGTAAATGCTCTTTTATTGGTGCAAAATTCTGAATTCTGATGATTTCCTGGAAGTTATTTGAACATTTAAAAAAACAGCATTTAGTAGATGTAAAATTGTAATGTTATATAAATTACATATCATTTAGGTACAGAAAAGCAGACATTTTATTCATGATAATGAGGGATTTTTATTTTGTCTAAATGACTTAAATAAATTCTAATACCAATTCAGATTATATTTATTTTGACACTTCATAATTGAAAATTAATTTGTATCTTTTCAAAATGTCTAAACATAAACAAAATTGAATAGATGATTTCTTTGGCAAAACTAGTTAACGCACCAAGCCTGAAACTCTTACAGAGAACGATTCTGAAGCTGTTTATGCATCTGCCGAACATGACGACACTCGACCACAAGTTTCTAAAACGGGACATTCGTATGACAAGAAGTTCAAGTGAGATTGGCTTTTTAAACCAGCATGACATTGGCTCAGACACAATGAAAATAAAAATTTGACGACTTGTTCTTTGTGCATTAAACAAAATAAAAATAATTCTTTCACATTGGCCATTGACATCGTCAGAATGAACACACCTGACAGGCATCTCTAGAGCTCAGATCACTGCAATGTTATTAAAGAAGTTGCATTACAGAGGGATTGGAACACAACTGTAAATACAAATCGATCTGAGCAAGATTTCAAACGTATATCGATTACATTATTGGGTTTATTGGCATTGGCTCAAATCTAGTTTTAATGATCCACTTTTTTTTAAGAAGAGAGGCCACAAATCCTAGAATGAACTCTGGTTTGCTAGTGGTTTTCCCCGGCTACACTGGTTTCCTCCATCAATAAAACTGATTGCTACAATAAAGCTGAAATATTTTTGAAAGTGTCATTAAACGCCCATAATCCTTTAAGAAAAAATGTACGACACGAGAAATAACACGATATGGGTACATGAAATTGAGAAATTTATGTTTCTTAAGGTTTTTACTAAAATGTCATAAAAACGGAAAAATCGTCAATGATAAGATTGGTTACAGAAATGGAACTCACCAATGGTACCCCCTGTTATATTTTGTGAAATATATCAAGAATGTAGTCCATTCCAGCAGGACAAACATGTATTTTACCAGTCAGCACATTATAATATTCATGAATTATCAGGTCTTTTGAGGTCCTGAAATTTCATACTCCAGAATTGTCTAATTGAAACGTTGAATATACAATATGTTTTCAGGGTTATGACATGGAAGATGCCATGATACTAAATAAGTCAGCATTTGAGAGAGGTTTTGGACATGGATCTATTTACAAAGCTGAGGTAAGAGGTCAACATTTGAAAGGGGTTTTGGACATGGATCTATTTACAAAGCTGAGGTAAGAGGTCAATATTTGAAAGGGGTTTTGGACATGAATCTATTTACAAAGCTGAGGTAAGAGATCAACATTTGAAAGGGGTTTTGGACATGGATCTATTTACAAAGCTGAGGTAAGAGGTCAATATTTGAAAGGGGTTTTGGACATGGATCTATTTACAAAGCTGAGGTAAAAGGTCAACATTTGAGAGAGGTTTTGGACATGGATCTATTTACAAAGCTGAGGTAAGAGGTCAACATTTGAAAGGAGTTTTGGACATGGATCTATTTACAAAGCTGAGGTAAGAGGTCAACATTTGAAAGGGGTTTTGGACATGGATCTATTTACAAAGCTGAGGTAAGAGGTCAACATTTGAAAGGGGTTTTGGACATGGATCTATTTACAAAGCTGAGGTAAGAGGTCAACATTTGAAAGGAGTTTCAGACATGGATCTATTTACAAAGCTGAGGTAAGAGGTCAACATTTGAAAGGGGTTTTGGACATGGATCTATTTACACAGCTGAGAAATTTTTTTAAAAATAAAATACAAATGTTTTAATTCTCCCTTTTGAAATTGTCGGAATTTAAATAATTTCTAATCTAATATAAGGACTAAATAAGAGACAAGACTTGGATTAGGCTTGTTTACTCTCAGTAACTTTCTCATATTTTCTTTGCAAAACAATCTTTATTAAATAATACAAACAAAAGCATCAATATACATGTCATACAATTCTACCTAAAAAAATATGCCCTGTAACATACCTGTTAACCCTCCCCCTTTTCGCGGGAGTCTCCCGCGTAAGAGCCTTATCTCCCGCATGGACTGGGTTTCATGGGTCTCATGCGTGGGAGACATTAATCTCCCGCACACACCTTTTCCTCCCGCACGGTCTCCCCCAACAAAAAAATCAAGTACAATAAAATCTTGACCTACATTTTGCGATCAATATTTCTGGAAATTCCCCATTTGGAACTCCCGCGAATGGTAAAGGTGTTTAAATGATATCTGGTTATTGATCTGTTTGACACCTTTACAGGTAAATTGGGTCATGGAGATTAATTAAGGTGTTGATGATTATACAACAATTATCCACTGATTGACAGTTAATTGGGGATAAGGAAGTGGGTTTGTGGCACACGCTTAGATGATTAGAAGTGTGATAGCGGCAATTAAAAATAGTTATAAACCGTTGTGCAAACAGGAGTCGGACAACCTTTGATGCCGAGGAAAACTTCTTATTTCGATCAAACGTGCAATGAATTCATCTCTGATTGAGTTGTTATGGCTTGTTTGGGACCAAAGCCGATCAAAGTATTATTTAAGGACTAAGTTCCAGGATGGAATTGATAAACCACAAAAATGCCAAAACGTATGCTATCACCCAACGCACCAGCAGCAAAGTGACTTTTTAACTTTAGTGCTCTATGACTTTATTGTTCAGAGCATTCTGTCTTCATTGTTATTGCTTTGTTATAACCTTATGATTATGAATGATTATGAATAAATTATAAATACAGTTTTTATCCTTCATTCATCATATGAAACACTACTAATAAGACAGAAATGTAAACAATATATATTGAAATGGGATGCAGTTGGTTCAATACTGAAACAAACAAAAAGGAAAACATCAATTAACAATAAAAACATGCATCAAATACGTCGATAAAAAATCTCCAGCTATGAGACCAAATCTCCAGCCAAAATTTTACAAATCTCCAGTTGTAGCATAGCAACTCTATCACATGTATGCAACTACAAGGTACAATTTTGTGCGTTTAAAGACGACGCACAAAATCTCCCCCTTAGAAGAGTTGGTAGGGGGGAGATCTCCCCCCTAGCAGTTCCCAGAGGTTAACAGGTATGCTGTAATATACTAAGTAGAATGTACCCACACTTGAAGTTACTGAGAGCGTCTAAATAATAAGTATACATTTATCAGCTATTTATAGCTCAGTGACAACCTGCTCGTATTACTTCCCCGTGCATTAATAATTTCCAAATTAAGCAGACCTTAAAGACTTAACAAACATGTTTTATTCTAAATAAAAACATTGAAACTATAAAGGGATTTCCCATATAACCATAATAGAAATACATAAATATTATAATTCTTCCATATATATATTTCTTCTGCATTTTCTCCAGCGTGGTGAATTTGAATAAAAATAAGGGCCTTTAAAATCATGTGTCAATTATCTCCCATGCAATGGCAAAGGAGATCTAATACTAATTAAATTAATATCAAATATACTATGTATTATCATCAGACACAAATGTATATTCAACTTTACATCATGGCGAATTTAATTTAAGATTAACCAATGAAAACAAGCCTGGGAAAATCTTGTTAGTGGGTAAAGTTAACAGAAAAGCCATAGAAGATACTAAAGTTCACCATCTTGTTAGTGGGTTCAATTAATGGAAAAACCATAGAAAATACTTCTGTTCACCATCTTGTTAGTGGGTTCAATTAATGGAAAAGCCGTAGAAAATACTAATATTCACATTCTTGTTAGCGAGTTCAGTTAGCGGAAAAGCCATAGAAAATACTAATGTTCACCTTCTTGTTAGTGGGTTCAATTAATGGAAAAGTCGTAGAAAATACTAATGTTCACCTTCTTGTTAGTGAGTTTAGTTAGCGGAAAAGCCGTAGTAAATACTAATGTTCACCAATGAGTTCAGTACAACTGTAAAACAGTTTAATGGCTGATTCTCTTTTATTAGATTGTGAATTTAAAGAAAAAGTCACAAGAGAAGTATAGAACGGTACTAGTATTTGGTAAGTAAAAATAGAATAAATTCAATTATCAATGATTTGTACATTTTTGCCTTTAATCTTTATACACAAAAATATCTATTATCCTGCAATTGTGTGATTTTGAGTACTAATAAAGGGGGTCAAATAAACTTCATGCTATTTAGTCTTGGATCTAATAAAGCATTTCTGGTACCTGATTCATGTAGAGCAACAGAAAGAAACAGTATCAGTATAAGTACTGACATCACAGAGGACACCATTGAATATGATTAGAACGACACTTGTTTCAGCTATTTTCAGACAATTTGGTAATTGTCTTGGACTTTTTGATATTGTAGGATAAACACAATATACATACAAGGTCATTAAATATAAAATTAATTTGCACTGGCTGCGAAGCAGGCTAGAAAAGCTCACTTTTCTACCTGTTTCTAAAGCTCGTACAAATAAATTATATATTTTTGGACAATGTATGTATATTATATATTTATCTAGCAACTATTGTGATAAGCACATAATATCGCTGTTTTTTTATTTGACGCTATAATGACATCACTGATGTCATCTTACCAAATCCTCAATAAACATACTATTATTTATATGTTTTAAAATTTGCTTCAAATGGACTTCTCATCGCTATTCACATCTCAGGCTTTGCCTTTGGTGGGGATTTCTTTGAGAAGTTGATTCTCGTATAACAAATCAACGATAGTCTATATTTACCGTTAGATAATATAAGAAGCCATTGATGTTTTAAAATCAACCTGTCAAAGACTGATGGCCCTATTATCATCACACTGCATCATCTGAGATATACATTGTAACAGATTTGGTTGAATCATAATTAAGGTCAAGGCAAGTATTTCATGCTTCTTAACTACAGTCAAACCTGTATATAAAGGGCACTCGAGGGAACCTGAAAATGTGCCTTTTATGAGCAGGTGACCTTTATTTACAGGTTAAAATTAAGTGCACTATTCAATAATGGGAAAAATAAGGCTGTCCTTTATAGACAGTGATTTGTTATTCAGAGATTCTTTTTAAGGCAGGTTTGACTGTATTTTAATGTTTTATAGACAGTGATTTGTTATACAGAGATTCTTTTTAAGGCAGGTTTGACTGTATTTTAATGTTTTATAGACAGTGATTTGTTATACAGACATTCTTTTTAAGGCAGGTTTGACTGTATTTTAATGTTTTATAGACAGTGATTTGTTATACAGGGATTCTTTTTAAGGCAGGTTTGACTGTATTTTAATGTTTTATAGACAGTGATTTGTTATACAGAGATTCTTTTTAAGGCAGGTTTGACTGTATTTTAATGTTTTATAGACAGTGATTTGTTATACAGAGATTCTTTTTAAGGCAGGTTTGACTGTATTTTAATGTTTTATAGACAGTGATTTGTTATACAGACATTCTTTTTAAGGCAGGTTTGACTGTATTTTAATGTTTTATAGACAGTGATTTGTTATACAGAGATTCTTTTTAAGGCAGGTTTGACTATTTTAATGTTTTCGCGAGCATCAGGGTTCACCCTCCAGGTTTTTTCATAGGGTCCATGTTGCTCATCTTTTTCGTGTTGTGTTGTTTACATTCTGTATCTTGTTACCAATGTTTCATGTCTCTCTGGATTGTTCATTCTTGATTTCCCCTTTAGTTTCCCTGGAATGTTGATGTTAAACTGAATTTTACTTTCAGCAAGTAAACCTGGAGATAAAAGAACAGAAGGCAAGCTGGATCCAGATGGGTTACCTCCCATTGGTACATATCTACAAGAAGGAGACGTTTTCTACAGGTTTGTAGGTTATTCTTAATGGGTTTTTTTCAAGGTTTGTAGGTTTGGTTTGGTTTATGGTGTTTAACGCTACTTTCAACGATATTTCAGTTATATCGTGGCGGTCAGTTTTATTGATGGGGGAAACCTGAGTACCCAGAGAAAACCACCGACCTGTGGCAAGTCACTGACAAACTTTATCACAAAATGTTGTATTGAATACACTTCGCCATGAATGGGGTTTGAACTCTCAACTTTAGTGGTGATAGGCACTGATTACATAGACAGTTGTAAATCCAACTAACATACGATCACGACCATGAAGGCCCTCAAGGCTTGTAGAGGGAAACGTTACTTGCTTTACTGAATTACTCAAATATAAGTCATTATGGCAGTTAAAATGTGTTGCTAGGGAGGTTTTCTTACTTATAGGTATAATCAGGCTTTGTGGTCATAAAACAATTTGAACATGAGATTGTACTGGTACATCGAAAAGGCAGCCAATCAAAACACTCCATCAAATAAAAACT
The DNA here is from genome assembly GCA_963383655.1 of Bathymodiolus septemdierum. Taxonomy (NCBI): domain Eukaryota; kingdom Metazoa; phylum Mollusca; class Bivalvia; order Mytilida; family Modiolidae; genus Bathymodiolus; species Bathymodiolus septemdierum. The sequence continues at coordinate 56,809,806 of OY726517.1, read as the reverse complement.
TTCTTCTGATTGGATAGTTTGCAGTACTAGTACAAAAATCTAAGTGAATTCATTTTTTATAAAGAAGTAGTACTTAATGATTTGCTGATGCAGGCAAATTTCTTTTTTTCAAAAATCAAAATGGCCGAATGACGTCTGCCATTTTGAAGATATTTTGTCATAGGGACGTGTATTGCTTATCCCTCCTGTTTTATTTGATATTTATTCATTAAGTTTCTGTTGTATTGTACATATAGATTTGTAAGGCTGAAATTAGGACTAATTTTCAGTGTTTACTTTAATTGTCAATGAAAAAATCTTTTCTGTTTCCAGCTATTTAAACATTCAAACAGGAGAGTATAGGGTAGAGAAGTATAATCATAGTGAACCAGCATATGTTGATCATATTAAAATCATTGGTAATGACAATGGTACTGGAGATCTGGAGAAAGTCTGTTTTGTCCTCAGAATTCAGGTATTTATAATTATTGGGATCAAATTCTTTTGATTTGTCTTCAGAATTCAGGTATTTATAATTATTGGGATCAAATTCTTTTGTTTTGTCCTCAGAATTCAGGTATTTATAATTATTGGGATCAAATTCTTTTGTTTTGTCCTCAGAATTCAGGTATTTATAATTATTGGGATCAAATTCTTTTGTTTTGTCCTCAGAATTCAGGTATTTATAATTATTGGGATCAAATTCTTTTGTTTTGTCTTCAGAATTCAGGTATTTATAATTATTGGGATCAAATTCTTTTGTTTTGTCCTCAGAATTCAGGTATTTATAATTATTGGGATCAAATTCTTTTGTTTTGTCCTCAGAATTCAGGTATTTATAATTATTGGGATCAAATTCTTTTGTTTTGTCCTCATAATTCAGGTACTTATAATTATTGGGATCAAATTCTTTTGTTTTGTCTTCAGAATTCAGGTATTTATAATTATTGGGATCAAATTCTTTTGTTTTGTCCTCAGAATTCAGGTATTTATAATTATTAGAATCAAATTCTTTTGTTTTGTCCTCAGAATTCAGGTATTTATAATTATTAGAATCAAATTCTTTTGTTTTGTCCTCAGAATTCAGGTACTTATAATTATTGGAATCAAATTCTTTTGTTTTGTCCTCAGAATTCAGGTACTTATAATTATTGGAATCAAATTCTTTTGTTTTGTCCTCAGAATTCAGGTATTTATAATTATTGGGATCAAATTCTTTTGTTTTGTCTTCAGAATTCAGGTATTTATAATTATTGGGATCAAATTCTTTTGTTTTGTCTTCAGAATTCAGGTATTTATAATTATTGGGATCAAATTCTCTTGTTTTGTCCTCAGAATTCAGGTATTTATAATTATTGGGATCAAATTCTTTTGTTTTGTCCTCATAATTCAGGTACTTATAATTATTGGGATCAAATTCTTTTGTTTTGTCCTCAGAATTCAGGTACTTATAATTATTGGGATCAAATTCTTTTGTTTTGTCCTCAGAATTCAGGTACTTATATAATTATTGGGGTCACATTCTTTAGGTCATGTGATGAAAAGGGTCATGTGAGTTATTGTCATCGTTTTGCGTCTGTCGTCATTGTCGTCATATCTTTGTGGTGATATTCGTCCATAATTTTTTTTATTTCAATCTTCTTTAAAACCAACAGAAAAAAATTGAAATAAAACTGTATATTTACTCACTGACTGATCCTCTACAAAGTTTATATTTTTTTTGTTCCAAAAAAAACAGAAACATGAAATTGTCTGTATGCCTGTTACACATAGATTTGAACTAGCTCTCATGGTTTGTGAGATAAAAAGGATCAAAGTGAACCAATTTGATAAGTTTTTATATTTTTTAAGATTTGACCATTTCCGTGATATGAGGGTGACGAAAGAGACCAATGGCCAAAATTTGTTAGTCCTAATTTTATTCAGATTTTAATTTGTTAATGTTTAACATAGGACCATATCTAAAAATGAATAAAACAAGGTCTCACAAAAACTGGACTGGATGAAACATTTAACTAAGTCTGAATAACCAGTTGAATGATACAGGCTCAGGTGAGCCTCTTGTTACAGAAGTGAACAGGTATTGGGGAATCAACATATTCAGTGTGGGAAACGTTTTTTTGTCTTATCTCGCCATTTTGGCTAGTTGCTTCAAAATTGTACTCGCCAAATTAGAATTGCACTTGCCAAAATATACCGCCAAAATAACTGTTTAGAACATCAAAATTAATTGCTGCAAAATCCGACCCGGGCTCGAAAATTACGATTTTTTAACATTTATTTTTTTACCATATATAAAGTCCACCCAAACCCAATTTTATTTGATATCATCAAGTTTTACTCTACCGAATCCGTATTTAAGATAATCTGAATTGTTTGCATTGAACTTTGGGAGGTATATATTAATTTTATTTGATCCCGGTTCGGAATAGGATGCCATCTTTTAGCTTTTTCTATCAATAAGAGAAATCAATATGGCGGACGTGAAACATTGCACCGCTAGTCCTATCAATGATTTTGAAGGGTTTCTTCACATCTTTTATTGTCGAATCAAAAATTTTACAGAATCAGTGACTGAGAAACTACTTCGTCAAGTTGATTGACAGGGGCGAGTGCAAAATAATCGGAACTCACCTCACAATGTTCGGTCACTGGATTGTTGAGTTCTTACACAAACATACTCGCCGAATTTGTTCTCTTCTCGCTTTTGGCGAGTTGGCGAGCGGTGGTTTCTTTCACTGCATATTGTCCTGGAACAATTTTAGACATTCTGGACAAAATTAGATGATCACAGATTTACTTGTGTGGGTAATTGATTTAGATTTCATGTCATAGTCCCCCTCTTATAAGGTCAACCCAAATACAATAAATTTTTTATTTGATTTTTGGTGTTTAACACCACTTTCAGCTATATCATGGCGACCAGTTTTAGTGATGGAAGAAGCCGGATTACCCGGAGAGAGCCACCGATCATGGGTAAGCAACTGATAAACTTTATCACTTGCAGCTGCGAGTCAAGTGCACCCTTTTTTGTAATTTACAAAGCTGGGCGTGAACCCACACGTATTGGTGATAGGCTTGTATGAGTTGTTAGGTAATCCTACTACCTAACTCATTGAGCCACCCGGGCCCCCTAATGCAATGAAAGCGGGGCCTTATAAGAGGGGTGATCTTTCTTGAGGGAGATTATTTAGTGATATAATAGTTACTTATGTATAGGGCATTATCATGATTTATAGACTGCCCAAGGGACAGTAGTATTGACTGAACCATTGATAATGCGACTCGGGCATTATCAGTGTTGAAGTCAATACTACTCTCCCAGGGGAAATCTATCTTTCACGATAATGCCCTGTACATAAGTAACTATTACTTTATTTCATTTAAGGAAATAAGACTTTCGAAAAATACATTGACAACTGCACAATCTCCGTTGCGTTTTATAAAAGGGATGCAACTCTAAAACCTCAAGTGGGCATTATCATGTTAATGACTGGTGGATTTCTTTACCACATAGTAATGCATGACACATGACCATGTCTGCACCATCTGACCAAATAATTTTGTTTTACTTCCAGAGAAATCCTATAGTTGGAGACAAGTTTTCCAGCAGACATGGACAGAAGGGAATATGCAGGTATGTATTATGAGTTTTGTTTATTTTTATTTCAGTGCTTATCTTCAGAAGCTTGATGAGATTTTCCCCTTTTGTACAATAAGAGTTTTTAATTTCTGTTTATTTTTATTTCAGTGTTTATCTTCAGAAGCTTGATGAGATTTTCCCCTTTTGTACAATAAGAGTTTTTAATTTCTGTTTATTTTTATTTCAGTGTTTATCTTCAGAAGCTTGATGAGATTTTTCCCTTTAGTACAATAAAGAGTTTTTAATTTCCCTTGAGACATTGTTTGGCCAAACCTCGAAACGTTTTTTTTTTTCTCACTATTTGTGAATAATAAAATGAAAATACGTAATTAGTTGAGGTACATGTAAGAACTATTCTCTTGACTAGTAATAGTGATCTGGGACAGACACATCCCCCCATCCACAGCACAAAAAATGTTTTGTAGAATTAATTTTAAAATGTATATGTGAAGGATAAATATGAATGGAAACACAACGACAAATTTTTATTTTTTTCCCTCATTTTCTTATCAATGGACCGTCTACTATATAACTGGTTATGGGTGTTTAGCGCCACTTTCAAGATTTTTTTTCTTTTCCGCTAAGCTCGCAACGCTAAGTAGTAAGAGTAAAGATTGGTTGGCTCAGAATCAGGATAAGGTTTTAAAGGAAATATTTTTTAGATCAAGTATAAATTTAAACAACCCTTCAGTTTTATTGTTTGTTTGTTTTGGTGTTTTTTCTGTGAACAGGTCTAATGATCGAACAATAAACTCTTTCTTCAAAATGCATTTTATTTGTGGTGAACCAATTTTCATGGGTTTCATTGGTCAATCATCAAAGTATAAACTTTTCCACAAAAAAAAAATAATTGGGATCTATCAATTTAAATTTGTTCAGTTTCAGAATTGGGTTTATTTTATTAAAATTCCCCAACATTACAAAATTTAATAATTGTTTTCATTTTGAGAATTTAAAACTAAAAAATGTATGAAAGTTTTATATTTACACATAAAAACCTGTTTGACACAATACCAGTTACCCTGTTATATTTTTTCTGTTGTTTTGTATATTAAAACAAATTATTTCATTATGCAAATTATAAATTTAATTATGGTATATGAACTTATGTCAATCTTTAGTATATTCGAAGTACTCCATTGATTTTAAAGAGTTTGAACCCCGTTCAGGCGAGGTGTACTCGATACAACATTACATGATAAAGTTTGTCAGTGACTTGCGACAGGTCGATGGTTTTCTCTGTATAACTGAAATATTGTTGAAAGTGGTGTTAAACACTAAGCCTAAAAAAACTGAACTACAAATGTATTCCATTTTATTTTCAGTGTACTGTATCCCGTAGAAAATCTACCTTTTACTGAGAGTGGAATGGTACCAGATATTATATTTAATCCTCATGGTTACCCATCTAGAATGACAATAGGTATGATAGTGTTTAATGTTGTAAACAGAGATGTAAATAATTATTAAGAAATGATATTGATGTAAACTAACATGAGATGATAGACTTAGACACAAATTAAAGTAAAGGAACAGCTTGTTGGTAGAAATGATATGGATGTAAACTAACATGAGATGATAGACTTAGACACAAATTAAAGTAAAGGAACAGCTTGTTGGTAGAAATGATATGGATGTAAACTAACATGAGATGATAGACTTAGACACAAATTAAAGTAAAGGAACAGCTTGTTGGTAGAAATGATATGGATGTAAACTAACATGAGATGATAGACTTAGACACAAATTAAAGTAAAGGAACAGCTTGTTGGTAGAAATGATATGGATGTAAACTAACATGAGATGATAGACTTAGACACAAATTAAAGTAAAGGAACAGCTTGTTGGTAGAAATGATATGGATGTAAACTAACATGAGATGATAGACTTAGACACAAATTAAAGTAAAGGAACAGCTTGTTGGTAGAAATGATATGGATGTAAATGAACATGAGATGATAGACTTAGACACAAATTAAAGTAAAGGAACAGGTTGTTGGTAGAAATGATATGGATGTAAACTAACATGAGATGATAGACTTAGACACAAATTAAAGTAAAGGAACAGCTTGTTGGTAGAAATGATATGGATGTAAACTAACATGAGATGATAGACTTAGACACAAATTAAAGTAAAGGAACAGCTTGTTGGTAGAAATGATATGGATGTTAATGAACATGAGATGATAGACTTAGACACAAATTAAAGTAAAGGAACAGCTTGTTGGTAGAAATGATATGGATGTAAACTAACATGAGATGATAGACTTAGACACAAATTAAAGTAAAGGAACAGCTTGTTGGTAGAAATGATATGGATGTAAATGAACATGAGATGATAGACTTAGACACAAATTAAAGTAAAGGAACAGCTTGTTGGTAGAAATGATATGGATGTAAACTAACATGAGATGATAGACTTAGACACAAATTAAAGTAAAGGAACAGCTTGTTTGTAGAAATGATATGGATGTAAATGAACATGAGATACTATCCAACTTTAAACACTTAGACACAAATTAAAGTAAAGGAACAGCTTGTAGTAAGTCATGATATGGATGTAAATGAACATGAGATACTATCCAATTTAAAATTTAAACACAAATTCGAAAAAATAACGGATTTCTTGTTTTGAGAAAAATAGAAATAAAATACTTGGTCCAAACTACTTCCGAAGTTGTAAAGTAAAGTGAATGGTTATTGTTGAACCCAAAATGAGGTTTTCAGTTAAATCATGGTGAGAAATGGCTATATTTTTATGAGATGATGATGATGCCTGATGTAAACTAGACCAACACAGTCTTTTGCTAAATCAGGTGGACCATGATTAAATTCAGCTATTTATTTTAGAAAATGAGTCTAAAAGGTGTTTTTTTACTTTGAATTGATTGCGCTGAGAGCTTGTCAATTTTCAAATTTTTATGCATTTTTTGTGTGCAAAATGGTCATCTTTATGAGTTATTGATGGGCCTTGAAAAAATTAGCTTTTTCATTTCAAAAAGGGGTCTAAAATGAGGCCAAATTCTGACATTTTACATATTTGGAAAATATGGAGAATTTTCACCTTTCATCCAGTTTTGTGTTTTTTTTAATTGATTGTGGTCATTTGTTAATAGATTTCCTCTGTCTTTTACAGTTTCTGAAATAAACTCAATTGAAAGAGGCCAACAATTTTTTTTTTATTCTGTCCCTGACACAAAGTTTTGAAACTTATAGTTTTGATCCGTTTCTTCTTCTTCTTCTTCTTCTTCTTCTTATTATTATTATTATAATTCTTTATTTCAAGGGGCTGTTGTGATTGTATGGTAGTTGGATTTATAACTACCTATGCAATCAGTGCCTATCACCACTAAAGTTGTTAGTTCTAATCACGATCATGGCGAGATGTTTTCGATACAACATTATGTGAAAAAATTTGTCAGTGACTTGCGGTAGGTTGGTGGTTTATTCCTGATACTCTGGTTTCCTCCATCAATTAAGAGTGTAGGCCTGGGCAACCCCAAAATTTTCCCATAGTTCAATTTTTTTTAAATTTGCATCATTGAATATCTATGGCTAAATACATTATCTGCCAAAGTTTCAAGAAATTTCACTGTGCCGTTTTGTCCATAGCACATCCTAAATATAGCAATTTTGAGGGTAATCTTGACGCCAGATGGTAATACTAGTTTCAGAAGCTTCTAATAGATATATGCATTTATTTCTGGTTGAAAGGGAATATTTTAGCTTTAATATACTTGAAAGTGTTATTGTTGAATAATTATGAAATATCTAGCCCCTATGAATATCATGTTTGGAGAAAATCACGTGCAAAACAGTTGAAATTGGAAAAAGGGGGGATGCCCTGAGATACCACCATGGTATTAAAAATCTGATTAAAAAAAATCCTGTCGATTAATTTCAACCAAAAAATGTCACAGTAAAGAATATACATATAGACATCATTGCAGTAAATTTTACAAACTTTTACCGTCGGATTTTTGGAATATTTAAAATTATGTTTTTCATGGATGGCACCCAGAAAAAATGAAATTGTCGAGGAAAGTTATTATACACTCATCCTCTGCTGTTTCTTTATTTGTAGGATGAAAAAAACTAGTTACCAATAATAAAAAGCTTTTGAATTCTTATATTTGACATAGTGGATGTCCAAATTACCAGTTTACTGCATTTGTCTTTTTAGCTCGCCTGACCCAAAGGGTCATGTGAGCTATTGCCATCACTTGGCGTCTGTCGTCCGTCGTAAACTTTTTCAAAAATCTTCTCCTCTGAAAGTACTAGACCAATGGAAACCAAACTTGGTCTGAATCATCACTAGGGTGTCTAGTTTCAAAATTGTGTCCGGTGATGTCGTGCACCAACCAACATGGCCACTGTTACTAAAAATAGAACATATGGTAAAATTGCAGGTTTTGGGTAATAACTCAAAAACCGTTAATAATATCAAAAATCTGACTGGGTAAAAATGATCAGCACATCAAGATCTATCTACCCTGCAATTTTGAAGTAAATCTGATTACCCATCTTGGAGTTATTGCCCTTTTTTCATCAAATTTGTAAAATTTTAATACTTTTCGTCTTATATTTCAAAAACTATAAGAGATAAAGGTTAACTTTAAATTTCAAAAATGTGCAGCATATCAAGATCTACCCACCCTGCAATTTTGAAGTAAATACCATTACCCATTTTGGAGTTATTTCCCTTTTTTCATCAAATTTTCTAAATTTTAATACTTTTCGTCCTTTATTTCAAAAACTATAAGAGACAGATGGTAAGTTGAAACTGCAAACATGTTCAAGATCTACCTACCCTGCAATTTTGAAGTAAATCTGATTTCTCATCTTGGAGTTATTGCCCTTTTTTTCATCAATTTTTTTTTTAATTTTAATACTTTTCGTCTTGTATTTCAAAAACTATTTAGAGATAGATGTTAAGTTTAAATTGCAAAAATGTGCAGCATGTCGAGATCTACCTACCCTGCAATTTTGAAGTAAATTCCTTCACCCATTTTGACCGATTATGCAAATTAGAAAAAAGGGGGGATGAAATTAAAAAAAAATCTTCTCCTCTGAAACTACTGAGCCAATCTCAACTAAACTTTGCTGAAATGATCCTTGGGTGGTCCCCTTTCAAAATTGTGTCCGTCAGCGCCGTCCTGTATCCAAGATGGCCGCCATTACTAAAAATAGAAATTTCTTCAAATGGCCAAAACTGCTCTATTTTAAGCCAGAAATTGTCCAAATTTGAACTGTATAAGCATAATGATGAGCTTTTTAACATATATTACGGGATTTTTTATGAACTTTGAACTTTTGCCGATTATGCAAATTAGAAAAAAGGGGGGATGAAATTTTAAAAAATCTTCTCCTCTGAAACTACTGAGCCAATCTCAACCAAACTTTGCTGAAATGATTCTTGGGTGGTGCTCTTCCAAATTTGTGTCGGGCATTTCAGAACACCGACCAAGATGGCCACCACAGCCGAACTTAATTTAACATAGGACCCTATAGGAAATTCCCATAAAAATCTTCTTGTCTGAAACCATTTGCTCAATAAGAACAAAATTTTGATGAAATAGTCATTGGATGGTTCTCTACCAAAAATGTGTCCGGTGGTTCGGCCCTTCGATCATTTTTTTTTTTAATTTTAATACTTTTCGTGTTATATTTCAAAAACTATAAGAGATAGATGTTAAGTTTAAATTGCAAAAATGTGCACCATGTCAAGATCTACCTACCCTGCAATTTTGAAGTAAATCTGATTACCCATCTTGGAGTTCTTGCCTTTTTTTCATCAAATTAAAATAATAATAATACTTTTCGTCTTGTATTTCAAAAACTATAAGTTTAAATTGCAGAAAGGACTGGGAGCTATAAGAGCCAAAATCGGCCCAACCTCAGATGTCGATAAAATTTTCTCCAAAATGTATTCACAATATGTGCTTTTCATAAATAAATACAGTTAGTTAATATGTGCATCTAATTCCTCACAGCGGACTGACAAAGTCAGGTAATGAAAAGCACTGAACGTCATTTTTTTTCAGAATACAGAATGTACTATCATTGTATTATAATACATATCTTTAAAAAAGAAAAGAAAAAAAGAAAAACAAAGCATAATAAAACTCAATAAACAAAGCATAAATTTGACTTAATATGCAATGTGGATTGATTTCAGGAATAAAAACATGTTCTGAAACTGTATTATGAAATTAAAGTGAACGAATAGTAATGTCACAACGTCACCCATTTTCGACGGTTTGTTTCACGTGATAAAATCTCTCATTATTTCGATCGCTTCATTTGTCAGAGGTTATATTATAATGCTGAAATTGCATGAATGATCTCAAGAAATCTGATCTAAAAATGTCATCTTTAAATGTAAGAACTACGTACCACATCTATTATTTCACGTTCAAATTGTATTTTTTCGTAATTCATTTTTTCGTCACCTTAACAAAGCTTTAATCATTTAATAAATATATCTCATACAGACCAATTTTGGTTTCATCGTCTGCTATGACATTGATAATGTACATATTGAGATCATATCAATTCAGAAACTTATTAACATTGATTGTCGAAAACTGGTCGAAATTTTGGTATTAACCTTAAAGAAGTAATAGATAGATTTATTTGAGGAATAGAACTTTATCATATTTGAAATTTTTTTAAGCACTTTTTTAACCGTACTTTATTCTTAGCGACAACCAATGTTATGATATATTCCAGTACATTTTTACGGACAACCATCATAAATCTATAAAAAAAAATGCCAAGGTGCGGGTTGAGAGAACTTGATAACGTAAAATAAAGCATTTGGTTTTGCAGTTTCTAAGAAAAAGATTAAATATTAATATGAAAAGTTATGGATAACAGACGATGGACACTAAATGATATTATTTCTACGATTTTTCTATTGAATATTGGAACTGTTCCGACAGCGTGATATATATTTTTTCATTTTATTATACGCTATAAAAAAAACCCAGCTGAGTTGCAATTGTTAAAAAAAATATGGTTGTGATGTCTTCCGTAATTAAAATCGTCAAAATGAAATACAACCGAATTGATATCAAATGGCAACATGTTTCAACCTCATTTAAGATATACCTTGACATTCTTTCATACTTTTACATCACGTTCACGATATTTTATTACAACACTGTTTCACTCAAGGGTAAAAAAAAATTCTGTTCTAGTTAAAGGACTTTATCAAACAGAATAATACAGTTTACATGTAATGCAGTTAATACGCATTTAAACCACAGAAGAATATTTCTATTTTCCACACCTTATGGTGGTGGGTCGCTATTGTGCATGCAAAATATTAATTGCAAACCCCATTGACTGGCTATATGCTGCCTGTCTAGAATATTTTATTTTTTTCTCGATCGACAGTTCAGAAGCTAGAAAACAATATGATGAATATTGTCTGTCAATCATGCAAACAATAACTTATGCATATACGGATTCTGATTGCCCCTGTGGTATCTTCAAACTCTTCTTAAGGATATGTTGGATTGTGCCCAAAAAATATCTACTCATTTTGGATCAAACTACTTTAATTCATTTTAGAAGTAGCATCGATAGACCATTAAACCTACCTCTGTATCCCGGTAGTAATAACTATTTCAGTATCCCGGAAGAAAATATATAATCAATAATTGGGGGGCTTATGGAAAAAAAACTATTTTGGATGAAGTGGTGTTTATTTTATTTTTATGTTATATAACTGTTACGTGCCGACATACCATCGTTTTTTACGGCAACTATTGCTTCTCAAACATCAAAACGTCATCTAAGCGCATGTAATATTTGAACATTTTCCCGTCGTTTTTCAAGAAATTTAACACCTCGTGCACCAAAAAAATACTTTAACAGTAGTTGTGTTTTATTTATTTTAATAATCTGGTAAAATATTGTCTGTTGCACGACTACGGAGGTGCTTAATTTCTTCGAAAACCGTCGAAATATCGCGGGCAAAATTCCACGAAATACAGAAAACAAATAACGCTCATGACGTCACAATGACGTCAAATACGTATCGATTTTGTTGGAAACAAGCTTTAACATCAAAAGTATGATGTCGTCTATAAAATAAAACTCATCAAATTTTAAACAAGTATTTTCTAAGATAATGATTCATTAAATATGGGGCCATATATGGAACTTATAGTCCCCAGTTCTTATCGCGTTGACGCCGGACTGCATGCACTGAGCTTTTCTCCTGGTTTCAATGTATACAAACTGTATTTAAAATAAATACAATTATTTACAGAAACAAGTTATTTACTGATGAATTTCATTACTTGAAATGAATCATAAAATGTACAGAGATTGTGTATATATACATAATGGTATCATATATACAATCAGAAGAGTGAAAATATTGATTTTAAGGGTCGAGGTTATAAATAAATTAATATTTAACAACCTCCACAATCCTCCACCAACAAAATATTTTGATACAATCATTAACCCTCTATACTCAAAACAACTGCTCAATTTGGTGTTGATGGAAGACTGGAGGTATATAAAATAGCTAAAATGTACATTGAATATGTCGTTTATAGTCCATTTTTAGCATTATCCGTCTAATCATGATGTCATTATGACATCATAGCACACCCAATCTCACAGAAAGATATATTTTTTGAAAATTTGTAAATATAACAATTAAATTAGTAAATTGTTTTTATTCTATGTGAAGCATTGTTTATTGATAAAATGTGGGGCCAATTTTGCACCTTAACGCCTCTCCCTCTTTGCAGCATGTCAAGATCTTCCTACCCTGCAATTTTGAAGTAAATCCCATTACCCATTTTGGAGTTATTGCCCTTTTTTCATCAATTTTAATACTATCATCTTATATCTCAAAAACTATTAGAGATAGAGGGAAAGTTTAAACTGCAAAAATGTTCAGCATGTCAAGATCTACAAAAAATTTCCCACAGTAAAAATGTGCGACAACTATGAAGAGTTATTCCTCTTGAAATGCATTTTTTTGTTGACTCACTGCTTTTGGTTACTCAAATAATCAAAGGGAAGCAACTCTATTACAAAATGTGAAGTAGGGAAAGCTAAATTTTGAGAATCATTGACATATATGTTTTTTTACAACAATTTTGATAACTTACATTAAAGGGGGAACTCCTGCCCAAATTTTTTTGTAGAAGGGGTCTGCAATGACGAAGGCTACATTTGTTAATTTTTTTTACCGAAGTTATCAAGTTTTATTGACTGATGTTGTTATTATACCCAGGTGAGCTATACAGGCTCCTGGGAGCCTCTAGTTTATTTTCAGATCGGTTGGGGAGGGGGAGGTGTGGTTTGAGGGTGACTACTTGATTAATTCATTACAAAAAAAAAACAGACAACAACCCAGCTGTATTGTTAAATTTCTTCAAATTCCATCTTCTAGTTGTATTCATTTGATTCTGGTTGTTCTTTAGTTGTCTTAGGTAAAGATTCTTTGAGTGGTGGGGGGAGAGAGGATCAGATATTACCAATTTTTTTTACTACCATAAAATTAATTACACCTTGGTATACAATAACTTTATTGCAAAACAAGAAACCCTGATGGGCTGTGCAAATTATATAACATTTTAACAATATATACAGATAACTGACCAATGTGGACCCTATTTTCGCAACTCCATGGATTGCTTTATATAGTCGACAACGTATATATATCAATCTTTGAACAGTTTTTTTTCTCTGTTGCCTGAAATATGAATCTTTCTCAAACTGTGAGCAATAATATTATAGGAATATAGGTTATTTTGAGGGAATTTATACATGTGAGAATTTGACATTTCACCTGCAAACTGAAAAAGATATAAAATTTGTGAGCGAGATGGTGCATAAATTCCTTGAAAATAGCCCTTATTATTAATAGATGCATAACAAAATTCAGCTGTTATGATGTTGACCAATGAAATTGAGCATTATATGCAACAGTGGAATTGTATTAAAATTGGACAAACCAAAACAAAATTTGTTAAAAGATGATTTATTTTCATGTTCTGTTCCTAATAGTCACAGACTGTCATGAATTGCTAAAAAAATAATACAAAATTCAACATAATATAACAATGTATAAAATGACCACAATGTAAACATATCTTGTTTACCCTCCTGACATTTTCAGGTCACCTAATAATCATGTGAAGGTCAAAATGGTGCAAACATGTTCATGGGGGCAATGAAAATGTTTTTAATGAAACATACATCATACAGTTTCAATATCATTTCTAAAGTATTAAGTTTTTCAATGTGACCATTTTATTTTTATAAATCATCAGCCGGGGTAAGTGATTTCCTGACAAATAAAGCAATTATACTATAGTTTCTAAAAAGTTTCTAAGATTCTGGTGTATATATTTAATATTTTTTATTTGACAAACCCTTGAAATTCAAAGGAAAAAAAGGTTGTCACACAAAATGTGTTACACTCCTGTCAATTTTGACATCATATTTCGATGGCAATTTTTTCTGGAAAGAGATATTTCAATGATATTTTGTGGGCACAAGCATATAATACTAACACTTTTATTAGCAGCAATAAGATATAAAACGACATGAGCACAGCTATAGAAAGGTAAAAGGAAAAGGGATCTTTTTATTTTAACTGCCCATATCCAATGTAAACAATCTGTGTTATCAAGAAGCTTGGAATTAAGGGGGGGTTTTCAAATGCACAGATGACCATATATTTGAGAAGAAAATGAAAATAGAGTTGTCTCCCATACCCCAGGCCTACACCCTTAAACTAAAATTTTTGTGGGGAAATAAAAAAAATTCTTGCAGAATTTTTTTCATCTCTGATTTGTATATGTACACTTAGGGTTTGACATTTTCGAAATGGCTGCCATCTCCATGGTAACCATGAAAGTTCAAAAATATATTTTCGGTTCAATTGAAATGAAACTTCACAGGAATGTAGTTGTGCATGTAGGATTTGAAATGTTCAAAATGGTAGTCGTTGCCATGTTAACCATGACAGATTCTAGAACAAAGAAAAATGTTTTGTAATAAAATGTCACAAGAATGATGGGATGTGCAGATATGCATTCAAGGTTAAAAGTCAATTGATTCCAATCCAGCAAGGTCAAACTAATAGGGGGAATATATGCCCACATTTTTTAAATAGCTGTCCAAATATTGTTATTTGAATTATGATTTTCAAAACTTTGAATATCAAGTCGATAATGGGTTCTCACTAGCTGAGTTTGTTTGGGAGACCATGTTGTGGGATAACTACATGAACTTTAATTTTTCTTCCAATTTTAATGCATTTTTGCACAATTATAATCTTTATGAGCTACCTTTGTAAATCCAGAAAATGAGCTATTTAATGGAAATGAGCTTCTGTGTCCTGTAAACATGTTCTTCCAATTTTAGATATTATTTTAGTTAAGTATACATTTTTTTCTGTCCATGTGGTCACCTCTATTAAGCAGTCACCTGTATTAAGATGTCACTTTTCTTTTGTCCTGTCATAGATAATTATACCCCCGCTCCACCGGAGGGGGGGTATGCTGTTTTACCTCTGTCCGTCCCAAGATATTTTTCGTCACATTTTTCTCAGCAACTATTGATGGAAGAAATCTGATATTTGGTCACAAGCTTCATATAGGTACCCCATATCGTGGGAAGCGTTTTTGGACCCGTCAGATTCCTACTTCCTGTTTGCCGACTTAGTTGGCTTTTATACACATTTAACATTATGCATATTTTTTGTCGCATTTTTCTCAGCAACTATTGATGACAAGAATCTGATATTCGTCCACAAGCTTCTTATAGGTATGCCATATTGTGGGAAGCATTTTTGGACCCGTCAGATTCCTGCTTCCTGTTTGCCTACTTAGTTGGTTTTTATACACATTGAACATATATGCACATTTTTCGTCACATTTTTCACAGCAACTATTGATGGCAGAAATCTGATATTTGGTCACAAGCTCATATAGGAGATATAGGTACCCCATATCGTGGGAAGTGTTTTTGGACCCATCATATTCCTACTTCCTGTTTGCCGACTTGGTTGGTTTTTATGCACATTGAACATATATGTGGGGGTATCATAAGTTAGCATTAGCTCACAGTTCATCTTGTTCCATATGAATTTAACCTCTTTTAAGAGGTCACCTGTCATATAAGGCCACTTTTTCTTTGTCCCAAAGGTGACCTCTTAATACAGGTTTGACTATATTTGATTTTGTAGGTATGATGATAGAGAGTATGGCAGGGAAGTCAGCCTCTCTCCATGGCACCTGTTACGATGCTACACCATTCACATATACAGAAGATACTCCCCCTATTGACTATATGGGGAAAACATTAAGTGCAGGTAAGAAGTCTTTCTTTTCCAATGAAGCTAGTGCCTGTCCCAACCCTTGATGTCACAGCGTGGTAGCGTTTAATATAAAAAGTATTCTTCTGTCAATGCTTATACAACCCTATAAAACTGCACACACAATTTTTTGTATTTCTGGTTGATGAACACCACTTAAGCATTTTTGCTGCACTTGCCATCAACGCTCTCGCTAATATAACAATTTTGGTAGCCCTGGTAAATAGATACATGTATTTTTGTTATTTTTTTTTTATCTATGTACAAACATCGTTTCCAATATACTAGTCTTGCATGTTTAGCTACAAATTTGAGTTTTTTTATGTTACAAGATTTATATGACTGGTGAAACTTCTTTCCGTAAATTAACTGCATCGGGTGTGCAGTGGTTAGCATGCTCGCCCTGAATGTGGTAGATCGTGGGTTCGAGCCATGATCGGGTCAAACCAAAGACTATAAAATTGGTATTTGTTGCTTCTCTGCTAAGCACACAGCATTAAGGAGAAAGAGCAAAGACTGCTTGACTCGGAATCAGGATAATGTGTCCGAGTGGGGTGACATGTCTACCCATGGACTGTTGTTTCGGTGAACTAGTCACTATAAAAATACAGCTAAAAGTGCTGGTCTTGTACACAGCGGACCTCATCATCATTTCATTTAAAATTAACTTGTTCTCGCAATGATATAGCTGAAAAATTGCTGAGTTGACGCTAAGCAACAATCATTCACTTGCTTTTTTTTGTTAATAGCTGGATACAATTACTATGGTACAGAACGGCTATATAGTGGTGTGGACGGTCGAGAATTAGAGGCAGACATTTTTATTGGTGTTGTATATTATCAGAGACTTAGACACATGGTGTCAGATAAATTCCAGGTTTGTATTCTACATTCAAACAAAAGAGATGATTTCAATTTTCCCATTGTGAACTTTCCATTCATATTTAGCAACATTTCAGCAGCACCTGCATATGGAGTATATATCTCTCAGTTGATACGATATTCCAGAGCTTGTGGTTCCTATCAGGATTTCCTTGATAGAGGGTTGCTGCTAACAAGGAAGCTACTGAACCAAGGGTTCCTATTAGTTAAGTTGAAGTCATCACTTCGAACGTTTTAGAGTTGCCACCATGACTTGGTTGACCGTTATGGAATATCTGTGTCAAATGACCACGGATATGTTCCACTTGTCGTAAACACTTCCCGGTCCTTTCCCCATTCATGACTTATCTAATGTGGTCCAATGAACTACTTATTACTGTGTTTGTAACTAGATTAACACGACTGGTGTCACTAGTGGAGTAGAAACTGCCTACCCTTCCAGAACACCTGAGTTCACCCCCGGTTCTTAGTGGGGTTCATGTTACTCGATCTTTGGTTTTGTAGATCGTTGTTTGTCCTTTTTAGTTCACCTGGACCAAAGGTCCATGTGAACTATTGCCATCACTTGGCGTCCGTCGTCTGTTGTCTGTCGTCTGTTGTCTGTAAACTTTTCACATTTCAAGCTTCTTCTCCGAAACCACTTGGCCGATTGGAACCGAACTTAGCAGGAATGTTCCTTGGATGATCCTCTACAAAGTTACTGTTTTTCGTTCCAGTCGAATATTCAATATGGCTGCCAGGGCCAATAATATGCTCTGATTGGCTGAAATTTCAAAGATCTTCTTCTCTGAAACTAATGAACTGACTGAACCCAAACTGTAAAGGAATGATCATTGGAATGTCCTTTACCAAGTTACTGTTTTTTATGCCGATCGGAAATCCAAGATGGCCGCCATCGCAGGACATAGATTAACATTGGACCCTATGGGAAAATGTTCAAATGCCTTCTTCTCAGAAACTACAAATATGATTAAAGCCAAACTGTACATGAATGTTCATTGGATGGTCCTCTACAATCTTAAGGTTTTTTGTTCCGATATGAAATTCAAAATGGCGGCTACGGCAGGACTTAGTTTAACATTGGACCCTATGGGGAAAATGTTTCAAAATGCTTCTTCTCTGAAACCACTTGGACAGTTGAAACCAAACTGCCCAGGAACGATCATTGGAAGGTCCTCTACAAAGTATCTGTTTTTTATGCCGATCGGAAATCCAAGATGGCCGCCACCGCAGGACATAGATTAACATTGGACCCTAGGGGAAAATATTCAAATGCCTTCTTCTCAGAAACTACAAATATTATTAAAGCCAAACTGTACATGAATGTTCATTGGATGGTCCTCTACAAACTTTACGTTTTTTGTTCCGATAAGAAATTCAAAATGGCGGCTACGGCAGGACTTAGTTTAACATTGGACCCTATGGGAAAAATGTTTCAAAACGCTTCTTCTCTGAAACCACTTGGATAATTGAAACCAAACTGCCCAGGAATGATCATTGGAAGGTCCTCTACAAGGTGTGTGTTTTTTATGCTGATCGGAAATCCAAGATGGCCACCACCGCAGGACATAGATTAACATTGGACCCTATGGGAAAATGTTCAAATGCCTTCTTCTCAGAAACTGCAAATATGATTAAAGCCAAACTGTACATGAATGTTCATTGGATGGTCCTCTACAAACTGTACGTTTTTTGTTCCGATATGAAATTCAAAATGGCGGCTACGGCAGGACTTAGTTTAACATTGGACCCTGTGGGAAAAATGTTTCAAAACACTTCTTCTCTGAAACCACTTGGATAATTGAAACCAAACTGCCCAGGAATGTTCATTGGAAGGTCCTCTACAAAGTTTCTGTTTTTTTATGCCGATCGAAAATTCAAGATGGCCGTTACCGCAGGACATAGATTAACATTGGACCCTATGGGAAAATGTTCAAATGCCTTCTTCTCAGAAACTACAAATATTATTAAAGCCAAACTGTACATGAATGTTCATTGGATGGTCCTCTACAACCTTAAGGTTTTTTGTTCCGGTATGAAATTCAAAATGGCGGCTACGGCAGGACTTAGTTTAACATTGGACCCTATGGGAAAAATGTTTCAAAATGCTTCTTCTCTGAAACCACTTGGATAATTGAAACCAAACTGCCCAGGAATGATCATTGGAAGGTCCTCTACAAGGTGTGTGTTTTTTATGCTGATCGGAAATCCAAGATGGCCACCACCGCAGGACATAGATTAACATTGGACCCTATGGGAAAATGTTCAAATGCCTTCTTCTCAGAAACTGCAAATATGATTAAAGCCAAACTGTACATGAATGTTCATTGGATGGTCCTCTACAAACTGTACGTTTTTTGTTCCGATTTGAAATTCAAAATGGCAGCTACGGCAGGACTTAGTTTAACATTGGACCCTATGGGAAAATGTTTCAAAACGCTTCTTCTCTGAAACCACTTGGACAGTTGAAACCAAACTGCCCAGGAATGATCATTAGAAGGTCCTCTACAAATTTTATGTTTTTTATGCCGATCGGAAATCCAAGATGGCCGCCACCGCAATACATAGATTAACATTGGACCCTATGGGAAAATGTTCAAATGCCTTCTTCTCAGAAACTACAAATATTATTAAAGCCAAACTGTACATGAATGTTCATTGGATGGTCCTCTACAAGCTTTACGTTTTTTGTTCCGATAAGAAATTCAAAATGGCGGCTACGGCAGGACTTAGTTTAACATTGGACCCTATGGGAAAAATGTTTCAAAACTCTTCTTCTCTGAAACCACTTGGATAATTGAAACCAAACTGCCCAGGAATGTTCATTGGAAGGTCCTCTACAAAGTTTCTGTTTTTTTATGCCGATCGAAAATTCAAGATGGCCGTTACTGCAGGACATAGATTAACATTGGACCCTATGGAAAAATGTTCAAATGCCTTCTTCTCAGAAACTACAAATATTATTAAAGCCAAACTGTACATGAATGTTCATTGGATGGTCCTCTACAACCTTAAGGTTTTTTGTTCCGATATGAAATTCAAAATGGCGGCTATGGCAGGACTTAGTTTAACATTGGACCCTATGAGAAAAGTGTTTCAAAATGCTTCTTCTCTGAAACCACTTGGACAGTTGAAACCAAACTGCCCAGGAATGATCATTGGAAGGTCCTCTACCAATTTTCTGTTTTTTATGCCGATCGGAAATCCAAGATGGCCGCCACCGCAGGACATAGATTAACATTGGACCCTATGGGAAAATATTCAAATGCCTTCTTCTCAGAAACTACAAATATGATTAAAGCCAAACTGTACATGAATGTTCATTAGATTGTCCTCTACAAACTGTACGTTTTTTGTTCCGGTATGAAATTCAAAATGGCGGCTACGGCAGGACTTAGTTTAACATTGGACCCTATGGGAAAAATGTTTCAAAACGCTTCTTCTCTGAAACCACTTGGATAATTGAAACCAAACTGCCCAGGAATGATCATTGGAAGATCCTCTACAAGGTGTGTGTTTTTTATGCCGATTGGAAATCCAAGATGGCCACCACCGCAGGACATAGATTAACATTGGACCCTATGGGAAAATGTTCAAATGCCTTCTTCTCAGAAACTGCAAATATGATTAAAGCCAAACTGTACATGAATGTTCATTGGATGGTCCTCTACAAACTTTACGTTTTTTGTTCCGATATGAAATTCAAAATGGCGGCTACGGCAGGACTTAGTTTAACATTGGACCCTATGGGGAAAATGTTTCAAAACGCTTCTTCTCTGAAACCACTTGGACAGTTGAAACCAAACTGCCCAGGAATGATCATTGGAAGGTCCTCTACAAATTTTATGTTTTTTATGCCGATTGGAAATCCAAGATGGCCGCCACCGCAATACATAGATTAACATTGGACCCTACGGGAAAATGTTCAAATGCCTTCTTCTCAGAAACTACAAATATTATTAAAGCCAAACTGTACATGAATGTTCATTGGATGGTCCTCTACAAACTTTACGTTTTTTGTTCCGATAAGAAATTCAAAATGGCGGCTACGGCAGGACTTAGTTTAACATTGGACCCTATGGGAAAAATGTTTCAAAACGCTTCTTCTCTGAAACCACTTGGATAATTGAAACCAAACTGCCCAGGAATGTTCATTGGAAGGTCCTCTACAAAGTTTCTGTTTTTTTATGCCGATCGAAAATTCAAGATGGCTGCCACCGCAGGACATAGATTAACATTGGACCCTATGGGAAAATGTTCAAATGCCTTCTTCTCAGAAACTACAAATATTATTAAAGCCAAACTGTACATGAATGTTCATTGGATGGTCCTCTACAACCTTAAGGTTTTTTGTTCCGATATGAAATTCAAAATGGCGGCTACGGCAGGACTTAGTTTAACATTGGACCCTATGGGAAAAGTGTTTCAAAATGCTTCTTCTCTGAAACCACTTGGACAGTTGAAACCAAATTTCCCAGGAATGATCATTGGAAGGTCCTCTACAAAGTATCTGTTTTTTATGCCGATCGGAAATCCAAGATGGCCGCCACCGCAGGACATAGATTAACATTGGACCCTATGAGAAAATATTCAAATGCCTTCTTCTCAGAAACTACAAATATGATTAAAGCCAAACTGTACAAGAATGTTCATTAGATGGTCCTCTACAAACTTTACGTTTTTTGTTCCGGTATGAAATTCAAAATGGCGGCTATGGCAGGACTTAGTTTATCATTGGACCCTATGGGAAAAATGTTTCAAAACGCTTCTTCTCTGAAACCACTTGGATAATTGAAACCAAACTGCCCAGGAATGATCATTGGAAGGTCCTCTACAAGGTGTGTGTTTTTTATGCTGATCGGAAATCCAAGATGGCCACCACCGCAGGACATAGATTAACATTGGACCCTATGGGAAAATGTTCAAATGCCTTCTTCTCAGAAACTACAGATATGATTAAAGCCAAACTGTACATGAATGTTCATTGGATGGTCCTCTACAAACTTTACGTTTTTTGTTCTGATATGAAATTCAAAATGGCGGCTATGGCAGGACTTAGTTTAACATTGGACCCTATGGGAATTTTTTTTCAAAATGCTTCTTCTCTGAAACCACTTGGACAGTTGAAACCAAACTGCCTAGGAATGATCATTGGAAGGTCCTCTGTTTTTTATGCCGATCGGAAATCCAAGATGGCTGCCACCACAGGTCATAGTATTAACACAGAAACATATGGGGAAAATACAGAAATATATTCTTCTCTGAAGCTATTGCACTGATTGAACCTAAACTGTGCATCAATCATTAGAAGGTCCTTTACAAACTTTGTGTTTTTTACGTTGATCGTAATTCCAAGATGACTACCACTGCAGGACATAGTTTTTACATAGGACCAATTGGTTTTTTTTATTACCAGGTGAACGATACAGGCTCTTGAGAGCCTCTGGTTCTTTTAGCCATTGTGTTTTCTGTTCTTCTTCGATATATGGATTCTGATTACCTCCCTTTGGTATCTTCAAATTCTTCTTGGTAAGGGTCATGGTATTAAAACAAAACATTGAGCTTATGAAATTTAGTGATGCTCATGTTGCTCGATCTTTAGTTTTCTGTGTATTGTTTTGTAGATCGTTGTTTGTCCTTTTGTCCGTTTTCATTTGGCCATTATATTGTTTGTCCTTCTTTGATTTATGTCCCAAGGTTAGAAGGCATAATCTGATTACTCCTTTGGTATTTTCAAACTTTTCTTACAGAGGTTGTTACTGAGATATGAAAAAAAAAGTTTGAATAGTGATGTTTCAATGATTCCACCAATATCAACAAAACGAACAATCAACTTTCACCTCAAATCACTGAACATAAAAAAAAATCATGACATATTACATTGGAAATCCAGATCTTGACTTGTTGTTACAGTAAGCTAACACCATAAAACCCAAGTAAGTGTGTTGGTTTAGTGCAAAGGGGACATCATCATCAAAACCCAAATAAGTGTGTTGGTCTAGTGCAAAGGGGACATCATCATCAAAACCCAACTAAGTGTTTTGGTCTAGTGCAAAGGGGACATCATCATCAAAACCCAAGTAAGTGTGTTGGTCTAGTGCAAAGGGGACATCATCATCAAAACCCAACTAAGTGTTTTGGTCTAGTGCAAAGGGGACATCATCATCAAAACCCAACTAAGTGTTTTGGTCTAGTACAAAGGGGACATCATCATCAAAACCCAACTAAGTGTTTTGGTCTAGTGCAAAGGGGACATCATCATCAAAACCCAAGTAAGTGTGTTGGTCTAGTGCAAAGGGGACATCATCATCAAAACCCAACTAAGTGTTTTGGTCTAGTACAAAGGGGACATCATCATCAAAACCCAACTAAGTGTTTTGGTCTAGTGCAAAGGGGACATCATCATCAAAACCCAACTAAGTGTTTTGGTCTAGTACAAAGGGGACATCATCATCAAAACCCAAGTAAGTGTGTTGGTCTAGTGCAAAGGGGACATCATCGTCAAAACCCAACTAAGTGTTTTGGTCTAGTACAAAGGGGACATCATCATCAAAACCCAAGTAAGTGTGTTGGTCTAGTGCAAAGGGGACATCATCATCAAAACCCAACTAAGTGTTTTGGTCTAGTGCAAAGGGGACATCATCATCAAAACCCAACTAAGTGTTTTGGTCTAGTACAAAGGGGACATCATCATCAAAACCCAAGTAAGTGTTTTGGTCTAGTGCAAAGGGGACATCATCATCAAAACCCAACTAAGTGTTTTGGTCTAGTGCAAAGGGGACATCATCATCAAAACCCAACTAAGTGTTTTGGTCTAGTACAAAGGGGACATCATCATCAAAACCCAACTAAGTGTTTTGGTCTAGTGCAAAGGGGACATCATCATCAAAACCCAAGTAAGTGTGTTGGTCTAGTGCAAAGGGGACATCATCATCAAAACCCAAGTAAGTGTGTTGGTCTAGTGCAAAGGGGACATCATCATCAAAACCCAACTAAGTGTTTTGGTCTAGTACAAAGGGGACATCATCATCAAAACCCAACTAAGTGTTTTGGTCTAGTACAAAGGGAACATCATCATCAAAACCCAAGTAAGTGTGTTGGTCTAGTGCAAAGGGGACATCATCATCAAAACCCAAGTAAGTGTTTTGGTCTAGTACAAAGGGGACATCATCATCAAAACCCAAGTAAGTGTGTTGGTCTAGTGCAAAGGGGACATCATCATCAAAACCCAAGTAAGTGTGTTGGTCTAGTACAAAGGGGACATCATCATCAAAACCCAAGTAAGTGTGTTGGTCTAGTGCAAAGGGGACATCATCATCAAAACCCAACTAAGTGTTTTGGTCTAGTACAAAGGGGACATCATCATCAAAACCCAACTAAGTGTGTTGGTCTAGTGCAAAGGGAACATCATCATCAAAACCCAAGTAAGTGTGTTGGTCTAGTGCAAAGGGGACATCATCATCAAAACCCAAGTAAGTGTGTTGGTCTAGTGCAAAGGGGACATCATCATCAAAACCCAACTAAGTGTTTTGGTCTAGTACAAAGGGGACATCATCATCAAAACCCAACTAAGTGTTTTGGTCTAGTACAAAGGGAACATCATCATCAAAACCCAAGTAAGTGTGTTGGTCTAGTGCAAAGGGGACATCATCATCAAAACCCAAGTAAGTGTTTTGGTCTAGTACAAAGGGGACATCATCATCAAAACCCAACTAAGTGTTTTGGTCTAGTACAAAGGGGACATCATCATCAAAACCCAACTAAGTGTTTTGGTCTAGTACAAAGGGGACATCATCATCAAAACCCAACTAAGTGTGTTGGTCTAGTGCAAAGGGGACATCATCATCAAAACCCAAGTAAGTGTGTTGGTCTAGTACAAAGGGGACATCATCATCAAAACCCAACTAAGTGTTTTGGTCTAGTACAAAGGGGACATCATCATCAAAACCCAAGTAAGTGTGTTGGTCTAGTACAAAGGGGACATCATCATCAAAACCCAACTAAGTGTTTTGGTCTAGTACAAAGGGGACATCATCATCAAAACCCAAGTAAGTGTGTTGGTCTAGTGCAAAGGGGACATCATCATCAAAACCCAAGTAAGTGTTTTGGTCTAGTACAAAGGGGACATCATCATCAAAACCCAACTAAGTGTTTTGGTCTAGTACAAAGGGGACATCATCATCAAAACCCAACTAAGTGTTTTGGTCTAGTACAAAGGGGACATCATCATCAAAACCCAAGTAAGTGTGTTGGTCTAGTGCAAAGGGGACATCATCATCAAAACCCAACTAAGTGTTTTGGTCTAGTACAAAGGGGACATCATCATCAAAACCCAAGTAAGTGTGTTGGTCTAGTGCAAAGGGGACATCATCATCAAAACCCAACTAAGTGTTTTGGTCTAGTACAAAGGGGACATCATCATCAAAACCCAAGTAAGTGTGTTAGTCTAGTACAAAGGGGACATCATCATCAAAACCCAACTAAGTGTTTTGGTCTAGTACAAAGGGGACATCATCATCAAAACCCAAGTAAGTGTGTTGGTCTAGTGCAAAGGGGACATCATCATCAAAACCCTACTAAGTGTTTTGGTCTAGTACAAAACGGACATCATCATCATCTCATCAAAACATAATTTATTCTCGCCTTTGATATATAGCTGAGAAATTGTTCACTTGATGTTAAGCAATCAATATTCATTCGCTGAAAAGAGCCCAGGTAGCTCAATGAGTTAGGTAGTTAAATTACTTAACAACTCATACACGCCTATCACCAATACGACGTGGGTTCGTGCCCGGCTTTGTAAATTACAAAAAAGGGTGCACTCGGCTCGCACTCGTAAGTGATAAAGTTTACCAGATACTTTCCCATGGTCGGTGGTTCTCTCCGGGTACTCCGGCTTCTTCCATCAATAAAACTGGTGGCCATGATATAGCTGAAATATTGCTGAAAGTTGCGTTAAACACAATAAATCAGTAAATCAAATCAATCGCTGAACTAATTTTTAAGACGTCTTAGATTTCCCTCATTGATTACAGGTGAGGACAACAGGACCAATTGATCAAGTGACACATCAACCAGTGAAAGGAAGGAAGAGAGGAGGTGGAATCAGATTTGGAGAGATGGAAAGGGATGCCTTGATTTCCCATGGTGCAGCATTCTTGTTACAAGACCGACTTCTCAATTGTTCCGATCTATCTTTTGTAAGTAACACAAATAATTCCTGTTTGAGAAACAAAGTTGTCATTATGTTTATATTAAGATTAAAGCATGTAGAAAGTCATAAGCAGTGTTTGTTATCTGAATTGGTACTTTGTAAGAATGATGTATGGGAGATCCTGTACAAAATTTCTATATTTCGTGCCGATCAGACAACTAATATGGCCGCCGTAGGCATTCTTGTTTGTGATTGGCCAAGTAAAAAAAAACTTTTCTAAAACCATTTGGCCAAATTGATTGAAATTTGCTATGGAAGGTTCTGTATAAAGTTTCCTCAAAACAAAATGAAAGGTGAGCGAGACAGGCTCAGCCCACTGAGTCTCTAGTTTAATTATTGATGCGCTACCTCATGTACATGTGCCACACATGTGTTACACATGCACATAAAGAATAAAAAAAAAAGTAGAATGATAAAAATTTTAGTTTATATCCATTGCTGTAAAGCTGTATTTTAAATGAGTTGTATTTCTCATTTTCTTAGATATTTCAGGTATTTTGGTTATCCAACTGGCGAGTCAAATATTTTTAGCTCATCTGAACCCCCAAAAAACAAGTTGTCGATCTATTACCATCAATTTGCATGAAAAAAAAGAAGAAAATTTTGAAGATACCAACTGAAAAATCGCTCACCTAAAGTTAAAAAACAGTCACTCACTTAGTACTAACTCAATTATACATCGTTTCTTTCTACGTCAATAAACTCAAAAAAAAATTGTGTAATCGTACAAATACAGTAAAACCTGTCTAAACCGAACGAACCCCCTTGGCACTGAAGAATTTTATCAGTTTTAGACAGGTGTTCGGTTTACACAGGTTCAAATTGCATAGATATTTAGTAGATGGGACTGTAAGGTTTAGACAGGTTTTCGGTTTACTCGGGGCTCGGTATAGATAGGTTTCACTGTACTATTGATATAATCATAGTCCATATCTTATGTGTATGTTTTGTAGATCGTTGTTTGTACTTTTTCTTTTGGCCATTGTGTTGTCTGTTCTTCTTCGATATACAGATTCTGATAACTTCTTATTACTTTTGCAGGCTCAAGTATGTAAGAAGTGTGGGAGTATATTATCACCATGCTTAGAAAGACCACCATCATCAAATGCTGCCGTGTCGGCCGAGTCAGAACGTAAATGGACATGTTCATTGTGTAAACGGACAGATACTATAGACATAATCAAAGTCCCTTATGTGTTTAAATACTTAGTGGCAGAACTAGCTGCCATCAACATCAAAGTTAACCTAGAAGTTAAAGCTTTCTAGGTTTAACCTGAAAATTGATTTTAATGGCCGATATTTCCAGAAACGTGTTGTGTGCGATGAGTTCGATATCTGCATTTTTATGTTACAAAGAGTATGCTATGATTTTCCTCATATATTAAGATGATAAATGTGAAAGAAACATTTTTTTGTCAGAAGATATCCTGAAATTCACTGAAGCAAATGGAAACGAAACATGGCCGTAGTGTCGAAATTCTGAGGAGGAAAAAATTAACATGTGCTATTACAGGTGAAAACTCTTCTTTGCCAGATGACCAGATGCAAGATGGTGTGAGCCTTATTGGTTTTTCTCATGAAATTATACAGTAGAAACAAATTATAGGACACAAATTCTCTGAAATCTTCCTCAGACACATAATGAATGATGTAACATGTTTTGCATTAACTTGTCTGCTGCATGAGTAATTGAATATGCCACATTACAGGAGTACATATAACTAGGAATGTATTTAAGCCATTGTTGAATGACACTGGGTAGTTACCAACTGATTGCAATGCCACTTGAATACTGTGAAACATTATTAATCGTGGGGTTCTAATTAAGTCTCCCAAACAACATTTGGAGACTTATTGTTTTTGCTCCGTTTCTTATTATTATTAAGTCTCCCAAACAACGTTTGGAGACTTGTTGTTTTTGCTCCGTTTCTTATTAAGTCTCCCTATTAAATCCCCCAAACAACGTTTGGAGACTTATTGTTTTTGCTCCGTTTCTTATTAAGTCCCCCAAACAACATTTGGAGACTTATTGTTTTTGCTCCGTTTCTTCTTATTATTATTATTATTATTATGTCTCCCCTTCGAACAAAGGGAGACATATTGTTTTAGTCTGATTTTTTCTTCCGCTTCGCTTCCGCTTCTTCTCAGCGAAGCTTGTCCAGACCATAACTTTTTTGTCTTTCGAGATAGGCCAATGATATTTCGTATGTGGGTGCATGACCATAAGGCGGTGTGTCGCGTTCCACACTGACCTTCATGGGACCTTGACCTTTGACCTCGAGGTCAAATAATTGTTTTTTAAATAGTATTTTGTTGTCCGGGTCATAACATTTTTGTCTTTCGAAGTAGGTCAATGATAATTGGTATGTTGGTGCATGACCATAAGGCGGTGTGTCACATACCATAATGACCTTCGTGGGACTTTGACTTTTGACCTCAAGATCAAATAATTCAAATAAATCCAACAAAACTGTTCATGGACAGATAGTTTGTATATGCATGACCATAAGGCGGTGTGTCGTGTACCGTGATGACCTTTGTGGGACTTTGACCTCAAGGTCAAATAATTGTTTTTTTAAATAGTATTTTCTTGTCCGGGCCATAACATTTTTGTCTTTCGAGATAGGTCAATGATAATTGGTATGTGGGTGCATGACCATAAGGCGATGTGTTGTGTACCGTAGTGACCTTTGTGGGACCTTGACCTTTGACCTGAAGGTCAAATAATTCAAATAAATCCAACAAAACTGTTCATTGACAGATAGTTCGTATGTGCATGACCATAAGGCGGTGTGTCGCGTACCGTAATGACCTTTGTGGGACCTTGACCTTTCACCTCAAGGTCAAATAATTGTTTTTTAAATAGTATTTTCTTGTCCGGGCCATAACATTTTTGTCTTTCGAGATAGGCCAATGATAATTGGTATGTGGGTGCATGACCATAAGGCGGTGTGTCGCGTACCGTAATGACCTTCTTGGGACCTTGATCTTTGACCTCAAGATCAAATAATTGTTTTTTGATAGTATTTTCTTGTCCGGGCCATAACATTTTTGTCTCGAGATAGGTCAATATTTGGTATGTGGGTGCATGACCATAAGGCGGTGTGTTGCGTACCGTAATGACCTTCGTAGGACCTTGACCTTTGACCTCAAGGTCAAATAATTGTTTTTTATATAGTATCATTCAACTCATAATGTGTAACTTATTGTTGTACAGATGGCCGCATTAAGGGGAGACATAAGTTTTAGGTATCTAAAACAGTTCTTCCTAGTTACATAATGTTTTTATTGGCCATCATGCTGTCACCGGACATTCTGTAAAATTTGATATTGTTGGATTAAAACTTGTATTGACTTGGTTTCAGTTTCACTTTCACTTTTCATTTTAATGTAATAAAACAATTACAGTCTTTTGTATCGGTCAATACGAGTTTTTATGGACCTTAGAAATCAATATTCACCTCAGCCTAAAGGCTTCGGTGAATATCATTTTAAGGTCCATAAAAACTCGCATTGACCTCAACAAAAGACTATAATTGTATATTATTATTATTATTATATAATGATTTTATTTAAACAATTTTATTGGCTATCATGCTGTCACCTGACATTCCGTAAAATTTGATATTGTTTGATTAAAACTCGTATTGACTTGGTTTCACTTTCGTTTTCTAACGAAATCTATAAAAAGAATTACATGAATTCTATTTCTATTCAACCAATGGACATAAAGGTAATGTGAAATTTCGTCCAGTCAGAATCGTCGTATTAGCGTTACTTTAGAATGAATAAGTAATCATCATGTCCGACGCAGGCGATGGGCTTGCAGAAGTCAAACGGAAATTTGAAGAAATCTCAGAGACTTGGTTTCATTTTCACTTTTCATTTTAATGTAATAAAACAATTACAGTCTTTTGTATCGGTCAATACGAGTTTTTATGGACCTTATTGAACTAATAGTAAACCTGTACAATGATACAGGAAATGATCATTTTTATGGCCTTGTGTATAATTAACTTAAATTCATTACTCATTATTCCTTTTTGCACTAGAAAACAGTCCCTATCCTGTCGTCACCAATGATTAATCGGTCCGTCCATCCTTCTCCCCCCTTCCCCGAAATGTTTTCAAATAATGAATTCTCCATACTTGAATTTGACTGCTGTTTATGCGAGAGAATTGTCCCAATACTGCAGTCTTTCATAAAAAAAATCAAATGTCAGTAAGATTTTATTTCTATATTCGAGATCGAATATTAAAATAAATTCTGAAAAGTTGAATTTGATTCCTGCTTGTACTAGAAAACGGTCATCAAATTAGTCTGACCGTCCATCATTCTTCCCACCCGAAATGTTTTCAAATAATGAATATTCAAATACATGTAGTTGAATTTGACTGCTACTTACGCGAGAGAACTGTCCCAATACTGAACTGATAGTATACCTGTGTAATGATACAGGGTATATATGATCACACTGGGGGTTATGATATTTTTATGGCATTGTGTATAATTAACTTTTTTTTTCTTTCTTTCGTTCTTAACCGCCCCTCACTGTCAATTTCGAGGTGTAGGTCAAGGTATGAAGGAGAACCTTAGTTTTAATAATAATTACATTACTTAGGAACTGTAAATTTCAACAAAAAAAATATCTAATAAACCATGTCCGTGCCGAAACACTGACACTTCGTATTACGGGTTGTTGTTCTGCGTCCAGCACACGTTTTGACAATAGGCTTGTCTTGTCTTTCTAGAAAGCGACTATACACATATACTCTTTATATGTGATATATCTATTTTGTTATTCCGTGCTTTAAGAAGAGTTTGAAGATACTAAGGGGGTAATCAGAATACGTAGGTCGAAGAAGAACAGACAACACAATGGCTAAAAGAAATAGAACCAAAGGACAAACAAGGATCTACAAAACATTACACAGAAAGCTAAAGATCGAGAAGGGTTAAATAATTTACCTGTAATTAGTCTTACAGTGGATCCAGTGTAAATGAAAGTATTCATATTTACAGCACTAATACTCAAAATGCAAAACACTAATAAGCTAAATGCGCTACATAGATAAACACAAAGTCATTATTCATATGTACAGCATTTCACAAATAAATATGTAATACTATACATAAATAAATATGTAATACTATACATAAATAAATATGTTAATACTATACATAAATAAATATGTTAATACTATACATAAATAAATATGTTAATACTATACATAAATAAATATGTTAATACTATACATAAATAAATATGTTAATACTATACATAAATAAATATGTAATACTATACATAAATAAATATGTTAATACTATACATAAATAAATATGTTAATACTATACATAAATAAATATGTTAATACTATACATAAATAAATATGTTAATACTATACATAAATAAATATGTTAATACTATACATAAATAAATATGTTAATACTATACATAAATAAATATGTTAATACTATACATAAATAAATATGTTAATACTATACATAAATAAATATGTAATACTATACATAAATAAATATGTAATACTATACATAAATAAATATGTTAATACTATACATAAATAAATATGTTAATACTAGACATAAATAAATATGTAATACTATACATAAATAAATATGTAATACTATACATAAATAAATAATCTAGATATTATTAATACAAAGTAAACTAATGTAATACACAATTACAATAATAAATTGATATGTAAATAAATGAGTACAAGACTTTTATTAAGAATAGTTAAGTATGATGTTACAAATATGATTGATTGATTGATTGATTAATTGGGTTTTAACGCCACTTTGAGCAGTATTTCAGCTATATCATGGCGACCAGGTTGTAGTGGTGGATGAAGCCCGAGTACCCGGAGAGAACCACCGAAACTGGACAAGCAACTGGTAAGCTTTCTCACTTGCGGCTGCGAGTCAAGTACACCTTTTTTGCAATTTACACAGCTTGGCGCGAACCCACGCCGTATTGGTGGTAGGCTTGTATGAGCTGTTAGATCTAACGACCTAACTCATTGAGCCACCCAGGCCGCTGTTACAAATATGTAATATAAGTATTATGCTCAAACAAATACGCATAGATTTATTTATACACATTAAACTAATGTAATACACCATTAACATAATAAATGAGTACAAGAAAATGTAAATAAACATTAATGTTACAAATAAATTAAGATCACCATAAAAATACATAGTCTTATAAGAGTCAATTACACTACTGTAGAATTTCCATGTGAAGAAGGAATGTGGCTTGGTCGGCGTAATCTTGGATGGCAAGTTCTGTTTGAAAGAATCGATGTTTTGGTGTTGATGGCCTGTTGTTTTATGTGTATGTTTTGTAGATCGTTGTTTGTACTTTTTATTTTGGTCATTGTGTTGTTTGTTCTTCTTCGATATACGGATTCTGATTACCCTTTTGTTATCTTCAAACTCTTCTTAATTAAATATGTTTAATGATATTACTACTGATAAAAAATTATACCGGTATAACAAAAAAAAAATCATTACATAATCAATGTAGAAAGCTCAATATTCTATTGACTTTATTGCCAATATTACGGGTTGAGGTTGCCTGTTACCAGCTAACACACAAACGGTCTAGTTGGCAATAAAAACAGATGCTGGCCTTCTTGAAATTACCCCCCTTAAAAGTGACAAGATACAAATAACAAGATAACTGTTAAACGGGCTTCTAAAAAAAACAGTCAGTGTGGTCGGGGTATCGTATCTGGTTTCTGAAATATTGTACTTGAAATATTTATTAAATTGAATGTGTTCCTCCTTATTTACATTAGTTAACAAAATCTATTGTATTGGGAAATTTAAAAAGTAAATGGAAATATATTTTTATGTTATTTTAATATTGTAATTTAATCATTTGAAAGCGTCTACCAAGGTGATATTTAATAACAGGCAAAATAAGACAATAAAAAAAAAGAAAAAAATACATTTTCGTTTTCCGAGCTCGTACAAGGGATTCCATTATTGACAGCACAATATCGGTTTTCTAAAATTGATACCTGTCGATTCATGTTACAAATTATTTATATCATGCCCTCCTCGTTAAAATGTTAACCAATCTAACGTTCACGTTCTATTTTTTAACCCGTTTAACTGGGAAAACCGTGGTATAAATATTACATATAAATCATTCATTCGTAAAGTTTGTTTAAGAGACACGTGACTGGATTTATCAAGTACTATAAATAGTAAATTGGAAAGGTTTGATTTGTATTTCCACGCAATAGACAGAAGGAAATAATTCAATCTAAACAAAAGGTAAGACCAATTCTGGTTTATTTTAAGTAAATAAAACAAAAAAGTTAAAGCCAGTTAATGTTTTGATTTAATTCTTAATGAATAAAGTAAAGAACAGATTTCTGGTTTAGACTTACTGAAAAGGGGGGGGGGGTCCGCTCTAAAAGGGATCTCGGACCAAAATATCCCCGTGAATTTTGAAAAATGTCCCGGATAAAGGGCTACCCCCCACATTCAGACAATTTTGATATCGGTGTAGTACCAGCACATTGTTTGGCATCAGTGGTCGTTGATGATCCATTACAAGGCACAATTTGCCGACCAATTCCATTATATGCCACTTTTTCTACCGACATGAAATATTTTGGTGAATATAACTGGCTTAGTTTTATTCACCAACAATATTTCATGTCGGTAAAAAAAAGTGGCATATAATGGAAATGGTCGGCAAATTGTGCCTTGTAATGGATCATCAAACCCCACTGATGCCAATATTAGGGGGTTAGGGTAAATCTAACTACCATACGACTACGACCACGATGGTCCCTCTTGACAAAGTTGATTATTAAGAACTACTTAGACTTGCTACATGTCTCTTTCTTAATAATAATCCCTTTAAATAAACTGTTGCTATGAAAGGTGAAGTGTTGACTGACCACTTATGTTTACTTTCTACATGTAATCAGTAAAGAAATGTTGTCAGTAAATGTATGTAATCAGTCAAGAGATGAATCTTCAAGACAGCGATTGTTAAGGTATTAATAAGTAAGGGACTTGTAGAGAGTCTAAGAACTGATGGAAGTCGTCTTTTATATGGTGGTAACCGTAAAACTTTCTAGAGTATGTTTATGTATATGCGAGGCTATTGTTCCATTTAACATTTCTAACATTATTTCTGTCATTCTGTCATATTACTTTGGAAGTCAAGATCTGAAAATTAGGATTTTAGTCTAGTTCATTTTATATTAATTTATTTAGTTCTAAAAGTGTAGATATGAAATAATAAGATTTAATAAAAAATGAACAGCAAAACTTTGGAAGTCAAGATTTGAAAATCAGGATTTTAGACTGCTTAATTTTACGTCAATTTATTTAGTTCTATTTTATCAGCAGTCAGTGTACTCTGCCTCAATAATTAGTTTATCTAAGGTCAAATAATCTTTGGTGTCTTTCACTTCCACAATATTTAATATTTCTGATCGTCGGCTAAAACATGTTTAACTATAGGAGTCTTTAAAATTGAGTATAAATAATATATAAATCATTCATTCATACAATTTGTTTAAAGAGACACGAAACTGGATTGATCAAGTACTATAAATAGTGAATGGGAAAGTAGTTTTAGTTTGTATTTCCACGTAATAGACAGAAGAAAATAATTCAATCTCGACAAAAGATAAGACTAAATCTGGTTTATTTTAATTTAAATAAAACGAAAAACGATATGGACAGTTAATGTTTTGATTTACATCTTAATGAATAAAGTAAAGAACACATTCTGGTCTAGAATTAAAATATCGCCATGAATGTTAAAAATGTTCATGATAAAGAGTTACCCTCCAGACAATTAGACAGTTTTTGACTCCAGCTGATTACGGTTAAGTGAGTATCAGTGTAGGTCAGGTATATTCACCAACATTAAATCGTGTCGGTAGAAAAGTGGCATTTTATGGAAATGGTCGGAAAATTGTGCCTTGTAATGGATCATCAACGACCACTGCTGACAAATAACGTTAATAACAAAATTACCGCACTCCGAACAATGTTCCAACGGGAAAGTCAAAACTCATAAGTATATAAACAGACAAAATCAGTCAACAACCGGAAAACTGTGAAAACCGTAATGACCTTGACTTGGTACAGGCATTTCTAAAGAAATGATGGGTTGAATCAGATTTTAAAGCGCCAAAAGTGGGTAAGGGTAAATCTAACTACCATACGATCACAACCACGACTGTCCTTCTTGACAAAGTTGATAATTAAGAACTGCTTAAGCTTGCTACATGTCCATTTATTATTAATAACATCTTTAAATAACCAATTGTTGATATGAAAGTTGAAATCTTGACTGACGATTCATATATACTATCCACATGTAATCAGTAAAAAATGTTATTGGTAAATGTATGCGATCAGTCAAGACATGAACCTTCAAGACAACAATTTATTAAGGTATTAATAAGAAAGTGACTTGTGGCAAGTCTAGGCACTGATGGAAGTTGTCTTTTACATGAAAGTAGCCTACCATTCTCCATACACGATTCACAGTAATATCTTCTAGAGAGGAATAAAATGTAAAATTTATTTGAAAAAGACATAAATGTTCTGTTCAAGCATGCTATGCATACAATGTGTGTCTGGTAGATGGTAAATAGTTTGAACTGATTTAAGTTATTAAGTATACATACAATGTGTGTCTGGTAGATGGTGAATAGTTTGAACTGATTTAAGTTATTAAGTATACATACCATGTCTGTCTGGGTAGATGGAAACTAATGATATATTTGTAGTTCATGATAAGATAAATTTGCTATAACATACTTTATGTCCGTTAATTTGTAATATATGATATATCATTTTACTAAAGCGAAAAACAAACATATAACCATTTTACTAAAGGAAAAAAAAAAAACAAAAACAAAAAACAAACAAACAAACAAAAACCAAAATACCCAAACAAACAATCAAACAAACAAAAAGAATAAAAAAAAAACAACCAAAAAAAAAGAAGAAATAACAAACACAAAAAGCGCTTCACTAACACCGCTAAGTTTTCAGACGGACGGAATCTCAAAAGATGAAAAGACATTTGAATTGTCTTAAGATTGTAACTGTCAACTGTTATTCAAGACTTATCACCGGGTTTGTAAATAGATTAACACGACGGGTGTCACAAGTGGAGCAGGAACTATTATCCTTTCCGGAGCACCTGAGTTCACCCCCGGTTTTCAGTAGGGTTCTTGTTACTCTGTCTTTAATTTCATGTGTATGTTTGGTAGATCGTCATTTTTCTTTTGGCCATTATCTGTCCTTCAATTTACGGATTCTTATTAACCATTAATTCATATGAAGACTTGTCCTAGTGATATGATAAATAAAACTTAAAATTTTTAATTTGATTCCTGTAATTCTGTCAATAATCATATCAGTTTTATTAGTAGAGAAAACCGGAGTACCGTGAGAAAACCACCGACCTGCCACAACTCACTGACAAACTTTATCACATAATATTGTACACCTGACCCTGATCGAGATTCGAACTCACAACGCTAATGATGATAGGCACTGATTGCATAGGTTGTTGTAAATCCAATAACTATACACCCACGGTAATTTTCAATATTTCTAATAAGTTAAAAATAGTTAACAGTAAAAGTCTTAAAAATTGAGTGTAAGCTTTAGTGAAATATGAAGATAAGAGGTAATCAAAAGCCGTAAATCAAAGAAGAACAGACGATAAATAAATAATCAATAAATTCTTTATTCATCAAAGTATTTAAAGAGACACGTGACTGAATTTATCAAGTACTATAAATAGTAAAGGGAATTTTACTTTTGGTTCGTATTACTACGTAATAGACAGAAGAAAGCAAAAAAATCAGTCTGTTTAAAGGCAAGACTACAGAAAAAAAACGGAAAAGGGACAGTCACTGATTGAGAATCAATTAAAGAAAATTAGAATACAGTATTCATTTCACAGTTCATATCTGATATTACTTTAATATCATGATGAAGTACATTTACTATCGGTTACTATTGGTTACACCGGTAAATGTTGTTTTGTTAATATTGATTGATTGGTTGTTGTTTAACGTGACTATTACAGTATATGTCAGCTATAGTCATGACAAAATGAAATTTTAAAACAATCAATCAGGTCAATAAAATAGTGTCACCGGGATGTATTGATGAGTGAAAGTTAACTAGATATTATAATGGAAATTGTCGAACAATATTGCCTTGTAACAAGTTAATACTCATTAGAGCTACTGCTGTTAACAGTGGCTCCTTCTAACAAGTTATTACTTATTAGAGCTACTGCTGTTAACAACGACCACATCTAACAAGTTATTACTTATTAGAGCTACTGCTGTTAATAACGACCCTTCTAGCAATGCATTACTCATTAGAGCTGTTGTCGTTAACAACGACTCTTTCTAATAAGTTATTGCTCATTATAGCTGCTGATGTTAACAACGACCCCTTCTAACAGTATTACTCATTATAGCTGCTGCTGTGAACAACGACTCCTTCTAACAGTGTATTACTCATTAGAGCTGCTGCTGTGAACAACGACTCCTTCTAACAGTGTATTACTCATTAGAGCTACTGCTGTTAACAACGACCCCTTCTAATAAGTTATTGCTCATTAGAGCTGCTGCTGTTAACAACGACCCCTTCTAACAGTGTATTACTCATTAGAGCTACTGCTGTTAACAACGACTCCTTCTAACAGTGTATTACTCATTAGAGCTGCTGCTGTGAACAACGACTCCTTCTAACAGTGTATTACTCATTAGAGCTACTGCTGTTAACAACGACTCCTTCTAACAGTGTATTACTCATTAGAGCTGCTGCTGTGAACAACGACCCCTTCTAACAGTGTATTACTCATTAGAGCTACTGCTGTTAACAACGACCCCTTCTAACAGTGTATTACTCATTAGAGTTACTGCTGTTAACAACGACCCTTCTAACAGTGTATTACTCATTAGAGCTGCTGCTGTTAACAACGACTCCTTCTAACAGTGTATTACTCATTAGAGCTGCTGCTGTTAACAACGACCCTTCTAACAGTGTATTACTCATTAGAGCTGCTGCTGTTAACAACGACCCCTTCTAACAGTGTATTACTCATTAGAGCTGCTGCTGTTAACAACGACCCTTCTAACAGTGTATTACTCATTAGAGCTGCTGCTGTTAACAACGACCCCTTCTAACAGTGTATTACCCATTAGAGCTACTGCTGTTAACAACGACCCTTCTAACAGTGTATTACTCATTAGAGCAGCTGCTGTTAACAACGACCCCTTCTAACAGTGTATTACTCATTAGAGCTGCCGCTGTTAACAACGACCCTTCTAACAGTGTGTTACTCATTAGAGCTGCTGCTGTTAACAACGACCCTTCTAACAGTGTATTACTCATTAGAGCTGCTGCTGTTAACAACGACCCTTCTAACAGTGTATTACTCAATAGAGCTACTGCTGTTAACAACGACCCTTCTAACAGTGTATTACTCATTAGAGCTGCTGTTGTTAACAACGACCCTTCTAACAGTGTATTACTCATTAGAGCTGCTGCTGTTAACAACGACCCTTCTAACAGTGTATTACTCATTAGAGCTGCTGTTGTTAACAACGACCCTTCTAACAGTGTATTACTCATTAGAGCTGCTGCTGTTAACAACGACCCTTCTAACAGTGTATTACTCATTAGAGCTACTGCTGTTAACAACGACCCTTCTAACAGTGTATTACTCATTAGAGCTGCCGCTGTTAACAACGACCCTTCTAACAGTGTATTACTCATTAGAGCTGCTGCTGTTAACAACGACCCCTTCTAACAGTGTATTACTCATTAGAGCTGCTGCTGTTAACAACGACCCTTCTAACAGTGTATTACTCATTAGAGCTGCTGCTGTTAACAACGACCCTTCTAACAGTGTATTACTCATTAGAGCTGCCGCTGTTAACAACGACTCCTTCTAACAGTGTATTACTCATTAGAGCTGCTGCTGTGAACAACGACTCCTTCTAACAGTGTATTACTCATTAGAGCTGCTGCTGTTAACAACGACCCCTTCTAACAGTGTATTACTCATTAGAGCTGCTGATGTTAACAACGACCCCTTCTAACAGTGTATTACTCATTAGAGCTGCTGCTGTGAACAACGACTCCTTCTAACAGTGTATTACTCATTAGAGCTGCTGCTGTGAACAACGACCCCTTCTAACAGTGTATTACTCATTAGAGCTGCTGCTGTTAACAACGACCCCTTCTAACAGTGTATTACTCATTAGAGCTGCTGCTGTGAACAACGACTCCTTCTAACAGTGTATTACTCATTAGAGCTACTGCTGTTAACAACCAACGACCCTTCTAATAAGTTAATACTCATCAGAGCTGCTGATGTTAACAACGACCCCTTCTAACAGTGTATTACTCATTAGAGCTACTGATGTTAACAACGACTCCTTCTAACAGTGTATTACTCATTAGAGCTGCTGCTGTTAACAACAACCCCTTCTAACAGTGTAGTACTCATTAGAGCTGCTGCTGTTAACAACAACCCCTTCTAACAGTGTATTACTCATTAGAGCTACTGCTGTTAACAACGACCCTTCTAATAAGTTAATACTCATCAGAGCTGCTGATGTTAACAACAACCCCTTCTAACAGTGTATTACTCATTAGAGCTACTGCTGTTAACAACGATCCTTCTAATAAGTTAATACTCATCAGAGCTGCTGATGTTAACAACGACCCCTTCTAACAGTGTATTACTCATTAGAGCTACTGATGTTAACAACGACTCCTTCTAACAGTGTATTACTCATTAGAGCTACTGATGTTAACAACGACTCCTTCTAACAGTGTATTACTCATTAGAGCTACTGATGTTAACAACGACTCCTTCTAACAGTGTTTTACTCATTAGAGCTGCTGATGTTAACAACGACCCCTTCTAACAGTGTATTACTCATTAGAGCTACTGCTGTTAACAACGACTCCTTCTAACAGTGTATTACTCATTAGAGCTGCTGATGTTAACAACGACCCTTCTAACAGTGTTTTACTCATTAGAGCTGCTGATGTTAACAACGACCCCTTCTAACAGTGTATTACTCATTAGAGCTACTGCTGTTAACAACGACTCCTTCTAACAGTGTATTACTCATTAGAGCTACTGCTGTTAACAACGACTCCTTCTAACAGTGTATTACTCATTAGAGCTGCTGATGTTAACAACGACTCCTTCTAACAGTGTATTACTCATTAGAGCTGCTGATGTTAACAACGACTCCTTCTAACAGTGTATTACTCATTAGAGCTACTGCTGTTAACAACGACTCCTTCTAACAGTGTATTACTCATTAGAGCTGCTGATGTTAACAACGACTCCTTCTAACAGTGTATTACTCATTAGAGCTACTGCTGTTAACAACGACTCCTTCTAACAGTGTATTACTCATTAGAGCTGCTGATGTTAACAACGACTCCTTCTAACAGTGTATTACTCATTAGAGCTGCTGATGTTAACAACGACTCCTTCTAAAAGTGTATTACTCATTAAAGCTGCTGCTGTTAACAACGACCCCTTCTAACAGTGTATTACTCATTAGAACTACTGTTGTTAACAACGACCCCTTCTAACAGTGTATTACTCATTAGAGCTGCTGCTGTTAACAACGACCCCTTCTAACAGTGTATTACTCATTAGAGCTGCCGCTGTTAACAACGACCCTTCTAACAGTGTATTACTCATTAGAGCTACTGCTGTTAACAACGACGCCTTCTAACAGTGTATTACTCATTAGAGCTGCCGCTGTTAACAACGACCCTTCTAACAGTGTATTACTCATTAGAGCTGCTGCTGTTAACAACGACCCCTTCTAACAGTGTATTACTCATTAGAGCTGCCGCTGTTAACAACGACCCTTCTAACAGTGTCTTACTCATTAGAGCTACTGCTGTTAACAACGACCCCTTCTAATAGTGTCTTACTCATTAGAGCTGCTGATGTTAACAACGACCCTTCTAACAGTGTCTTACTCATTAGAGCTACTGCTGTTAACAACGACCCCTTCTAACAGTGTATTACTCATTAGAGCTACTGCTGTTAACAACGACCCCTTCTAACAGTGTATTACTCATTAGAGCTACTGCTGTTAACAACGACCCCTTCTAACAGTGTATTACTCATTAGAGCTACTGCTGTTAACAACGACCCCTTCTAATAAGTTATTGCTCATTAGAGCTGCCGCTGTTAACAACGACTCTTTCTAGCAAGTTAATACTCATTAGAGTTGCTGTTGTTAACAACGACCCTTCTAACAGTGTATTACTCATTAGAGCTGCCGCTGTTAGCAATGACCCCTTCTAACAGTGTATTACTCATTAGAGCTGCTGCTGTTAACAACGACCCCTTCTAACAGTGTATTACTCATTAGAGCTGCCGCTGTTAACAACGACCCTTCTAACAGTGTCTTACTCATTAGAGCTACTGCTGTTAACAACGACCCCTTCTAATAGTGTCTTACTCATTAGAGCTGCTGATGTTAACAACGACCCTTCTAACAGTGTCTTACTCATTAGAGCTACTGCTGTTAACAACGACCCCTTCTAACAGTGTATTACTCATTAGAGCTACTGCTGTTAACAACGACCCCTTCTAACAGTGTATTACTCATTAGAGCTACTGCTGTTAACAACGACCCCTTCTAACAGTGTATTACTCATTAGAGCTACTGCTGTTAACAACGACCCCTTCTAACAGTGTATTACTCATTAGAGCTACTGCTGTTAACAACGACCCCTTCTAATAAGTTATTGCTCATTAGAGCTGCTGCTGTTAACAACGACCCTTCTAACAGTGTATTACTCATTAGAGCTGCTGCTGTTAACAACGACCCCTTCTAACAGTGTATTACTCATTAGAGCTGCTGATGTTAACAACGACCCCTTCTAACAGTGTATTACTCATTAGAGCTGCTGATGTTAACAACGACTCCTTCTAACAGTGTATTACTCATTAGAGCTGCTGCTGTTAACAACGGCCCCTTCTAACAGTGTATTACTCATTAGAGCTGCCGCTGTTAGCAATGACCCCTTCTAACAATGTATTACTCATTTGAGCTGCTGATGTTAACAACGACCCCTTCTAACAGTGTATTACTCATTAGAGCTGCTGCTGTGAACAACGACCCTTCTAACAGTGTATTACTCATTAGAGCTGCTGCTGTTAACAACGACCCCTTCTAACAATGTATTACTCATTAGAGCTACTGCTGTTAACAACGACTCCTTCTAACAGTGTATTACTCATTAGAGCTACTGCTGTTAACAACGACCCCTTCTAATAAGTTATTGCCCATTAGAGCTGCCGCTGTTAACAACGACCCTTCTAACAGTGTTTTACTCATTAGAGCTGCTGATGTTAACAACGACCCCTTCTAACAGTGTATTACTCATTAGAGCTACTGCTGTTAACAACGACTCCTTCTAACAGTGTATTACTCATTAGAGCTACTGCTGTTAACAACGACTCCTTCTAACAGTGTATTACTCATTAGAGCTGCTGATGTTAACAACGACTCCTTCTAACAGTGTTTTACTCATTAGAGCTGCTGATGTTAACAACGACCCCTTCTAACAGTGTATTACTCATTAGAGCTACTGCTGTTAACAACGACTCCTTCTAACAGTGTATTACTCATTAGAGCTGCTGATGTTAACAACGACCCTTCTAACAGTGTTTTACTCATTAGAGCTGCTGATGTTAACAACGACCCCTTCTAACAGTGTATTACTCATTAGAGCTACTGCTGTTAACAACGACTCCTTCTAACAGTGTATTACTCATTAGAGCTACTGCTGTTAACAACGATTCCTTCTAACAGTGTATTACTCATTAGAGCTACTGCTGTTAACAACGATTCCTTCTAACAGTGTATTACTCATTAGAGCTGCTGATGTTAACAACGACTCCTTCTAACAGTGTATTACTCATTAGAGCTGCTGATGTTAACAACGACTCCTTCTAACAGTGTATTACTCATTAGAGCTACTGCTGTTAACAACGACTCCTTCTAACAGTGTATTACTCATTAGAGCTGCTGATGTTAACAACGACTCCTTCTAACAGTGTATTACTCATTAGAGCTACTGCTGTTAACAACGACTCCTTCTAACAGTGTATTACTCATTAGAGCTGCTGATGTTAACAACGACTCCTTCTAACAGTGTATTACTCATTAGAGCTGCTGATGTTAACAACGACTCCTTCTAAAAGTGTATTACTCATTAAAGCTGCTGCTGTTAACAACGACCCCTTCTAACAGTGTATTACTCATTAGAACTACTGTTGTTAACAACGACCCCTTCTAACAGTGTATTACTCATTAGAGCTGCTGCTGTTAACAACGACCCCTTCTAACAGTGTATTACTCATTAGAGCTGCCGCTGTTAACAACGACCCTTCTAACAGTGTATTACTCATTAGAGCTACTGCTGTTAACAACGACGCCTTCTAACAGTGTATTACTCATTAGAGCTGCCGCTGTTAACAACGACCCCTTCTAACAGTGTATTACTCATTAGAGCTGCTGCTGTTAACAACGACCCCTTCTAACAGTGTATTACTCATTAGAGCTGCCGCTGTTAACAACGACCCTTCTAACAGTGTCTTACTCATTAGAGCTACTGCTGTTAACAACGACCCCTTCTAATAGTGTCTTACTCATTAGAGCTGCTGATGTTAACAACGACCCTTCTAACAGTGTCTTACTCATTAGAGCTACTGCTGTTAACAACGACCCCTTCTAACAGTGTATTACTCATTAGAGCTACTGCTGTTAACAACGACCCCTTCTAATAAGTTATTGCTCATTAGAGCTGCCGCTGTTAACAACGACTCTTTCTAGCAAGTTAATACTCATTAGAGTTGCTGTTGTTAACAACGACCCTTCTAACAGTGTATTACTCATTAGAGCTGCCGCTGTTAGCAATGACCCCTTCTAACAGTGTATTACTCATTAGAGCTGCTGATGTTAACAACGACCCCTTGTAACAGTGTATTACTCATTAGAGTTGCTGATGTCAACAACGACCCCTTCTAACAATGTATTACTCATTAGAGCAGCTGCTGTTAACAACGACTCTTTCTAACAGTGTATTACTCATTAGAGCTGCTGCTGTTAACAACGACCCTTCTAACAGTGTATTACTCATTAGAGCTGCTGCTGTTAACAACGACCCCTTCTAACAGTGTATTACTCATTAGAGCTGCTGATGTTAACAACGACCCCTTCTAACAGTGTATTACTCATTAGAGCTACTGCTGTTAACAACGACCCTTCTAACAGTGTATTACTCATTAGAGCTGCTGCTGTTAACAACGGCCCCTTCTAACAGTGTATTACTCATTAGAGCTGCCGCTGTTAGCAATGACCCCTTCTAACAATGTATTACTCATTTG
Organism: Bathymodiolus septemdierum; assembly: GCA_963383655.1. Lineage (NCBI taxonomy): Eukaryota > Metazoa > Mollusca > Bivalvia > Mytilida > Modiolidae > Bathymodiolus > Bathymodiolus septemdierum. The sequence continues at coordinate 56,765,239 of OY726517.1, read as the reverse complement.
AGCTGCTGATGTTAACAACGACCCCTTCTAACAGTGTATTACTCATTAGAGCTGCTGCTGTGAACAACGACCCTTCTAACAGTGTATTACTCATTAGAGCTGCTGCTGTTAACAACGACCCCTTCTAACAATGTATTACTCATTAGAGCTACTGCTGTTAACAACGACTCCTTCTAACAATGTATTACTCATTAGAGCTACTGCTGTTAACAACGACTCCTTCTAACAATGTATTACTCATTTGAGCTGCTGCTGTTAACAACGACCCCTTCTAACAATGTATTACTCATTAGAGCTGCTGCTGTTAACAACGACCCCTTCTAACAATGTATTACTCATTAGAGCTACTGCTGTTAACAACGACCCCTTCTAACAATGTATTACTCATTAGAGCTGCCGCTGTTAACAACGACTCTTTCTAGCAAGTTAATACTCATTAGAGCTGCTGTTGTTAACAACGACCCTTCTAACAGTGTATTACTCATTAGAGCTGCCGCTGTTAGCAATGACCCCTTCTAACAGTGTATTACTCATGAGAGCTACTGCTGTTAACAACGACCCTTCTAACAGTGTATTACTCATTAGAGCTGCTGCTGTTAACAACGACCCTTCTAACAGTGTATTACTCATTAGAGCTACTGCTGTTAATAACGACCCTTCTAACAGTGTATTACTCATTAGAGCTGCTGCTGTTAACAACGACCCCTTCTAACAGTGTATTACTCATTAGAGCTGCTGATGTTAACAACGACCCCTTCTAACAGTGCATTACTCATTAGAGCTGCTGCTGTTAACAACGACCCTTCTAACAGTGTATTACTCATTAGAGCTGCTGTTGTTAACAACGACCCTTCTAACAGTGTATTACTCATTAGAGCTGCCGCTGTTAGCAATGACCCCTTCTAACAGTGTATTACTCATTAGAGCTGCTGCTGTTAGCAACGACCCCTTCTAACAGTATTACTCATTATAGCTGCTGCTGTGAACAACGACCCCTTCTAACAGTGTATTACTTATTAGAGCTACTGCTGTTAACAACGACCCTTCTAACAGTGTATTACTCATTAGAGCTACTGCTGTTAACAACGACCCTTCTAACAGTGTATTACTCATTAGAGCTGCTGCTGTTAACAACGACCCCTTCTAACAGTGTATTACTCATTAGAGCTACTGCTGTTAACAACGACCCCTTCTAACAGTGTATTACTCATTAGAGCTGCTGCTGTTAACAACGACCCTTCTAACAGTGTATTACTCATTAGAGCTGCTGCTGTTAACAACGACCCTTCTAACAGTGTATTACTCATTAGAGCTGCTGCTGTTAACAACGACCCCTTCTAACAGTGTATTACTCATTAGAGCTACTGCTGTTAACAACGACTCCTTCTAACAGTGTATTACTCATTAGAGCTGCTGCTGTTAACAACGACCCTTCTAACAGTGTATTACTCATTAGAGCTGCCGCTGTTAGCAACGACCCCTTCTAACAGTATTACTCATTATAGCTGCTGCTGTGAACAACGACCCCTTCTAACAGTGTATTACTCATTAGAGCTACTGCTGTTAACAACGACCCCTTCTAATAAGTTATTGCTCATTAGAGCTGCCGCTGTTAGCAATGACCCCTTCTAACAATGTATTACTCATTAGAGCTGCTGATGTTAACAACGACCCCTTCTAACAGTGTATTACTCGTTAGAGCTGCTGCTGTTAACAACGACCCTTCTAACAGTGTATTACTCATTAGAGCTGCTGCTGTTAACAACGACCCTTCTAACAGTGTATTACTCATTAGAGCTGCTGCTGTTAACAACGACCCCTTCTAACAGTGTATTACTCATTAGAGCTACTGCTGTTAACAACGACCCTTCTAACAGTGTATTACTCATTAGAGCTGCTGCTGTTAACAACGACCCTTCTAACAGTGTATTACTCATTAGAACTGCTGCTGTTAACAACGACCCTTCTAACAGTGTATTACTCATTAGAGCTGCTGCTGTTAACAACGACTCCTTCTAACAGTGTATTACTCATTAGAGCTGCTGCTGTTAACACCGACCCTTCTAACAGTGTATTACTCATTAGAGCTGCTGCTGTTAACAACGACCCTTCTAACAGTGTATTACTCATTAGAGCTGCTGCTGTTAACAACGACCCTTCTAACAGTGTATTACTCATTAGAGCTGCTGCTGTTAACAACGACCCTTCTAACAATGTATTACTCATTAGAGCTACTGCTGTTAACAACGACCCCTTCTAATAAGTTATTGCTCATTAGAGCTGCCGCTGTTAGCAACGACCCCTTCTAACAGTATTACTCATTATAGCTGCTGCTGTGAACAACGACCCCTTCTAACAATGTATTACTCATTAGAGCTACTGCTGTTAACAACGACCCCTTCTAATAAGTTAATACTCATTAGAGCTGCCGCTGTTAGCAATGACCCCTTCTGACAGTGTATTACTCATTAGAGCAGCTGCTGTTAACAACGACCCCTTCTAACAGTGTATTACTCATTAGAGCTGCCGCTGTTAACAACGACCCTTCTAACAGTGTCTTACTCATTAGAGCTACTGCTGTTAACAACGACCCCTTCTAATAGTGTCTTACTCATTAGAGCTGCTGATGTTAACAACGACCCTTCTAACAGTGTCTTACTCATTAGAGCTACTGCTGTTAACAACGACCCCTTCTAACAGTGTATTACTCATTAGAGCTACTGCTGTTAACAACGACCCCTTCTAATAAGTTATTGCTCATTAGAGCTGCCGCTGTTAACAACGACTCTTTCTAGCAAGTTAATACTCATTAGAGTTGCTGTTGTTAACAACGACCCTTCTAACAGTGTATTACTCATTAGAGCTGCCGCTGTTAGCAATGACCCCTTCTAACAGTGTATTACTCATTAGAGTTGCTGTTGTTAACAACGACCCTTCTAACAGTGTATTACTCATTAGAACTGCCGCTGTTAGCAATGACCCCTTCTAACAGTGTATTACTCATTAGAGCTGCTGATGTTAACAACGACCCCTTGTAACAGTGTATTACTCATTAGAGCTGCTGATGTCAACAACGACCCCTTCTAACAATGTATTACTCATTAGAGCAGCTGCTGTTAACAACGACTCTTTCTAACAGTGTATTACTCATTAGAGCTGCTGCTGTTAACAACGACCCTTCTAACAGTGTATTACTCATTAGAGCTGCTGCTGTTAACAACGACCCCTTCTAACAGTGTATTACTCATTAGAGCTGCTGATGTTAACAACGACCCCTTCTAACAGTGTATTACTCATTAGAGCTACTGCTGTTAACAACGACCCTTCTAACAGTGTATTACTCATTAGAGCTGCTGCTGTTAACAACGGCCCCTTCTAACAGTGTATTACTCATTAGAGCTGCCGCTGTTAGCAATGACCCCTTCTAACAATGTATTACTCATTTGAGCTGCTGATGTTAACAACGACCCCTTCTAACAGTGTATTACTCATTAGAGCTGCTGCTGTGAATAACGACCCTTCTAACAGTGTATTACTCATTAGAGCTGCTGCTGTTAACAACGACCCCTTCTAACAATGTATTACTCATTAGAGCTACTGCTGTTAACAACGACTCCTTCTAACAGTGTATTACTCATTAGAGCTACTGCTGTTAACAACGACCCCTTCTAATAAGTTATTGCCCATTAGAGCTGCCGCTGTTAACAACGACTATTTCTAGCAAGTTAATACTCATTAGAGCTGCTGTTGTTAACAACGACCCTTCTAACAGTGTATTACTCATTAGAGCTGCCGCTGTTAGCAATGACCCCTTCTAACAGTGTATTACTCATGAGAGCTACTGCTGTTAACAACGACCCTTCTAACAGTGTATTACTCATTAGAGCTGCTGCTGTTAACAACGACCCTTCTAACAGTGTATTACTCATTAGAGCTACTGCTGTTAATAACGACCCTTCTAACAGTGTATTACTCATTAGAGCTGCTGCTGTTAACAACGACCCCTTCTAACAGTGTATTACTCATTAGAGCTGCTGATGTTAACAACGACCCCTTCTAACAGTGTATTACTCATTAGAGCTGCTGCTGTTAACAACGACCCTTCTAACAGTGTATTACTCATTAGAGCTGCTGTTGTTAACAACGACCCTTCTAACAGTGTATTACTCATTAGAGCTGCCGCTGTTAGCAATGACCCCTTCTAACAGTGTATTACTCATTAGAACTGCTGCTGTTAGCAACGACCCCTTCTAACAGTATTACTCATTATAGCTGCTGCTGTGAACAACGACCCCTTCTAACAGTGTATTACTTATTAGAGCTACTGCTGTTAACAACGACCCTTCTAACAGTGTATTACTCATTAGAGCTACTGCTGTTAACAACGACCCTTCTAACAGTGTATTACTCATTAGAGCTGCTGCTGTTAACAACGACCCCTTCTAACAGTGTATTACTCATTAGAGCTACTGCTGTTAACAACGACCCCTTCTAACAGTGTATTACTCATTAGAGCTGCTGCTGTTAACAACGACCCTTCTAACAGTGTATTACTCATTAGAGCTGCTGCTGTTAACAACGACCCTTCTAACAGTGTATTACTCATTAGAGCTGCTGCTGTTAACAACGACCCCTTCTAACAGTGTATTACTCATTAGAGCTACTGCTGTTAACAACGACTCCTTCTAACAGTGTATTACTCATTAGAGCTGCTGCTGTTAACAACGACCCTTCTAACAGTGTATTACTCATTAGAGCTGCCGCTGTTAGCAACGACCCCTTCTAACAGTATTACTCATTATAGCTGCTGCTGTGAACAACGACCCCTTCTAACAGTGTATTACTCATTAGAGCTACTGCTGTTAACAACGACCCCTTCTAATAAGTTATTGCTCATTAGAGCTGCCGCTGTTAGCAATGACCCCTTCTAACAATGTATTACTCATTAGAGCTGTGATGTTAACAACGACCCCTTCTAACAGTGTATTACTCATTAGAGCTGCTGCTGTTAACGACCCTTCTAACAGTGTATTACTCATTAGAGCTGCTGCTGTTAACAACGACCCTTCTAACAGTGTATTACTCATTAGAGCTGCTGCTGTTAACAACGACCCCTTCTAACAGTGTATTACTCATTAGAGCTACTGCTGTTAACAACGACCCTTCTAACAGTGTATTACTCATTAGAGCTGCTGCTGTTAACAACGACCTTTCTAACAGTGTATTACTCATTAGAACTGCTGCTGTTAACAACGACCCTTCTAACAGTGTATTACTCATTAGAGCTGCTGCTGTTAACAACGACTCCTTCTAACAGTGTATTACTCATTAGAGCTGCTGCTGTTAACAACGACCCTTCTAACAGTGTATTACTCATTAGAGCTGCTTCTGTTAACAACGACCCTTCTAACAGTGTATTACTCATTAGAGCTGCTGCTGTTAACAACGACCCTTCTAACAGTGTATTACTCATTAGAGCTGCTGCTGTTAACAACGACCCTTCTAACAATGTATTACTCATTAGAGCTACTGCTGTTAACAACGACCCCTTCTAATAAGTTATTGCTCATTAGAGCTGCCGCTGTTAGCAACGACCCCTTCTAACAGTATTACTCATTATAGCTGCTGCTGTGAACAACGACCCCTTCTAACAATGTATTACTCATTAGAGCTACTGCTGTTAACAACGACCCCTTCTAATAAGTTAATACTCATTAGAGCTGCCGCTGTTAGCAATGACCCCTTCTGACAGTGTATTACTCATTAGAGCAGCTGCTGTTAACAACGACCCCTTCTAACAGTGTATTACTCATTAGAGCTGTTGCTGTTAACAACGACTCCTTCTAACAGTGTATTACTCATTAGAGCTGCTGCTGTTAACAACGACTCCTTCTAACAGTGTATTACTCATTAGAGCTGCTGCTGTGAACAACGACCCCTTCTAACAGTGTATTAATCATTAGAGCTGCTGATGTTAACAACGACCCCTTCTAATAAGTTAATACTCATTAAAGCTGCCGCTGTTAGCAATGACCCCTTCTAACAGTGTATTACTCATTAGAGCAGCTGCTGTTAACAACGACTCCTTCTAAAAGTGTATTACTCATCAGAGCTGCCGCTGTTAACAACGACCCTTCTAACAGTGTATTACTCATTAGAGCTACTGCTGTTAACAACGACCCTTCTAACAGTGTATTACTCATCAGAGCTGCCGCTGTTAACAACGACCCCTTCTAACAGTGTATTACTCATTAGAGCTGCCGCTGTTAACAACGACCCTTCTAACAGTGTATTACTCATTAGAGCTGCCGCTGTTAACAACTACCCCTTCTAGCAGTGTATTACTCATTAGAGCTGCTGCTGTTAACAACGACCCTTCTAACAGTGTATTACTCATTAGAGCTGCTGCTGTTAACAACGACCCTTCTAACAGTGTATTACTCATTAGAGCTGCTGCTGTTAACAACGACCCCTTCTAACAGTGTATTACTCATTAGAGCTGCTGCTGTGAACAACGACTCCTTCTAACAGTGTATTACTCATTAGAGCTACTGCTGTTAACAACGACCCTTCTAACAGTGTATTACTCAATAGAGCTACTGCTGTTAACAACGACTCCTTCTAACAGTGTATTACTCATTAGAGCTGCTGCTGTTAACAACGACCCTTCTAACAGTGTATTACTCATTAGAGCTGCTGCTGTTAACAACGACCCTTCTAACAGTGTATTACTCATTAGAGCTGCTGCTGTTAACAACGACCCCTTCTAACAGTGTATTACTCATTAGAGCTGCTGCTGTGAACAACGACTCCTTCTAACAGTGTATTACTCATTAGAGCTGCTGCTGTTAACAACGACTCCTTCTAACAGTGTATTACTCATTAGAGCTGCTGCTGTTAACAGCGACCCTTCTAACAGTGTATTACTCATTAGAGCTGCTGATGTTAACAACGACCCTTCTAACAGTGTATTACTCATTAGAGCTGCCGCTGTTAACAACGACCCTTCTAACAGTGTATTACTCATTAGAGCTGCTGCTGTTAACAACGACCCTTCTAACAGTGTATTACTCATTAGAGCTGCTGCTGTTAACAACGATCCCTTCTAACAACGTATTACTCATTAGAGCTGCCGCTGTTAACAACGACCCTTCTAACAGTGTATTACTCATTAGAGCTGCTGCTGTTAACAACGACCCTTCTAACAGTGTATTACTCGTTAGAGCTGCTGCTGTTAACAACGACCCTTCTAACAGTGTATTACTCATTAGAGCTGCTGCTGTTAACAACGACCCCTTCTAACAGTGTATTACTCATTAGAGCTGCTGCTGTTAACAACGACCCTTCTAACAGTGTATTACTCAATAGAGCTACTGCTGTTAACAACGACCCCTTCTAACAGTGTATTACTCATTAGAGCTGCTGATGTTAACAACGACCCCTTCTAACAGTGTATTACTCATTAGAGCTACTGCTGTTAACAACGACCCTTCTAACAATGTATTACTCATTAGAGCTGCTGATGTTAACAACGACCCCTTCTAACAGTGTATTACTCATTAGAGCTGCTGCTGTTAACAACGACCCTTCTAACAGTGTATTACTCATTAGAGCTGCTGCTGTGAACAACGACCCTTCTAACAGTGTATTACTCATTAGAGCTATTGCTGTTAACAACGACCCCTTCTAACAGTGTATTACTCATTAGAGCTACTGCTGTGAACAACGACCATTCTAACAGTGTATTACTCATTAGAGCTGCCGCTGTTAACAACGACCCTTCTAACAGTGTATTACTCATTAGAGCTGCTGCTGTGAACAACGACCCTTCTAACAGTGTATTACTCATTAGAGCTGCCGCTGTTAACAACGACCCTTCTAACAGTGTATTACTCATTAGAGCTGCTGCTGTGAACAACGACCCTTCTAACAGTGTATTACTCATTAGAGCTACTGCTGTTAAGAACGACCCTTCTAACAGTGTATTACTCATTAGAGCTGCTGCTGTTAACAACGACCCTTCTAACAGTGTATTACTCATTAGAGCTGCTGCTGTTAACAACGACCCTTCTAACAGTGTATTACTCCTTAGAGCTACTGCTGTTAACAACGACCCTTCTAACAGTGTATTACTCATTAGAGCTACTGCTGTTAACAACGACCCTTCTAACAGTGTATTACTCCTTAGAGCTACTGCTGTTAACAACGACCCTTCTAACAGTGTATTACTCATTAGAGCTGCTGCTGTTAACAACGACCCTTCTAACAGTGTATTACTCCTTAGAGCTACTGCTGTTAATAACGACCCTTCTAACAGTGTATTACTCATTAGAGCTACTGCTGTTAACAACGACCCTTCTAACAGTGTATTACTCATTAGAGCTACTGCTGTTAACAACAACCCCTTCTAACAGTGTATTACTCATTAGAGCTACTGCTGTTAACAACGACCCTTTCTAATAAGTTATTGCTCATTAGAGCTGCTGTTGTTAACAACGACCACATCTAACAAGTTAATACTCATTAGAGCTGCCGCTGTTAGCAACGATTCCTTCTAACAAGTTAATACTCATTAGAGCTGCTGTTGTTAACAACGATCCCTTCTAACAGTGTATTACTCATTAGAGCAGCCGCTGTTAGCATCGACTCCTTCTAATAAGTTATTGCTCATTAGAGCTGCTGTTGTTAACAACGACTCTTTCTAACAAGTTAATACTCGTTAGAGCTGCTCCTGTTAGCAACGAATCCTTTTAATAATGTATTGCTCATTAGAGCTGCTGCTGTTAACAACGACCCCTTCTAATAAGTTATTGCTCATTAGAGCTACTGTTGTTAACAACGACTCTTTCTAATAAGTTATTGCTCATTAAAGCTGCTCTGTTAACAACGACTCCTTCTAACAAGTTAATACTCGTTAGTGCTACTGCTGTTAACACCGACCTCTTCTAACAAGTTAATACTCATTAGAGTTGCTCCTGTTAGCAACGAATCCTTCTAATAATGTATTGCTCATTAGAGCTGCTGTTAACAACAACCCCTTCTAACAATGTATTACTCATCAGAGCTACTGTTGTTAACAACGACTCTTTCTAATAAGTTATTGCTCATTAGAGCTGCTGCTGTTAACAACGACCACATCTAACAAGTTAATACTCATTAGAGCTGCCCCTGTTAGCAACGACTCCTTCTAATAAGTTAATACTCATTAGAGCTGCTGATGTTAACAACGATCCCTTCTAACAGTGTATTACTCATTAGAGCAGCCGCTGTTAGCATCGACTCCTTCTAATAAGTTATTGCTCATTAGAGCTGCTGATGTTAACAACGATCCCTTCTAACAGTGTATTACTCATTAGAGCAGCCGCTGTTAGCATCGACTCTTTCTAATAAGTTATTGCTCATTAGAGCTGCTGCTGTTAACAACGACCCCTTCTAACAGTGTATTACTCATTAGAGCTACTGCTGTTAACAACGACCCCTTCTAATAAGTTATTGCTCATTAGAGCTGCTGTTGTTAACAACGACTCTTTCTAACAAGTCAATACTCGTTAGAGCTTCTCCTGTTAGCAACGAATCCTTCTAATAATGTATTGCTCATTAGAACTGCTGTTAACAACAACCCCTTCTAACAATGTATTACTCATCAGAGCTACTGCTGTTAACAACGACCCTTTCTAATAAGTTAATATTCATTAGAGCTGCTGTTGTTAACAACGACTCTTTCTAATAAGTTATTGCTCATTAGAGCTGCTGCTGTTAACAACGACCACATCTAACAAGTTAATACTCACTAGAGCTGCCGCTGTTAGCAACGACCCCTTCTAACAAGTTAATACTCATTAGAGATGCCGCTGTTAGCAACGACTCCTTCTAATAAGTTAATACTCATTAGTGCTACTGCTGTTAACAACGACCACATCTAACAAGTTAATACTCATTAGAGCAGCCGCTGTTAGCAACGATTCCTTCTAATAAGTTAATACTCATTAGAGCTACTGCTGTTAACAACGACCCCTTCTAACAAGTTAATACTCATTAGAGATGCCGCTGTTAGCAACGACTCCTTCTAATAAGTTAATACTCATTAGAGATGCCGCTGTTAGCAACGACTCCTTCTAATAAGTTAATATTCATTAGAGATGCCGCTGTTAGCAACGACCCCTTCTAACAAGTTAATACTCATTAGAGATGCCGCTGTTAGCAACGACTCCTTCTAACAAGTTAATACTCATTAGAGATGCCGCTGTTAGCAACGACTCCTTCTAATAAGTTAATACTCATTAGAGATGCCGCTGTTAGCAACGACTCCTTCTAATAAGTTAATATTCATTAGAGATGCCGCTGTTAGCAACGACCCCTTCTAACAAGTTAATACTCATTAGAGATGCCGCTGTTAGCAACGACTCCTTCTAACAAGTTAATACTCATTAGAGCTGCCGCTGTTAGCAACGATTCCTTCTAATAAGTTAATACTCATTAGAGCTGCTGTTGTTAACAACGACCACATCTAACAAGTTAATACTTATTAGAGCTGCTGCTGTTAACAACGACCACATCTAGCAAGTTAATACTCATTAGAGCTGCCGCTGTTAGCAACGATTCCTTCTACCATGTTAATACTCATTAGAGATGCCGCTGTTAACAACGACCACATCTAACAAGTTAATACTCATTAGAGCTGCCGCTGTTAGCAACGACCCCTTCTACCAAGTTAATACTCATTAGAGATGCCGCTGTTAGCAACGACTCCTTCTAATAAGTTAATACTCATTAGAGCTACTGCTGTTAACAACGACCACATCTAACAAGTCAATACTCACTAGAGCTGCCGCTGTTAGCAACGACTCCTTCTAACAAGTTAATACTCATTAGAGCTGCCGCTGTTAGGAACGATTCCTTCTAATAAGTTAATATTAATTAGAGCTACTGCTGTTAACAACGACCACATCTAACAAGTCAATACTCACTAGAGCTGCCGCTGTTAGCAACGACTCCTTCTAACAAGTTAATACTCGTTAGTGCTACTGCTGTTAGCAACGACTCCTTCTAATAAGTTAATATTCATTAGAGATGCCGCTGTTAGCAACGACCCCTTCTAACAAGTTAATACTCATTAGAGATGCCGCTGTTAGCAACGACTCCTTCTAACAAGTTAATACTCATTAGAGCTGCCGCTGTTAGCAACGATTCCTTCTAATAAGTTAATACTCATTAGAGCTGCTGTTGTTAACAACGACCACATCTAACAAGTTAATACTTATTAGAGCTGCTGCTGTTAACAACGACCACATCTAGCAAGTTAATACTCATTAGAGCTGCCGCTGTTAGCAACGATTCCTTCTACCATGTTAATACTCATTAGAGATGCCGCTGTTAACAACGACCACATCTAACAAGTTAATACTCATTAGAGCTGCCGCTGTTAGCAACGACCCCTTCTACCAAGTTAATACTCATTAGAGATGCCGCTGTTAGCAACGACTCCTTCTAATAAGTTAATACTCATTAGAGCTACTGCTGTTAACAACGACCACATCTAACAAGTCAATACTCACTAGAGCTGCCGCTGTTAGCAACGACTCCTTCTAACAAGTTAATACTCATTAGAGCTGCCGCTGTTAGCAACGACTCCTTCTAATAAGTTAATATTCATTAGAGATGCCGCTGTTAGCAACGACCCCTTCTAACAAGTTAATACTCATTAGAGATGCCGCTGTTAGCAACGACTCCTTCTAACAAGTTAATACTCATTAGAGCTGCCGCTGTTAGCAACGATTCCTTCTAATAAGTTAATACTCATTAGAGCTGCTGTTGTTAACAACGACCACATCTAACAAGTTAATACTTATTAGAGCTGCTGCTGTTAACAACGACCACATCTAGCAAGTTAATACTCATTAGAGCTGCCGCTGTTAGCAACGATTCCTTCTACCATGTTAATACTCATTAGAGATGCCGCTGTTAACAACGACCACATCTAACAAGTTAATACTCATTAGAGCTGCCGCTGTTAGCAACGACCCCTTCTACCAAGTTAATACTCATTAGAGATGCCGCTGTTAGCAACGACTCCTTCTAATAAGTTAATACTCATTAGAGCTACTGCTGTTAACAACGACCACATCTAACAAGTCAATACTCACTAGAGCTGCCGCTGTTAGCAACGACTCCTTCTAACAAGTTAATACTCGTTAGTGCTACTGCTGTTAACAACGACTCCTTCTAATAAGTTATTGTTTCTAGAGGACATTTACGTCAAGTCGTCAAGGATTATTGTTACTACCGGGCGCTCCTTTAACAGACTTTGTACCCGTTGATAAACACTGATTGGGTGATTGATTGGTGTTTATCGCTATATCGTGCCTTAAACATATTTTATAAATTGATTTCAACAACTTTACCTGACATTAGGAATAATACACATCTGTGTATAAAATGATCGGGTTATATGTACAAATTACAGACACATTAAAAGAATAAAGCCATATATTTAGAATGTATGTTATGAACTAGTATTTACATTTTAGTATATAAATTCATTTCTCTTTAAAGTGTCAAAAGTATGTCACCTGCGACAATTCCAAATAAATCGCAGCATAAAAACCTTTATCTCCCGTATACCCCTGGGTTTCCTCATGATATCTTTGTAAGATCGGAAAATTTTACCCTAACACCGGGTCAACAACGACCACTCCTAACAACCTGTTCACCACCGGTATCTGCTGTAATTTTACCCTAACACCGGATCAACAACGTACGATCACCACCGGTATCTGCTGTAATTTTACCCTAACATCGGGTCTCAACAACGACCACTCCTAACAACCTGTTGATCACTGGTATCTGCTATAAATTTGCCCTAACACCGGGTCAACAACGACCACTCCTAACAACCTGTTGACCACCGGTATCTGCTGTAATTTTACCCTAACACCGGGTCAACAACGACCACTCATAACAATCTGTTGACCACCGGTATGTTCTGTAATTTTACCCTAACACCGGGTCAACAACGACAACTTCTCACAACCTGTTGACCACCGGTATCTGATGTAATTTTATCCTAACAACCTGATGACCACCGGTATCTGCTGTAATTTTATCCTAACAACCTGTTGACCACCGGTATCTGCTGTAATTTTATTTTTAAAACCTTTATCTTGTATCCTTATTTGTTGGTGTTTTGTCTTGTAACTTCTCCCCTTTAGTAACAACAATAGGTCTGTAACTGGTTTTTTTCGTTTTGTTATCGATGTTAGTAAACTTCACTGAGGAACAAAATGTGACTTGGCCTCACATCCAATCTGTATGGATCTCTATGTTGTTCGAGTTTCTATGTCGCTTGGTCTCGCATCCGTTCTGTGTGGGTCTCTATGTTGTGCGAGTTCCAATATCGCTTGGTCTCGCATCCGTTCTGTATGAGTCTCTATGTTGTTCGAGTTTCTATGTCGCTTGGTCTAGCATCCGTTCTGTATGGGTCTCTATGGTGTCCGAGTTTCTATTTCACTTGCTCCCTTTACCGTTTTGTATGGGTCTCTATTCTGTCCGATTTTCTATGTCACTTGATGTCACCTCGGTCTGTATTGGTCTTTATGTTGTCCGAGTTTCTATGTCACTTGGTCTCACTCCCGTTCTGTATGGGTCTCTATGTTGTCCGAGTTTCTATGTCACTTGGTCTCACTTCCGTTATGTATGGTTTTCTATGTTTTCCAAGTTTCTATGCCACTTAATCTCACTGCCGTTCTGTATGGGTGTCTATTTTGTCCGATTTTCTATGTCACTTAATTTCACTTCCGTTCTGTATGTACTTCTATGTTGTCCGAATTTCTAAGTCACTTGGTCTCACTTTCGCTTTGTATGGTTCTCTATGTTGTCCGAGTTTCTGTATTGGTTTTGTTTTATCTTTATGTTCGTCATTGTGTTAATTATTATGGCAGATCGTTCCTTTTTAGCTCACCTTGCCAAAGGCAATGTAAGCATTTGCCATCACTTGGCGTCCGTGGTCGGTTAACTTTTCACATTTTAATCTTCTCCTCTGAAACCCCTCAGCCAAATGAAGTGAAGCTTGGTAGTTAGTATCTATGGAAGAACCTCTCTAAAGGTTGCTAATTTTGTCCCGATCCGTTAACAAACATGGCCGCCACAGGTAATACTTTTTTCTGATTGGCTGATTTTTAAAAATCTTCTCCTCTGAAACCGCTTGGCCAAATGAATCAAAACTTGGTAGGAAGCATCCTTGGAAGGTTATCGATAAAGATTGCTCATTTAGTTCCGATCCGTTAATAAACATGGCCGCCAGAGGCCATTCTTGTTTTTAGTTGGTCGATTTCTAAAAATCTTCTCTGTAACTGCTTAGCCAAATGAACCGAAACTTGGTGGGAAGCACCTATGGAAGGTTCTGTATTAAGTTTCCTCAAAGCAGAATGAAAGGTGAGTGACACAACCCACTGAGCCTCTAGTTTTCTTCCGCGTGCTATGCTTTCATCGTATCCAGTAACAGATAGTATGCATATACTGGTAATTTGTAAAACAGGTTCTGCCAAAAAAAAGAAAAAAGAAAAAAAAAGAAGTAAAATTTGCACACAATTCGTGCGATATGTCTCCTTTGGTATTCGTTTGTATACAATTGTTATACATATGCTTATGTATATATTTTTTTCTTAACAGTAATGGATGACGTCTCCGTCAAGTTATATAAATACATGTGTGATGAAGTTGTTGGGTCTGAGAAAGTAGTCAACTACAGACGACAATTCTTTAACGTGTATGATGATGTGGTCAATTACCGTGAGGATTATTGGTGGCATTATATAAGTAGTGGTAGTAAAGCGGAAGGACTTAATCTACCAGGAAGTGATTATGATGTGATGCATATCAATAAACACATTAACATTTATGAACGTGATGATGTCCTTTCTAATTATCATGATTTGAGAACAAAACTTAATTTAGTTTTAGACTTTGACAATGCTATGCCTGGTTTTACTCTACTCCGTATATATGATATACGTGAATGGAGAAACACAAAATGGAACGAAAAATTGTTTCATATAAATGATGATGGATTATTTTTACCAAATAAGACATGGAAGCGTTTCATGATCTGTACTAATGATGTAATAAATGGACCATGTATTTCAGATAAATTAGGAATTGTGGACCGAGCTTTCTGCCTAAGATACAATAAGTGGCCTTCTAAAGCAAGGCAGTGGGTTGATAGACCGCGTTTCTGTGGCTGGCCACCAGAACCATTAATAAATAACATTGTTCAGAGAGGAGTTTTATTGGTACCGATCGGTAGTAAATCTGATTCACACAAGGACAACCCTTTTGAATGGAGAATATCGTTTTCAGTACCAGAGAAAATGTTGATTTATTCTTGGAATCATTCACAGATTATTTGCTACGCCCTTCTGAAACTTTTACTAAAAGAAGTAATTAAGAAAAACGAAAATGTCGATAAACTTTTCTGCTCCTATTTTTTAAAAACTGTAATATTTTGGTTATCAGAAGAACTAGAACAAAATGTGTGGACACCTCAAAATTTATTGCATTGTTTCATGCTATGTTTAAAGCGCCTTATTTATTGGATAACTTACAGATATCTCCCTAATTACTTTATACCTCAACACAATATGATTGACAGAAGGATCCCAGGACAATCAAGAGATGAGTTGTTGTCTTTATTTCATTCTTTGTATGATATGGGTTGGGGGTGCTTGATGCTTTGTGATTCTCTAAAACATTTTTCTTTTTCCGAAATAAATTTTAATTCTATAACTTTCCCCAACATTTATACAGAATTTGAAAAAGCTGTATTACCACTTCTAGGTATATTACAAGGTTTTAGATTAGATGACGAATACACACTACATGTCGGTATGAGGAGATGTTGTATACAGATCAAGAATAGAAAACTACATTTTAATACCCGTCGTTTATATTTCATTATATTTCTTTACTTAAACAGCATAATTACCGAGATATTATTTATAAAAGTATTCAAATCAAACAAACAAAATTATTTTCAGACAAAACAAATGTTGCCACATTGTATAATTGATACAAAGACTTGTGCTTTGTCAGGGTGGTTTTTATTGGGGTTGTATTTTTATTTAAACAAGAGATATAATACAGCTATCCATGTTTTAGAGTACGCAAAGTCCTTAACTTCACTCGGTCAATTTCCTGTCTGTATTGATTATCATATCTCCATTAGGGATATGCTCAGTCAAACCAACAGAGAATATGGGTTTTTAAATATTTTCCAGAAAATCAAATTAAAAACGGCAAAGTTGATAACATTATCATCAGAAACAGAAGATCAATCTTTCATTACTGACGAATTATTACAACTCTGTCCAGGTTTTAGAAGCATCTTCTGTTTCCCGGGAGTATTACTGTATTATTTAATGTTTATTTATTACCATCGATTAAATGACATATCAAGACGTCAGGATTGTCTACATGATTTAATGTTGTATATATCAACAGAATCTCCTAAATTTAGTCCAATGTTACAATTGTTCTCGTTTGGTTACCTCAGACGGGCATTTATAATTATATCTGATACAGACGCTGCTGATAATTGTGACATTATGTTAGATACATTATTAGAAACAACTGATTTAAAGAAATATATAGACCAGGAATAATTGTTGATATGAGATTAAAATATTGAAACACATGGACATTTGTCTGCAATATTTTATTGTTGTCATGACATTATTTTATGGAACATAAATCAAGAAGATGCAACTTTATTCAGTGTGCTTTATTTTTATACCTCATGTTATGTATAAAATAAAAATAAATTTGTTTCTAAATCTAATCAACAAATTGTAGAAGTCAGCAATATCAATACCCTTAACACACATACATATACAAGGGCCAAAGTGGCTCAATGCGTTAGGTAGTTGGATTACCTAACAACTCATACAAGATAAATAAACATCATACATATACATTACTGCTTACTTCCTGACTTGGTAGAAACATTCCTAATCAGTGTGTGTGTGTGTGTGTGTATGGTGTTTAAAGCTACTTTCAACAATGTTTCAGTTATATCGTGGCAATCATTCCTAATCAAAATTGGCGGAGCTGAACTAGTTTTGTGGTCCCAAGCCTCCACACTTGGTGAGATATTACATATTTGTACTCCATGATATACATTATAGTTTAGACAGTGACGTTATATAAAGTCTGAATACAAACTAAGCTCGTGTGTCACATATGATTTGTGAAATATAAAATCTATACGAGAGAACGGTTACGGAATATCTGCATCACAAATGACCTCGGATATGTTCCACTTGGCACACGCACTTCTTGTTCTTCTCTTCATTCATAACTTATCATCGGGTTTATAACTGGAGCATTTCAATTACCCCTTTTTGCAGTAATTTGCGTCCTCAAATTTTAAAACTAATTGTTAATCTTCATTCGAAACGGCAAACCAGAACAAATGTGTACGTCTTGAGTGACTTAAGTTATATCGTGGAAGTCATTTCCCAGCTTAATAAACATCGTGTTCAAGTTTTCCCTTCGGTTTTCAGTAACGTTTATTCAAAATTTCTTTTTTTGTTTCCAATGTTTTTGGCAAGGTTTTATTCCTGGTGAAATTGTGTACTAGGGTATATCAAACAAACTTGACAAGATATAAAAGGTCTAATGTAGCTAAAGGGACCAACGTTAAAAAAGAAATATTTGATTTTAATTTAAAATCTGATTTTTAAGCAGTTTCCTTTATTGGATCTATCAGAAAAATTCCCGCCTGTAGTATTCCAAAAATTTGTCACCAACACCCATGTTTTTAAATGTTTGTGTTCAGTATGATTTTAATGGGTTTGTTTGTGTCTTTTTATGATAATTGATGATGTTAAATACATAAATAAGTTATGCTCGGTTGAGGAACGAATAAGAGCATAATTGTAATTTATTTCACCTCTGATTCTTGATGACTTTAAATAAGATCTCTAATCTCTGAAAATTAGAATTTCTTCAAATTACATAAAACAGGTTCATTTTATTCAATAAATTATAAAAATTTGAATTTTTGTTAGCCGATTTTGGCGATCATGTTGGTTTATGTGCCCCAAAACTTTCGTTTCGGCATTGACTTGTTTATTAGATATATTTGTTATTGAATGTACAGTTCCTAAATAATGTAATTATTATTAAATCTAAGGTATCCGAGCATAAATTATTTATGTATTTAACATCATCAATTATCATAAAAAGACACAAACACCAAATATTTTGGGATCAGCTCGCAGCTATCAATCGAAAATCAAAACAAAGAAGGGGTAATAACTTCTTGTAAATAAAAATATATACAATACAATATCAAATCTTACAAACCGAGCTGTTTTGAAACTGTCATTCTATTAGAAATACTTTCCTTAACATAACCATCTTTAGCACTATCACTTTTCCATCGTCCGTGTTTTTTGAAAAGTGTAGCGTCAACTCCTGCGCTAGCTGTTGCTGTAGCGCCACCTGACCGTAAACTATGTAGGCAAAACCTAGATTTATCTAAACCAATACTATTTAAAGCAGATAACAGTATTTCCCTAGCTGTAGTATAAGATAAAATACCACTTTTACGTAATCTATAAGTTTTGGATTTACTACAGTAACTGATAGGTCTAAAAATGTAGTCATTACTACCTTCTGAAATGTTAGCTAGTAGTAAATATCTGGATAACATGGCAACGGGACAAGTATAGTTATTTGTAGCTGAAATAATAACATATTTGCCTTCTCTATAAATATCTGTTTTACTTTTTTCAATGTTCAGATTAACATGATCAGATAAAAACTTTCTGTTAGAACGTTTGAGATTTACCAACTCTGAAAATCTTAAGAATCCTGCATAACAAATTAGACACATGGTAACAAGTCTCAAATCTTTGAGATTAGAAAAAGTTGTGCCATATTTAGTAACGATCTGTTTCAAAATTTCTGGTGTTATAGGATCTTTTTTGTGTATTGTGTGACCTACAGTTCCTTTACACTTAAAAAAAAATATGATGTACATGGATTGTATACTCCAACAAGTTTATGTGCCCAACTTATGCTGTAAAAAGCTTCGTTTATAGAACTAACAGATTTACGTAAATCGGATATGTGTATTAAATACAAGGAGACATGAAATTCTGTTGCTGGGAAAGAAGGAAGCTTTACAGATACACACCATTTGCACCATTTCTCAAATGCAGTTTTATAGCAGCGTCTAGTTGAGTCTGCTCTGAAATTCAAACACATCTGGGGCAACTTCTCAGCCGAATTTAACAAACCACCAGATAAACATGAAGTATCTTTAGACAAATCCTTCCATCTCCCAAATTGAAAAATGGCTGAAAATTGTATTAACAAATGAAAAACTTATAAAAATCATTCATTCAACTTTTAAATTAGCACGCTGAATTCATGCTATTCATCATAAACACAAACAATTATCTCAGATTAAATCTAATGCTAGATATTGCAACTGCATACCCATATCGACTTTGCCACTACAATATTAATAAAATGATACTAGGGTCATGTCCAAATACACATTTTCCAAACATGCCCTATGTAATAGGGCCATGTCAATTTCAACATGTTCCGAACAGTGAAGAAACAAGCTGTTCCAACCATGCCCCACTATTTAGGTCAGGGCCGTGTAAAAAAATTCTACTAAAAAGAATCATAGATATGTATAAAATTTTACATGTTTCGAACATACCTTTATTTGGATAGGCCATGCTATTCTTCAAAAAATATTCCGGCCATGCCACAAGAAATTAGGGCCATGCCAAACTCTGTCATACATTATGACCATGCAAAAACGCATAACTCTCACCATTACCATCAAGGTAAGCAAATTATAACTTTTAGAATATCTGCCAAAACAAGGCAAATTAAATTTCAAAATTCAAATTTTACTGCCAACACCGGCGTAATAAATGGTTCCTTTCCAAAAATGGAATTAGGATTTGTACCTGGTACAAATATACCAGCTGTATTCTTAAATTCTAAAACATCAGATACATACGTTCTATAACATAAATTCTCATCAAAAATGTATGGCCAGTAAGAAGCAGAAATTCATTTCGGTACAATTAAGGTACCTCTCGCTTTACAGAAAAGCAAGTGTTTTATAACTCCAAGCACTGAAAACACTGGTGGAACCAGCCAATTATTATCAAATTGCCAGTTTTGAGAAAATTCATCTATGGCTTCCGATCCAGGATTCCAATACAAAGAATTATACCTATTTAATTTCTTATTATTAAAATTAGCAATGCGATCTAGAGTGAAAGGGCCCCAGAGGCCATTCATCAAATCAATTTTTTTTTAGATACTTCCCAATCGTGATGATCAATTAATCTACTTATATAATCAGCCTTTTCATTTTCAGATCGTGGAATCCACTGAATGTCTATAGAAATAGAATTTGTAACACAAGTGGTATACTTCTAGTTAACATCTGTAGTTCTAATTTCATGCTACCTGATTTGACCATTTTAACACAATTTAGGTTATCTGTAAACCATTTAATTGTTTTACCGTGAAACTGATCTTTAAACGAACTTAAAGCAAGCTCAATAGCTTTCATCTCACGCCAGGTTGAACTCTGAACTTTTTCAACCGAGTTCCACATTTTATGAAAAAAATTTGATTTCAATTCTACAGTACAAGCACCAGCAGCGATATCACTAGCATTTGAATAAATTACTATAGATGAGCAACTATAACCTGCTAAATACTTACGATTCAACCTTACTATGTTTTCTTGACTATCGTCCTTGACCTGATCTGAATGAATAATTTTTAGTAAACTGTCCCAAGCTGACCTCGTTTTTTCAGGTTACCTTTAACACCTTTAAAGCTACCATGTAATTTGCTGTTTTCAAAGTAATTAACCTGTTCAGAAAAAATCTCAAATTCGGTAACATTGTTCTCATAACAGCTAAAAAAATTACAATCAATAAAATACTTATCATTAACAGTATCTGCAGATAAATTAGGCGCCTCATTTAGTATGTGTTGTTGTAGGTTGAATTCTGGCTGGCTCTGTTGAGGAGCGGACAGTTTTTTTCTCCAGTGTCCCATACTTTTACAGTGGAAACACACATCCCAGGGGTACGGCTCACGCCGTGCGAAGCCTAGACGAAAGAGCGGCTGAGGAGTAGAACTGCGCACATAATTAGAATTTGGATTAGGATGAGTTTCTGATCTAGCGGGTGCTGAATATCTACTATACGGGGTAGTGCGAATCTTTCCTTTATCCTTAATATGCTTAGTGATACCATGCACTCTGACATCAGTTTTAATAATCCTGCTGCCACATCATCTCCAACTAAAAGCACACAGCAGCAATTACAACCACAGAAAAGGAAAGACTTGCCAATGCGTATTGTCGTAGTCAACTGTCAATCTATAAAATCAGACGGTAAACCTTCACAATTGAGAAACCTCGTCTCATCGATTCAGGCCAACATAGTAATAGGTACAGAGTCGTGGCTTAATCCTACCATACGAGATGCTGAAGTTTTTCCAGAACGGTTTAAAGCATACCGCAGAGACAGAACTAACGGCAAAGGCGGTGAGGTCTTTTTACTAATATCAAAGAAATATGATAGCAGTGAACCAGAAGAACTAAAAGTTTCACCACAAGATGATATTGATCTTGTATGGGTAAAAATTAAAACACTTGGAATCAATGACCTGTATATTGGATCCTTTTACAAACCACCAGGCAGAAGTGATCCTCAATATCTAGACAAACTTTATTCTTTCATCACAAGAATACCAACTGCAAATGGAGCACATCTAAGGATTGGAGGAGATTTTAACCTTGGGGACATAAATTGGGAAAAAGAAACAGTCAATGAATATGCCACTAATGGAACACAATGCAACCAGCTACTAACTATTACCAAAGACACATTTCTTGACCAAGTAGTTCAGGAACCTACACGTGTAACAGAGACTACCGCTAATGTACTCGATTTATTTTTCACTAACAACTCAACATTAACCAACAAAGTAGAAGTCATTCCTGGTATCTCAGATCATGAAGCCGTATTTATAGAATCTAGCCTTCGTCCTTTGAAAGTTAAAGTACCACCAAGAAAAGTATTTATGTACAAGGACATAGATTATAATCCAATGAAAGACGAACTAAGAAAATTCTATGGACAATACCAAGAGTTATCAAAAGGTAAGAATGTCGAACAGCTATGGACAGAATTTAAAGACAAGATCCACTCACTAATGAACGAACACATACCAACAAAACTCATCCGTGGAAATAAAAACAAGAAACCATGGATCAGTAAAGAAATAAAATCACTAATCAGGAAAAGAAATAAACAGTATAAAAAGTATAAGAAAACAAAGGATAAAATGGACTTAAAGAGATATAAAGAAACAAACGCACATCTACAAAAGGCAGAGAGACAATCGTACTGGAAGTACATCAACAACATCATAGAAATAGGAGACCCAGACCAGGAAGATAGACCACCAAAACAGAAAAGATTCTGGTCATACATCAAATCACTGAGGAAAGACACAAATGGGATAGCTCCACTTAAAGATGTGGGAATATTACACGCCGACGCTAAAGATAAAGCTGATATTCTAAATCGACAATACCAATCAGTATTTACAAATGAAGACACATCTGATATTCCAACACCAGATGGCGAACCTTATTCATCTATGCCTGAAATAACTGTCAGCATAGAAGGAGTTCAGAAACTGAACCCTCAAAAAGCATGTGGGCCTGACCAAATACCAGCAAGAATCCTGAGAGACCTTGCAGATGTTATAGCTCCACCATTAGCATTGATCTTTCAGAAGAGTCTAGATGAGGGGAACATACCGAATGTTTGGCGCACCGCAAACGTTACAGCCATATTCAAGAAAGGGGAACGATATAAATCCAGCAACTATCGCCCAGTATCACTGACCAGTCTTTGTTGTAAAGTACAAGAACATATAATTGTCAGCAGTATGCTTAAATACCTAGATGCTCACCAAATTTTGACTGATTGCCAACACGGATTTAGAGCAAGACGCAGTTGTGAAACCCAGCTCTTAACACTATCACATGAACTGTTGTCATCATTAGATGTAGGATATAAGCACGACCTTATCATCCTCGATTTTTCAAAAACGTTCGATCGAGTACCACATGAAAGATTCCTGAAGAAACTTGATCACTACGGTATCCGAGATTCCACACAAGGATGGATCAAGGCATTTCTGAGCAACCGAACACAACAGGTAATAGTGGAAGGGGCAACATCTGATACAGTACCAGTCATTAGTGGAGTACCTCAAGGAACAGTCCTAGGCCCCTTGTTGTTCCTGATCTTTATAAACGATCTCCCGAACTGTGTACAGTCACGCATACGACTCTTTGCGGATGACTGTATTCTCTACAGGAATATTCGATCGAACGAAGATACCATTGTACTCCAAGATGACCTCAACAAACTGGCAGACTGGGAACAAAAATGGGGAATGGATTTCCATCCACATAAATGCAGCACACTGCATGTGACACGATCTAGAACACCAATACTACAAGACTACATTCTCAAAGGACACAAACTAACATCGGAAGCTTCATCAAAATACTTGGGAGTGGAACTACATTCAGACATGTCTTGGAGGAGTCATATTGACAAAACTGTTAAAAAGGCGAACAGTACTCTCGGATTTTTAAGAAGAAACCTGAAGGTCAGCAACCAAGATACGAAAAGAGCGGCATATAAAACCTTAGTCCGTCCTACAATTGAATACTGCTCATCAGTATGGAGTCCGCACACAAAAGACGCCATAAACAAGATCGAAATGGTCCAGCGAAGAGCGGCTAGGTACGTGACAAATCGTTATAGAAACACCAGCAGCGTAACTTCCATGCTTGGGGATCCAGAATGGGACACACTTGAAACAAGACGAAAGAAAATCTGACTTACTATGATGTACAAGATCATCAACAACTTAATTGACATCAGAGCAGAAGAGTACCTGACCAAGCCAACTCGTCAAACAAGATCTAGCCATTCTTTGAAGTACCAACAGTTCTCAGCATCCACAGATTACTACAAACACAGTTTCTTCCCACAGACCACCAGTATTTGGAATACCTTGCCAGCACCAGTTGCTGAGGCTCCCTGTTTGGTATCTTTCAAACAGGAGCTGTCCACTGCCTCTATCTACGTTTAGGGTCGTCAAGTTGTAAGTAGTATCTAGTGAGCCTGTTAGTGCTGTGCTGGTTGGGTGTATACCCAGTGGCCGCTACGGTAGCCAGAGTGGACAATTGCTGATGGTATGAACATGCAACTTGACAAATCTTTCGCCTATTCCTCTGACTTTCCTATATACACTTTTTTTTTATCTATCTTTCCTACTTTCTCTGTATTTCATACTTTTTCTTAAGGATTGTGCAAAATTATTTATTTAAATTAGTGCGCAACCCCCCAGTGCAATAATAGTCAAAGGTGACGGTCAGCACGTACCATGTAGATGTAGATGTTTAATGGCTCTGTTTTCAGCCTGACGAATTCTTTTTTCGTGATTCGAGTTGTCAGCAATTTCTTTTTGCTCGTATTCGCGAACGGTGGCCCAACCCCCAGCTGAAGTGTCTGCTATGCGAATCCGCTTATTGCGTGATTTCAGTTTGTCACAAATATCAGTAACCAAAGAATTAGCGAAACTAGAGGTACAATGCTTTTGCAATTTTGCTAAACCAGCGGCTATTTCCCTCGTTAAATCTGAATTGGATTTTATTGCCTTCACTTTTAAATTTCAAGTTAACTTGCTCCTTAACTTTCAAAGACAAATTTTCCTGTTCCGAAATAATATCGGATTTAAAATTATGCAATTTATGGTCAAGATGTCTTAAACAAGTCAAAAGTATCTACTAAATCTTGTCTAGGCTGAATTGGTTGACTCGGAGTATCCTGGTTTAACGCGGGGGTTGGGTGCTCACCTTGTCTAGAATCGCTATGAAAAACTTCGTCTCCGTGCTCAGACATTTCAAACGAACTAGCTGCACCGAAGGACGCCGCTGAGCGTCGAATGTTATTAAGAATGTGTAGTATTTCCCGCAAAAAAAAAAGAAAAAAAAAGGAGCTCGTGAAGCACGTAAAGAAGATTTAAATTTCGAGTTAAATGCCAATGTGAGCTAATCATATCGCTTATATTTGTAAATAAAGCACATGTTTGACCCTAAAGGTAAACACGAACACGTGTTAGAGTATCTGAAATAAATACATTTATATATTTAATTCACAGGCACTTGTTTCATTAAAAAAATATATGCCCCCTCCTCTTCCTTACTTCAAGGTAAATATCTACCCTTTTCCCCTTCCCCACTTCGCCTCAATATTTTTCGCTTATTTGTGATCCTTTCGCTGACCCAATTATATCGTTACACTCCCGAGATATTTCTCTTTTCGACTGCCACATTTAAATATATCTACCCCCCCTCAGTCAAATTGGACAAGAATAGTTAGCGAATGTGGCTTATTAAAAATTTCAGTCAATGAAACGGATACAGCCACTTCCGGTTTGCGCTGGATTTTTCATATGTATTCGGAATTCTCTAGACCGGCCATGTGTAACAATGGCACATGGTCATCTCCTCTCAAATGTAAAGTAAGCCTTTGAAATACAGATAATTGTTCCAATGCAGACTATAAAAATATGTTAAACATACAAGAAATTAAAGATGTTCAAACTATAAATAAATAAATAAATACATAAGCTTTATTTAGAGTCGGCATGGTTGAAACAACATACAACATAAGCTCTGTTGAGCTTTTAACCGACATACACAGACACAGAATAAATAACAAATAACAAATAACATACAACTAAAATACAAGACTAAGTAAGCACTACATGTAAAATACTAACAGTTACAAGATAAGCAAAAAAGCAGATTAAAAGCTGATGTTATAAGCTAAGCATACCAAGAGCTAATGTAGCAAACTATGAACAACTAAAAGCTGATATTATGAGCAAAGCATACAATTTTTATAAGCACAATAAATAAAAACTGGATATGACCTAGATGGTAGAAATTTAAACAAATTTAAAAGTCAGCAGAAACTGAACATTTACAAACATTTCCATTCCAAGATTTTAAAATATTCTTAAACTGATTAAAATTGGAAATTTTTCTAAAATCATCAGGTAGGTCATTCCATAAAACGGCTGCGGCATATTTAAAACTATTCTTACTGTAGGTAGATGTTCGCACCCTAGGTATATCTACAATATTGGAATATCTAAAATTATATTTACAATCTTTAAAAACAACTAAATCATGTAAACAAGATGGTGAAAGTTTATTTAAAATCTTAAAACATTCAATAGCCATGGTACGCATTCTTCTAACTTTCAGATATGGAACCTTAGCTTTTTCTAATAACTCATCATATGTGCTCTCATAGTCCTCGTATATAAATCGTAAAGCCCTCGCCTGGATTTTTTCTAATTTAGAGGTATTACTTTTATTGCAAAAATGCCACGCCAAATGACAAAAATTAAAATTAGACAAAATGAAAGTATGAAAAATTGTTAATTTATTTAATTTTGAAAGAAAACAACCAATGCACTTTAAAACATTCAACTGTTGAGAAGCTTTACGACATATAATTTTAATATGATAATTGAAATTAAGTTGGTAATCAATATCTATTCCTAGTAATTTTATAACTTAATCACAAGTAATTTCAGCTGACTCTATTTTAAATACTGGTGTCTTGCATTGGCATGTGTCTTATTGACAACTGCAATGGCTTGAAACTTATCTGGATTAGCCTGCATACAATTGAATTTGAACCAGTCTATCAATACTGAGCTTTCTTTTTCAAGTATATCAATTAATTTCTCATAATTATCATTTACATAAGACAAGGTGTTATCGTCAGCATAATTATACAATGTACCATATTCAATAAAATAAAAGATGTTAATAAAAATTTTAAATAACAAGGGGCCAATTATAGAGCCTTGAGGTACCCATTTTTGTATATCAGCCTAACTGCTGAGATCTCCCTGAAGTTTGATTTGTTGTTTACGACCAGTTAAATAATTTCTAAATAATTCCACAGATTTTGGACAGCTTACAAAGGAGAATGTCATGTGGCAGACAGTCAAAAGCCTTTGAAAGATCCATAAGAATTGCTGCCACATACTGATTTTAATCTAGAGCTGTTTTCCAACCTTCAAGGAATCTCAGCAAAGTTGTCTGACAACCATGACCCTTTCTAAAAGTGCATAAAAAGTATGAAAAATATTTTCAAATAAATCAGTTAGTTGGTCAGATAAAACCATTTCATAAACTTTAGAAATTGTGGGTAAGTAGTTCTTTTTGTCTAAATTGTGGCCAGTAGTTCTTTTTGTCTAAAGGGTCATTTGTTTTATGTAGTGGAACAACCTGAGCTTCTTTTAACCTGGTTGGAAAAACGCTGGTTTTGGTAGTGTTATTAACAAGTGTTGTTATATGCTTGTTAGGTACAGGTGCACCAGCACGTAAAATTTTAGATGAGATCTGATCTACACCAGTAGCTTTCTTGATGTTTATTTTGTTAACCAGTTTGTTTAGTGTCAACATCTGTAGGTTTAAAATCAAACAGTGTATTATGTTGTGTATTGTTCTTAATTTTCAATTTACTAGGGTGACTATTTCCATCAAAAGTAACATCTTTGCCAATGTCATTTGCAACATTTACAAAAAAGGTGTTAAAGGTATCACATATATCTTTAGTGTTGTTCACAATCTTATCATTTTCTACTAGTACAATTTTCTGTTGACTACCTGTAGATTTTTTTGATAGAAATGGTTTGACTGGTGTAAAAATGTTTAGATTTTTGTCCACCAGTACATCTTTCTTGAAAATATGTGTTAATAGATTTTCTTTTTAGTTTGATAACAAGATTTCTTTGTTTTCTGTATGCTTCCCAGGTTTTATTTGTTTTTTATTTCTCAAATTTCGATCGTAGCATTTGTCTTTTGTATATGGCTTTTCTCAGCTCTCTGTTCATATACGGTACTGAGTTTTTTCGAGGGTATCTATACTTTATGGGTGCATGATGATCAATGACCTGTGAGACTTTAGTTTCAAAATCATTATACATAGTGTTTATATCATCTACACACTCGCTAGAATCATAGCTATTAGCAGGAAAGTTTATAATCCTGTGAGTTGATGCTGTTCAACGGTCAATTATTTAACCCGAACAAGATTAGCTATGATACCAAGAAAGAAAAAAAACTGATGTTAATCAAATTTTACCTCTGTTATATTTATATTTATTTTGCATTTTTTTCTTTTCAATATAAATCAAATATTAGAATGAGAGTCAAAGATATATCTAATTTTAAAAGTTATACTCCTTTTACTTAAAATAGTTCACCTGGACCAAATGTCCAGGTGAACTATTGCCATCACTTGACGTCCGTCGTCTGTCGTCTGTAAACTTTTCACATTTCAAGCTTTTTCTCCGAAACCACTTGGCCGATTCGAACCGAACTTAGCAGGAATGTTCCTTCGATGGTCCTCTCCAAAGTTACTGTTTTTCGTTCCAGTCGGATATTCAATATGGCTGCCAGGGCCAATAATATGCTCTGATTGGCTGAAATTTCAAAGATCTTCTTCTCTGAAACTAATGAACTGACTGAACCCAAACTGTAAATGAATGATCATTGGAATGTCCTTTACCAAGTTACTGTTTTTTATGCCGATCGGAAATCCAAGATGGCCACCATCGCAGGACATAGATTAACATTGGACCCTATGGGAAAATGTTCAAATGTCTTCTTCTCAGAAACTACAAATATGATTAAAGCCAAACTGTACATGAATGTTCATTGGATGGTCCTCTACAATCTTAAGGTTTTTTGTTCCGATATGAAATTCAAAATGGCGGCTACGGCAGGACTTAGTTTAACATTGGACCCTATGGGAAAAATGCTTCAAAATGCTTCTTCTCTGAAACCAGTTGGACAGTTGAAACCAAACTGCCCAGGAATGATCATTGGAAGGTCCTCTACAAAGTTTCTGTTTTTTATGCCGATCGGAAATCCAAGATGGCCACCACCGCAGGACATAGATTAACATTGGACCCTATGGGAAAATGTTCAAATGCCTTCTTCTCAGAAACTACAAATATGATTAAAGCCAAACTATACATGAATGTTCATTGAATGGTCCTCTACAAACTGTACGTTTTTTGTTCCGATATGAAATTCAAAAGGGCGGCTACGGCAGGACTTAGTTTAACATTGGACCCTATGGGAAAATGTTTCAAAACGCTTCTTTTCTGAAAACACTAGGACAGTTGAAACCAAACTGCCCAGGAATGATCATTGGAAGGTCCTCTACAAATATATGTTTTTTATGCCGATCGGAAATCCAAGATGGCCACCACCGCAATACATAGATTAACATTGGACCCTATGGGAAAATGTTCAAATGCCTTCTTCTCAAAAACTACAAATATTATTAAAGCCAAACTGTACATGAATGTTCATTGGATGGTCCTCTACAAACTTTACGTTTTTTGTTCCGATAAGAAATTCAAAATGGCGGCTACGACAGGACTTGGTTTAACATTGGACCCTATGGGGAAAATGTTTCAAAACGCTTCTTCTCTGAAACCACTTGGACAATTGAAACCAAACTGCCCAGGCATGATCATTGGAAGGTCCTCTACAAAGTTTCTGTTTTTTTATGCCGATCGAAAATTCAAGATGGCCGCCACCGCAGGACATAGATTAACATTGGACCCTATGGGAAAATGTTCAACTGCCTTCTTCTCAGAAACTACAAATATGATTAAAGCCAAACTGTACATGAATGTTCATTGGATGGTCCTCTACAATCTTAAGGTTTTTTGTTCCGATATGAAATTCAAAATGGCGGCTACGGCAGGACTTAGTTTAACATTGGACCCTATGGGGAAAATGTTTCAAAACGCTTCTTCTCTGAAACCACTTGGATAATTGAAACCAAACTGCCCAGGAATGATCATTGGAAGGTTCTCTACAAAGTGTGTGTTTTTTATGCCGATCGGAAATCCAAGATGGCCGCCACCGCAGGACATAGATTAACATTGGACCCTATGGGAAAATATTCAAATGCCTTCTTCTCAGAAACTACAAATATGATTAAAGCCAAACTGTACATGAATGTTCATTAGATGGTCCTCTACAAACTGTACGTTTTTTGTTCCGATATGAAATTCAAAATGGCGGCTACGACAGGACTTGGTTTAACATTGGACCCTATGGGGAAAATGTTTCAAAACGCTTCTTCTCTGAAACCACTTGGACAATTGAAACCAAACTGCCCAGGCATGATCATTGGAAGGTCCTCTACAAAGTTTCTGTTTTTTTATGCCGATCGAAAATTCAAGATGGCCGCCACCGCAGGACATAGATTAACATTGGACCCTATGGGAAAATGTTCAACTGCCTTCTTCTCAGAAACTACAAATATGATTAAAGCCAAACTGTACATGAATGTTCATTGGATGGTCCTCTACAATCTTAAGGTTTTTTGTTCCGATATGAAATTCAAAATGGCGGCTACGGCAGGACTTAGTTTAACATTGGACCCTATGGGGAAAATGTTTCAAAACGCTTCTTCTCTGAAACCACTTGGATAATTGAAACCAAACTGCCCAGGAATGATCATTGGAAGGTTCTCTACAAAGTGTGTGTTTTTTATGCCGATCGGAAATCCAAGATGGCCGCCACCGCAGGACATAGATTAACATTGGACCCTATGGGAAAATATTCAAATGCCTTCTTCTCAGAAACTACAAATATGATTAAAGCCAAACTGTACATGAATGTTCATTAGATGGTCCTCTACAAACTTTACGTTTTTTGTTCCGATATGAAATTCAAAATGGCGGCTACGGCAGGACTTAGTTTAACATTGGACCCTATGGGAAAAATGTTTCAAAACGCTTCTTCTCTGAAACCACTTGGATAATTGAAACCAAACTGCCCAGGAATTATCATTGGAAGGTCCTCTACAAAGTTTCTGTTTTTTTATGCCGATCGAAAATTCAAGATGGCCGCCACCGCAGGACATAGATTAACATTGGACCCTATGGGAAAATGTTCAAATGCCTTCTTCTCAGAAACTACAAATATGATTAAAGCCAAACTGTACATGAATGTTCATTGGATGGTCCTCTACAATCTTAAGGTTTTTTGTTCCGATATGAAATTCAAAATGGCGGCTACGGCAGGACTTAGTTTAACATTGGACCCTATGGGAAAAATGTTTCAAAACGCTTCTCTGAAACCACTTGGATAATTGAAACCAAACTGCCCAGGAATGATCATTGGAAGGTCCTCTACAAAATGTGTGTTTTATATGCCGATCGGAAATCCAAGATGGCCGCCACCGCAGGACATAGATTAACATTGGACCCTATGAGAAAATATTCAAATGCCTTCTTCTCAGAAACTACAAATATGATTAAAGCCAAACTGTACATGAATGTTCATTGGATGGTCCTCTACAAACTGTACGTTTTTTGTTCCGATATGAAATTCAAAATGGCGGCTACGGCAGGACTTAGTTTAACATTGGACCCTATGGGAAAAATGTTTCAAAACGCTTCTTCTCTGAAACCACTTGGATAATTGAAACCAAACTGCCCAGGAATGATCATTGGAAGGTCCTCTACAAAGTGTGTGTTTTTTATGCCGATCGGAAATCCAAGATGGCCACCACCTCAGGACATAGATTAACATTGGACCCTATGGGAAAATGTTCCAATGCCTTCTTCTCAGAAACTACAAATATGATTAAAGCCAAACTGTACATGAATGTTCATTGGATGGTCCTCTACAAACTGTACGTTTTTTGTTCTGATATGAAATTCAAAATGGCGGCTACGGCAGGACTTAGTTTAACATTGGACCCTATGGGAAAAATGTTTCAAAACGCTTCTTCTCTGAAACCACTTGGACAGTTGAAACCAAACTGCCCAGGAATGATCATTGGAAGGTCCTCTGTTTTTTATGCCGATCGGAAATCCAAGATGGCTGCCACTACAGGTCATAGTATCATAGATGCCAACCATTACGATTTTCCGTAATTGTTACGAATTTCGGGCCAAAATTACGGTGTTACGGTCAACAGTCTACTTGTTACGGATTTCCGATTATTGCCGTCCCGGAATCGTTCCCCATTTAAATATCATTGTGATCATGTAGACGCTTCATTGTATGTTAAAATCACGTAATGATAAGCGCTTGAGGGATTTCGATTATTTAATCCTTTAGGGATTCTCGGGACTATCTATGGTAGAAAACGATCTATCCATTTTTTGTTCGATCCCGAGTAGTTAATGAACACAGCACGTTTTTGTCAATTTCGCGATGTCTGAGGGAACAAATGAAGCTTCTGCAGCGAAGAACAAGAAAATTGGGACAACGATTTCGTCCCGAATATTCTTCTCTTGCCTTATGAAATCGACACGGGAACATTATGCCTATTGCAAATATTGCAAACAAGACTTGTCCATTCAGCACGGTGGTCGGGATGAACACACATATACAACAAAACAGTTCAAAAGTGCCAAGTCAACAACATATCAGGCACTCCAGAATTAGACATTAATTATTCCATGGGAGGGTGAGGGAGGGCCACTTCAGGAAATTTTCATTTCTATTGACAGTAAGTTGAAACATAGAATACATTTGTAAGTGAACATACATGTATTAAAACTTAACTTTTTATTTCTTTTTGTTGCTCATCAATTTTGCATCTAGTTGTCACAAATAAAGGAAATCATTTGCTCATCACTTTGTACTACGATTATGGTAAAATTTTATGAAAAATTATGATTACTGAAAAAAATCACAAATTACTGACATCTCAACTTTTTGTTACTGATTGCACCAAAAAGGGGTTGGCATCTATGTAGTATTAACACAGGACCATATGGGGAAAATACAGAAATATATTCTTCTCTGAAGCTATTGCACTGATTGAACCTAAACTGTGCATCAATCATTGGAAGGTCCTTTACAAACTTTGTGTTTTTTATGTTGATCGTAATTCCAAGATGATTACCACTGCAGGACATAGTTTTTACATAGGACCAATTGGTTCTTTTTATAACCAGGTGAACGATACAGGCCTCTTGAGAGCCTCTGGTTTACCGAAGTTATCAAGTTTTATTGACTGATGTTGTTATTATACCCAGGTGAGCTATACAGGCTCCTGGGAGCCTCTAGTGTGTTTGTTTTAATTGATTGTGGTCATTTGTTAATGGATTTCCTCTGTCTTTTACAGTTTCTGAAATAAATTCAATTGAAAGAGGCCAACAATTTTTTTTTTATTAAGTCTCTGACACAAAGTTTTGAAACTTATAGTTTTGATCCGTTTCTTCTTCTTCTTCTTCTTATTATTATTATAATTCTTTTTTTCAAGGGGCTGTTGTGATTGTATAGTAGTTGGATTTATAACTACCTATACAATCAGTGCCTATCACCACTAAAGTTGTTAGTTCTAATCACGATCATGGCGAGATGTTTTCGATACAACATTATGTGAACAAATTTGTCAGTGACTTGCGGTAGGTTGGTGGTTTATTCCTGATACTCTGGTTTCCTCCATCAATTAAGAGTGTAGGTCTGGGCAACCCCAACATTTTCCCATAGTTCAATTTTTTTTAAATTTGCATCATTGAATATGTATGGCTAAATACATTATCTGCCAAAGTTTCAAGAAATTTCCCCGTGCCGTTTTCTCCATAGCACATCCTAAATATAGCAATTTTGAGGGTAATCTTGACGCCAGATGGTAAAACTAGTTTCAGAAGCTTCTAATAGATATATGCATTTATTTCTGGTTGAAAGGGAATATTTGAAATTGGAAAAAGGGGGGATGCCCTGAGATACCACCATGGTATTAAAAATCTGATTAAAAAAAATCCTGTCGATTAATTTCAACCAAAAAATGTCACAGTAAAGAATATACATATAGACATCATTGCAATAAATTTTACAAACTTTTACCATCGGATTTTTGGAATATTTAAAATTATGTTTTTCATGGATGGCACCCAGAAAAAATGAAATTGTCGAGGAAAATTATTACACACTCATCCTCTACTGTTTCTTTATTTGTAGGATGAAAAAAAATAGTTACCAATAATAAAAAGCTTTTGATTTCTTATATTTGACATAGTGGATGTCCAAATTACCAGTTTACTGCATTTGTCTTTTTTATTTTCAGGTCGGTTGGGGAGGGGGAGGTGTGGTTTGAGGGTGACTACTTGATTAATTCATTACAAAAAAAAACAGACAACAACCCAGCTGTATTATTAAATTTCTTCAAATTCCATCTTCTAGTTGTATTCATTTGATTCTGGTTGTTCTTTAGTTGTCTTAGTTAAAGATTCTTTGAGTGGTGGGGGGAGAGAGGGTCAGATATTACCAATTTTTTTTCCAAGGATAACTTTCCATTTTTTTTACTACCATCAAATTAATTTACACTTTGGTATACAATAACTTTATTGCAAAACAAGAAACCCTGACGTACAAATTATATAACATTTTAACAATATATACAGATAACTGACCAATGTGGACCCTATTTTCGCAACTCCATGGATTGCTTTATATAGTCGACAACGTATATATATCAATCTTTGAACAGTTTTTTTTCTCTGTTGCCTGAAATATGAATCTTTCTCAAACTGTGAGCAATAATATTATAGGAATATAGGTTATTTTGAGGGAATTTATACATGTGAGAATTTGACATTTCACCTGCAAACTGAAAAAGATATAAAATTTGTGAGCGAGATGGTGCATAAATTCCTTGAAAATAGCCCTTATTATTAATAGATGCATAACAAAATTCAGCTGGTATGATGTTGACCAATGAAATTGAGCATTATATGCAACAGTGGAATTATATTAAAATTAGACAAACCAAAACAAAATTTGTTAAAAGATGATTTATTTTCATGTTCTGTTCCTAATAGTCACAGACTGTCATGAATTGCTAAAAAAATAATACAAAATTCAACATAATATAACAATGTATAAAATGACAACAATGTATACATTGATGTTTACCCTCCTGACATTTTCAGGTCACCTAATAATCATGTGAAGGTCAAAATGGTGCAAACATGTTCATGGGGGCAATGAAAATGTTTTTCATGAAACATACATCATACAGTTTCAATATCATTTCTAAAGTATTAAGTTTTTCAATGTGACCATTTAATTTTTATAAATCATCAGCAGGGGTAAGTGATTTCCTGACAAATAAAGCAATTATACTATAGTTTCTAAAAAGTTTCTAAGATTCTGGTGTATATATTTAATATTTTTTATTTGACAAACCCTTGAAATTCAAAGGAAAAAAAGGTTGTCACACAAAATGTGTTACACTCCTGTCAATTTTGACAACATATTTCGATGGCAATTTTTTCTGGAAAGAGATATTTCAATGATATTTTGTGGGCACAAGCATATAATACTAACACTTTTATTAGCAGCATTAAGATATAAAACGACATGAGCACAGCTATAGAAAGGTAAAAGGAAAAGGGGTCTTTTTATTTTAACTGCCCATATCCAATGTAAACAATCTGTGTTATCAAGAAGCTTGGAATTAAGGGGGGTTTTCAAATGCACAGATGACCATATATTTGAGAAGACAATGAAAATAGAGTTGTCTCCCATACCCCAGGCCTACACCCTTAAACTGTAAAATTTTTGTGGGGAAATAGAAAAAAATTCTTGCAGAATTTTTTTCATCTCTGATTTGTATATGTACATTTAGGGTTTGACATTTTCGAAATGGCTGCCATGAAAGTTCAAAAATATATTTTCGGTTCAATTGAAATGAAACTTCACAGGAATGTAGTTGTGCATGTAGGATTTGAAATGTTCAAAATGGTAGTCGTTGCCATGGTAACCATGACAGATTCTGGAACAAAGAAAAATGTTTTGTAATAAAATGTCACAAGAATGATGGGATGTGCAGATATGCATTCAAGGTTAAAAGTCAATTGATTCCAATCCAGCAAGGTCAAACTAATAGGGGGAATATATGCCCACATTTTTTAAATAGCTGTCCAAATATTGTTATTTGAATTATGATTTTCAAAACTTTGAATATCAAGTCGATAATGGGTTCTCACTAGCTGAGTTTGTTTGGGAGACCTTGTTGTGGGATAACTACATGAACTTTAATTTTTCTTCCAATTTTAATGCATTTTTGCACAATTATAATCTTTATGAGCTACCTTTGTAAATCCAGAAAATGAGCTATTTTAATGGAAATGAGCTTCTGTGTCCTGTAGACATGTTCTTCTAATTTTAGATATTATTTTAGTTAAGTATACATTTTTTCTGTCCATGTGGTCACCTCTATTAAGCAGTCACCTGTATTAAGATGTCACTTTTCTTTTGTCCTGTCATAGATAATTATACCCCCACTCCACCGGAGTGGGGGTATACTGTTTTACCTCTGTCCATCCGTCCGTCCCAAGATATTTTTCGTCGCATTTTTCTCAACAACTATTGATGGAAGAAATCTGATATTTGGTCACAACTTTCATATAGGTACCCCATATCATGGGAAGCGTTTTTGGACCCGTCAGATTCCTACTTCCTGTTTGCCGACTTAGTTGGCTTTAATACACATTTAACATTATGCATATTTTTTGTCGCATTTTTCTCAGCAACTATTGATGACAAGAATCTGATATTCGGTCACAAGCTTCATATAGGTATGCCATATTGTGGGAAGCATTTTTGGACCTGTCGGATTCCTGCTTCCTGTTTGCCGACTTAGTTGGTTTTTATACACATTTAACATATATGCACATTTTTCGTCACATTTTTCTCAGCAACTATTGATGGCAGAAATCTGATATTTGGTCACAAGCTTCATATAGGAGATATAGGTACCCCATGTCGTGGGAAGTGTTTTTGGACCCATCATATTCCTACTTCCTGTTTGCCGACTTAGTTGGTTTTTATGCACATTGAACATATATGTGGGGGTATCATAAGTGAACATTAGCTCACAGTTCATCTTGTTCCATATTAATTTAACCTCTTTTAAGAGGTCACCTGTCATATAAGGCCACATTTTCTTTGTCCTAAAGGTGACCTCTTAATACAGGTTTGACTATATTTGATTTTGTAGGTATGATGATAGAGAGTATGGCAGGGAAGTCAGCCTCTCTCCATGGCACCTGTTACGATGCTACACCATTCACATATACAGAAGATACTCCCCTATTGACTATATGGGGAAAACATTAAGTGCAGGTAAGAAGTCTTTCTTTTCCAATGAAGCTAGTGCCTGTCCCAACCCTTGATGTCACAGCGTGGTAGCTTTTAATATAAAAAATATTCTTCTGTCAATGCTTATACAACCCTATAAAACTGCACACACAATTTTTTGTATTTCTGGTTGATGAACACCACTTAAGCATTTTTGCTGCACTTGCCAGCAACGCTCTCGCTAATATAACAATTTTGGTAGCCCTGGTAAATAGATACATGTATTTTTGTTATTTTTTTTTATCTATGTACAAACATCGTTTCCAATATACTAGTTTTACATGTTTAGCTACAAATTTGAGTTTTTTTATGTTACAAGATTTATATGACTGGTGAAGCTTCTTTCCGTATATTAACTGCATCGGGGGTGCAGTGGTTAGCGTGCTCGCCCTGAATGTGGTAGATCGTGGGTTCGAGTCATGATCGGGTCAAACCAAAGACTATAAAATTGATATTTGTTGCTTCTCTGCTAAGCACACAGCATTAAGGAGAAAGAGCAAAGACTGCTTGACTCGGAATCAGGATAATGTGTCCGAGTGGGGTGACATGTCTACCCATGGACTGTTGTTTCAGTGAACTAGTCACTATAAAAATACAGCTAAAAGTGTTGGTCTTGTACACAGCGGACCTCATCATCATTTCATTTAAAATTAACTTGTTCTCACCATGATATAGCTGAAAAATTGCTGAGTTGACGCTAAGCAACAATCACTCACTTGCTTTTTTTTGTTAATAGCTGGATACAATTACTATGGTACAGAACGGCTATATAGTGGTGTGGACGGTCGAGAATTAGAGGCAGACATTTTTATTGGTGTTGTATATTATCAGAGACTTAGACACATGGTGTCAGATAAATTCCAGGTTTGTATTCTACATTCAAACAAAAGAGATGATTTCGATTTTCCCATTGTGAACTTTCCATTCATATTTAGCAACATTTCAGCAGCACCTGCATATGGAGTATATATCTCTCAGTTGATACGATATTCCAGAGCTTGTGGTTCCTATCAGGATTTCCTTGATAGAGGGTTGCTGCTAACAAGGAAGCTACTGAACCAAGGGTTCCTATTAGTTAAGTTGAAGTCATCACTTCGAACGTTTTAGAGTCGCCACCATGACTTGGTTGACCGTTATGGAATATCTGTGTCAAATGACCACGGATATGTTTCACTTGTCGTAAACACTTCCCGGTCCTTTCCCCATTCATGACTTATCTAATGTGGTCCAATGAACTACTTATTACTGTGTTTGTAACTAGATTAACACGACTGGTGTCACTAGTGGAGTAGAAACTGCCTACCCTTCCAGAGCACCTGAGTTCACCCCCGGTTCTTAGTGGGGTTCGTGTTACTCGATCTTTGGTTTTGTAGATCGTTGTTTGTCCTTTTTCTTTTAGCCATTGTGTTTTCTGTTCTTCTTCGATATATGGATTCTGATTACCTCCCTTTGGTATCTTCAAACTCTTCTTGGTAAGGTTCATGGTATTAAAACAAAACATTGAGCTTAGGAAATTTAGTGATGCTCATGTTGCTCGATCTTTAGTTTTCTGTGTATTGTTTTGTAGATCGTTGTTTTTCCTTTTGTCCGTTTTCATTTGGCCATTATATTGTTTGTCCTTCTTTGATTTATGTCCCAAGGTTAGAAGGCATAATCTGATTACTCCTTTGGTATTTTCAAACTTTTCTTACAGAGGTTGTTACTGAGATATGAAAAAAAAAGTTTGAATAGTGATGTTCAATGATTCCACCAGTATCAACAAAACGAACAATCAACTTTCACCTCAAATCACTGAACATAAAAAAAAATCATGACATATTACTTTGGAAATCCAGATCTTGACTTGTTGTTACAGTAAGCTAACACCATAAAACCCAAATAAGTGTGTTGGTCTAGTGCAAAGGGGACAGCATCATCAAAACCCAACTAAGTGTTTTCGTCTAGTACAAAACGGACATCATTATCATCTCATCGAAACGTAACTTATTCTCGCCTTTGATATATAGCTGAGAAATTGTTCACTTGATGTTAAGCAATCAATATTCATTCGCTGAAAAGAGCCCAGGTAGCTCAATGAGTTAGGTAGTTGGATTACTTAACAACTCATACACGCCTATCACCAATACGACGTGGGTTCGTGCCCGGCTTTGTAAATTACAAAAAAGGATGCACTCGGCTCGCACTCGTAAGTGATAAAGTTTACCAGATACTTTCCCATGGTCAGTGGTTCTCTCCGGGTACTCCGACTTCTTCCATCAATAAAACTGGTGGCCATGATATAGCTGAAATATTGCTGAAAGTTGCGTTAAACACAATAAATCAGTAAATCAAATCAATCGCTGAACTAATTTTTAAGATGTCTTAGATTTCCCTCATTGATTACAGGTGAGGACAACAGGACCAATTGATCAAGTGACACATCAACCAGTGAAAGGAAGGAAGAGAGGAGGTGGAATCAGATTTGGAGAGATGGAAAGGGATGCCATGATTTCCCATGGTGCAGCATTTTTGTTACAAGACCGACTTCTCAATTGTTCCGATCTATCTTTTGTAAGTAACACAAATGATTCCTGTTTGAGAAACAAAGTTGTCATTATGTTTATATTAAGATTAAAGCATGTAGAAAGTCATAAGCAGTGTTTGTTATCTGAATTGGTACTTTGTAAGAATGATGTATGGGAGATCCTGTACACAATTTTTATATTTCGTGCCGATCAGACAACTAATATGGCCGCCGTAGGCATTCTTGTTTGTGATTGGCCAAGTAAAAAAAAATCTTTTCTAAAACCATTTGGCCAAATTGATTGAAATTTGCCAGGAAGCACATATGGAAGGTTCTGTATAAAGTTTCCTCAAAACAAAATGAAAGGTGAGCGAGACAGGCTCAGCCCACTGAGTCTCTAGTTTAATTATTGATGTGCTACCTCATGTACATGTGCCACACATGTGTTACACATGCACATAAAGAATAACAAAAAAGTAGAATGATAAAAATT
Source organism: Bathymodiolus septemdierum (assembly GCA_963383655.1). Classification (NCBI taxonomy): domain Eukaryota; kingdom Metazoa; phylum Mollusca; class Bivalvia; order Mytilida; family Modiolidae; genus Bathymodiolus; species Bathymodiolus septemdierum. The sequence continues at coordinate 56,724,880 of OY726517.1, read as the reverse complement.
TTAGTTTATATCCATTGCTGTAAAGCTGTATTTTAAATGAGTTGTATTTCTCATTTTCTTAGATATTTCAGGTATTTTGGTTATCCAACTGGCGAGTCAAATATTTTTAGCTTATCTAAACCCCCAAAAAACAAGTTGTCGATCTATTGCCATCAATTTGCATGAAAAAAAAGAAGAAAATTTTGAAGATACCAACTGAAAAATCGCTCACCTGAAGTTAAAAAACAGTCACTCACTTAGTACTAACTCAATTATACATTGTTTCTTTCTACGTCAATAAACTCAAAAAATAATTGTGTAATCGTACAAATACAGTAAAACCTGTCTAAACCGAACGAACCCCTTTTGGGACTGAAGAATTTTATCAGTTTTAGACAGGTGTTCGGTTTACACAGGTTCAAATTGCATAGATATTTAGTAAATGGGACTGTAAGGTTTAGACAGGTATTCGGTTTACTCAGGGCTCGGTATAGATAGGTTTCACTGTACTATTGATATAATCATAGTCCCTATCTTATGTGTATGTTTTGTAGATCGTTGTTTGTCCTTTTGTACTTTTTCTTTTGGCCATTGTGTTGTCTGTTCTTTTTCAATATACAGATTCTGATAGCTTCTTATTACTTTTGCAGGCTCAAGTATGTAAGAAGTGTGGGAGTATATTATTACCATGCTTAGAAAGACCACCATCATCAAATGCTGCCGTGTCGGCCGAGTCAGAACGTAAATGGACATGTTCATTGTGTAAACGGACAGATACTATAGACATAATCAAAGTCCCTTATGTGTTTAAATACTTAGTGGCAGAACTAGCTGCCATCAACATCAAAGTTAACCTAGAAGTTAAAGCTTTCTAGGTTTAACCTGAAAATTGATTTTAATGGCCGATATTTCCAGAAACGTGTTGTGCGCGATGAGTTCGATATCTGCATTTTTATGTTACAAAGAGTATGCTATGATTTTCCTCATAAATTAATCAATTTATTCACAAGATGATAAATGTGAAAGAAACATTTTCTTGTCAGAAGATATCCTGAAATTCACTGAAGCAAATGGAAACCAAACATGACCGTAGTGTCGACATTCTGAGGAGAAAAAAATTAACGTGTTATTACAGGTGAAAACTCTTCTTTGCCAGATGACCAGATGCAAGATGGTGTGAGCCTTATTGGTTTTTCTCATGAAATTATACAGTAGAAACAAATTATAGGACACAAATTCTCTGAAATCTTCCTCAGACACATAATGAATGATGTAACATGTTTTGCATTAACTTGTCTGCTGCATGAGTAATTGAATATGCCACATTACACGAGTACATATAACTAGGAATGCATTTAAGCCATTGTTGAATGACAACTGATTGCAATGCCACTTGAATACTGTGAAACATTATTAATCGTGGGGTTCTAATTAAGTCTCCCAAACAACATTTGGAGACTTATTGTTTTTGCTCCGTTTCTTATTATTATTAAGTCTCCCAAACAACGTTTGGAGACTTATTGTTTTTGCTCCGTTTCTTATTCCCCCAAACAACGTTTGGAGACTTATTGTTTTTTGCTCTGTTTCTTATTATTATTATTATGTCTCCCCTTCAAACAAAGGGAGACATATTGTTTTAGTCTGATTTTTTCTTCTGTTTCCGCTTCTTCTCAGCGAAGCTTGTCCAGACCATAACTTTTTTGTCTTTCGAGATAGGCCAATGATATTTCGTATGTGGGTGCATGACCATAAGGTGGTGTGTCGCGTACCATACTGACCTTTACGGGACCTTGACCTTTGACCTCGAGGTCAAATAATTGTTTTTTAAATAGTATTTTGTTTTCCGGGTCATAACATTTTTGTCTTTCGAGGTAGGTCAATGATAATTGGCATGTGGGTGCATGACCATAAGGCGGTGTGTCGCGTACCAAAATGACCTTCGTGGGACTTTGACTTTTGACCTCAAGATCAAATAATTCAAATAAATCCAACAAAACTGTTCATGGACAGATAGTTCGTATATGCATGACCATAAGGCGGTATGTCACGTACCGTAATGACGTTCGTGGGACCTTGACCTTTGACCTTAAGGTCAAATAATTGTTTTTTAAATAGTATTTTCTTGTCCGGGCCATAACATTTTTGTCTTTCGAGATAGGTCAATGATAATTGGTATGTAGGTGCAGGACCATAAGGCGGTGTGTCATGTACCATAATGACCTTTGTAGGACCTTGACCTTTGACCTCAAGGTCAAATAATTCAAATAAATCCAACAAAACTGTTCATTGACAGATAGTTCGTATGTGCATGACCATAAGGTGGTGTGTCACGTACCGTAATGACCTTTGTGGGACCTTGACCTTTCACCTCAATGTCAAATAATTGTTTTTTAAATAGTATTTTCTTGTCCGGTCCATAATATTTTTGTCTTTCGAGATAGGCCAATGATAATGGGTATTTGGGTGCATGACCATAAGGCGGTGTGTCGCATACTGTAATGACCTTCTTGGGACCTTGATCTTTGACCTCAAGATCAAATAAGTCAAATAAATCCAACAAAACTGTTCATGGACAGATAGTTTGTATATGCATGACCATAAGGTGATATGTCATGTACCATGATGACGTTCGTGAGACCTTAACCTTTGACCTCAAGGTCAAATAATTGTTTTTTAAATAGTATTTTCTTGTCCGGGCCATAACATTTTTGTCTTTCGAGATAGGTCAATGATAATTGGTATGTGGGTGCATGACCATAAGGCGATGTGTTGTGTACCGTAATGACCTTTGTGGGACCTTGACCTTTGACCTCAAGGTCAAATAATTCAAATAAATCCAACAAAACTGTTCATTGACAGATAGTTTGTATGTGCATGACCATAAGGCGGTGTGTCACGTACCGTGATGACGTTCGTGGGACCTTGACCTTTGACCTCAAGGTCAAATAATTGTTTTTTAAATAGTATTTTCTTGTCCGGGCCATAACATTTTTGTCTTTCGAGATAGGTCAATGATAATTGGTATGTTGGTGCATGACCATAAGGCGATGTGTTGTGTACCGTAATGACCTTTGTGGGACCTTGACCTTTGACCTCAAGGTCAAATAATTGTTTTTAAATAGTATTTTCTTTTCTGAGCCATAACATTTTTGTCTTTCGAGATAGGCCAATGATAATTGGTATGTGGGTGCATGACCATAAGGCGGTGTGTCGTGTACCATAATGACCTTCTTGGGATCTTGATCTTTGACCTCAAGATCAAATAATTGTTTTTTTGATAGTATTTTCTTGTCCGGACCATAACATTTTTGTCTCGAGATAGGTCAATGATATTTGGTATGTGGGTACATGACCATAAGGCAGTGTGTTGCATACCATAATGACCTTCGTAGGACCTTGACCTTTGATCTCAAGGTCAAATAATTGTTTTTTATATAGTATCATTCAACTCATAATGTGTAACTTATTGTTGTACAGATGGCCACATTAAGGGGAGACATAAGTTTTAGGTATCTAAAACAGTTCTTCATAATGTTTTTATTGGCCATCATGCTGTCACCGGACATTCTGTAAAATTTGATATTGTTGGATTAAAACTTGTATTGACTTGTTTCAGTTTCACTTTCACATTTCATTTTAATGTAATAAAACAATTACAGTCTTTTATATCGGTCAATACAAGTTTTTATGGACCTTAGAAATCAATATTCACCTCAGCCTAAAGGCTTTGGTGAATATCATTTTAAGGTCCATAAAAATTCGCATTGACCTCAACAAAAGACTATAATTATTATTATTATTACATAATGATTTTATTTAAACAATTTTATTGGCTATCATGCCGTCACCTGACATTCCGTAAAATTTGATATTGTTTGATTAAAACTCGTATTGATTTGGTTTCACTTTCGTTTTCTAACGAAATCTATAAAAAGAATTACATGAATTCTATTTCTATTCAACCAATGGAAATAAAGGTAATGTGAAATTTCGTCCAGTCAGAATCGTCGTATTAGCATTACTTTCGAATGAATAAGTAATCATCATGTCCGACGCAGGCGATGGGCTTGCAGAAGTCAAACGGAAATTTGAAGAAATCTCAGAGACTTGGTTTCACTTTCACTTTTCATTTTAATGTAATAAAACAATTACAGTCTTTTGTATCGGTCAATACGAGTGTTTATGGACCTTATTGAACTGATAGTAAACCTGTACAATGATACAGGAAATGATCATTTTTATGGCCTTGTGTATAATTAACTTAAATTCATTACTCATTATTCCTTTTTGCACTAGAAAACAGTCCCTATCCTGTCGTCACCAATGATTAATCGGTCCGTCCGTCATTCACCCCCCTTCCCCGAAATGTTTTCAAATAATGAATTCTCCATACTTGAATTTGACTGCTGTTTATGTGAGAGAATTGTCCCAATACTGCAGTCTTTCATAAAAAAAATCAAATGTCAGTAAGATTTTATTTCCATATTCGAGATCGAGTATTAAAATAAATTCTGAAAAGTTGAATTTGATTCCTGTTTGTACTAGAAAACGGTCACCAAATTAGTCTGACCGTCCATCATTCTTCCCATCCGAAATGTTTTCAAATAATGAATATTCAAATACATGTAGTTGAATATGACTGCTACTTACGCGAGAGAACTGTTCCAATACTGAACTGATAGTATAACTGTGTAATGATACAGGGTATATATGATCACACTGGGGGTTATGATATTTTTATGGCATTGTGTATAATTAATTTAAAAGTGCTGTAGCTCACTGTAAGAGAAATTAAATACTTTTCACTTACAGAAAATAAATTCTGAAAAGTTAAATTTTATTCCTACTTGCACTAGAAAACGGTCCCTATACTCTCGTCATTCTTCCCACCGGAAATGTTTTCAAATAATGAATTTTCAATAGTTGAATTTGACTGCTACTTACGCGAGAGAACTGTCCCAATACTGCTGTCTTTCATTAAAAAAAATGAAATGTCAGTTAGATTTTATTTCCGTATTTTTTCTCGATTTTTGTCCAGAACCAAAAAAAAACCAAAACGAGATCGAATATGAAAATAAATTCTGAAAAGTTGAATTTGATTCCTGCTTTTACATATAAATGGAAAGTTCACAATGGAAACATTGAAATCATCTCTTTTGTCGTAAAGTTTCGTTCTTAACCGCCCCTAACTGGCAATTTCGAGGTGTAGGTCAAGGTATGAAGGAGAACCTTAGTTTTAATAATAATTACATTACTTAGAAACTGTAAATTTAAAAAATAAATATATCTAATAAACCATGTCCGTGCCGAAACACTGACACTTAGTATTACGGTTGTTGTTCTGCATCCAGCACACGTTTTGACAATAGGATTGTCTTGTCTCTCTAGAAAGCGACTATACACATATACTCTTTATATGTGATATATCTATTTTGTTATTCCGTGCTTTAAGAAGAGTTTGAAGATACTAAGGGGGTAATCAGAATACGTAGGTTGAAGAAGAACAGACAACACAATGGCTAAAAGAAATAAAACCAAAGGACAAACAACGATCTACAAAACATTACACAGAAAGCTAAAGATCGAGCAACATGTACCCCACTAAAAACCGGTTGTGAACTCATGTGCTTCGGAAGGGTGTTTTGTGTCATCTTCTAATATAGTATATTGTTATTTTTTTAGGATTTATTCCTCTCAGTTTTTATCAAAAAGGCAATTATTTTATTATCAAAAAAAAGATTGATATTGACAGCCAAAAACTTATACCGACGCAACACATACTTACGATATTATATTGAACACAGACACTATATCAATATTAATTCCATACAGTCAATGATAAGCAAAAAATCGTGAACGTAAAATTTTCCAAAAAAAAAGGAAAACAATTTGGTTTATTATTTTCGTGAACGGATTTCGCTATACAGTTGCGATATTGTTGACACTTGACTGATTTCTACCTCACATGGCTTATTGAATTTGCAGGCAACTATACCATCGGCAATATCCAGGTTTGTTATGCTGCTGCTCTGCCAGTTTCCATCGTTGAGGGTTCATGATTCTGCTGTCTGCACCAAATATTTATATTTGAAATTCATATGAAAGGAAATAAAAAAAAAGCTAAATGCATATTAATATGTTGCTTTATTGTGGAGCCCAGTAACTGACATGAGAATTGTAATTTCGTTTATACGAAATAGTTTACGGAGCCGTTTACTGACATGAATTTTTTTTTTTTTTTTCGTTTATAAATATTTTTTTTATTTAGTTTATGCGAAATACTATTTCGTATAACGTCATTAATATATTTATCATGTCAGTTAACGCGCTCCGTACTTTATTGTTGCTCATCAAAAAAGAATAAATTCTAATTAAGAAAGAAGATTTTTTAATTTCATAATATTAATGTTTTAAAAAGAAACCATCATAAAGAAAGATAATTAAAAAGTTGTCATGTGGTGAAATATTTATCCAATTACGAATTATACCTCAAAAGACGACATTTTATGGTACTAGGATGTGCTTTGCAAAGTTTTGACCTATTTATCTATGACATCAGCAATGTTAAATATATGGCATGCATCCAGGATATGTACAATGAACAACCTTGTATTTGATCTAGATCTACTTTGATTATTTATTAGGTTTAAATAAAATACCCTGTCTTTTGTATGAACAATTATTTATATACACGACTATATGGTTTAAAAGGAATATATTACTTGGTTCTATTTTAAGCTTGTCTTATTATTTGTTATGTTAATTTGTCAAGTACGCACATAGTGTTTACCAAGAAGCTAATTGTATTGATTGATAAATTAGTACAAATTGTAATATACCACTGGGTTTATTTTTCAATTGAATTCAAAGCTTGTTGTCAATTAAATTACGGGATATATATTCGTGAGTCCGATCTCTGGTCTGATCACAGCAAACATTATATAATTTGTCTTTATATTTCTCGGCTAAGTATATGGTACTTAATTAGGAGTGATCGTATGGTAGATGTGTTTACAGGCTATTGGCATTTGCTCGCTTCATTTGATAAATGTTTGCATTAAAAAAAAATGCAGATAGCAATTCTTCTCTTCAAAAATGGGCTTGCGACTTACGAGTACCTACCACCACTCTTAACTTTGCGATCACTTTTTATCATAAGTCATAAATCCTATTTGTTAGTGAAACGGTCATAGTTCTTAAGAGTTCATTTACGTCTACGTTTCCGACTTACGACCTTTAGTGAAACGGTCGCCAGTTCTTTAAAAGAAAGAAAGAAAAACAAATTTTAAATCTCAAAACATATACCTGGTTGTGTAATATTTACACACTTCCGACGTTCGTTTCGCACTTCTTATCCATATTTACCTAAAGTTACAAAAAAAAAAAGCCAACTCGATATGATTTTCTCTCGATTTCCATCAGTAAATAAATTATTTATTTTCTCCCAACAATCTAAATAACTAATAGTCGAAAAATAAAACAATTTAAGAAGTTGGGAAATCGACAAAAATGGACAAAATAGAGAAATTATGGGGGAAATAAATATTTGCGCTTTGGGATGCTGAGGGGTCCCTATTTGTTTACCAGTTATCAATTTGCAAAGTTCAAGGATCAAATTAATATTGGTTCTGGTTATTAGGTAATAAGTGTGAACGGCATGTGCCGATCAAATGTTATTATTTATCAGAATGAAACCAAATTTGAAATATATTGTAATGATAAAACAGAAAGCCACCATATCACCGAAATATTGTTGAAAGTGGCGATAAACACCATAACCTCTAAAGATCAGGCAGATCGTGATCGCCATAAAGTAAGTTTCTTATTAATTAGGGCGGCATGATAAATTGGTATTAAAAATCAGTGACACAGACAGGATTTCATTGTCATTTTTGTGGGGTTGGATACGGTGCGTCTTTTTACCACCGAACACCACCGAACTCCTAAAAACTACCACCGAACGCATACAACTATCACCGAACACCTGAAAGTCACCACCGAACACATTTTCTTTATCACTACGGGAATTTTTAATATCATGTTGAGAAACTAAATTTTACCACAAAACATCTAAAAACGGCCGACGAACACCCCTTTTTTATCACAATGTGCACATTTTCACCGAACTAATCTTGACGGCCGAACACTTTACTGCAACCGATTTTTATGCAGAAAAACAACCATTTATGAAAAGCGTATTATTAAAATTTTGATGATATAAAGAGCTGAAATTATAGAATTACTGTTCGGTACTGAGGGTATTGTCAACCCTGATGATACAATTGACTTTGAAACAAAGAGTGTAGAGCTTAAAAACAAAGTGCAAGATCATCCTCTATTTCGACCATAAATTAAAAGACCACTTAAACTTGTTTGTCAACGTTCCTCGTCGAAACAACAACGAGATGTCCAACAAGTTATGGACCAATAACAATGCCGAGAGCATTAATCATGTTTTTAAGGTAGCAGTCAACTGGAAACCACAATCCACTCAAGAATTGATTAACAAACTTTACAACTGTGTCGACATTCAGTTTTTACATTTGCGTAGTGCACTCCATTCTTCTGGAGACTATGTGTTAGCGCCAAACCAAGAACATTAACGTATACCCGAACCAATATGGCGTTGCAAGTCGACAGAAGATAAACATAATGTGTTTAAATGTTTTCTCCAAGATAAAAAAAAAAAAAAAAAAGCGACCACACAGTGCAATGATCACCTCCACTGATGGAAAATATGCCGTGGTTAGTAAAGCAAAGACATTAGCCAAAAAACCAGGTCAACACAAAAGGGCCAGAACAGAGAGAACTAGCAAACGAAAATGAACATTTAACTGAATGACTTTGTATATATATACATGTAATATTTTCATATTATTTATTTAAAGTGTACATAAATTTAATATATGTGTGTAAAATAAAATATATAATAAACTACATAGGTATTGTTTTTGCTTTCTCTGCTAATAGGGAAGTGTTCGAGGGTCCCGTTCGGTGACAAATTTGTAAACAATTCCATTATTACAAAACACATCGTACTGATTTATATTCAATTCATTTTTAAAAATTATCAAATTGCTACCTCTTTAGGTTATACATATTGGCGCCATAAAAATGTCAACAATTTCAATAAATTACACCCATCACAACTTTAATGAGGTATTTCCGTTTAATGTTTTCTGAATGTGTCCGGTGGTAAATTTATTGTGTTCGGTGGTAATAAACTGGTCACTAACTTCGTTATTAAAACATTTACACTGACCAAAATTTGAATTTAGTACTTAGATATGTATATTATTACACTGAAGGTGTTCGGTGATTATTGAAAAGTGTCTATAGGTGTTCTGTGGTAATTTTTAGGCGTTCGGTGGTATTCGGTGGTAAAAAGACACCCGGTTGGATATTGATAAATTGATCAGCATGTTAAGCCCCTATAGTTCTACGCATGAAATGGAGTTTAGTTTAAACATATTTTATTAATTAATAAATATAGTACAATATGATAAATTTCAATATGATACAATACAAATAATCAAAGGGATTCGAAGACAAGCTTAAAAAAACTGATATTAATTCGTTTCCCTGGTATATCTCTTTACAATAATCAAGCTGGTCTCGAAGTTTATACCATATCAAATTTTAAATTGTAAAGAATAATGTTATTCTGAATAGATATAAATGTGAAATTTTCAAATAGATGGAAGAACTAAGTGGTGAAATAGAAGTGCACAAGAGAGAAAAAAAAAACAATGAAAGAGAGAATAAAAAGACAATAAAAGACCTTAAGGAGTAAATCGCTTACTACGGATAACAAATTTTTGAACTGCTAAGAATAATTCGACGTTTTGATTGGGTGCAACTTTGGGTGATCCAAAAAGAAGTATTTCTGTTGTCACGTTTATAGGTACATTAATAGAATTGATGTACATTTGCCTTTGTGCAGTGTATCTCGGACAGTGAAATAAGTAATGGGTAGTAGATTCAGTTAAACCACAAATACAGTTAGGTGAGTCGACAATGTTCTTACGGTATAAATGTTGGTTTAAAGAGGAACACTGCATTCGTAATCTGGAATGGAGAATTTGCCCAAGACGACTACCAGTATAATAATAAAATGGTTTTAAAGATATATTTGATTTTAGAGAATACTTCAAGCCTTGAATGGATGGACTTTCTCTATTATTATCTGGTTGTAAGTTCCACAGTCGAACGGAAGATGGAATGAAGGAATTGTAATACAGTGAGGTTCGTGTACGGACGACGGGAAGAGCAGAAGCATTGCGTGTGTTATAATCGTGTATATTTGCAAATGCTTGCGGTACTAAGCAGCTTATGTAGTGTGGAGTTTGTAACAGTATAATTAGTAGTGTGTAGAAATACATTTTGAATTGTGGAAATCAGGTCTTATAGGATGAAAACTGGGTACTGCCGAACGCTCCCAAGACTCAATCCCACTAAATATTTCATCCGGTCAATAGCTATATGATGATCTCGCGTGCACCTTGTTTCCGGAAGTAAATTTTAATATAGTTGTCCTAAAACAATTCAATAGAAATGAGCAGTTCATAGGAAATTAAATCGAATTGCTCTATTGTTTATCAACGTCATATGACAAACATCTTCGCTAGCCAAGGGTTACGATTCGGTGACAAATTGCGCAAAAGTATTTTTGTATATGTTAAAAAAATTTCACAAATCTAATGGTGTGTTCACGTTTCTCCCACTTTTGATTTTTTAGAATACAGTTAGAGAAAAATGTGTGGAAGAAAAGTGAATAATGGGTAAAAGGGTTAAATAATTTACCTGTAATTAGTCTTACAGTGGATCCAGTGTAAATGAAAGTATTCATATTTACAGTACTAATACTCAAAATGCTCAACACTAACAAACTAAATGCACTACATAGATAAACACAAAGTCATTATTCATATGTACAGCATTTCACAAATAAATATGTAATACTATACATAAATAAATATGTAATACTATACATAAATAGATATGTAATACTATACATAAATAAATATGTAATACTATACATAAATAGATATGTAATACTATGCATAAATAAATATGTAATACTATACATAAATAAATATGTAATACTATGCATAAATGAATATGTAATACTATGCATAAATAAATATGTAATACTATGCATAAATAAATATGTAATACTATGCATAAATAAATATGTAATACTATGCATAAATGAATATGTAATACTATACATAAATGAATATGTAATACTATACACAAATGAATATGTAATACTATACACAAATGAATATGTAATACTATACACAAATGAATATGTAATACTATACACAAATGAATATGTAATACTATACACAAATGAATATGTAATACTATACACAAATGAATATGTAATACTATACACAAATGAATATGTAATACTATACACAAATGAATATGTAATACTATACACAAATGAATATGTAATACTATACACAAATGAATATGTAATACTATACACAAATGAATATGTAATACTATACACAAATGAATATGTAATACTATACACAAATGAATATGTAATACTATACACAAATGAATATGTAATACTATACACAAATGAATATGTAATACTATACACAAATGAATATGTAATACTATACACAAATGAATATGTAATACTATACACAAATGAATATGTAATACTATACACAAATGAATATGTAATACTATACACAAATGAATATGTAATACTATACACAAATGAATATGTAATACTATACATAAATGAATATGTAATACTATACACAAATGAATATGTAATACTATACATAAATGAATATGTAATACTATACATAAATGAATATGTAATACTATACATAAATGAATATGTAATACTATACATAAATAAATATGTAATACTATACATAAATAAATATGTAATACTATACATAAATAAATATGTAATACTATACATAAATAAATATGTAATACTATACATAAATAAATATGTAATACTATACATAAATAAATATGTAATACTATACATAAATAAATATGTAATACTATGCATAAATAAATATGTAATACTATACATAAATAAATATGTAATACTATACATAAATAAATATGTAATACTATACATAAATGAATATGTAATACTATACACAAATGAATATGTAATACTATACATAAATAAATATGTAATACTATACATAAATAAATATGTAATACTATACATAAATAAATATGTAATACTATACATAAATAAATATGTAATACTATACATAAATAAATATGTAATACTATACACAAATAAATATGTAATACTATACATAAATAAATATGTAATACTATACATCAAATAAATATGTAATACTATACATAAATAAATATGTAATACTATACATAAATAAATATGTAATACTATACATAAATAAATAATCTAGATATTATTAATACAAAGTAAACTAATGTAATACACAATTACAATAATAAATTGATATGTAAATAAATGAATACAAGACTTTTATTAAGAATAGTTAAGTATGATGTTACAAATATGATTGATTGATTGATTAATTGGGTTTTAACGCCACTTTGAGCAGTATTTCAGCTATATCATGGCGACCAGGTTCTAGTGGTGGATGAAGCCCGAGTACCCAGAGAGAACCACCGAAACTCGACAAGCAACTGGTAAGCTTTCTCACTTGCGGCTGCGAGTCAAGTGCACCTTTTTTGCAATTTACACAGCTTGGCGCGAACCCACGCCGTATTGGTGGTAGGCTTGTATGAGCTGTTAGATCCAACGACCTAACTCATTGAGCCACCCTGGCCGCTGTTACAAATATGTAATATAAGTACTATGCTCAAACAAATACGCATAGATTTATTTATACACATTAAACTAATGTAATACACCATTAACATAATAAATGAGTACAAGAAAATGTAAATAAACATTAATGTTACAAATAAATTAAGATCACCATAAAAATACATAGTCTTATAAGAGTCAATTACACTACTGTATAGAATTTCCATGTGAAGAAGGAATGTGGCTTGGTCGGCGTAATCTTGGATGGCAAGTTCTGTTTGAAAGAATCGATGTTTTGGTGTTGATGGCCTGTTGTTTTATGTGTATGTTTTGTAGATCGTTGTTTGTACTTTTTATTTTGGTCATTGTGTTGTTTGTTGTTCTTCGATATACAGATTCTGATTACCCTTTTGTTATCTTCAAACTCTTCTTAATTAAATATGTTTAATGGTATTACTACTGATAAAAAATTATATAACAACAAAAAATCATTACATAATCAATGTAGAAAGCTCAATCTTCAACTGGCTTTACTGCCAATATTACGGGTTGAGGTTGCCTGTTACCAGCTAACACACAAACGGTCTAGTTGGCAATAACAACAGAGATGCTGGCCTTCTTGAAATTACCCCCTTAAAAGTAACAAGATACAAGTAACAAGATAACTGTTAAAGGGGCTTCTAAAAAGGACAGTCAGGGTGGTCGGGGTATCGTATCTGGTTTCTGAAATATTGTACTTGAAATATTTATTAAATTAAATATGTGTTCCTCCTTATTTACATTAGTTAACAAAATCTATTTGATTGGGAAATTTAAAAAGTAAATGGAAATATATTTTTATGTTATTTCAATATTGTAATTTAATCATTTGAAAGCCTGTACCAAGGTGATATTTAATAACAGGCAAAATAAGACAATAAAGAAATAAAAAAAAAAACATCTTTCCTCGAGCTCGTACAAGAGATTCCATTATTGACAGCACAATACCGGTTTTCTAAAATTGATACCTGTCAATTCAAGTTACAAATTTTTTATTCCACGCCCTCCTCGTTAATCTATTAAACAATCTCACGCTTCGTGTTTGGTTTTTAACCCGTTTAACTGGGAAAACCGTGGTATAAATATTACATATAAATCATTCATTCGTAAAGTTTGTTTAAAGAGACACGTGACTGGATTTACCAAGTACTATAAATAGTAAATTGGAAAGGTTTGATTTGTATTTCCACGCAATAGACAGAAGGAAATAATTCAATCTAAACAAAAGGTAAGACTAATTCTGGTTTATTTTAAGTAAATAAAACAAAAAAGTTAAAGCCAGTTAATGTTTTGATTTAATTTTTAATGAATAAAGTAAAGAACAAATTTCTGGTCTAGACTTACTGAAAAAGGGGGGGAGGGTCCGCTCTAAAAGGGATCTCGGACCAAAATATCTCCGTGAATTTTGAAAAATATTCCGGATAAAGGGTTACCCCCCACATTCAGACAGTTTTGATATCGGTTAAGTACCAGCACATTTGTTGGCATCAGTGGTCGTTGATGATCCAATACAAGGCACAATTTGCCGACCATTTCCATTATATGACACTTTTTCTACCGACATGAAATATTTTGGTGAATATAACTGGTTTAGTTTTATTCACCAACAATATTTCATGTCGGTAAAAAAAGTGGCATATAATGGAAATGGTCGGCAAATTGTGCCTTGTAATGGCTCAACAAACCCCACTGATGAAAGGTGAAGTGTTGACTGACCCCTTATATTTACTTTCCACATGTAATCAGTAAAGAAATGTTGTTAGTAACTGTATGTGATCAGTCAAGAGATGAACCTTCAAGGCAGCGATTGTTCAGGTATTAATAAGTAAGGGACTTGTAGAGAGTTTAGGATCTGATGGAAGTCGTCTTTTATATGGTGGTAACCTTAAAACTTTCTAGAGTATATTTATATATATACAAGGCTACTGTTCCATTTAACATTTCTAACATTATTCCTGGCATTGTCATATTACTTTGGAAGTCAAGATATGAAAATTAGGATTTTAGTCTAGTTCATTTTTACATTAATTTATTTAGTTCTACAAGTGTAGATATGAAATAATAAGATTAATAAAAAATGAACAGCGATACGTTGGAAGTCAAGATTTGAAAATCAGGATTTTAGACTGCTTAATTTTACGTCAATTTATTTAGTTCTATTTTATCAGCAGTCATTGTACTCTGCCTCAATAATGAGTTGAACTAAGGTCAAATAATCTTTGGTGTCTTTCACTTCCACAATATTTAATATTTCTGGTCGTCGGCTAAAACATGTTTAACTATAGGAGTCTTTAAAATTGAGTATAAATAATATATAAATCATTCATTCATACAATTTGTTTAAAGAGACACGTGACTGGATTGATCAAGTACTATAAATAGTGAATGGGAAAGTAGTTTTAGTTTGTATTTCCACGTAATAGACAGAAGAAAATAATTCAATCTCGACAAAAGATAAGACTAAATCTGGTTTATTTTAATTTAAATAAAACGAAAAACGATATGGACAGTTAATGTTTTGGTTTACATCTTAATGAATAAAGTAAAGAACACATTCTGGTCTAGAATTAAAATATCGCCATGAATGTTAAAAATGTTCATGATAAAGAGTTACCCTCCAGACAATTAGACAGTTTTTGACTCCAGCTGATTACGGTTAAGTGAGTATCAGTGTAGGTCAAGTATATTCACCAACATTAAATCATGTCGGTAGAAAAGTGGCATTTTATGGAAATGGTCGGAAAATTGTGCCTTGTAATGGATCATCAACGACCACTGCTGACAAATAACGTTAATAACAAAATTACCGCACTCCGAACAATGTTCCAACGGGAAAGTCAAAACTCATAAGTATATAAACAGACAAAATCAGTCAACAACCGGAAAACTGTGAAAACCGTAATGACCCTGACTTGGTACAGGCATTTCTAAAGAAATGGTGGGTTGAATCAGATTTTAATCAGAATATTAGAGGGTAAGGGTAAATCTAACTACCATACGATCACAACCACGACTGTCCTTCTTGACAAAGTTGATAATTAAGAACTGCTTAAGCTTGCTACATGTCCATTTATTATTAATAACATCTTTAAATAACCAATTGTTGATATGAAAGTTGAAATCTTGACTGACGATTCATATATACTATCCACATGTAATCAGTAAAAAATGTTATTGGTAAATGTATGCGATCAGTCAAGACATGAACCTTCAAGACAACAATTTATTAAGGTATTAATAAGAAAGTGACTTGTGGCAAGTCTAGGCACTGATGGAAGTTGTCTTTTACATGAAAGTAGCCTACCATTCTCCATACACGATTCACAGTAATATCTTCTAGAGAGGAATAAAATGTAAAATTTATTTGAAAAAGACATAAATGTTCTGTTCAAGCATGCTATGCATACAATGTGTGTCTGGTAGATGGTAAATAGTTTGAACTGATTTAAGTTATTAAGTATACATACCATGTGTGTCTGGGTAGATGGAAAATAATGATATATTTGTAGTTCATGATAAGATAAATTTGCTATAACATACTTTATGTCCGTTAATTTGTAATATATGATATATGATTTTACTAAAGCGAAAAACAAACATATAACCATTTTACTAAAGCAAAAAAACAAAAACAAAAACAAAAAACAAACAAACAAACAAAAACCAAAAAACCCAAACAAACAATCAAACAAACAAAAAGAATAAAAAAAAACCAACCCAAAAAAAAGAAGAAATAACAAACACAAAATGCGCTTCACTAACACCGCTAAGTTTTCAGACGGACGGAATCTCAAAAGATGAAAAGACATTTGAATTGTCTTAAGATTGTAACTGTCAACTGTTATTCAAGACTTATCACCGGGTTTGTAAATAGATTAACACGACGGGTGTCACAAGTGGAGCAGGAACTATTACCCTTTCCGGAGCACCTGAGTTCACCCCCGGTTTTCAGTAGGGTTCTTGTTACTCTGTCTTTAATTTCATGTGTATGTTTGGTAGATCGTCATTTTTCTTTTGGCCATTATCTGTCCTTCAATTTACGGATTCTTATTAACCATTAATTCATATGAAGACTTGTCCTAGTGATATGATAAATAAAACTTTAAATTTTTAATTTGATTCCTGTAATTCTGTCATTAATCATATCAGTTTTATTGGTAGAGAAAACGGGAGGACCCGGAGAAAACCACCGACCTGCCACAACTCACTGACAAACTTTATCACATAATGTTGTACACCTGACACTGATCGAGATTCGAACTCACAACGCTAGTGATGATAGGCACTGATTGCATAGGTTGTTGTAAATCCAACAACTATACGCCCACGGCAACGACGATCCCTATTATATAGTTTCGCCATTGTTTGGAAGTATTGATCTGAAACCAAGACTCGACAGTAATATTCTCTCTTTTCAGTGAGTGATCTAAGGTCAACGTATATTTTGTGTTTCATGGTATAAAATGTATCTCTGATGTCAGGTAGATTCTACTTAACTTCTCCAACTTCAATCGGTAATTTTCAATATTTCTAATAAGTTAAAAATAGTTAACAGTAAAAGTCTTAAAAATTGAGTGTAAGATTTAGTGAAATATGAAGATAAGAGCTAATCAAAAGCCGTAAATCAAAGAAGAACAGACGATAAATAAATAATCAATACATTCTTTATTCATAAAAGTATTTAAAGAGACACGTGACTGTGTTTATCAAGTACTATAAATAGTAAAGGGAATTTTACTTTTGGTTCGTATTACTACGTAATAGACAGAAGAAAACAAAAAAAATCTGTCTGTTTAAAGGTAAGACTACAGTATACAAAAACGGAAAAGGGACAGTCACTGATTGAATTTAAGTCTTAATGAATCAATTAAAGAAAAGTAGAATACAGTATTCATTTCACAGTATATCTGATATCACTTTAATATCATGATGAAGTACATTTACTATCAGTTTCTATTGGTTACACCGGTGAATGTTGTTTTGTTAATATTGATTGATTGGTTGTTGTTTAACGTGACTATTACAGTATATGTCAGCTATAGTCATGACAATTTGAAATTTTAAAACAATCAATCAGGTCAATAAAATAGTGTCACCTGGATGTATTGATGAGTGAAAGTTAACTAGATATTATAATGGAAATTGTCGAACAATATTGCCTAGTAACAAGTTAATACTCATTAGAGCTACTGCTGTTAACAACGACCCCTTCTAACAAGTTATTACTTGTTAGAGCTACTGCTGTTAACAACGACCCCTTCTAACAGTGTATTACTCATTAGAGCTGCTGTTGTTAACAACGACCCCTTCTAACGTGTATTACTCATTAGAGCTGCTGTTGTTAACAACGATCCCTTCTAACAGTGTATTACTCATTAGAGCTGCTGCTGTTAGCAACGACCCCTTCTAACAGTGTATTACTCATTAGAGCTGCTGCTGTTAACAACGACTCCTAACAGTGTATTACTCATTAGAGCTGCTGTTGTTAACAATCATCCCTTCTAACAGTGTATTACTCATTAGAGCTACTGCTGTTAACAACGACCCCTTCTAACAGTGTATTACTCATTAGAGCTGCTGCTGTTAACAACGACCCCTTCTAACAGTGTATTACTCATTAGAGCTGCTGCTGTTAACAACGACCCCTTCTAACAGTGTATTACTCATTAGAGCTGCTGCTGTTAACAACGACCCCTTCTAACAGTGTATTACTCATTAGAGCTACTGCTGTTAACAACGATCCCTTCTAACAGTGTATTACTTATTAGAGCTGCTGCTGTTAGCAACGACCCCTTCTAACAGTGTATTACTCATTAGAGCTGCTGCTGTTAACAACGACTTCTAACAGTGTATTACTCATTAGAGCTGCTGTTGTTAACAATGATCCCTTCTAACAGTGTATTATTCATTAGAGCTGCTGCTGTTAACAACGACTCCTTCTAACAGTGTATTACTCATTAGAGCTACTGCTGTTAACAACGACCCCTTCTAACAGTGTATTACTCATTAGAGCTACTGCTGTTAACAACGATCCCTTCTAACAGTGTATTACTTATTAGAGCTGCTGTTGTTAACAACGATCCCTTCTAACAGTGTATTACTTATTAGAGCTGCTGTTGTTAACAACGACCCCTTCTAACAGTGTATTACTCATTAGAGCTACTGCTGTTAACAACGACCCCTTCTAACAGTGTATTACTCATTAGAGCTACTGCTGTTAACAACGACCCCTTCTAACAGTGTATTACTCATTAGAGCTACTGCTGTTAACAACGACTCCTTCTAACAGTGTATTACTCATTAGAGCTGCTGCTGTTAACAACGACCCCTTCTAACAGTGTATTACTCATTAGAGCTACTGCTGTTAACAACGACCCCTTCTAACAGTGTATTACTCATTAGAGCTGCTGCTGTTAACAACGACCCCTTCTAACAGTGTATTACTCATTAGAGCTGCTGCTGTTAACAACGACCCCTTCTAACAGTGTATTACTCATTAGAGCTGCTGCTGTTAACAACGACCCCTTCTAACAGTGTATTACTCATTAGAGCTACTGCTGTTAACAACGATCCCTTCTAACAGTGTATTACTTATTAGAGCTGCTGCTGTTAGCAACGACCCCTTCTAACAGTGTATTACTCATTAGAGCTGCTGCTGTTAACAACGACTTCTAACAGTGTATTACTCATTAGAGCTGCTGTTGTTAACAATGATCCCTTCTAACAGTGTATTATTCATTAGAGCTGCTGCTGTTAACAACGACTCCTTCTAACAGTGTATTACTCATTAGAGCTACTGCTGTTAACAACGACCCCTTCTAACAGTGTATTACTCATTAGAGCTACTGCTGTTAACAACGATCCCTTCTAACAGTGTATTACTTATTAGAGCTGCTGTTGTTAACAACGATCCCTTCTAACAGTGTATTACTTATTAGAGCTGCTGTTGTTAACAACGACCCCTTCTAACAGTGTATTACTCATTAGAGCTACTGCTGTTAACAACGACCCCTTCTAACAGTGTATTACTCATTAGAGCTACTGCTGTTAACAACGACCCCTTCTAACAGTGTATTACTCATTAGAGCTACTGCTGTTAACAACGACTCCTTCTAACAGTGTATTACTCATTAGAGCTGCTGCTGTTAACAACGACCCCTTCTAACAGTGTATTACTCATTAGAGCTACTGCTGTTAACAACGACCCCTTCTAACAGTGTATTACTCATTAGAGCTGCTGCTGTTAGCAACGACCCCTTCTAACAGTGTATTACTCATTAGAGCTGCTGCTGTTAACAACGACTCCTAACAGTGTATTACTCATTAGAGCTGCTGTTGTTAACAATCATCCCTTCTAACAGTGTATTACTCATTAGAGCTACTGCTGTTAACAACGACCCCTTCTAACAGTGTATTACTCATTAGAGCTGCTGCTGTTAACAACGACCCCTTCTAACAGTGTATTACTCATTAGAGCTGCTGCTGTTAACAACGACCCCTTCTAACAGTGTATTACTCATTAGAGCTGCTGCTGTTAACAACGACCCCTTCTAACAGTGTATTACTCATTAGAGCTACTGCTGTTAACAACGATCCCTTCTAACAGTGTATTACTTATTAGAGCTGCTGCTGTTAGCAACGACCCCTTCTAACAGTGTATTACTCATTAGAGCTGCTGCTGTTAACAACGACTTCTAACAGTGTATTACTCATTAGAGCTGCTGTTGTTAACAATGATCCCTTCTAACAGTGTATTATTCATTAGAGCTGCTGCTGTTAACAACGACTCCTTCTAACAGTGTATTACTCATTAGAGCTACTGCTGTTAACAACGACCCCTTCTAACAGTGTATTACTCATTAGAGCTACTGCTGTTAACAACGATCCCTTCTAACAGTGTATTACTTATTAGAGCTGCTGTTGTTAACAACGATCCCTTCTAACAGTGTATTACTTATTAGAGCTGCTGTTGTTAACAACGACCCCTTCTAACAGTGTATTACTCATTAGAGCTACTGCTGTTAACAACGACCCCTTCTAACAGTGTATTACTCATTAGAGCTACTGCTGTTAACAACGACCCCTTCTAACAGTGTATTACTCATTAGAGCTACTGCTGTTAACAACGACTCCTTCTAACAGTGTATTACTCATTAGAGCTGCTGCTGTTAACAACGACCCCTTCTAACAGTGTATTACTCATTAGAGCTACTGCTGTTAACAACGACCCCTTCTAACAGTGTATTACTCATTAGAGCTGCTGCTGTTAACAACGACCCCTTCTAACAGTGTATTACTCATTAGAGCTGCTGCTGTTAACAACGACCCCTTCTAACAGTGTATTACTCATTAGAGCTGCTGCTGTTAACAACGACCCCTTCTAACAGTGTATTACTCATTAGAGCTACTGCTGTTAACAACGATCCCTTCTAACAGTGTATTACTTATTAGAGCTGCTGCTGTTAGCAACGACCCCTTCTAACAGTGTATTACTCATTAGAGCTGCTGCTGTTAACAACGACTTCTAACAGTGTATTACTCATTAGAGCTGCTGTTGTTAACAATGATCCCTTCTAACAGTGTATTATTCATTAGAGCTGCTGCTGTTAACAACGACTCCTTCTAACAGTGTATTACTCATTAGAGCTACTGCTGTTAACAACGACCCCTTCTAACAGTGTATTACTCATTAGAGCTACTGCTGTTAACAACGATCCCTTCTAACAGTGTATTACTTATTAGAGCTGCTGTTGTTAACAACGATCCCTTCTAACAGTGTATTACTTATTAGAGCTGCTGTTGTTAACAACGACCCCTTCTAACAGTGTATTACTCATTAGAGCTACTGCTGTTAACAACGACCCCTTCTAACAGTGTATTACTCATTAGAGCTACTGCTGTTAACAACGACCCCTTCTAACAGTGTATTACTCATTAGAGCTACTGCTGTTAACAACGACTCCTTCTAACAGTGTATTACTCATTAGAGCTGCTGCTGTTAACAACGACCCCTTCTAACAGTGTATTACTCATTAGAGCTACTGCTGTTAACAACGACCCCTTCTAACAGTGTATTACTTATTAGAGCTGCTGCTGTTAACAACGACCCCTTCTAACAGTGTATTACTCATTAGAGCTGCTGCTGTTAACAACGACCCCTTGTAACAGTGTATTACTCATTAGAGCTGCTGCTGTTAACAACGACCCCTTCTAACAGTGTATTACTCATTAGAGCTGCTGATGTTAACAACGACCCCTTCTAACAGTGTATTACTCATTAGAGCTGCTGCTGTTAACAACGACCCCTTCTAGCAAGTTATTACTTATTAGAGCTACTGCTGTTAACAACGACCTCTTCTAACAGTGTATTACTCATTAGAGCTGCTGTTGTTAACAACGACCCCTTCTAACGTGTATTACTCATTAGAGCTGCTGTTGTTAACAACGATCCCTTCTAACAGTGTATTACTCATTAGAGCTGCTGCTGTTAACAACGACCCCTTCTAACAGTGTATTACTCATTAGAGCTGCTGCTGTTAACAACGAATCCTAACAGTGTATTACTCATTAGAGCTGCTGTTGTTAACAATGATCCCTTCTAACAGTGTATTATTCATTAGAGCTGCTGCTGTTAACAACGATCCCTTCTAACAGTGTATTACTCATTAGAGCTACTGCTGTTAACAACGACCCCTTCTAACAGTGTATTACTCATTAGAGCTACTGCTGTTAACAACGATCCCTTCTAACAGTGTATTACTTATTAGAGCTGCTGTTGTTAACAACGATCCCTTCTAACAGTGTATTACTTATTAGAGCTGCTGTTGTTAACAACGATCCCTTCTAACAGTGTATTACTCATTAGAGCTACTGCTGTTAACAACGATCCCTTCTAACAGTGTATTACTCATTAGAGCTACTGCTGTTAACAACGACCCCTTCTAACAGTGTATTACTCATTAGAGCTACTGCTGTTAACAACGACCCCTTCTAACAGTGTATTACTCATTAGAGCTACTGCTGTTAACAACGACTCCTTCTAACAGTGTATTACTCATTAGAGCTGCTGTTGTTAACAACGATCCCTTCTAACAGTGTATTACTCATTAGAGCTACTGCTGTTAACAACGACCCCTTCTAACAGTGTATTACCCATTAGAGCTGCTGTTGTTAACAACGATCCCTTCTAACAATGTATTACTCATTAGAGCTGCTGCTGTTAACAACGACTCCTTCTAACAGTGTATTACTCATTAGAGCTACTGCTGTTAACAACGACCCCTTCTAACAGTGTATTACTCATTAGAGCTACTGCTGTTAACAACGATCCCTTCTAACAGTGTATTACTTATTAGAGCTACTGCTGTTAACAACGATCCCTTCTAACAGTGTATTACTTATTAGAGCTGCTGTTGTTAACAACGATCCCTTCTAACAGTGTATTACTCATTAGAGCTGCTGCTGTTAACAACGACTTCTAACAGTGTATTACTCATTAGAGCTGCTGTTGTTAACAATGATCCCTTCTAACAGTGTATTATTCATTAGAGCTGCTGCTGTTAACAACGACTCCTTCTAACAGTGTATTACTCATTAGAGCTACTGCTGTTAACAACGACCCCTTCTAACAGTGTATTACTCATTAGAGCTACTGCTGTTAACAACGATCCCTTCTAACAGTGTATTACTTATTAGAGCTGCTGTTGTTAACAACGATCCCTTCTAACAGTGTATTACTTATTAGAGCTGCTGTTGTTAACAACGACCCCTTCTAACAGTGTATTACTCATTAGAGCTACTGCTGTTAACAACGACCCCTTCTAACAGTGTATTACTCATTAGAGCTACTGCTGTTAACAACGACCCCTTCTAACAGTGTATTACTCATTAGAGCTACTGCTGTTAACAACGACTCCTTCTAACAGTGTATTACTCATTAGAGCTGCTGCTGTTAACAACGACCCCTTCTAACAGTGTATTACTCATTAGAGCTACTGCTGTTAACAACGACCCCTTCTAACAGTGTATTACTTATTAGAGCTGCTGCTGTTAACAACGACCCCTTCTAACAGTGTATTACTCATTAGAGCTGCTGCTGTTAACAACGACCCCTTGTAACAGTGTATTACTCATTAGAGCTGCTGCTGTTAACAACGACCCCTTCTAACAGTGTATTACTCATTAGAGCTGCTGATGTTAACAACGACCCCTTCTAACAGTGTATTACTCATTAGAGCTGCTGCTGTTAACAACGACCCCTTCTAGCAAGTTATTACTTATTAGAGCTACTGCTGTTAACAACGACCTCTTCTAACAGTGTATTACTCATTAGAGCTGCTGTTGTTAACAACGACCCCTTCTAACGTGTATTACTCATTAGAGCTGCTGTTGTTAACAACGATCCCTTCTAACAGTGTATTACTCATTAGAGCTGCTGCTGTTAACAACGACCCCTTCTAACAGTGTATTACTCATTAGAGCTGCTGCTGTTAACAACGAATCCTAACAGTGTATTACTCATTAGAGCTGCTGTTGTTAACAATGATCCCTTCTAACAGTGTATTATTCATTAGAGCTGCTGCTGTTAACAACGATCCCTTCTAACAGTGTATTACTCATTAGAGCTACTGCTGTTAACAACGACCCCTTCTAACAGTGTATTACTCATTAGAGCTACTGCTGTTAACAACGATCTCTTCTAACAGTGTATTACTTATTAGAGCTGCTGTTGTTAACAACGATCCCTTCTAACAGTGTATTACTTATTAGAGCTGCTGTTGTTAACAACGATCCCTTCTAACAGTGTATTACTCATTAGAGCTACTGCTGTTAACAACGATCCCTTCTAACAGTGTATTACTCATTAGAGCTACTGCTGTTAACAACGACCCCTTCTAACAGTGTATTACTCATTAGAGCTACTGCTGTTAACAACGACCCCTTCTAACAGTGTATTACTCATTAGAGCTACTGCTGTTAACAACGACTCCTTCTAACAGTGTATTACTCATTAGAGCTGCTGTTGTTAACAACGATCCCTTCTAACAGTGTATTACTCATTAGAGCTACTGCTGTTAACAACGACCCCTTCTAACAGTGTATTACCCATTAGAGCTGCTGTTGTTAACAACGATCCCTTCTAACAGTGTATTACTCATTAGAGCTACTGCTGTTAACAACGACTCCTTCTAACAGTGTATTACTCATTAGAGCTACTGCTGTTAACAACGATCCCTTCTAACAGTGTATTACTCATTAGAGCTGCTGTTGTTAACAACGATCCCTTCTAACAGTGTATTACTCATTAGAGCTGCTGCTGTTAACAACGACCCCTTCTAACAGTGTATTACTCATTAGAGCTGCTGCTGTTAACAACGACTCCTTCTAACAGTGCATTACTCATTAGAGCTATTGCTGTTAACAACGGCCCCTTCTAACAGTGTATTACTCATTAGAGCTGCCGATGTTAACAACGACCCCTTCTAACAAGTTAATATTCATTAGAGCTGCCGCTGTTAACAACGACCCCTTCTAACAGTGTATTACTCATTAGAGCTGCCGCTGTTAACAACGACCCCTTCTAACAGTGTATTACTCATTAGAGCGGCTGATGTTAACAACGACCCCTTCTAACAGTGTATTACTCATTAGAGCTGCCGCTGTTAACAACGACCCCTTCTAACAGTGTATTACTCATTAGAGCGGCTGATGTTAACAACGACCCCTTCTAACAGTATATTACTCATTAGAGCTGCTGCTGTTAACAACGACCCCTTCTAACAGTGTATTACTCATTAGAGCGGCTGCTGTTAACAACGACCCTTTCTAACAGTGTATTACTCATTAGAGCTACTGCTGTTAACAACGACTCCTTCTAACAGTGTATTACTCATTAGAGCTGCTGCTGTTAACAACGACCTCTTCTAACAGTGTATTACTCATTAGAGCTACTGCTGTTAACAACGACTCCTTCTAACAGTGTATTACTCATTAGAGCGCTGCTGTTAACAACGACCCTTTCTAACAGTGTATTACTCATTAGAGCTACTGCTGTTAAGAACGACCCCTTCTAACAGTGTATTACTCATTAGAGCTGCTGCTGTTAACAACGACCCCTTCTAACAGTGTATTACTCATTAGAGCTACTGCTGTTAACAACGACCCCTTCTAACAGTGTATTACTCATTAGAGCTACTGCTGTTAACAACGACCCCTTCTAACAGTGTATTACTCATTAGAGCTACTGCTGTTAACAACGGCCCCTTCTAACAGTGTATTACTCATTAGAGCTACTGCTGTTAACAACGACCCCTTCTAACAGTGTATTACTCATTAGAGCTACTGCTGTTAACAACGACCTCTTCTAACAGTGTATTACTCATTAGAGCTACTGCTGTTAACAACGACTCCTTCTAACAGTGTATTACTCATTAGAGCTGCTGCTGTTAACAACGACCCCTTCTAACAGTGTATTACTCATTAGAGCTACTGCTGTTAACAACGACCCCTTCTAACAGTGTATTACTCATTAGAGCTGCTGCTGTTAACAACGACCCCTTCTAACAGTGTATTACTCATTAGAGCTGCTGCTGTTAACAACGACCCCTTCTAACAGTGTATTACTCATTAGAGCTGCTGCTGTTAACAACGACCCCTTCTAACAGTGTATTACTCATTAGAGCTGCTGATGTTAACAACGACCCCTTCTAACAGTGTATTACTCATTAGAGCTGCTGCTGTTAACAACGACCCCTTCTAACAGTGTATTACTCATTAGAGCTGCTGCTGTTAACAACGACCCCTTCTAACAATGTATTATTCATCAGAGCTACTGCTGTTAACAACGACCCCTTCTAACAGTGTATTACTCATTAGAGCTGCTGCTGTTAACAACGACTCCTTCTAACAGTGCATTACTCATTAGAGCTATTGCTGTTAACAACGGCCCCTTCTAACAGTGTATTACTCATTAGAGCTGCCGATGTTAACAACGACCCCTTCTAACAAGTTAATATTCATTAGAGCTGCCGCTGTTAACAACGACCCCTTCTAACAGTGTATTACTCATTAGAGCTGCCGCTGTTAACAACGACCCCTTCTAACAGTGTATTACTCATTAGAGCGGCTGATGTTAACAACGACCCCTTCTAACAGTGTATTACTCATTAGAGCTGCCGCTGTTAACAACGACCCCTTCTAACAGTGTATTACTCATTAGAGCGGCTGATGTTAACAACGACCCCTTCTAACAGTATATTACTCATTAGAGCTGCTGCTGTTAACAACGACCCCTTCTAACAGTGTATTACTCATTAGAGCGGCTGCTGTTAACAACGACCCTTTCTAACAGTGTATTACTCATTAGAGCTACTGCTGTTAACAACGACTCCTTCTAACAGTGTATTACTCATTAGAGCTGCTGCTGTTAACAACGACCTCTTCTAACAGTGTATTACTCATTAGAGCTACTGCTGTTAACAACGACTCCTTCTAACAGTGTATTACTCATTAGAGCGCTGCTGTTAACAACGACCCTTTCTAACAGTGTATTACTCATTAGAGCTACTGCTGTTAAGAACGACCCCTTCTAACAGTGTATTACTCATTAGAGCTGCTGCTGTTAACAACGACCCCTTCTAACAGTGTATTACTCATTAGAGCTACTGCTGTTAACAACGACCCCTTCTAACAGTGTATTACTCATTAGAGCTACTGCTGTTAACAACGACCCCTTCTAACAGTGTATTACTCATTAGAGCTACTGCTGTTAACAACGGCCCCTTCTAACAGTGTATTACTCATTAGAGCTACTGCTGTTAACAACGACCCCTTCTAACAGTGTATTACTCATTAGAGCTACTGCTGTTAACAACGACCTCTTCTAACAGTGTATTACTCATTAGAGCTACTGCTGTTAACAACGACTCCTTCTAACAGTGTATTACTCATTAGAGCTGCTGCTGTTAACAACGACCCCTTCTAACAGTGTATTACTCATTAGAGCTACTGCTGTTAACAACGACCCCTTCTAACAGTGTATTACTCATTAGAGCTGCTGCTGTTAACAACGACCCCTTCTAACAGTGTATTACTCATTAGAGCTGCTGCTGTTAACAACGACCCCTTCTAACAGTGTATTACTCATTAGAGCTGCTGCTGTTAACAACGACCCCTTCTAACAGTGTATTACTCATTAGAGCTGCTGATGTTAACAACGACCCCTTCTAACAGTGTATTACTCATTAGAGCTGCTGCTGTTAACAACGACCCCTTCTAACAGTGTATTACTCATTAGAGCTGCTGCTGTTAACAACGACCCCTTCTAACAATGTATTATTCATCAGAGCTACTGCTGTTAACAACGACCCTTTCTAATAAGTTATTGCTCATTAGAGCTGCTGTTGTTAACAACGACTCTTTCTAATAAGTTATTACTCATTACAGCGGCTCTGTTAACAACGACCACATCTAACATGTTAATACTCATTAGAGCTGTTGCTGTTAGCAACGACTCCTTCTAATAAGTTAATACTCTTTAGAGCTGCCGCTGTTTGGAACGAATCCTTCTAATAATGTAATGCTTATTAGACCTGCTGCTGTTAACAACGACCCCTTCTAACAGTGTATTACTCATTAGAGCTACTGCTGTTAACAACGACTCCTTCTAATAAGTTATTGTTACTAGAGGACATTTACGTCAAGTCACCAAGCGTTATTGTTACTACCGGGCGCTCCTTTTAGAGACTTTGTACCCGTAGATAAACACTGATTGGGTGATTGATTGGTGCTTATCGCTATATCGTGCCTTAAACATATTTTATAAATTGATTTCAACAACTTTACCTGACATTAGGAATAATACACATCTGTGTATAAAATGATCGGGTTATATGTACAAATAACAGACACATTAAAAGAATAAAGCCATATATTTAGAATGTATGTTATAAACTAGTATTTGCATTTTAATATATAAATTCATTTCTCTTTAAAAGTGTCAAAAGTATGTCATCTGCGACAATTCCTAACAAATCGCAGCATAAAAACCTTTATCTCTCATATACCCCTGGGTTTCCTCATGATATCTTTGTAAGATCGGGAAATTTTACCTTAACACCGGGTCAACAACGACCACTCTTAACAACACGTTGACCACCGGTATCTGTTGTAATTGTACCCTAACACCGGGACAACAACGACTACTCCTAACAACATGTTGACCACCGATATCTTCTGTAATTTTACCCTAACACCGGGTCAACAACGACCACTCCTACCAACCTGTTGACCACCGGTATCTGCTGTAATTGTACCCTAACACCGGGACAACAACGACCACTCCTAACAACCTGTTGACCACCGGTATCTGATGTAATTTTATCCTAACAACCTGATGCGGTATCTGCTGTAATTTTATCCTAACAAACTATTGACCACCGGTATCTGCTGTAATTTTCTTTTTTAAACTTTTATCTTGTATCCTTATTTGTTGGTGTTCTGCCTTGTAACTTCTCCCCGTTAGTAACAACAATAGGTCTGTAACTGGGTTTTTTTCTGTTTGCTATCGATGTTAGTAAACTTCACTGAGGAAGAAAATGTGACTTGGCTTCACATTCATTCTGCATGGATCTCTATGTTGTTCGAGTTTCTATGTCACTATGTTGTCCCGAGTTTCTATTTCACTTGCTCCCTTTACCGTTTTGTATGGGTCTCTATTCTGTCCGATTTTCTATGTCACTTGATGTCACCTCGGTCTGTATTGGTCTTTATGTTGTCCGAGTTTCTATGTGACTTGGTCTCACTCCCGTTCTGTATGGGTATCTATGTTGTCCGAGTTTCTATGTCGCTTTGTCTCGCATCCGTTCTGTATGGGTCTATGTTGTCCGAGTTTCTATGTCGCTTGGTCTCACTCCCGTTCTGTATGGGTCTCTATGTTGTTCCGAGTTTCTATGTCGCTTAGTCTCGCATCCGTTCTGTATGGGTCTCTATGTTGTCCGAGTTTCTATGTCACTTGCTCCCTTTACCGTTTTGTATGGGTCTCTATTCTGTCCGATTTTCTATGTCACTTGATGTCACCTCGGTCTGTATTGGTCTTTATGTTGTCCGAGTTTCTATGTGACTTGGTCTCACTCCCGTTCTGTATGGGTCTCTATGTTGTCCGAGTTTCTATGTCACTTAATCTCACTTCCGTTATGTATGGTTCTCTATGTTTTCCAAGTTTCTATGTCACTTAATCTCACTGCCGTTCTGTATGGGTCTCTATTTTGTCCGATTTTCTATGTCACTTAATTTCACTTCCGTTCTGTATGTACTTCTATGTTGTCCGAGTTTCTAAGTCACTTGGTCTCACTTTCGTTTTGTATGGTTCTCTATGTTGTCCGAGTTTCTGTATTGGTTTTCTTTTATCTTTATGTTCGTCATTGTGTTAATTATTATGGCAGATCGTTCTTTTTTTAGCTCACCTTGCCATCACTTGGCGTCCGTAGTCCGTTAACTTTTCACATTGTAATCTTCTCATCTTGGTAGTTAGCATCTATGGAAAATCCTCTCTAAAGGTTGCTAATTTTGTCCCGATCCATTAACAAACATGGCCGCCATAAGCAATTATTGTTTCTGATTGGCCGATTTTTAAAAATCTTCTCCTCTGAAACCGCGTGGCCAAATGAATCGAAACTTGATAGGGAGTATCTATGGCAGGTCCGCTATAAAGATTGCTCATTTCGTCCCGATCCGTTAACAAACATGACCGCAACAGGTAATTCTTGTTTCTCATTGGTTGATTTAAAAAAATTATTTTCCTCTGAAACAGTTTGGCGAAATGAAATGAAACTTGGTAGGAAGCCTCATTGGAAGATCCTCTATAAAGACTGCTCATTTAGTTCCGATCCGTTAACAAACATGGCCGTCACAGACAATTCTTGTTTTTGATTGGTTGATTTCTAAAAATATTCTCCTCTGAAATCGCTTTGCCAAATGAATCGAAACTTGGTAGGAAGCATCCTTGCAAGATCATTTATAAAGAATGCTCATTTAGTTCCGATCCGTTAACAAACATGGCCGCCATAAGCAATTTTTGTTTCTGATTTGTCTGATTTTTTTTAATCTTCTCCTCTGAAACCGCTTGCCCAAATGAACCGAAACTTGGTAGGAAGCATCTATGGCA
Organism: Bathymodiolus septemdierum; assembly: GCA_963383655.1. NCBI lineage: Eukaryota > Metazoa > Mollusca > Bivalvia > Mytilida > Modiolidae > Bathymodiolus > Bathymodiolus septemdierum. Next base: position 56,693,906 of record OY726517.1, on the reverse strand, counting down.
GATCCTCTATAAAAATTGCTCATTTCGTCCCGATCCGTTAACAAACATTGCCTCCACAGGCAATTCTTATTTCTGATTGGTTGATTTCTAGAAAATCTTCTCCTCTGTAACCGCCTAGCCAAATGAATCGAAACTTGGGAGGAAGCATCCTTGGAAGGTCCTCTATCAAGATTGCTAATTTAGTTCCGATCCGTTAACAAACATGGCCGCCGCAGGCAATTCTTGTTTCTGATTGGTTGATTTCTAAAAAATCTTCTCTGAAACCACTTGAACAAATGAATCAAAACTTGGTAGGAAGCATCCTTGGAAGGTTATCGATAAAGATTGCTCATTTAGTTCGGATTCGTTAATAAACATGGCCGCCACAGGCCATTCTTGTTTTTAGTTGATCGAGTTCTAAAAATCTTCTCTGTAACTGCTTAGCCAAATGAACCGAAACTTGGTAGGAAGCACCTATGGAAGGTTCTGTATTAAGTTTCCTCAAAGCAGAATGAAAGGTGAGCGACACAGACTCAGCCCACTGAGCCTCTAGTTTTCTTCCGCGTGTTATGCTCTCATCGTATAGACATTTCGCACGATATTGCGTCGTGCAGCGTAACAAATTAACTTGTTGGCGTTATGCAAATGGCAATGATATAAAAAAAAAGTGTGACGTTTTTGCCATATTGGACATTTTGGCTAGACATGGAAAAATCGGGCAAAAAAACTAATGAACAAGCAAACCTTGTACATTCTACATGTATATTTTAGCCAGGTATGGGAACTTTCTTCCATATTATATAGTTTGTTATTTCTCTTTTGTATTTGATTTATAGTGTCTACTCAAATAGCGGCATCTCGTCGAAAAAATCTAAAAAGCGACGCTTGGAGATTGTGGCTAGACATAGCAATTTGGTCACTGTCGCAAAAAGGAAAACTCGATTTTAGTATTTTACCTATAGATGTTATCTGTTTTATGGGTACTTTCTTTTAGTAAAAAAGAAATAATATTTATCTGTGTCTGTTTTAGTTTAAATACTTGCATAATGAGGGTTGTCTTATCTGTTTATGAGTTCGGACAGATGTCGAGACTGGATTTGTCTTGTCCGATTTCATCAAAATTTCAACCGACAACCAAACGGATATGACATCACAATAAACACATTACATAGAATTGATATGTCAAATTGCGCGCATTTAGGAGTCGAGTTTACCGAGAGACCAACAAAAAACTAATTTTCTGAACTTCAAACTGTTACGTCGGACAGCAAAATATTAGCGTAAGAGTACAACTTCGAACACTGAAATAATTAGAATAAATTATCAGGAGCTTAGGAATAATAGCTAGACAGAAGTGCGTTGTTTTAGGCTTTATTTAGATATTCGCATATTTTAATTTTGCTTTACAACACTGAAATCCTGGACTTTTTTATCAAGACATTGACACCATTTTTCACTGGACGCAATATCGTGCGAACAAGTAACACAGATAGTATGCATATACTGGTAATTTGTAAAATGGGTTCTTCCGAAAAAAAGGAAAAAGAAAAAAGAAGTAAAATTTGCACACAATTCGTGCGATATGTCTCCTTTGGTATTCGTTTGTATACAATTGTTATACATATGCCTATGTATATATTTTTTTCTTAACAGTAATGGATGACGTCTCTGTCAAGTTATATAAATACATGTGTGATGAAGTTATTGGATCAGAGAAAGTAGTCAACAATAGAAGACAATTCTTTAACGTGTTTGATGATGTGTACAATCACTGTGAGAATAATAACTGGCATTTCATAAGTAGTGGTAGTAAAGCGGAAGGACTTAATCTACCAGGAAGTGATTTTGATGTGATGTTTATCAATAAACACATTCAAGTTTATGAACTTCATGATGTACTTTCTAATTATCATGATTTGAAAACAAAACCTGATTTAATTTTAGACTTTGACAATGCTGTGGCCGGTTTTACTTTACTCCGTATATATGATTTACGTGGATGGAGCAAAGAATTAATTGATATAAATGACGGTGGAACATTTTTATCAAATAAGACTTGGAAGCGAGTCATGAACCATGATAATGATGTAATAAATGGACCATGTTTCTCTGATGCATTAGGAACGATGGACCAAGCCTACTGCCTAAAATATTCAAAGTGGCCCTCTAAAGCAAGACAATGGATTGATAGACCCCGTTTCTGTGGCTGGCCACCAGAATCATTAATAAATAACATTGTTCAGGGAGGAGTTTTATTGGTACCGATCGGTAGTAAATCTGATTCACACAAGGACAACCCTTTTGAATGGAGAATATCGTTTTCAGTACCAGAGAAAATGTTGATTTATTCTTGGAATCATTCACAGATTATTTGCTACACCCTTCTTAAGCTTTTACTAAAAGAAGTGATTAAGAAAAACGAAAATGTCGATAAACTTTTCTGCTCCTATTTTTTAAAAACTGTAATATTTTGGTTATCAGAAGAACTAGAACAAAATGTTTGGACACCTCACAATTTATTGTATTGTTTCATGTTATGTTTAAAGCGCCTTATTTATTGGATAACGTGCAGATATCTCCCTAATTACTTTATACCTCAACACAATATGATTGACAGAAGGATCCCAGGACAATCAAGAGATGAGTTGTTGTCTTTATTTCATTCTTTGTATGATATGGGCTGGGGGTGCATCATGCTTTGTGATTCTCTAAAACATTTGTCTTTTTCCGAAATAAGTTTTAATTCTATAACTTTCCCGAACATTTATACAGAATTTGAAAATGCTGTATTTCCTCTTCTTGGTATATTACAAGGTTTTATGTTATATAACGAATACACACTACATGTCTGTATGAGGAGATGTTATATAAAGATCAGGAATAGAAAACTACATTTTAATACCCGTCGTTTATATTTCATTATATTTCTGTATATAAACAGCAGAATTACCGGGATATTATTTAGAAAAGTATTCAAATCAAACAAACAAAATTATTTTCAGACAAAACAAATGTTGTCACATTGTATAATTGATACAAAGACTTGTGCTTTGTCAGGGTGGGTTTTATTAGGTTTGTATTTTTATTTAAACAAGAGATATACTACAGCTATCCATGTTTTAGAGTACACAAAGTCCTTAACTTCACTCGGTCAATTTCCTGTCAGTTTTGATTCTCATATCTCCATTAGGGATATGCTCAGTCAAACCAACAGAGAAGATGGGTTTTTAAATATTTTCCAGAAAATCAAATTAAAAACGGCAAAGTTGATAATATTATCATCAGAAACAGAAGATCAATCTTTCATTACTGACGAACTATTACAACGCTATCCAGGTGATAGAAACATCTTCTGTCCCCCGGTAGTTTTACTGTATTATTTAATGTTTATTTCTTACCATCGATTAAATGACATATCAAGACGTCAGGATTGTCTACATGATTTAAAGTTGTATGTAAAAAAATTAACAGAATCTTCAAAATTTCACCCAATGGTACAATTGTTCTCGTTTTGTTACCTCAGACGGGCATTTGAAATTATATCTGATACAGACGGTGTTGATAATTGTAACATTATGATGTGTACATTATTAGAAACAACTGAGTTAAAGAAATTGGTTGAACCGGGAATATTGTTGATATGAGATTAAAATATTGAAAAACATGGACATTTGTCTGCCATATTTTATTGTTGTCATGACATTATTTTATGAAACATAAAATAAGAAGGTGTAACTTTATTCACTTTATTTTATTTTAATACTCCATGTTATGTATAAAATAAAAATAAATTTGTTTTTAAATCTAATCAACAAATTGTAGAAGCAGACAATGTCAGCACACATACATTACAGCTTACTTCCTGACTTTGTAGAAACATTCCTAATCAGTATGTGTGTTTGTGTGCGTTTTACACAGAATTTGAAAAAGCTGTATTACCACTTCTAGGTATATTACAAGGTTTTAGATTAAGTAACGAATACAAACTACATGTCGGTATGAGGAGATGTTGTATAAAGATCAAGAATAGAAAACTACATTTTAATACCCGTCGTTTATATTGCATTATATTTCTTTATTTCAACAGTAAAGTCACCGAGATATTATTTCAAAAAGCATTCAAAAACAACAAACAAAATTATTTTCAGACAAAACAAATGTTGTCACATTGTATAATTGATACAAAGACTTGTGCTTTGTCAGGGTGGGTTTTATTAGGGTTCCTTTTTTATTTAACCAGGAGATATAATACAGCTATCCATGTTTAGAGTACACAAAGTCCTTAACTTCACTCGGTCAATTTCCTGTCAGTATTTTTACTAATATCTGCATTTAAAATTATATCTGATACAGACGGTGTGTATAATTGTGACATTATGTTAGATACATTAGATTAGATTCTTTATTTCTCTTAAACCATAATACATACAGGTATAGAGATATGAAAATATGTACACTATTTACAATATATACAGACAGGTCATAACAAGAGGTTAACCGGGAGTCGACACACCTTTATTAATAATTCTGACAAAACGACATAATTTTTGAAGTTCTATATTTGAAGTTGATGTCATTAGTAGTTTGAACTTTATTATGTTTGGATTTATACGAATGTTTTTCTTTATATAAATTTTTCTTTGATTGCCGAAATACTGACATTTAAATAGATAATGAAATTCATCTCCAATTTCTCCATTATTACATAAGGGACATATTCTATTCTCTCTGGCTATGTTTTTCCATCTACCATTTTCGACTGGTAACTTATGGTTTGTTGTTCTAAATTTACTTAATGTCAAATTATCCTTATCATTTAATATATTTAAGTAGTTTTCGAAAACCAAATTATCTTTATATATTCTGTAGTTCAGTGCCTTCGGAGAGTCGTTTACTGAAGAAAGCCACGTTTGGAGATATTGATCAGTGAGATTTTGTTTAATTGAGTGTTTCAACCACAATTCATTAATAAAAGTTTGCGACTCCCAAATATAATTAAAACCACAATTACACAATATATGTTTTACATATTTCAACCACATAAATTTTCTATCTCTCACTCGCAACATATTATACATACATTTATAAATGATAGCAGATAGTTTTGTTTGCTTTCCACTGATTAATTTAGCCCAAAAAGATATTGTTCTAACTTTTATATCAATGTCTAGGGGATATCTACCTAGTTCCCCATAAACCATGTAACTTGGTGTGGAAGTTTTAAAATTAAGCAATAGTTTACAAAATCGCAAGTGCACCCTTTCTATAATTTCGTTTTTTGAAAACCCCCAAACTTCACACCCATACAATAAAATAGGTTTTATTAATTTATCAAATAAGTCTAACTGGCACTGAATTGATAGGTTATGTACTTTTCCTCTTTTTAAAACTTCGAACATTGATTTTGTGGCTTTCTCTACTTGAGCTTTTTTTGCCATTCAAAAGGTTCCCAGATTTTGAAAGTAAAACACCCAGATAATTAAATTCAGACACTATTCCAATTTCCATTTCATTAAATGTGAATGTTAGATTATTTGGAAGCCTCCCTCTAGAAAAAACCAAAATTTTAGTTTTTTCGACATTAACTTTAAGTTGCCAAAACTTACAGTATTCAGAAAAGACATCAAGTTGTTTTTGAAGATCCTCTTTGGTTTCCGACATTATCACTGTATCGTCGGCGTACAGTATAACGAAAAGTTTCAGATATACATTTAACTGGTTTTCAATTTCTTCAGACAATGTTATCAACCCACTGACATCTTTTGACTGCAGGTAAGATTCTAAATCATTTAGAAAAATTGAAAACAAAAACGGGGATAAGTTCTCACCCTGTCTAACACCGTTTTCACACCTAAAGAAATCAGATTTACAATTGTTATATACTACACATGATTTAATGTTATCATACATATTTAATATCAAACGATACATTTTACCATTGATATTGTTCAATAAAAGTTTGTACCATAATGCTTCACGCCAGACTTTGTCGAACGCTTTTTCAAAGTCCACGAAAGCACAAAATAATTTTTTATTTTTACTTTTGAGACATTCGAAGAAGGAATAAAGGATAAATATACTATCAATAGTGGAGTATTGTTTACGGAATCCACACTGGCTTTCGTTTAATACCTTAAATTCTTCTCAGAATGTATTTAGTCTGTCGTTCAATATAGATGTGAAAAGTTTACCTAGGCAGCTTAATATGGTTATTGGTCGAAAATTGTTTGGGTCATATTTATTTCCTTTGTTTTTGAATATAGGTTTAATGCTTCCAATTAACCATATATCAGGGATAATACCTGTATCAAATATAACGTTAAATAACTTCTCGTATATGTTAATAAACTGGGTCGCGGTAGCTTTAATATACTCGTTTGTAATATAATCTTCTCCGCTAGCTTTATTACATTTTAACTTTTTTATACAATTCAAAATCTCATTTTTGTCGATATACTTATTAATTTCTTCATTTATTTGTTTTGTTTCCTGAACTTCTGGTTCAGGTAAGTTTGGCGTATCTTTTTGATTAGGTTGCTGGTTTAATTCCTTATAAAACTCGAAAAAGTATCAACTGGGATGTCTGGTTGCTCTTTTCTTTTACCTTTATTTAAAATTTTCCAAAACTCTTTTGGATTTTTTGTGCGCATAGTTTTAAGTTTATTTTGCATGTCTTTTCTATGTCGTGACATACTTGTATCAAGTGTTCTTTTATACTGTCTTTCCGCTGCAGCTAACTCATTTTTAACTGCTTCTGTCTTATACCTTTTGTATTTTCTTTTCAATTTTCTATAATTTTGTCTTTGAAATTTACATTGCACAGTAAACCATGGTTTATGAGTTTTACTGTTATTTATTTGTTGCTTAGAGTTTTTTGTAGTACGTGTACCCAAAGTTTTCTTGGCCGAGTCTACAAATATTTCTGATAGGTCATGCACATATTGGTTAATAGACTGCTTACATGTGTTATCATTATTTGAGTTAATCAATTTATTTTCTAGATCAATTACTTTCACTGTTTCTATATTTTCAATGAATTCTTGCAATTTTTCTGGGTCCCACTTGTTCATTACTTCCTCTTTATTAGATTGGTTACGAGATTCTGTCGCATTATTCGTTTTTTCGTTTACTTTAATTGAAACGGAAATTGGTGAGTGTGCGTCTGAATATAATTTAGAAAATTCTAATACATTTAGCCTAACAAAATTTGACAGGATATTTACATTACATAAACAATAGTCGACAACACTCGCACCTTTACATGTTAATTTTCCCTCTACATCCCCATTTAAACGTCCATTTAGAATGAAAAAATCATTTGATTTACAAAAATCCAATAATAATTTACCAAAGTTATTTCTGGTTTTATCTCTGCTGTTTCTTTTACGTGGCAAGCTATGCATATCTAAAAAGCAAACACTATTGACAATATCAATCCCCTCTGTTGAGGGGTCATCATCATCTATAAATATAAAATCGTCATCAGTTGCAGTCCTACTATTAAAATCACCCAGTAGGCAAACACATTCATAATTTGGAGAAAACATTAGATATTCATTTTGAATTTCCCGATACGCATCATCTGAGGAGTAAGATGTGTATTCGGGTGGAATATATACAATTCCAAAAAGGCCATCTCCGTTCGTATTTAAAAGATCAGCACTTACTTTAAACCAGAATACAAATCTACATTCGGTTTCTACAGGAGAGATTTTGTCGGAAAGTTGTTCTTTAAAACCTAAAGCTATACCCCCCGATTTATTTCTTGATTTAGTTTTCCGGTTTTTTAGTTTAAAAACATACCCGGGTATATCAATTTGATCAACATCATCCGTTTTTGTTTCTTGCAAACATATGATGTCGTGTTTGCATACCAAGTTTTCAAATTCTGGGTAACGTGTCCTTTTCTTAAGCCCGCAACAGTTCAGACATAAAACATTCAAATTGTTAGTATCAATACTTTCGCTACACGTTGACTCATTTTCATTAACACTCTCGTTATATACAGTTTCAACAATATCAGTAGATTCATTCAAATCAATATTTACAACAGTATTGTTAGTACATATACATGCATCTTCGGTACTATTTGTATTTAACAATGGTTGTTCAATCAAAAGTGGTTCAATATTTTCATTCACATTCCGGGCGTTGAAATTACATGTATCTACAAGTTTTATGTCATTTTTTTCTTTATCTTTAATACATGTAACACTTTTATTTTCTAAAACAGATTTTGTGTTATCCACTGTGGAAATATTTTGTTGATTACATTTCTGTTGCTGTATAAGTAAAGGGATTTCCAAATATGGAAGGCTTTTTGATAAGTTATCAAAAGTGCAATAATTACTTGCTTGTCGATTTAAACATGTTTCATTTAATTTAAAAGAATCAACTGATTTAAAGAAATTGATCGACCATGAATAATTGTTGACATGAGATTAAAATGTTAAAACACACATGTGTCTGCCATATTTTATTGTTGTCATGACATTATTTTATGAATCATAAAACAAGAAGATGTAACTTTATTCACTTTATTTTATTTTTATACTCCATGTTATGAATAAAATAAAAATGAATTTGTTTTTAGATCTAATCCACGAATTGTAATTGAACTAGACAATATCAACACACATACATATACATTACAGCTTACTTCCTGACTTGGTAGAAACATTCCTAATCAGTGTGTGTGTGTATGGTGTTTAAAGCTACTTTCAACAATGTTTCAGTTATATCATAGCGATAATTCCTAATCAAAAGCGGCGGAGAAGAACTAGTGTTATGATCCAAAGCCTCCACTCTTGGTGAAATATTACATATTTGTACTCCATGATATACATCATAACTTAGAAAGTGACGTTATATAAAGTCTGAATACAAACTGTAAGCTCGTGTGTCACATACGAGTCGTGAAATATAAAATCCATACGAGGAAATGGTTACGGAATATCTGTGTCACAAATGACCACGGATATGTTCCACTTGGCGTAAGCACGGTCTTCTCTTCAATCATGACTTGTCACCGGGTTTTTGACTGGAGCATTTCGATTACCCCCCTTTTTGCAGTAATTTTTCCCGAAAATTCTAAAATTAATTGTTTATCTTCATTCGGAACGGCAACCCAGAACAAATGTGTAAGTCTTGAGTGGTTTAAGTTATATCGTGGAAGTCATTTCCCAGCTTAGTAAACATCGTGTTCAAGTTGTTGTCCCTTCGGTTTTCTGTAACGTTTATTTTTAGCAAGGTTTTTTGCTTTGATTCCTGGTAAAATTGTGTACTAAATTTGACAAGATATAAAAGGTATAATGTAGCTAAAGGGACCAACGTTCAAAAATATCACTTTTGTTTTAACTTAAAATCTGATTTTCAAGCAGCTTCCTTTAATGGATCCATCAGAAAATGTCTCGCCTGTAGTATTCCAACAAATTTGTCACCAACACCCATGTTTTTAAATGTTTGTGTTCAGTATGATTTTAATGGGTTTGTTTGTTTATTTTGATGGTGTTTAGCTCAACTTCCAACAATATTTCATTGATATCGTAGCGGTCAGCTTTATTGGTGGAGGAAACTAGAAGACCCAGAGAAAACCACAGACATGTCGCAAGTCATTCACAAACCTTATCACATAATGTTGTACACCTCACCATAGGTAGTTATAAATCCAACTATTACACGAGCACGACCACGATGGACCCTCGGTTTTAATGGGTTTTTCATTCTCACTCCTGATTTTGTATTACTCTTACCCTTTTCAAGACATGAAGGTGGCGGATCAAAATGTCTCCAACTATGTCGTCTACAGAATCACGACCGTCGCTCTTATGTGCTTACCGTACAGTAGGCGTATGCTATGAAATCTTGAATTCCGATAAGTGTAAGATATATATTTCTACAGATGGTACCACTATATTGTGTTGTCCGGATTCCTGCTGTCTTCAGGCTATTGATATGTCGCCCTATTGTTACTGGCCTCCAATGTTGACTCAATATCTTTAGAAAACCTTTAAAACCTGAATTCCTATCAAATAGATGGATGGGTTATTGTGGTTATTGCAACAACATTCAACAATATTTAGATTATATCGTGCATGGCGGTCAGTTTTATTGGTGGAGAAAATCGCAGTACCCGGAGAAATCCACCGACCTGCTGCAAGTCACTGACAAACTTTATCACATTTTGTTTTATCGAGTAACGAGCAGGATTCGATCGCACAAATTTAGTGGTAATATTCACTCATTGCATAGGCAGTTGTAAATCCAACTACCGTACTATCACGACAGACCACGACGGCCCCTCTCAAATGACAATGCATATATAGCAAACAAGAATCCTCAAAATTCACAGGTTTTCATTACCATTACAACTCTTTTTCGAACATGTTTGAGATATTCTTAAAATAAAGAGAAATAAATAATTTTCGCCAAGAATGGAAGAATTTAAACATGATCATCACGAACCCCACCAAACAACCGGAGTGAACCCATCTGTTCGAGAAAGGTAACGTAACAGATTCTGCTTGTTATAAGACACCCGTCGTGTTACTCATAAAATCAAGTCAGGTTTAGACTTGCCTGTGATACAGTAAAGAAATGGGTAAATATCTATTGTTATTTGAGATACCAGTTCGTGATGACGACCGTAGTATGTTTCTATAGAGATGACCTCAACCCAGGAGCAACGAGTAGCTGTCGTATCAGCAGCTGAACTCTGTCTATCAATTCCATATACTGGGCACAATCTCTAGAATAACGTATGAATTCCAAATGCTGGTTATGCTGGAATATTGCTACGGATGAATGGGACGTTGATTTTATACTACAAGTTTTCTGATATCACTTTTTAAAACTTATAACTGAGATATTCTTGAAATAAAGATTGTATATACATCTGATGAAAATCCATCAAAATAATGAAGTTTCTAGAGCACATACATGTATAGGAAAGATACACATGCCCGTTCATCTTTTGTCAAAACATTGTTCTTTCTCCAACTTTAGTTTTCATTGGCCATAAAGTGTGAAATATTTTGCATTTTTGTAGCCACGATATAGCTGAAATATCGCTAATGTTTGCGTTAAACACTAATCAATCAATCAATCAATCAATCAAATATAAATATTATTCCTTTTGTTTTTCCAGAGTTTATTGATTAATTGAAATATGACAATTGTTTTATTTAAATCCCCCAGCATCAGTTTGTCCTAATATTTATCTTTTTTTTTTTGCACAAAATCTATGACCACAATACACAGATCAAGTATAATTTTTAACTATTATATATCTTACGGTTTCTGAGTTATGCCCTTGTTTATTTTAGTAGAAAGCTGGAGCATGGTAATAATATGATAGTGTATTGATAACAAATGATCCAGCAAAATCTAATTTTATTAATTTGAACTATGAATACAATGTCCAAATGCAATTGAGAATACGATCTTGAAAACGGACATGACCATACTTAAAACAAATGGCTACACCGGGCGCAGCATGACTTGACTGCAGCTAGCCGACAACGTTTTCTTCTTCACCAGCTTAACTGAACATCATTATTGTTCAGCAGATGTCATCACTAGGCAGAATCTGTTTACAGGGGGAATGTCATGATGAATTTAGAGATTAAAACAACTCGTCAATATTGGATGTAAAATAAAAAAAAAGTTTTATGCTGTCGCCATCATGACCTGGTGAACAGTTGTCGAATATTTGTGTCACAAATAACCACATATATGTCCCGTTTGCCGTAATTACAATCCGGTCATTTCTTCATTCATGCCTTATCATTGGGCTTGTACCAAGAATAACACAATGGACGGCACAAAAAGAGCAGATATTTCTTACCATTCCACAGCACTGATCCCGTCCCGGTTTTTTTACATGTATTATTGTGGTTCGTGTTGTTCATTTTTTCTACGTTTTGGTTTTGTATTGTGGTGTATACTACGATTTTCGTGTAAAAAATGTTCGGTTCGTCTTTTAATTTACCTATTACCCCATTGGTATCTTCAAGCTTTTCTTACAAGAAATAAATCATGTACCAGGTAATATTAAATGAGGTTTACATTTATCTACACGCGACTTGTACACAATAATATTATTTTCTTTTTTTCTTAAAAACCATCTGCATTTTGTATTCATAAATTAAATGTACTTCACCTTACTTTGTAGCAACGTAAATTAAAAACCCAATCTTTTGTTGTCACATGAAGGACACTTCGTAGTTTTAAATGTAAATCAACCGGATGCAGATTATATCTGTCTTGTCATAATATACCTATCTTGTTTTTCTGTGTTGTGTTTTTTGTTTTGTTTGTATTCGTCCAGTGTCTGGTGTACCTATTGTTGCTACTGTATCTGGGTTGTCCATTGCTGATTTCTTCTCTTAAAATATAGATACATAAATAGGTCTATATTTGTGACCAACATATGCAAATGCACTGTTATATGTTTTATTAATTAGTTTACACACAAACAGAGACCAGAGAAATTACAACATAATTGATCTTTGGCTTCCGGAATCAAGACACATGTTATGGACCATGGGGAATCTGTGTATTGAAATTCACTTGAACTTCGGATCACAGCTTTGTATTTAAAGGGATATTGTCTACCAGCTGCGTAATGTTTTCATACCCAAAATTATTGTCGATTTCCGTACTGACCTTCATAAAATGAAGATTAACACCGAGTTATGTTACAAAAGATACGATTTTTTGACAAAAAAGACCCAAAACTATCGTTATCAGAATTATTGTCTGGATGACAATGTTCAAATCTATTCATATGGCCTTCTATGGGAACACGTCTTGAGCATGCGCACTGTTTAGAAACAATAAACATGCGGTTCTTGGGCAAAAGAGAAACTGTCAACGCGTGGAAGAAAGTGAACTTTGACGGATTCAGAGATAAAGAGGAATAGAAGTGAAGTATCTTCCAAATGGAACAAATGCAGGATATATGGGATCAGTTGGACCGTTGCCGTTGGATGGAGCGAACTCGAGCAAGTGCTTGATTATTGTTGATAGGTAAGCGGAGAATGTTGCCGTCTTTTCTCAATCGTTTTTCATATTTTATGAATTTATGATGATGCCTATGATCATTTTCGGTAGATATTAATCAATATATGTAATTTTGCACCTGGCAACAGCAAATTATTGTCAATGAGTAGCACAAAACGGCCGTATTTGTGAGGTAAACAAACACAAATTTTAAGAGGCCAGCAATGGGGAAATGGGAGTGCAAAAATGATATCAATGGCAATGCAGTTTATTATTATCAATTTAAAAAAAAATATCGAATCAATTCATTTTTAATGCAAGAATTAAAACTGTACATGGCTTAATGAAAACCCTATAAAGTTCTTTTTATTCAAGCAAATTTATTTCTTTGATATGCAACATATAATTAGGCTTTTAATTTTATCAAATTTCAACAACTTGGACATGAATCTTAGTTTTGGGAACCAAAAGTATATACCTTACTTTCTGCGAATTATCACTATAATGGAAAATCAGTATGTATTTTTCAAATAAAAGCGTTCTATTTAAAGAAGCTTCATTTCAACTGTACTTTTAGTTTGGATCCTGTAAGTATAATATATAATTATAAACAAGGTTTTGAAGAAATGATATGAATATCCATTGAAATTTTCAAGTTTCAGAATTTTTTTATATATGACTACAAAATTTTACTGAAAATTTCAGAAATGTCCTAAAATGCATATTTTAGACCATGGCTAAATGAAAATCATTTTCAATTCCTTTATGCAAACAAGTTTATATCTTGGGTACTGGAAATACATTACATAAATAAGATTAAAAGTACTTTTCAACAAGTTTGAACATAAAACTTGTTATGGGAGCCAAAATTATATCTTCCTGTATGTGAATTATCACCATAGTGGAAAATCAGTATGTATCTTTTATATAAAAAGCTTTCCATTTAAATAAGTGTCATTTCAGTAGCATTTTTAGTTTGGATTCTGTAAGTATGATACATAAACAAGGTTTTTAAAAAATAATATGAAGATCCATAGAAAGAGGGAGAGGCGTTAAGGTGCAAAATTGGCCCCACATTATATTAAAAAATAATGCTCGACATAGAATAAAAACAATTTACTAATTTTATTGTTAGATAAACAAATTTTCAAAAAATATAACTTTCCGTGAAATTGGGTGCGCTATGACGTCATAATGATATCATAATTAGACGGATAATGCTAAAAATGGACTACAAACGACATATTTAATGTACATTTTAGCTATTTTATATACCTCCACAGTCTTCCACCAACACCAAATTGAGCAGCTGTTTTGAGTATAGATGGTTAATGATCATATCAAAATATTTTGTTGGTGGAGGATTGTGGAGGTTGTTAAATATTAATTTATTTATAACCGCAGCCAGACCCTTAAAATCAATAGTTTCACTCTTCTGATTGTATATATGAGACCATTATATACACAATCTGTATATTTCATGATTCATTTCAAGTAATGAAATTCATCAGTAAATAACTTATGTTTCTGTAAATAATTGTACTTATTTTAAATACAGTTTATGTACATTGAAACCAAGAGGAAAACTCAGTGCATGCAATCCGGCGTCAATGCCATAAAAAGAACTGGGGACTATAAGTGCCATATATGGCCCCATATTTAATGAATCATTATCTTAGAAAATACTTGATTAAAATTTGATGTATTATAGAGGAGATCATACTTTTGATGTTAAAACTTGCTTCCAACAAACTCGATACGTATTTGACGTCATGAGCGTTATTTGTTTTCTGTATATCGTGGAATTTTGCCCGCGATATTTGGACGGTTTTCGAAGAAACTAAGCACCAGTCGTGCACCAGAAAAATATTTTACCAGATTATTAAAATAAATAAAACACAAATACTGTTAAAGTATTTTTTTGGTTTCACGAGGTGTTAAATTTCTTGAAAAACGACGGGAAAATGTTCAAATATTGCAAGCGTTTAGATGACGTTTTGATATTTGAGAAGCAATCTTTGCCGTAAAAAACGATGGTATGTCGGCACGTAACAGTTATATACAAATGTAAGATAAAAATAAAATAAACACCACTTCATCCAAAATAGTTTTTTTTCATAAGCCCCCGATGATTGATTATATATTTTCTTCCGGGATACTGAAATAGTTATTACTACAGGGATACGGAGGTAGCCGTTTAATGGTCTATCGATGCTACTTCTAAAATGAAGTAAAATAGCTTGATCCAAAAGGAGTAGATATGGGCACAATCCAACAGATAGCTCTCACATTATGACCCAAAGGTGTTTTATGTTATGCACTACATACACAAACGTTTGATCCATCATTTGTCCATTGGAGGTTAGGTGTTTAACACCACTTTCAAAAATATTTCATTTACTACTTTTGTGGCGGAAATTGGAATACCCAGAGAAATCCACAAACCTGTCGCAAGTCACTGACAAACTTTATCACATAATGTTTTATCGAGTACACCTCGCCATGAATGGGGTTCAAACTCTCAACTTAAGTGGTGATAGGCAATGATTGCACAGGTAGTTGTAAATTCAACTACCATACGACCACGACGGCTCAAGTTCAGTTAAGATGAAAGGTAATTGTTTTATTGATATTGATGGAATTTATGATTATCACTGTTTATAAACTTTCTTTTCATATCAATCAATGAAAAGAATTGGTTTGCTGAAAGTATGTTTTTTGTTGGGGTTCATTGGATGGAATTTGTATCTCATGTGAAGTTCCGTCGATTGCAGACACAACGTTAGGCATATCAGAACAATACCTTTTCTTTTGCCATCAGACTGGGATGGTTGGCCACTGAATTCACATAACATTTTCATAAATTATATAAAGTTTCCCCTTTTGCGTCCAAATTAAACTTTTAACTTCTATCAGTTCCATTCTCTTATATCAACCTCCAATGGACAAATGATGGATCATAAGTTGGTGTATTTAGTGCATTGAAAATGCGTTCTGTCATGTGCATAAGTTATTGTTTGCATGATTGACAGACAATATTCATCATATTGTTTTCTAGCTTCTGAACTGTCGATCGAGAAAAAAAATATATTCTAGACAGGCAGCAAATAGCCAGTCAATGGGGTTTGCAATTAATATTTCGCATGCACAATAGCGACCCCACACCAGAAGGTGTGGAAAATAGAAATGTTCTTCTGTGGTTTAAATGCGTATTAACTGCATTACATGTAAACTGTATGATTCTGTTTGATAAAGTCCTTTAACTAGAACAGGAACAAAATGTTCACTTGAGTGAAATAGTATTGTAATAAAAGATCGTGAACGTGATGTACAAGTATTAAAGAATGTCCAGGTATATTTTAAATGAGGTTGAAACAAGTCACCATTTGATATTAATTCGGTTGTATTTCATTTTGACGATTCTAATTACGGAAGACGACCACAACCATATTGTTTTTGATTGGATTAAAATTATAGCTGTATAATAATGTATAATATCCTATTATTATTAGAATCCTAACATGACTGCGAATTTGACATAAATAAAATAACAAATGGCTTTCACTAGGAAAACGCCGACTTTATTTGAAAGGGACACCAGACAGCTATGAGGAACGAATTTAATACATCCCTTAGCGCGGGATGTAAAGGACACACTCCTTACACGTGAAAGACAACTTTCAGCAGATTCTGATAGCAACAATTTATTAGGAGTGTTGTTGGTTTGTCACAAAGCAAAATAATATCTACCATCTCCTCTTTTTCTAGTGACAATCAAAACAATCATACATAGACTCATGGCAGCGACAAACATTTTACCTACACGATTAATCATATGGTTGTAAACTTGTTCTCGTCATAAATATATATGAAATACTTGATTGTAAAACAATTATCTATCGACAACCACTTTCTATGGGATATCTGATTCCAAGGCTTGTTATCAGTTTATCAAAAAAACAAAAATAATTCTCACAGGGTCCTTGCTAAAATCGTTACACATTAAATATTTTGCTTCACACCATTTCCCAAAATATTTCCATATTATAAAAAAAGCGGTCTTTATATATTGGACATTTTTTTTTATAGATTTGTGATGGTTGTCCGTAAAAATGTACTGGAATATATCATCGCATTGGTTGTCGTTAAGAATAAAGTACGGTTAAAAAAGTGTTAACAAATTTCAAATAAATCCATCTATTACTTCGTTAAGATTAATACCCAAATTTCTGAATAAACGCCCCAGGGACGGATGCAGAGGGTCCCACCCGGCGCCCCCCCCCCCCTCCGCTCGGCGCAATTTTTTTAAGTCCGCCCCCCCTAACTTGAAATCCTGGATCCGCCCCTGATATTAACCTCAATATGTACATTATCAATGTCATAGCAGACGATGAATCCAAAATTGGTCTGTATGAGATTTAAGGTGACGAAAAAATGAATTACGAAAAACTACAATTTGAACGTGAAATAATAGATGTGGTACGTAGTTCTTATATTTAAAGATGACATTTTTAGATCAGATTTCATGAGATCATTCATGCAATTTCAGCATCATAATATAACCTCTGACAAATTAAGCGATCAAAATAATGAGAAATGTTATCACGTGAAACAAACCGTCGAAAATGGGTGACGTTGTGACATTACTATTCGTTCACTTTAATTTCATAATACAGTTTCGGAACATGTTTTTATTCCTGAAATCATCCACATTGCATATTATGTCAAATTTATGCTGTGTTTATTGAGTTTTATTATGCTTTGTTTTTGTTTTTGTTTTTTTAATGATATACATTATAATACAATGATACGTATGTTCTGTATAATGAAAAAAATGACGTTCATTGCTTTTCAGTACCTGAATTTGTCGATCCGCTGTGAGGAATTAGATACACATATTAAGTAACTGTATTTATTTCTGAAAAGCACATATTGTGAATACATTTTGTAGAAAATTTTATCGACATCTGAGGTGGGGCCGATTTTGGCCCCTATAGCTCCCAGTCCTTTGCAAGTTTCAGAAACTTTTCTATATATGTGACTATAAAATTTTACTGAAATGTCCTGAACTGCATATTTTAGATTATGACTAAATGAAAATCGTTTTCAATTTCCTTATGCAAACCAAGTTTATTTCTTGACTATTCTAAAAACATTACATTAACTAGTTTTTTACTACATTTCAACAATTTTGGACATAATTTTTAGTTCAGGGAGCCAAAATTATACTTTACTATCTTAGAATTATCAACATAGACATGATAGAGGGAAATCAATATGTATTTTTCATATAAAGGCTTTCTATTTAAAGAATTGTCATTTGAACTGCTTTTTATCCCCTCGCCAACGAAGTTGCGAAGGGATATAGTAACGCTACTGTCCTTCCGTCTGTCACATCCTTGTGAACACTCTAGAATCAACATCCTTCAATGGATTTTGACCAAACTTGGTACAGTCCTTAAGATAATTTGAAACCCTATTGATTTTCAAGGTCAAAGGTCAAGGTCACAGGGTCAAATTTTTACTGCATAACATCCTTCAATGGATTTTGACCAAACTTGGTACATACTTAGCCCTTAAGAAAATCTGGAACCCTATTGATTTTCAAGGTCGTATGTCAAAGATCAAGGTCACAGGCTCAAATTTTTACCGCATAACATCCTTGTGAACACTAGAATCAACATCCTTCAATGGATTTTTGACAAAACTTGGTACATACTTAGTCCTTAAGATAACCGAAACCCTATTGATTTTCAAGGTCATAGCCTCATAGGTCAAAGGTCAAGATAACCGGATCAAAATGTTACCGCGTAACATCCTTGTGAACACTCTAGAATCAACATCCTTCTATGGATTTTGACCAAACTTGGTACATACTTAGTCCTTAAGAGAATTTGGAACCTTATTGATTTTCAAAGTCAAAGGTCAAGGTCACTGGGTCAAATTTTTAGGCGAAGGGATACGCCACGCTTTGCCCTTGTTTAGTTTGGATCTTGTAAGTATGATTTATAAACAAGATTTTTAAGAAATAATGTGAAGATCCATAGCAATTTGCATGCTTCACAGTGTGTGAATTTAACAATAGACCGATGGCCCATGTCTGTGTTAAAATCATGCAGGTTTTTGTAAAATTATCTAAATTTTTTAGACAAATTACTACAAAAACTGGTAATTTCAGACAAATGTGATTTTGTAGTGATTGATATTTGTACTTTTGATTTAGATATTCTGACCAAGGTATTTCTAGAGTAGAAGAAAAGAGCAGCCATCACATTTCAACGAAACGGATGATACTGAAGAAATTGAGTTCATTTGTGAACCCATTTGAGTATGTTCATTTTGTTAAAGATTAGACATATTCTACATTATGTTTAAAGGTAACATTGTCAATATTGTTCAACACAGTCACTTGTATAAGTTTCCTATTAATTATTGTGGCTTGCATAGTGATACTACTAGTAGCTATATTATATAGGGATCATGTTGGCTTCTGCGTCATCGTTACATTTTCATCAATCCACAAGCTGAAATGGCCAGTCCTCCTTAGCTACTTACGGGAATGAAACCAAACTGGGACAGAATTGACGCACGTCTGGCGCACCAATTTTTTTCCTGGAACTTTGATGTAATTTTGTCTCTTTATATTGGGTTGTGTAGATGTGTGCTGGATACATGTATATAGATTTAATATTATTTTGAACAGCTTTTTCGTTATACAGCTGCACATCAGAACCATATAACAAAATTTGTTTCGATATTATACACATACACTGTAATAAACAATTATTTTTTATTCTTACAGTCTCTCAATAGATATTACTGAAGAGGGGCAGTGATGTTGGTGATGATTCTGACGACGGAGATTTTGAACCTAGCCTCAACTTCACTCTGAGGTTTGTCATGTTAATTTCATATGTTTCAGTTGTAACTTACATACTTGAAATTTTGTCCTAATAACAGAACCATGCATGATCACATGTCATAGCTTTATTATACCCCCGCTCCACTGGAAAGGGGGGGGGGGCATACTGTTTTACCTCTGTCCGTCCGTTCGTCCCAAGATGTTCATAACATTTTTCTCAGTAATTATTTATGGCAGCAATCTGATATTTGATCATCGGCTTCAGAAGGGTCAATCGAAAGTCGCAAACCCGCTGCGTTGTCCATGGTCAAGTCCGGTAGAAGTCCCATCCGATGAAGGGAAAGACATCAACAACAAATGAAGATCAGTTCTGATTTGGGTAACAGACACCCTGTAACCATTGACCAGCTCGTGATGCATGCCGTAGAACTTCTTGAGGGATGACCACAACCTAAAATCTGTCTACAAATCACTCAAATCCTTCATAAAGTGGACTTGTAATGATATGTTTAGTTGCTTATTCACTATACATTCGAGATATTCATCTTGAATTGAAAGTTAGGGCTCCATAGATCATAATCTCAATTCTATTGTTTTATTCTTGTGAATTACATTGTATGTATTTTTCTACTTCAGGTGGCAGAGAAGTTACAACAAAAAGACAGCTAGATGGTCTGTGCAGCCTGTTAAAGCTGACAAGTCATATTCCTATGTTCCAAGACTATTAACGATCATCATTTGTATGAGACTGCAAGATAATGAAGGAATGAATTAACGTGTGCAGTTGGAAGTAGATGATCCCAGAAGAATCTCGGTCCATCTTGCACCAATTCCACAACCTCCAACTCGGGATAATATTGTTACATCTCAGAAATCCAGATTTGAAGACCAAGACAAAACAATTGACTATATTGTCGCATAAAATAAATTTAAATTGTCACTCTTTGTTTTTCCTGGTCTAACAGAAGTTCTGCACATTTAGAGCAGAAAAGTATCCAAGTCAGGATAATGGGCATTACAAATTGTCCAATGCACAATAATGATAGCACTCAGTGTGTTGGTCTAGTTAGTACAAACCAGGACAACTTTTTAGGACCTCACAAGAAACATCTCTGCCAAGTTTGGTTAAATTCTGTTCGGCTGTTCTCAAGAAGAAGATGAAAATGTTGTTTCCCATAGGGTTTCAATGTAAACTTTGACCTCCGCTGGTGGCCATTTTGAATTTTCAAATGGCTCAAACAGTAACAACACATGTTAAAGACATTCATAGGAACATATATACCAGATTTCAATTCAATCCTTTCAGCGGTTCTTGAGAAGAAGTTTCTTGAAAATCGACCAATCAGAATTTTCAAAGTCACATGGTGGCCATGTTTTTTGACGAATCTGCACAAAAGTAACATCTCTGCCAAATTTGGTTTTGAATTATATAAAAGACTGTCAGTCCATTTTAGAAGAAGTTGTCAGTGCTGATAGAACAAAAAATAATAAGATGGCAAAACTTTCAAATTAAATTTACAATTCCAACTGACCAACTTGTGAAATTAACAACTCATTAGGGTTGATTTAATTTGTATTTTTGGTGTTTTAACGCCACTTTCAGCAATATTTCAGCTATATCATGGCGACCAGTTTTAGTGGTGGAGGAAGCCAGAGTACCCGGACAACCATCGACCATAGGGAAGCAAGTGGTAAACTTTATCATTAGGGTATATGGGATAAAATACAAAATATTTCATGAACAAGTTTTAATTAAATTGTCTAGGAATGAAACCCTTGTATTGTCCATATAGATCAGGATACTTGTCCCTAATTTTCCAAGTTCACCAGCATGGGATCACACGTCTGACCTCAGCTCCAAGTCGGCCATGTGCCCAAATGGTATACTGGCGGTAGGCTGCATACCTGTTGGATTTGTTGTAATCCTCGTCATGGGGCATTACTACAAGTTCCTCTGGAAACATTCTAGCAACCCCCAACACTGCCTCATCAAGGACAATCCGATCAAAGTCCTGTAATAAAGACAAGAGATTTTTAATAAAAAGAGAGTAAAGAAAAATGAGCTCTATTTAAAAAAGAAATATAATTCATTATAAGTGAAATAGTTTGCACAAATTCAATTTAGAGAAATAAAAAAGTCTTATTTTGGAAGGAAAGATTTTCTCGTGGGACTTTCTTATGACCACAGTTTTATTTCGTTTTTTTGTTGGTATATGGGAGAACCATTTTGGTCTTGCAATTTTGTTTATCAATTTACCCCTCAAGCTATTCAATTTTAATTTTATGTTTTTTTTCCTAAAAAATTATTTTGATTCTGAATCTTTGGCTGGACAGGAGAAAAAAATATATTCCGACTTGACATTTTCACAGTATAATCATATACTTGCCATTTTCATATACAAAATTTTGAAGAAAAAAAATTATTCCAGCACTTCGCCAATCTAATTACAATTAGATCTACGCACTTGCTCCCTATTTTAGATCTAATTATACCCCCGCTCCCCGAAGGGGGAGGGGGGTATACTGTTTTACCTCTGTCCGTCCGTCCTTCCAAAATATTTTTCGTCACATTTTTCTCGGCAACTATTGATGGCAGAAATCTGATATTTGGTCACAAGCTTCACATAGGTATATATGCCATATCGTGTGAAGCGTTTTTGGAACCATCAGATTCCTACTTCCTGTTTGCCGACTTAGTTGGTTTTTATCCAGGTTGAACATATATGCACATTTTTCTCAACAACTATTGATGGCAGAAATCTGGTATTTGGTCACAAGCTTCATGGGAGGGGTATCATAAGTGAGCATTCGATCACAGTTCACCTTGTCTGAAAAAAACATTTCTACGGCGAAAAAACGTGTCATAGCCCCCTTCAAGGTAAATGGTCAGTCCTATATTATTTTGCATCAACTGTTTTGTGGAACTAGAAGTAAGGTCTCTTTTGTTTCTAATCCAGCCCAAATTTCTCTGAAACATTCCAGTCAATTAACAAATAAAACAACACTGGCTACGTCATTCGTTTTCATCAGACATGTATTTCACTGTGTTCTACATGTATGTCTCTGTTTTCATATTGTCGGTAAAACTGGCTAAAATAAATTAATTTAACACGTGTATCAAAATCTCGGGGAACAACTTCATAACTTATAAGAAGAAAAAAACTAATTTAGTTATTTTTAACGCCGGCAAAAATTTCCGATCGAAAATACGTAGTTGAGCTTGTCCCCATGGGGTGCCTCCCGGCATGTTTTCAATGGTTATCGTGGAAATATCGTCTGAATCTGTTAAGGCATGTAGTTTTCATCAAAGAAAATCTATTCCTGATACAGAAATTATTTATTCTACGTCTTTTAGATACAATCGGTTCGCAAATGGCTTTTTTCCTCAACTTTTATAGAAACTTGCCTCAATATCCATGCTGCAGCATCCGGGCTACTGACATAAAAATAGATAAATAAATAGAGTTGGCCTCGCCCAGGTCAGTGCATAATTAATTAGCTTCCGGTAACGATGGTCAGCTTTTTTAGTCGAAAAAACAACGTTTCGGAGCGTATTCATCAATAATTCGGTGTTTAATCTTCATTTTATGAAGGTCAGTACGGAAATCGACAATAATTTTGGGTATGAAAAAATTACGCAGCTGGTAGACAATATCCCTTTAAACTGTTTGTACTTTAAAGTGACTTTAAGAGAGTGACCATGCGTGACTAATTAGGTCTTATCTAGCGTTCAGTCAAAAATAACCATGACCTTGCACGATCCATACACTAAAGTGATCATGACCTTGAATGACGTTTACTTGTCAATCACAAGAGAGGATGTACGAACCTAACTATTCTTATTAAGTGTGTTTTTTATGTTTAATTTTAATTGTACTTTTGTCTTATTCACAGGAATATTTTGTTTTTGTTTTAAGACAACATTTTAGTACAAATGATAAAGTTATGTCAATTTAGTACAATTAGTTAAATATATGTAAAAAAATATGTGACACATAAACAAATTATTCTTTATTTAAAAAGAAATTTATTGTGAACGGAAACAGATCAATGTTATTTGCGTGAAACTATAGTAACAATATATGTCTGTCATATGGAAAATATGTTTGACTGGTGCCTTAACGTCCAGTGGCAATCAATACATTGTGACTATTGAGAACGAGAAAACTCACAATAACTCTTCCTGTAATTTTGTCTTATTACGTTAAGATAGTAGTTTATAGTTTAGATTATGGTGCTTAACGCCACTTTCAACAATATTTCAGCTAATCGTGGCGGTAGTTGGAGGTCGTGGTCTGAAATGTTTTCAAATGATATCAGATGATCAGATTTTTTGTAGTTAATTGTTTGTCATCGGAAGTGTAGATAAGGGTAATAACAAAATTACCGAACTCCGAGCAATCTTACAAAGGAAAGTCAAAAGTATATAAACAGACAAAATCAGTCAACAACCGGAAAACTGTGAAAACCGTAATGACCCTGACTTGGTACAGGCATTTCGAAAGAAATGGTGGGTTGAATCAGATTTTAAAGCGCCAAACCTCCCCCTTTCATTACGGCTCAAAGTTTCCGGCTGTCACTATAAAAGTAGATATGAGAGTAACATATTAAACTAAGTCACAGCAGTAGCAATGGGCTAATTAAGCACAAAGATTATCTATAAGTGTTTTAAGTTGTAAAGTGTCACCGTCTATCTGCTATCAAGTGCTTACTGTCTTTCACTTCAATACGTAATTTAAATAAACATTTCTGATCTGTTAAACAATAATTAATAGGTGAAAAATGTTGAAAATATAGTATAAATAATCAATCGATCATTCATTCGTAAAGTATGTTTAAAGAGATACGTGACTGGATTTATAAATGTACTATGAATAGTAAATGGGAAAATACTTTTGGTTTGTATTTCTACAAAGAAAAAGACAGAAGAAAATAGTTCAATCTAGACAAATGGTAAGACGGAAAAATCTCAGACGCCCAAGGGAAAAATTGCTGGTCTCCAACAAGAGACCAATAGAAATCTTTCCCGCGGGTGTCTGAGATTTTTCCGTCTTGCCCCACTAGGAAATAGAAAATGCAAATATCCCCGGTAAAATGCAAATATGCCCGGTAAAATGCAAATAATTAAAGATTACCAGTTATATTAGCGTTTACCAGTTAAATTAGCGAATTGTCTTGTTATATTTGCGTTTTACCTTTTAAATTTGCATTGTCGTGGCATTTTAGCGTTTTTCCTTTTATATTTGCGTTTTTCCTTTTAAATTTGCATTGTCGTGGCATTTTAGCGTTTTTCCTTTTAAATTTGCATTGTCGTGGCATTTTAGCGTTTTTCCTTTTAAATTTGCATTGTCGTGGCATTTTAGCGTTTTTCCTTTTATATTTGCGTTTTTCCTTTTAAATTTGCATTGTCGTGGGATTTTAGCGTTTTTCCTTTTATATTTGCGTTTTTCCTTTTAAATTTGCATTGTCGTGGGATTTTAGCGTTTTTCCTTTTATATTTGCGTTTTTCCTTTTAAATTTGCATTGTCGTGGGATTTTAGCGTTTTTCCTTTTAAATTTGCATTTTACCAGTTAAATCGCACGGTCATCTAAATCACCCGCTGAGTAGAGAGATTACGTAATACTGTAGTCGTCACTAGCTCATTGAATATGACGATCTATAGTATTATATTATCGTGTATCTATACGTATTTATTTATTTATTTATTATTATTATTTATGTCATACTAGTCTGGCCCTTAATAAATTTAGTGTATTCAATACACAATAATCCATCAATTGTTGCGTATTTGATTTTCATGTCGTATTTTAACTTAATGCGATGTTTATTAAGAAATGGTTTTCCGTTGGTGAAGTTCATTGTCGATTTATCGATATACATCCGTGTATTGGCAGTATTTTAATTGTATTTCATAATAAAATACAATGTATTTAATAAATATATGATATATGTTACTACAACAGCGATAAATACATGTACAAATTATTTGACTTTGGTCAAAGGGAGGTAATTTCTTTCTTTACATTAGTTACTCTATTTTTTTTGCTCAAAGGAAACAAACATTAAAACACGGTAGAAAGGAGTGAGAAAAAGTCAAACGCAATGAAAGGTGCAATATCGTTAAGTCGTTAGAAAGCAGAATAGTATACATAGATTAATAAAAAAAATAATTATGTGGTAGAATCGTGGTTTTATTGATGAGAATAAAGATGGAACCGTGGTGAAGAACTATTTTGCGAAACGTAACATTTTTACGGGAAATGTAGCGTGAAATTCTTATCTCACCCACGGGTTGAAACAAGGATATCTCACACGTCTAAAAATAGGAACTGTGCTGTCTCAATAGTGAGAACAGTTCTTGTTGATTTTAATTTAGATAAAGCTAAAAATGATAAGGACAGCTAATGTTCGGATTTAGTTATAAAAGGGGGGCTCGGACAAAAAATATCCCCGTGAATTAAAACAAATACAGATAAGGGGGATCCCCATGACCCGACTGTTGCGAAATTTTGATTTCAGCTGTTTTTATGGATATGTGAGTATCACAGTGTATATGGCAGCTATATTTATGAATAGATGAAACTTACTATCAATGAATCAGGTATATAAAATAGTTAAATAGTGGAAATGGTGCCTTGTAACGGGTCATCAAAGACCCCTTCTAACACATCATTACTCATTAGAGCTACTGTTGTGGTCTTTTACGTGTCAGGATCAAGACATTCTCAAATCAAGAGGCACTAATTTACCTTGCGCTTTGGAGTTGTACATTTGATTCTTCCCGAACGACCAGAGGACGAGCCTTTTAGAGGTGTTGTACCTCGCAAGAGAAAAAATATGCTCTACTTCAACATCCCTAGGTTTGCAGAAGATATTTTTGATAAACGTAGTATTGTATCATTCGTCAGCGGCTTTTTAAATATCGCTCATACAATACAGCTATCGACCTATTCTAACAAACTTACTCATTAGAGGTACTGCTGTTCTCTTTCTTTTACGTGTAAAGATAGTGACATTCACAAGTCAAGATACACTAATTTATATCGAGTTCTGGAGTTGTACTTTTGATTCTTTCTCTACAACCAAAGGACGATACTGTTAGAGGGGTTGTACTTCTCAGCAGAGAGCAGAGGCAATATGATGTCATTGAACTATTGACGGGTGTTGCGGTTGCGACAAGTAAAAGAAGAGATGATTTCTGGACTTTTGGGGATCAGCAACGACCACATTTAACAACATGTTGATCAGCAGGATCTGCTGTAATGTGTTTGTTCCCATGGTGTTTTAACCGTTATTGTGTGTTGACGTTCCCTAATCAGTAATATGTTAATGTTCTCTAACGTTTATTTAACAACATGTTGATCAGCAGGACCTGACGTAATGTGTTTTTGTTACCTTTGTATTGTACCGTTATTTTGTGTTGACGTTCCCTGATCAGTAATATGTTGAGGTTCTCTAACGTTTATTTAACAACATGTTGATCAGCAGGATCTGTTGTAATGTTTTTGTTACCTTTTGTATTGTACCGTTATTGTGTGTTGAGGTTCCCTAATCAGTAATATGTTGAGATTCTCTAACGTTTATTTAGCAACATGTTGATCAGCAGGATCTGTTGTAATGTTTTTTTACCTTTTGTATTGTACCGTTATTGTGTGTTGAGGTTCCCTAATCAGTAATATGTTGAGATTCTCTAACGTTTATTTAGCAACATGTTGATCAGCAGGATCTGTTGTAATGTTTTTTTACCTTTTGTATTGTACCGTTATTGTGTGTTGAGGTTCCCTAATCAGTAATATGTTGAGGTTCTCTAACGTTTATTTAACAACATGTTGATCAGCAGGGTCGGCTGTACTGTGTGTGTTACCTTTGTGTTGTACCATTGTGTGTTGAAAATCTTACTTGGTCTCATTTCGTTATGTATGGGTCTATGTTGTCCGAGTGTCTATATCACGTGGTCTCATTTCCGTTCTGTATGGGACTCTATGATGTCCGAGTTGATATGTGAATTGGTCTTTGTGTTGTCTGATTTTCTATGTCAATTAGTCTCATTTCCGTCGTGCATGGGTCTGTGTGTTGTCCTAGTGTCTATGTCAGTTGGTTTCACTTCCGTTCTGTATGGGTCTCTGTTGTCCGAGTGTCTATGGTACGTGGTATCACTTCCGTTCTATATGGGTATCTATGCTGTTTCGAGTTTTTATGTGACTTGGTCTTTGTGTTGTCTGATTTTGTATGTTGATTGGTGTCACTTAGTTCTGTGTGGGTCTCTATACTGTCTGAGTTTCTATGTTGCTTGGTTTCACTTAGTTCTGTGCGGTTCTCTATGATGTCTGAGTTTCTATGTTGCTTGGTTTCACTTAGTTCTGTGTGGGTCTTTATGCTGTCCGAGTTTATATGTCACTTGTGATTATGTTACTTTTGGTAGCAGATCGTGCCTCTTAAGGCAAATCTCTTTGAGTGACGTGAATAACCCTTATTTTAGCAAACTTATACTCCGACAGTTTGTAGAGCTGCTTCTTTCAAGCAAATATAAGAACTGTGCATATAAATCATGTAGTACAAAATATGTCTCATTTCATACCAATTTTTTTTATGAAATTGTAATACATATGTTTATATATTTATTTATCTTTTACAGTTATGGATGACGTCTCTGTAAGGTTAAATAAATACATGTGTGATGAAGTTATTGGATCTAAGAAAGTAGTCAACTATAGAAGACAATTATTTAGCGTTCATGATGATGTGTGGAATCACTGGGAATAATGAATGGCATTTCATAAGTAGTGGTAGTAAAGCGGAAGGACTTGATCTACCAGGCAGTGATTTTGATATGATGCTTATCAATAAAGACATTCATGTTTATGAACTTGAAGATGTCCTTTCTAATTATCATGATTTGAGAATAAAACCTCATTTAGTTTTAGACTTTGACAATGCTATGCCCAGTTTTACTCTACTCCGTATATATGATGTACGTGAATGGAACAACGAATTAATTCATATAAATGAGGATGGGACATTTTTATCAAATCATTCATGGAAGCGTGTCTTCATCCGTGGTAATTATGTAATAAATGGACCATGTTTCTCTGATAAATTTGGAATAATTGACAAAGCTTTCTGTCTATACTAAGTGGCCCTCTGTAGGAGGTCAATGGATTGATAGACCTCGGTTCTATGGATGGCCACCAGAATCATTAATAAATAACATTGTTCAAGGAGGAGTTTTATTGGTACCGATTGGTAGTAAATCTGATTCACAAAAAGACAACCCTTTTGAATGGAGCATATCGTTTTCAGTACCAGAGAAAATGTTGATTTATTCTTGGAATCATTCACAGATTATTTGCTACGCCCTTCTGAAACTTTTACTAAAAGAAGTAATTAAGAAAAACGAAAATGTCGATAAACTTTTCTGCTCCTATTTTTTCAAAACTGTAATATTTTGGTTATCACAGAAGAACTAAAACAAAATGTTTGGACACCTCGCAATTTACTGAATTGTTTCATGTTATGTCTAAAGCGCCTTAATTATTGGACAACTTACAGATATCTCCCTGATTACTTTATACCTCAACACAATATGATTGACAGAAGGATCCCAGGACAATCAAGAGATGAGTTGTCTTTATTTCATTCTTTGTATGATATGGGCTGGGGGTGCATCATGCTTTGTGATTCTCTAAAACATTTTTCTTATTCTGAAATAACTTTAAATTCTAGGACTTTCCCGAACATTTATACAGAATTTGAAAATGCTGTATTTCCTCTTCTTGGTATATTACAAGGTTTTATGTTACATAACGAATACACACTACATGTCTGTATGAGGAGATGTTGTATAAAGATCAAGAATAGAAAACTACATTTTAATATCCGTCGATTATATTTCATTATATTTCTTTATTTAAACAGCTACATTACCGAGACATTATTTAATAAAGTATTCAAATCAAACGATAAGTAAAACTATTTTCAGACAAAACAAATATTGTCACATTGTATGATTGATTGATTGATTGATTTTTGATTGATTGATTGATTGATTGGTTGGTGTTTAACGTCCAGCGAGCAATTTTTCAGCTATATTCAGGACGAGAAGATTTAAAAATTTAAACGCAACGGGACTCGAAACAAGGAAAGGTGATGGGTATGGACGGATAATTTTGCCAGTGCAACAGGTCTCTTATGGACCACTCATCATGAGCATAATGCTCATAATGAGCTGTTACACTGGGTTCTTTAACGTGCGGAGAGGGTGGCAATCTCTCAACACGGGACCTCGGTTTTATTTACGTCTCATCCGCAGGACGGGTTGATTGTGAATTTCTACATCCCGCACAACCGACGGACGCCCCTTCAAGCCGAATAAGTTCTCGGTCCCATTTCTATTCCCCGGGGTTCCCGCGTATGATTGATAAATTGTGCTTTGTCAGGGTGGGTTTTATTAGCGTTGTATTTTTATGTAAGCAAGAGATATAATACAGCAATCCATGTTTTAGAATTACACAAAGTCCTAAACTTCACTCGGTCAATTTCCTGTCAGTATTGATTCTCATAGATAAGGGATATGCTCAGTAAAACCAACAGAGAATATAGGTTTTTAAACATTTTTCAGAAAATCAAATTAAAAACGGCAAAGGGAGGGGGGGTTATATTATTTACAGATAACGAAGAAAACTCACAGGCACTTGTTTCTTTCAAAAAATATATGCCCCCTCCTCTTCCTAATTACTTCAAGGTAAACATCTACCCTTTTCCCCTTCCCAACTTCGCCTCAATATTTTTCGCTTATTTGTGATCCTTTCGCTGACCCAATTATATCGTTACACTCCCGAGATATTTCTCTTTTCGACTGCCAGATTTAAATATATCTACCGGGCCCCCCTCAGACAAATTGGACAAGAATAGTGAGCGAATGTGGCTTATTAAAAACTTCAGTCAATGAAACGGATACAACCACTTCCGGTTTGCGCTGGATTTTTCATATGCATTCGGAATTCTCTAGACCGGCCATGTGTAACAATGGCACATGATCATCTCCTCTCAAATGTAAACTAAGCCTTTTAAATACAGATAATTGTTCCAATGCAGATTATAAAAATATGTTCAACTCCAAATTACTGACAATTGATTTTTAGAGCACCTTTTTAAAATTTTCTAAATCAATTTAAACCGGACCGGAAGTGGTTGTAATTTTTATAATTTATTGAATCAAATGAAACCTGTTTTATGTAATTTAAAGAAATTCAAATTTTCAGAGATTAGAGATCTTATTTAAAGTCGTCAAGAATCAGAGGTGAAATAAATTGCAATTATGCTCTTATTTGTTCCTCAACCGAGCATAACTTATTTATGTATTTAACATCATTAATTATCATAAAAAGACACAAACACCAAATATTTTGGGATCAGCTCGCCAGACGTGCAGCTAACAATTTATTAACTAAATACAAATTGAAGTCCATATGAACATCACACATGAATCTGCACTGGCCGCTGCAACAGTAGAAAATTACTCTTATCTACAACGAAAAAAAAAAATATAAATTACAATATGAAAATAAGTATAATTGTATAATTATGTTTATTTATAATGGCTGCAAATTATTTACTTAAACATATTACAAAACTACACCCGGGTTGGATGATGGGGGGTAGCTACACCCGAAGGCCGAGCCTCGAATGTTATTAAGAATGCGTAGTATTTCCCGCAAAAAAGGAGCTCGTCAAGCACGTAAAGAAACTAACCTTCGAGTTAAATGCTAATGTAAGCTAATCATATCGCTTATATTTGTAAATAAAGCACCTGTATGACCCTAAAGGTAAACACGAACACGTGTTCTTAAGTATCTTAAATAAATACATTTATGCTCTTATTCGTTCCTCAACCGAGCATAAATTATTTATGTATTTAACATCATCAATTATCATAAAAAGACACAAACACCAAATATTTTGGGATCAGCTCGCAGCTAACAATCGAAAATCAAAACAAAGAAGGGGTAATAACTTCTTGTAAATAAAAATATATACAATACAATATCAAATCTTACAAACCGAGCTGTTTTGAAACTGTCATTATATTAGAAATACTTTCCTTAACATAACCATCTTTAGCACTCACTTTTCCATCGTCCGTGTTTTTTTGAAAAGTCTAGCGTCAACTCCTGCGCTAGCTGCTGTTGTAGCGCCACCTGACCGTAAACTATGTAGGCAAAACCTAGATGTATCTAAACCAATACTATTTAAAGCAGATAACAGTATTTCCCTAGCTGTAGTATAAGATAAAATACCACTGTTACGTAATCTATAAGTTTTGGATTTACTACAGTAACTGATAGGTCTAAAAATGTAGTCATTACTACCTTCTGAAATGTTAGCTAGTAGTAAATATCTGGATAACATGGCAACGAGACAAGTATAGTTATTTGTAGCTGAAATAATAACATCTTTGCCTTCTCTATAAATATCTGTTTTACTTTTTTCAATGTTCAAATTAACATGATCAGAACAAAACTTTATGTTAGAACGTTTGAGATTTACCAACTCTGAAAATCTTAAGAATCCTGCATAACAAATTAGACACATGGTAACAAGTCTCAAATCTTTGAGATTAGAAGAAGTTGTGCCATATTTAGTAACGATCTGTTTCAAAATTTCTGGTGTTATATGATCTTTTTTGTGTATTGTGTGATCTACAGTTCTAATAACTCCTTCCTTTACACTTAAAACAAAATATGATGTACATGGATTGTATACTCCAGCAAGTTTATGTGCCCAACTTATGCTGTAAAAAGCTTCGTTTATAGAACTAACAGATTTACGTAAATCGGATAAGTGTATTAAATACAAGGAGACATGAAATTCTGTTGCTGGGAAAGAAGGAAGCTTTACAGATACACACCATTTGCACCATTTTTCAAAGGCATTTTTATAACAGCGTCTAGTTGAGTCTGCTCTGGAATTCAAACACATCTGGGGCAACTTCTCCGCCAAATTTAACAAACCACCAGATAAACATGAAGTATCTTTAGACAAATCCTTCCATCTCCCAAATTGAAAAATGGCTGAAAATTGTATTAACAAATGAAAAACTTATAAAAATCATTCATTCAATTTTTAAATTAGCACGCTGAATTCATGCTATTCATCATAAACACAAACAATTATCTCAGATTAAATCTAATGCTAGATATTGCAACTGCATACCCATATCGACTTTGTCACTACAATATTAATAAAATGATACTAGGGTCATGTCCGAATGCACATTTTCCAAACATGCCGCTATGTAATAGGGCCATGTCAATTTCAACATGTTCCGAACAGTGAAGAAACAAGCTGTTCCAACCATGCCCCACTATTTAGGTCAGGGCCGTGTCAAAAAATTCTACTAAAAAGTATCATAGATATGTATAAAATTTTACATGTTTCGAACATACCTTTATTTGGATAGGCCATGCTATTCTTCAAAAAATATTCCGGCCATGCCACAAGAAATTAGGGCCATGCCAAACTCTGTCATACATTATGACCATGCAAAAACGCATAACTCTCAACATTACCATCAAGGTAAACAAATTATAACTTTTAGAATATCTGCCAAAACAAGTCAAATTAAATTTCAAAATTCAAATTTGACTGCCAACACCGGCGTAATAAATGGTTCCTTTCCAAAAATGGAATTAGGATTTGTACCTGGTACAAATATACCAGCTGTATTCTTAAATTCTAAAACATCAGATACATACGTTCTATAACATAAATTCTCATCAAAAATGTATGGCCAGTAAGAAGCAGAAATCCATTTCGGTACAATTAAGGTACCTCTCGCTTTACAGAAAAGCAAGTCCTTTATAACTCTAAGCACTGAAAACACTGGTGGAACCAGCCAATTATTATCAAATTGCCAGTTTTGAGAAAATGCATCTATGTCTTCCGATCCAGGATTCCAATACAAAGAATTATACCTATTTAATTTCTTATTATTAAAATTAGCAATGCGATCTAGAGTGAAAGGGCCCCAGAGGCCATTCATCAAATCAATTTATTTTTAAATACTTCCCAATCCTGATGATCAATTAATCTACTTATATAATCAGCCTTTTCATTTTCAGATCGTGGAAGCCACTGAATGTCTATAGAAATAGAATTTGTAACACAAGTGGAATATATACTTCTAGTTAACTTCTGTAGTTCTAATTTCATGCTACCTGATTTGACCATTTTAACACAATTTAGGTTATCTGTAAACCATTTAATTGTTTTACCGTGAAACTGATCTTTAAACGAACTTAAAGCAAGCTCAATAGCTTTCATCTCACGCCAGGTTGAACTCTGAACTTTTTCAACCGAGTTCCACATTTTATGAAAAAAATTTGATTTCAATTCTACAGTACAAGCACCAGCAGCGATATCACTAGCATCTGAATAAATTACTATAGATGAGCAACTATAACCTGCTAAATACTTACGATTCAACCTTACTATGTTTTCTTGGCTATCGTCCTTGACCTGATCTGAATGAATAATTTCTAGTAAACTGTCCCAAGCTGACCTCGTTTGTTCAGGTTACCTTTAACACCTTTAAAGCTACCATGTAATTTGCTGTTTTCAAAGTAATTAACCTGTTCAGAAAAAATCTCAAATTCGGTAACATTGTTCTCATAACAGCTAAAGAAATTACAATCAATAAAATACTTATCATTAACAGTATCTGCAGATAAATTAGGCGCCTCATTTAGTATGTGTTGTTGTAGGTTGAATTCTGGCTGGTTCTGTTGAGGAGCGGACAGTTTTTTTCTCCAATGTCCCATACTTTTACAGTGGAAACACACATCCCAGGGGTACGGCTCACGCCATGCGAAGCCGAGACGAAAGAGCGGCTGAGGAGTAGAACTGCGCACATAATTAGAATTTGGATTAGGATGAGTTTCTGATCTAGCGGGTGCTGAATATCTACTATACGGGGTAGTGCGAATCTTTCCTTTATCCTTAATATGCTTAGTGATACCATGCACTCTGACATCAGTTTTAATAATCCTGCTGCCACATCATCTCCAACTAAAAGCACACAGCAGCAATTACAACCACAGAAAAGGAAAGACTTGCCAATGAGTATTGTCGTAGTCAACTGTCAATCTATAAAATCAGACGGTAAGCCTTCACAATTGAGAAACCTCGTCTCATCCATTCAGGCCGACATAGTAATAGGTACAGAGTCGTGGCTTAATCCTACCATACGAGATGCTGAAGTTTTTCCAGAACGGTTTAAAGCATACCGCAGAGACAGAACTGACGGCAAAGGCGGTGTTTTTTTTTTACTAATATCAAAGAAATATGATAGCAGTGAACCAGAAGAACTAAAAGTTTCACCACAAGATGATATTGAACTTGTATGGGTAAAAATTAAAACACTTGGAATCAATGACCTGTATATTGGATCCTTTTACAAACCACCAGGCAGAAGTGATCCTCAATATCTAGACAAACTTTATTCTTTCATCACAAGAATACCAACTGCAAATGGAGCACATCTAAGGATTGGAGGAGATTTTAACCTTGGGGACATAAATTGGGAAAAAGAAACAGTCAATGAATATGCCACTAATGGAACACAATGCAACCAGCTACTAACTATTACCAGACACATTTCTTGACCAAGTAGTACAGGAACCTACACGTGTAACAGAGACTACCGCTAATGTACTCGATTTATTTTTCACTAACAACTCAACATTAACCAACAAAGTAGAAGTCATTCCTGGTATCTCAGATCACGAAGCCGTATTTATAGAATCTAGCCTTCGTCCTTTGAAAGTTAAAGTACCACCAAGAAAAGTATTTATGTACAAGGACATAGATTATAATCCAATGAAAGACGAACTAAGAAAATTCTATGGACAATACCAAGAGTTATCAAAAGGTAAGAATATCGAACAGCTATGGACAGAATTTAAAGACAATGCCAATGTAAGCTAATCATATCGCTTATATTTGTAAATAAAGCACATGTTTGACCCTAAAGGTAAACACGAACACGTGTTAGAGTATCTTAAATAAATACATTTATATATTTAATTCACGGGCACTTGTTTCATTAAAAAAATATATGCCCCCTCCTCTTCCTTACTTCAAGGTAAACATCTACCCTTTTCCCCTTCCCCACTTCGCCTCAATATTTTTCGCTTATTTGTGATCCTTTCGCTGACCCAATTGTATCGTTACACTCCCGAGATATTTCTCTTTTCGACTGCCACATTTAAATATATCTACCGGAAATCAAATTATTAAGTTGCATTGAAGTCTATGTAGAATCCTGAGGATAATTCTTGAGTTCACCTCCTAACACTTTCGTCATCACAAATGCTAATCATTTGATGGCCAATTACATTAATGTGATGTCACGCCCGATAAATTCATGCGGAATATTGATGTGTCTGTGTCCGTATCCTATCACAAGATCGATCCCATGACCCAGACTTCCGCCTGATTACAGGTTTGTGTGCAGTTTATTTACATATAAATCTAGAAATGTTATTTTAATTATTAACTTATCCTATAATGACGTAGGCTAGTAAAAAAATAGGTGTGTAAGGGGAGAAATATTGAATACAAGAAATTAAAGATGTTCAAACTATAAATAAATAAATAAATACACAAGCTTTATTTAGAGTCGGCATGGTTGAAACAACATACAGCATAAGCTCTGTTCACAGGGCCTTGTCACTATCCAGGTAAATATACTATCAATGTATAAACATATACAAGGGCGGACATCTTTTTTTACCCCCGCTCGCTTCAAGTCGTGTTTGTTTTTTAAATTCCTTCTAATATATTCAAATACCTGTTTGGTTCAACTCCCAAGACCTTATTCTTTTCAAAAAATATCATGACCTCCCCTCGACTACCTCTTGTGAAGGCGCAGCAGTCGTTTTTGTCAGGAATTCGTCAGAATAGAGAACAACATGGACCCAAAGTGAAAGTAACAGCGCCACCTAAAAAAAAAACACGGAAGTTCGGAACTCTCGGGGTTTTAGCTTTGAGGTAAGGAAAATACCATTAAGATTCAAACATCATTAAACGAGCGGGACGATTTGAAGTGAAAACTGAACATTTTTGACTTGTACATACATTGAATGATAAATGCCATTTTCAAGGCTTTTTCTTGATTGCTGTCCATTTTCTTTAATTTATTATTTCGTATGTTA
This sequence comes from Bathymodiolus septemdierum, assembly GCA_963383655.1. Taxonomy (NCBI): domain Eukaryota; kingdom Metazoa; phylum Mollusca; class Bivalvia; order Mytilida; family Modiolidae; genus Bathymodiolus; species Bathymodiolus septemdierum. The sequence continues at coordinate 56,656,849 of OY726517.1, read as the reverse complement.
TTTCCCACGGTATCTTATACTTAGAAACACGATAACTAGCGAGAAAACCAAATATCGAATGGTAAAACCTCGAGAGTTCTGAACTTCCGTTTTTTTATAGGTGGCACTGTTACTTTCACTTTGGGTCCACGTTGTTCTCTACTCAGGCGAATTCCTGACAAAAACGACCGCTGCGCCTTCACAAGAGGTAGTCGAGAGGAGGTCATGATATTTTTTGAAAAGAATAAGGTCTTGGGAGTTGAACCAAACAGGGTTTTGAATATATTAGAAGGAATTTAAAAAACAAACACGACTTGAAGCGAGCGGGGGTAAAAAAGATGTCCGCCCTTGTATATGTTTATACATTGATAGTATATTTACCTGGATAGTGATAAGTCCCTGTGCTCTGTTGAGCTTTTAACCGACATACACAGACACAGAATAAATAACAAATAACAAGCATGCAACATACAACTAAAATGCAAGACTAAGTAAGCACTACATGTAAAATACTAACAGTTACAAGATAAGCAAAAAAGCAGATTAAAAGCTGATGTTATAAGCTAAGCATACCAAGAGCTAATGTAGCAAACTATGAACAACTAAAAGCTGATATTATGAGCAAAGCATACAATTTTTATAAGCACAATAAATAAAAACTGGATATGACCTTGATGGTAGAAATTTAAACAAATTTAAAAGTCAGCACAAACTGAACATTTACATACATTTCCATTCCAAGATTTTAAAATATTCTTAAACTGATTAAAATTGGAAATTTTTCTAAAATCATCAGGTAGGTCATTCCATAAAACGGCTGCGGCATATTTAAAACTATTCTTACTGTAGGTAGATGTTCGCACCCTAGGTATATCTACAATATTGGAATATCTAAAATTATATTTACAATCTTTAAAAACAACTAAATCATGTAAACAAGATGGTGAAAGTTTATTTAAAATCTTAAAACATTCAATAGCCATGGTACGCATTCTTCTAACTTTCAGAGATGGAACCTTAGCTTTTTCTAATAACTCATCATATGTGCTCTCATAGTCCTCGTATATAAATCGTAAAGCCCTCGCCTGGATTTTTTCTAATTTAGAGGTATTACTTTTATTGCAAAAATGCCACGCCAAATGACAAAAATTAAAATTAGACAAAATGAAAGTATGAAAAATTGTTAATTTATTTAATTTTGAAAGAAAACAACCAATGCGCTTTAAAACATTCAACTGTTGAGAGAAGCTTTACGACATATATTTTTAATATGATAATTGAAATTAAGTTGGTAATCAATATCTATTCCTAGTAATTTTACAACTTCATCACAAGTAATTTCAGCTGACTCTATTTTAAATACTGGTGTCTTGCATTGGCATGTGTCTTATTGACAACTGCAATGGCTTGAAACTTATCAGGATTAGCCTGCATACAATTGAATTTGAACCAGTCTATCAATACTGAGATTTCTTTTTCAAGTATATCAATTAATTTCTCATAATTATCATTTACATAAGACAAGGTGTTATCGTCAGCATAATTATACAATGTACCATATTCAATAAAATAAAAGATGTCGTTAATAAAAATTTTAAATAACAAGGGGCCAATTATAGAGCCTTGAGGTACCCATTTTTGTATATCGGCCCAACTGCTGAGATCTCCCTGAAGTTTGATTTGTTGTTTACGACCAGTTAAATAATTTCTAAATAATTCCACAGATTTTGGACAGCTTACAAAGGAGAATGTCATGTGGCAGACAGTCAAAAGCCTTCGAAAGATCCATAAGAATTGCTGCCACATACTGATTTTAATCTAGAGCTGTTTTCCAATCTTCAAGGAATCTCAGCAAAGTTGTCTGACAACCATGACCCTTTCTAAAAGCACATAAAAAAGTATGAAAAATACTAGGGTGACTATTTCCATCAAAAGTAACATCTTTGCCAATGTCATTTGCAACATTTACAAAAAAGGTGTTAAAGGTATCACATATATCTTTAGTGTTGTTCACAATTTTATCATTTTCTACTAGTACAATTTTCTGTAGATTTGTTTGATAGAAATGGTTTGACTGGTGTAAAAATGTTTAGATTTTTGTCCACCAGTACATCTTTCTTGAAAATATGTGTTAATAGATTTTCTTTTTAGTTTGATAACAAGATTTCTTTGTTTTCTGTATGCTTCCCAGGTTTTATTTGTTTTTTATTTCTCAAATTTCGATCGTAGCATTTGTCTTTTGTATATGGCTTTTCTCAGCTCTCTGTTCATATACGGTACTGAGTTTTTTTGAGGGTATCTATACTTTATGGGTGCATGATGATCAATGACCTGTGAGACTTTAGTTTCAAAATCATTATACATAGTGTTTATATCATCTACACACTCACTAGAATCATATCTATTAGCAGGAAAGTTTATAATCCTGTGAGTTGATGCTGTTCAACGGTCAATTATTTAACCCAAAAAAGATTAGCTATGATACCAAGAAAGAAAAAAAACTGATGTTAATCAAATTTTACCTCTGTTATATTTATATTTATTTTGCATTTTTTTCTTTTCAATATAAATCAAATATTAGAATGAGAGTCAAAGATATATCTAATTTTAAAAGTTATACTCCTTTTACTTAATTTTATAATCTGGGACGAAACAACCAGGAGTGAACGGGTAAAGGGTGAAACGACTAACAAAGTGTTATATTTCTACTTACATATATGGCAGAGTTTTATAGAATACACCAATACCAAGCAGATTGGTTGGTTGGTTTATGGTGTTTAATGCCACTATCAACAATATTTCAGTTATAAAATGGTGGCCAGTTTTATTGGTGGAGGAAACCAGAGTACCCAGAGTACCACCGACCTGTCGCAAGTCGCAGACAAACTTTATCACATAATGCTATATCACCTGAGTAGGATTCGAACTCACGACGTTACTGGTGATGGGTACTGTCACTGATTGCACAGATGGTTGTAAATCCAACTACCATACAATCACAATCCCAAATAGACTGAAAAATTACTGATGACGTATAGATCTACTTGTTTAAGAAAAATAAAGTTTCTTTACCTTCACTTGACTCTAGAATATATTTTAAACATTTGAAATAGAATTTCTTATTGCAAAGTCCATGTTAAATCTTCTATAACACATAAATAAACACATACATTCAAAATGATTCAAATGAAGGATCTGTGGTTGTGGAACAAGTTGCAAAAAATACATCCTCCAGATGCACTGTAGTTTGACACAACATGGTAAGTAGTTTTCATTTCTGACAGTATCAACTGACTAACTGAACAGAAATATAGACCACCACATATGTAAATATAATGATGGAAAGCCAGGTCCTGGCACTAAATGCCTAAAAAGTTCACTTGCTGGCCATGGTGGTAGACAGATTTATAATAAACTAATCAAAGGGAGATAATTCAGTTAGATTTGATTTAGATTTTTGGTGTTTTAATGCCACTTTCAACAATATTTCAGCTATATCATGGCGACCAGTTTTAGTGGTGGAGGAAACCGGAGAGAACCACCGACCATGCGCAAGCAACTGGTAAACTTTATCACTTGCGACTGCAAATCGAGTGCACCCTTTATTGTAATTTACAAAGCCGGGCGCGAACCCACGCCGTATTGGTGATAGGCTTGTATTACTTGTTAGATCCAACGACCTAACTCATTGAGCCACCCGGGCCCCAATTCAGTTAGAATTTATAAGATGACATTAGTATTGGTATAAAGTCCTGATTTGACCACAGGCACTGAGAATTACCCCTTCCCCCTCTTTATTATTAATACTAATTATATACAAAATGTACTTGTAGATATTTCTGAAAGACAAAAACAACAGAAGGTTGCCATGGTTTTACTACATTTGTTATTGTTTATTATTGGAGCTACAGCTGGTACATCACACAACTCAGATTTTGGTAAGTAACACATAGTTAGGAAATTAAATCTGTAAATAGACGAAGCAGCCATACCTTCAAAATGACACTGGGTTGAAGCAGCCATACATTCAAAATGACACTGGGTTGAAGCAGCCATACCTTCAAAATAACACTGGGTTGAAGCAGCCATACCTTCAAAATGACACTGGGTTCTTTTAAATTACATATGTCTTTGTGTTGTGTTATACATGTACCATATGTAGAAACTGTCAAGGTTGTGATCGTATCGTAGTTGGATTAACAACTACCTGTGCAATCAGTGTCTGTCAGTGCTAAAGTTGTGAGTTCGAATTACGCTCATGGCAAGGTGTATTCAATGCCGCTTTATGTGTTAAAGTTTGTCAGTGACTTGCGACAGGTCGGTGGTTTTCTCGGGATACTGTGCTTTCCTCCACCAAATAAACTGACTGGCAAGATATAACTGAAATATTGTTGAAAGTGGCATTAAACACCATATCTCTAACCCACCTGCATCGTTTTAAATTATAATTTTTATTCACTTGCAAAAATGTGAAAAAGTCCAAATGATTTGTTAATTGGTATGGACAATGTACATCAGGTCTTCCACAGATATTCCTAATTCAATATAGATTCTAGATCAGGCAAAAAACATGAGAACAGTGAACATTATAAAACATGTACATATACCATGTTTAGAATCAGAATAACATATTACATTTGTATATGCCACAACTTCATAATCTTCTACCATTTCTTTCTTGCAGTGAGAACTTTCGAGCAAGTTGATGTACCGACAAGAAATAACAATGCATCATTCAAGACTGTGTGTTACTATCCCATGAGTGTTCCACTTAACTTGACAGTGAATGCTACCTTACCATATGGACTTGATGCCAAGTTATGTTCTCATATCATTTTTATACCAACGAAGGTAGATAGCCATAACAGAATATCCCCTAGTGATCAGACCCACGTAGTCATGTTTCAGAGAGCTATTCCAGTGTTACGACAACTGAATCCAAATCTAACAATTATGATTTCTAATGCTGGACCATTTGATTCACTGATGCAGAGTATACAGAATATAACAGAGTAAATACCTAAATACAGTACAGTCTACGTGTCTTTTCATATTTTTCCACTGGTGTACGTACAGTAACATTTTTATACACTGTTACATGTACAGTGACATTTTTATACACTGTTACATGTACAGTGACATTTTTATACACTGTTACATGTACAGTGACATTTTTATACACTGTTACATGTACAGTGACATTTTTATACACTGTTACACGTACAGTAACATTTTTATACACTGTTACATGTACAGTGACATTTTTATACACTGTTACATGTACAGTAACATTTTTATACACTGTTACATGACTACAGTGACATTTTTATACACTGTTGCATGTACAGTAACATTTTTATACACTGTTACATGTACAGTGACATTTTTATATACTGTTACATGTACAGTAACATTTTTATACACTGTTACATGTACAGTGACATTTTTATACACTGTTACATGTACAGTGACATTTTTATACACTGTTACATGTACAGTGACATTTTTATACACTGTTACATGTACAGTGACATTTTTATACACTGTTACATGTACAGTAACATTTTTATACACTGTTACATGTACAGTAACATTTTTATACACTGTTACATGTACAGTGACATTTTTATACACTGATCCCTCCGAAATACTGATTAAACTCTTTTAACAGACAGATTAATTTGGCCAACAACTCATATGTAGATCCCATTATATCAGCCAAAGCCAGGGATGATTACCAGCAATGAAATCAATGTTTCTTTCACAGTTGTGGAGACTACCTCTGATCTCTCAAACTCAATTTTGAGGTATGAGTTATTAAGCTAAACTCCACATCGATTCTGATGATTACCAGCGGTGAAATCAATCTTTCTTTCACTTCAAATTTTTAATTACATGTACTTGCTTTATAGACAGATTTTCTTTTATGTTCATTGACATCCAATCCCCCCTTTATTTGGGGTAAAGTTTGTCAATGTTTGTGTCTATTTGTAGATTTGTCAACAGTACTGTTGTATTTCTGAGAAAATATGGATTTGATGGAATTGATTTAGACTGGGAATTTCCTGGATGGCCAGTTACAGAAAAGCCACATGGACAAATTCACAATTATAGCATTGTCCTTACAGTAGGTCATCCTAACTGATTAAAATATGTTACAATTCATGGACGTTTAACCTTACGTTCAGGTGAAATTTAAATTATCCAATGAAATTAAAGGTGAAATTTAGATTATCCAATGAAATCAAAAGTGAAATTTAAATTATCCAATGAAATCAAAGGTGAAATTTAGATTTTCCAGTGAAATCAAAAGTGAAATTTAAATTATCCAATGAAATCAAAGGTGAAATTTAAATTATCCAATGAAATCAAAAGTGAAATTTAGATTATCCAATGAAATCAAAGGCGAAATTTAGATTATCCAATGAAATCAAAGCTGGAATTTAGATTATCCAATAAAATCAGAGTTGAAATTTAGATTATCCAATGAAATCAAAGGTCAAATTTATATTATCCAATGAAATCAAAGGTAACATTTAAATTATTCTATGAGATCAAAGGCGAAATTCAGATTATCCAATGAAATCAAAGTGAAATTTATATTTTCCAATGAAATAAATATATATATCTCATTAGTTAAAGTAGAGTGTACTAAGTATTATAGACATTTCATCGTGTTGACCATTAAACTACTGTGACCCTTTTCATATTTTGTTGGTAACTGACCAGTGTTTGAAATATTTTAGAAATTACACAGATTTATCTCTAATATCTATCACAATATATATCAATAACATGAAGAACTTATTGTTTATTTTTAGGAATTGAGACAAGCCTTTGAAATGGAAGCCAACCAAACTAAAAAGTCAAGACTCCTCCTTACAGCAGCTGTTGCTGCAACGAAAGAAATGGCAGAAGTTATTTACGAGTTTGATTATTTCAAAAAGTAATTAGTTAACATTTTGATATATGCTTTGATCTCATCAAGAAATGTTCCAAACTGTATACTCAGAAATATCTACCCTGATTGGATATGCTTTCTGTATCAATGATTGTTGAATAATTAATTGAGTGAGTGATTTCTGTTTAATGCCAACTCATCAATTTTCCAGCTATATTATGGCGAAAACAAGTTAATTGTCAATGAAATGATGATGAGGTCCTCTTTGTACTAGACCAACACGCTTAGCTGTATTTTTATAGTGCTAGCTCACCGAAACAATAGTCCACTGTTAGACATGTCGCTCCAATCGTACACATTATCCTGATTCCGGGCCAACCCGTCTGCTCTTTCTCCTCAATGCTGCATGCCTAGCGGAGAAGCAACAAAGACCAATTTTACAGTCTTTGGTATAACCCAATTAGGGCTTAACCCTACGAACTACCACAATCGAGACTAGGACCATTACCCCCCCCCCCCCCCCCCCCATGATTAGGTGAGTGATATAGGATCAAGTGAGCCTCTAGTTACTAGTATAGTGCTAGCTCACTGAAATAACACTAATTAAATGATAATTGATGACTTTCTGAGAGATACAGGATCAAGTGAGCCTCTAGTTACTAGTTTTGTGCTAGCTCACTGAGATACTAGTACCACTTATTAATTAATGATTTATGACTTGGTGAGTGATAGGTAGATGTCACCAGGACACATTATACTGACTCCCAGTCAACCATTCTTTACTCTTACTTGGTAACGCTACATTCTTAGTGTAGAAGTAACAAATACTCATTTTGTAGTCTTTGTTTTGACCTGATCGTGGAACATATGATCTGCCAAGCTTGAGCCAAGTACACTAACCATTACACCACAAATTTGTTTATATTTTTGATTTGATTTGATTTATTGTGTTTAGTGCCACTTTCAGCAATATTTCAGCTTTATCATGGCGATCTGTTTTAGTGGTGGAAGAAGCCGGAGTACCTGAAGAGAACCACCGACCATGGGCAAGCAACTGGTAACCTTTATCACTTGCGGCTGCGAGTCGAGTGCACCCTTTTTGTAATTTACAAAGCCAGGCACGAACCCACGCCATATTGGTGATAGGCTTGTATTAGTTGTTAGATAATCAAACTACCTAACTCATTGAGCCACCCGGGTCCTTGTCCTATTTGGACACACTAATATACTAGCAATAATGTCTGTCTAGACCTTCATAACTACCATACACAGTCAAACCTGCTCATGCGGTCACCTCTATTTAGCAGTCACCTGTATTAAAAGGTCACCCCTTTCTTGTCCTGACATAGAAAATGTCAGATGAATTGAACCTCTTTTTGAAAAAAAGACATAGTCAATATGAATTTAAATTCTAGTTCTTTTAAATTTAAATTTTTTCACCAAAAATTGTAATTTACAATAAATTTCCCTTATCAAGTGAAAAAAAACCATTCTAGTATATTTTATTGCTAATTTTTTCTCAAAATTCTGAAATGAAAAAGTGCAATTTTTTGGTTAAAAATAGAATTGAGGGGGCCGTCGTGGTCATGATGATATGGTAGTTGGATTTACAACTACCTATGCAATCAGTACCTATCGCCACTGCTGTTGTGAGTTCGAATCTTGATCAGGGCGAGATGTACAACATTATGTGATAAAGTTTGTCATTGACTTGTGACAGGTCGGTGGTTTTCTTCGGGTACTCCGGTTTCCTCCACCAATAAAACTTACCTCCACGATATAACTGAAATATTGTTGAAAGTGGCGTTAAACACCATCAAACAAACAGAAATGGAAAAGTGCATTTTTTGGTTCAAAGCACTACTAATGATTTCAGTATCTTGTTTATGGAGATAAAATAGTAAATACCCTTAATAACAAAATTACCTAACACCGAGCAATCTTCCAAAGGGAAAGGCAAAATTCATAAGTCAACAAACAGACAAAATCAGTTAACAACTGGAAAACCACAATGGCCCTGACTTGGTACAGGCATTTCCAAATAATCGAGATGAGTATTTATTTTCCAATATGAATTTCATACCAGCTAAACAAAGAACTGTGATGACTTGTATCTTCAACTGATCAAACATAGACAGGGAACCAGAAACAAACCAATATTTGCACTTTGAATTTCATAAGGGGGAGGACTCTCTGAAATAGTAATAAAAAGGAGCATGAATACACAAATAAGACTACATGACTTTTTAAATCACTGACTGTAATTGCTTTTTCTTACATAAAGTTAAAGTTGAGTGCATCTTACCATGAGTTGAGCATAAACAAAATCCAACAAAATCAGATTGGTTATTTCTGGCTGTGACAATTGATTGACAAACGGGAGGCTCATCTGAGGCCTTAATTAATATAATGTTTGTTTGCCCAAGCATGACATACGAGATAGAAGGTGCTTTCTAAAAAAAAATGTTCTTCAAAAACAAATGTATTTTTATATTTCTGGATATTTCCAAGTTCCATAGCTTTAATCTTGTTTCTTATTCCAAATTTTAACAAATTTAGAAAATAAAAATTCCATACCTACCTATCCATATCAAACACCCATGGGTTGGGTTTGGACAAACTAGCATTTTATTAATGCTGGTCTGAACAAACCTTTATTTGACAAACTGGAGACTCACCTGAACAAAATAAGCCTTTATCTAAAGATCACACAGAAAATAGATTTTTATATTTTGGTCCAGATTTTCATCATTATATTTATCTTGTTTTACAGAGCTGTAGATTTTGTGAATATGATGGGCTATGATTATAATGGTTGGGGTCTTTTGGACCCGCTGACGGCCTATAACTCACCATTGTTTCCCGAGTCATATGATAAACACTTCTTCAATACCAATAATTTGGTAAGTTTTAATTTATTTATTTTTAAGAGTGTGAAGAAAAAAAAAAAAAAAAAAATTCCCCAAAATGCAGTTTATGATTAACTTACTCAATCACAATTTATTAACTTTCCTTCTGTAACGGGACCACCGTGGTTGTGATTGTGTGGTAGTTGGATTTAAAACTAACATTGTGATGTTGATGATGATGATGTTCACGTTGTACGAGACCAACACTCTTAGTTGGATTTGTATGGTGCTAACTTACTGTAGCAACAGCCTATGTGAAGAAATGATGCTCCACTCAGGCACATTCTCCTGATTCCGAGCCAACCAGTCTTTGCTCTTAGTCTTAATCCTTAAAAGCGTTATTTTTTGAGAAGCAACAAATACCAATATTATAGTCTTAGGTTTGACCTGACCTGGGCTCCAATTAAGAAATAATTCATTGTAGCCCGAATTTATATAATTTTTACCACGGGTAGGCACTTTATGCCTATATTTTGCCTACCCATGGTAAAAATAATATAAATTCAGGTTACCATGAATTATTTCAATTCTAATATGTAAAAATTGGTAAAATATCGTTATAAATTGTTGATGACGCCATAAATTACAATTGTTGTAGGTATATATTAATTTTACCATGGGTTTGGACTCGAAGCGTTTGAAGGACGTCATATTAGAATCCACAATCTACCATACTTGAGGCAAGCACAATGATTATTACACAACTGATGTGGTTTACTAAAGTTTATAATATGTAACATCTTTAGTGTATGCTTAATTTCTTTGGTTAATTTGAATAAATTTGATTAAAATTTCAAGCCACAATATGGCTGAAATATTGCCAAAGGTGGCAATACAAATAATAATGATTATTTAGAATGTGACCTCTGACCTCAGAACTTGTAACCATAGGTGATACATTTGACCCCACGACCTGCAACCATTAAGAAATTAAATGCAAAACTTATGACCCAACATCCTCTAACAATATTTATCTCTCAAATATAAAGCTTTAGATAATTAAAGTTACACAGTATTCTTTTGTAGGCTTGGTCAGCAAATTACTGGGCATCTAAGTTAGGAAAGGGCAAAGTAATCGTTGGAATTCCTTTTTATTGCCATGCTTACAAACTGTTGACATCAAAGATGCATGGCTACCATGCCATAGCTATTGGTAAAGGAGAATGTGAACAGACAGGATACACTTGTGTAAGTTTATACCACAATTGGTGATGTATAATGTACACTTTTTTCATAGTTCTTGTAATAGGATATGGCCTTGTTCATATCACAGTTGGTGATGTATAGTGTACACTTTTTTCATAGTCCTTGTAATAGGATATAGCCTTGTTCATACCACAATTAGTGATGTATATTGCACACTTTTTTCATAGTCCTTGTAATAGGATATAGCCTTGTTCATACCACAGTTGATGATGTATAATGCACACTTTTTTCATAGTCCTTGTAATATATAGCCTTGTTCATACCACAGTTGATGATGTATAATGTACACTTTTTTCATAGTCCTTGTAATAGGATATAGCCTTGTTCATACCACAATTAGTGATGTATATTGCACACTTTTTTCATAGTCCTTGTAATAGGATATGGCCTTGTTCATACCACAGTTGATGATGTATAATGCACACTTTTTTCATAGTCCTTGTAATAGGATATGGCCTTGTTCATACCACAGTTGATGATGTATAATGCACACTTTTTTCATAGTCCTTGTAATAGGATATGGCCTTGTTCATACCACAGTTGATGATGTATATTGCATACTTTTTTCATAGTCCTTGTAATAGGATATGGCCTTGTTCATACCACAGTTGATGATGTATAATGCACACTTTTTTCATAGTCCTTGTAATAGGATATGGCCTTGTTCATACCACAGTTGATGATGTATAATGCACTTTTTTCATAGTCCTTGTAATAGGATATGGCCTTGTTCATACCACAGTTGATGATGTATAATGCACACTTTTTTCATAGTCCTTGTAATAGGATATAGCCTTGTTCATACCACAGTTGATGATGTATATTGCACACTTTTTTCATAGTCCTTGTAATAGGATATAGCCTAGTTCATACCACAGTTGATGATGTATAATGCACACTTTTTTCATAGTCCTTGTAATAGGATATGGCCTTGTTCATACCACAGTTGATGATGTATATTGCACACTTTTTTCATAGTCCTTGTAATAGGATATAGCCTAGTTCATACCACAGTTGATGATGTATAATGCACACTTTTTTCATAGTCCTTGTAATAGGATATGGCCTTGTTCATACCACAGTTGATGATGTATAATGCAAACTTTTTTCATAGTCCTTGTAATAGGATATAGCCTTGTTCATACCACAGTTGATGTATAATGCACACTTTTTTCATAGTCCTTGTAATAGGATATAGCCTTGTTCATACCACAGTTGATGATGTATATTGCACACTTTTTTCATAGTCCTTGTAATATATAGCCTTGTTCATACCACAGTTGATAATGTATATTGCACACTTTTCTCATAGTCCTTGTAATAGGATATAGTCTTGTTCATACCACAGTTGATGATGTATAATGCACATTTTTCTCATAGTCCTTGTAATAGGATATAGCCTTGTTCATACCACAGTTGATGATGTATAATGCACACTTTTTTCATAGTCCTTGTAATAGGATATAGCCTTGTTCATACCACAGTTGATGATGTATATTGCACACTTTTTTCATAGTCCTTGTAATAGGATATGGCCTTGTTCATACCACAGTTGATGATGCATAATGCACACTTTTTTCATAGTCCTTGTAATAGGATATAGCCTTGTTCATACCACAGTTGATGATGTATATTGCACACTTTTTTCATAGTCCTTGTAATAGGATATGGCCTTGTTCATACCACAGTTGATGATGTATAATGCACACTTTTTTCATAGTCCTTGTAATAGGATATAGCCTTGTTCATACCACAGTTGATGATGTATATTGCACACTTTTTTCATAGTCCTTGTAATATATAGCCTTGTTCATACCACAGTTGATGATGTATATTGCACACTTTTCTCATAGTCCTTGTAATAGGATATAGTCTTGTTCATACCACAGTTGATGATGTATAATGCACATTTTTCTCATAGTCCTTGTAATAGGATATAGCCTTGTTCATACCACAGTTGATGATGTATAATGCACACTTTTTTCATAGTCCTTGTAATAGGATATGGCCTTGTTCATACCACAGTTGATGATGTATATTGCACACTTTTTTCATAGTCCTTGTAATAGGATATGGCCTTGTTCATACCACAGTTGATGATGTATAATGCACACTTTTCTCATAGTCCTTGTAATAGGATATAGCCTTGTTCATACCACAGTTGATGATGTATAATGCACACTTTTTTCATAGTCCTTGTAATAGGATATGGCCTTGTTCATACCACAGTTGATGATGTATAATGCACACTTTTTTCATAGTCCTTGTAATAGGATATAGCCTTGTTCATACCACAGTTGATGATGTATATTGCACACTTTTTTCATAGTCCTTGAAATAGGATATGGCCTTGTTCATACCACAGTTGATGATGTATAATGCACACTTTTCTCATAGTCCTTGTAATAGGATATAGCCTTGTTCATACCACAGTTGATGATGTATAATGCACACTTTTTTCATAGTCCTTGTAATAGGATATAGCCTTGTTCATACCACAGTTGATGATGTATAATGCACACTTTTTTCATAGTCGTTGTAATAGGATATGGCCTTGTTCATACCACAGTTGATAATGTATATTGCACACTTTTCTCATAGTCCTTGTAATAGGATATAGTCTTGTTCATACCACAGTTGATGATGTATAATGCACATTTTTCTCATAGTCCTTGTAATAGGATATAGCCTTGTTCATACCACAGTTGATGATGTATAATGCACACTTTTTTCATAGTCCTTGTAATAGGATATAGCCTTGTTCATACCACAGTTGATGATGTATATTGCACACTTTTTTCATAGTCCTTGTAATAGGATATGGCCTTGTTCATACCACAGTTGATGATGCATAATGCACACTTTTTTCATAGTCCTTGTAATAGGATATAGCCTTGTTCATACCACAGTTGATGATGTATATTGCACACTTTTTTCATAGTCCTTGTAATAGGATATGGCCTTGTTCATACCACAGTTGATGATGTATAATGCACACTTTTCTCATAGTCCTTGTAATAGGATATAGCCTTGTTCATACCACAGTTGATGATGTATAATGCACACTTTTTTCATAGTCCTTGTAATAGGATATAGCCTTGTTCATACCACAGTTGATGATGTATATTGCACACTTTTTTCATAGTCCTTGTAATAGGATATAGCCTAGTTCATACCACAGTTGATGATGTATAATGCACACTTTTTTCATAGTCCTTGTAATAGGATATGGCCTTGTTCATACCACAGTTGATGATGTATATTGCACACTTTTTTCATAGTCCTTGTAATAGGATATAGCCTAGTTCATACCACAGTTGATGATGTATAATGCACACTTTTTTCATAGTCCTTGTAATAGGATATGGCCTTGTTCATACCACAGTTGATGATGTATAATGCACACTTTTTTCATAGTCCTTGTAATAGGATATAGCCTTGTTCATACCACAGTTGATGATGTATAATGCACACTTTTTTCATAGTCCTTGTAATAGGATATAGCCTTGTTCATACCACAGTTGATGATGTATATTGCACACTTTTTTCATAGTCCTTGTAATATATAGCCTTGTTCATACCACAGTTGATGATGTATATTGCACACTTTTCTCATAGTCCTTGTAATAGGATATAGTCTTGTTCATACCACAGTTGATGATGTATAATGCACATTTTTCTCATAGTCCTTGTAATAGGATATAGCCTTGTTCATACCACAGTTGATGATGTATAATGCACACTTTTTTCATAGTCCTTGTAATAGGATATGGCCTTGTTCATACCACAGTTGATGATGTATATTGCACACTTTTTTCATAGTCCTTGTAATAGGATATGGCCTTGTTCATACCACAGTTGATGATGTATAATGCACACTTTTCTCATAGTCCTTGTAATAGGATATAGCCTTGTTCATACCACAGTTGATGATGTATAATGCACACTTTTTTCATAGTCCTTGTAATAGGATATGGCCTTGTTCATACCACAGTTGATGATGTATAATGCACACTTTTTTCATAGTCCTTGTAATAGGATATAGCCTTGTTCATACCACAGTTGATGATGTATATTGCACACTTTTTTCATAGTCCTTGAAATAGGATATGGCCTTGTTCATACCACAGTTGATGATGTATAATGCACACTTTTCTCATAGTCCTTGTAATAGGATATAGCCTTGTTCATACCACAGTTGATGATGTATAATGCACACTTTTTTCATAGTCCTTGTAATAGGATATAGCCTTGTTCATACCACAGTTGATGATGTATAATGCACACTTTTTTCATAGTCGTTGTAATAGGATATGGCCTTGTTCATACCACAGTTGATGATGTATAATGCACACTTTTTTCATAGTCCTTGTAATAGGATATAGCCTAGTTCATACCACAATTAGTGATGTATATTGCACACTTTTTTAATTGTCCTTGTAATAGGATATAGCCTTGTTCATACCACAGTTGATGATGTATAATGCACACTTTTCTCATAGTCCTTGTAATAGGATATGGCCTTGTTCATACCACAGTTGATGATGTATAATGTACACTTTTTTCATAGTCCTTGTAATAGGATATAGCCTAGTTCATACCACAATTAGTGATGTATATTGCACACTTTTTTAATTGTCCTTGTAATAGGATATAGCCTTGTTCATACCACAGTTGATGATGTATATTGCACACTTTTTTCATAGTCCTTGTAATAGGATATAGCCTTGTTCATACCACAGTTGATGATGTATAATGCACACTTTTCTCATAGTCCTTGTAATAGGATGTAACCTAGTTCATACCGCAATTTATGATGTATAGTGCACACTTTTTTCACTGTCCTAGTAATAGGATATAACCTTTCTAAATTCTCATATATAAGGTGTCAAGCGTTTGACATTGCTTTCAATAATATTTCAGTTGATAGTTGTACCTGTCAGTTTTATTAGTTGAAGAAACTGTATTTCTTGGTGAGCAATTTTTTTGCTATTTTGCGAGAACAAATTATTTTTGATATCTGTATATCCAACCATCATTCAATAATCATCCTAGAAATCCACCATTTTGTTTGAATATTTAAGGTAAAATATCATAAAACAATAATTAAAAGTTCTTCGTTTATTGTTGGTTAAGATTTATTTAAACATATAAACATATAGACTTTTAGCTCTATCACTACAAACTCTTGCTATCTTGATTCCTACCCACGTAGAGGTCTATTAGATATAGTAGGCCCCCTCTTATGACACCACTCCCATCCAGTGCCACCCCTCGTATCAGGCTAGATTTCTGATGCACTGAGGTAGTACAATACTACTAAATTGTCAACCCTTAAAGGGGTCACCCCTCTTATTATGCGACCCCTTATTCGTTGCAGAACGTGTGGCCTTATAAGAGCAGGACTACTATGTTATCTTCTTATGGTAGTGATTTATTCAGCTATAAGACTTAACAGAAGTAAATCATGTTTTATGTCTTATCTTTCTAGACTTAACAGAAGTAAATCATGTTTTATGTCTTATCTTTCTAGACTTAACAGAAGTAAATCATGTTTTATGTCTTATCTTTCTAGACTTAACAGAAGTAAATCATATTTTATGTCTTATCTTTCTAGACTTAACAGAAGTAAATCATGTTTTATGTCTTATCTTTCTAGACTTAACAGAAGTAAATCATATTTTATGTCTTATCTTTCTAGACTTAACAGAAGTAAATCATGTTTTATGTCTTATCTTTCTAGACTTAACAGAAGTAAATCATGTTTTATGTCTTATCTTTCTAGACTTAACAGAAGTAAATCATGTTTTATGTCTTATCTTTCTAGACTTAACAGAAGTAAATCGTATATTATGTGTTATCTTTCTAGGCTTGTCTGGCTATAAAGAATAAAAATGCCACTGTTGTATTTGATGACGCTGCAAAAGTACCTTATTGTTACTACGGTGACCAGTGGATCAGTTATGACAATGTTGAAAGTATTAAGATAAAGGTACTATTTACGTTTTTATGACTATCACTGAGTCGATACCTCTGCTGGTGGACTATTAGTCCCCAAGGGTATTATCCGCCCAGTAGTCAGTGATTTGGCACGTACATGGTTTATTAAATAGATTTATAACTGAAATTGACAGTTCTTAAATAATGTAATTATTAATAAAACTATGGTTCTCCTCCCTCAAGTACAGGTGACCTTTGCAGATTTTGTCTATCCTGTTTAGGCCCTTTGGTTTTATTTTTGACAACATGGTCGTTTCCGCATGATAACTTTAGTTCTGTACATTGGATCTTTACCAAACTTGACCACATGATTCCCCTGTGGAAGGGGAAGAATCCTATATATTTTGGGGTCATTAGTCAAAGGTCAAGGTCGCCGTTACCATAAATAGAATTTTTGACAACAGGATCGTTTGCGCACGATAACTTAAGTTCTGTATATTGGATCTTTACCAAACCTGGCCGGGAGCAGGACAATAGCACCCCGGACAATTGCCCCCATAAATTGTTTTCAGTTTTATATTTAGTTTCTGATTACCCCTTTCTGACTCTATGAACTCCATTGCATTACTATACTTTCACTTCAAAAATACACTCTTATTTAAGCCAGTTCTAAGCTTGTACTTAGCTTGCAATCATTTTTTCTCAAAATTCTTTTTAATTATTAACCTTTTGTACGTAGCTTTGATCATTGTTTAATCAAATTCATTTTTATAATTTTTCTTTGAAGACCAATTTTGTAAACTTAATTGGAAAATCATTAAACTCTATCTAAAAATAAAATATCTAAAAATAATAAGAGAAAGTTATTTTTATCATAGCTTGTCCAAGCTGTATAATCCTTTTGATGATTAATATACAAAGAGAAAAATCCAACTTAAAAGTAATTTGAATACTTTAATCTGAGTTTATGCATATTTATTTCTCATAAAAAAAAAATGTTTTCAAATAAAAAATAAATAAAAATAAATAAGATAAAAATGAAATAAAAAAATTGGGGGATGGGGGGCAATTGTCCTAGGGCAGCTATTGTCCAGGGGGCAATTGTCCGTGGGGCTATTGTCCGTGGGGCTATTGTCCTAGACCCAACTTGGTCACATGTTTCCCCTGTGGAAGGGGAAAAACCCTATTTTTATATAGACGGGCATATTTTGTGATGCACACATTTCTTGTTAGTTATAGCAATGAATCTTTAGTAACATAAATTATGTACCAGAAAAGTCTTACCAGTACAACAATGTTTGATTTGAAACATAGCATTTTTATCTTGTTTTAACTTGCATTTGGATTTATTTATTTTTGACCCAAATTAAATTGCTTGGGGTTTATTCATTGTACAGACAGATATTTACATGTTTTTGTTAACACTTTCATGTATGTTCTGGTTATACCAGAAACGTGTTGTGTACAGTAACTTTGATATCTGGGAAGGTTGACATTGATTTTTTGTCGGTCAAAAGTGAAGTGTCAGTCGCCTTGTAATATTGTCACATGTCATGTATGATAATGGTGATATTGTGTTTATTGAATCCATTTGATTCATTATGTACTTTGATGGTGACTTGCTTAAAAAGTAAACCATTTTGGTTCAAAGACACTTTTTATTTGTTCAATAACAACAGAAATGGTGCCATTGGAAGGGGACACAAACATGTACGGTATACTATGGGAAATGTTGACCGAATCTTCTTTTAGTCAAACAAACTGCCGATTGACTTTCCTCATCATCTATTACGCAAAATCTAGGTTCTTATTCTTAAGATTCTCATATGTTTTAGAATACCGGTAATATCTCAATATTTGTTGAAATGAACGGAGACGCTTCTGATATTTAATAATCCATATAAGAGTACGATTGGTATTTCATTTCTCTTACCACTGGGTTAGAAATTGTGATCGACCTCTGCTTACATGTTGTCATGTGTAGGTCAACATATTTATTCTTATTGTATTTGTTTAATAAACATTTCAGTAATAGGTAATAAAAACCAGAATTCTGCAATTAAAACATAAAATTATTAATGAGTTTTAATCCCATTTTCCACTTTTATTTGAGACATCAAAAGTAGATACAGTCTGTAGTTTTTGACTGTAATATGTCCATTCCCTGGTTGACTGTAATATGTCCATTCCCTGGTTGACTAATATGTTCATTCCCTGGTTGACTGTAATATGTTCATTCCCTGGTTGACTGTAATATGTCCATTCCCTGTTTGACTGTAATATGTCCATTCCCTGGTTGACTGTAATATGTCCATTCCCTGTTTGACTGTAATATGTCCATTCCCTGTTTGACTGTAATATGTCCATTCCCTGTTTGACTGTAATATGTCCATTCCCTGGTTGACTGTAATATGTCCATTCCCTGTTTGACTGTAATATGTCCATTCCCTGGTTGACTGTAATATGTCCATTCCCTGGTTGACTGTAATATGTCCATTCCCTGGTTGACTGTAATATGTTCATTCCCTGTTTGACTGTAATATGTCCATTCCCTGGTTGACTGTAATATGTCCATTCCCTGGTTGACTGTAATATGTCCATTCCCTGGTTGACTGTAATATGTCCATTCCCTGGTTGACTGTAATATGTCCATTCCCTGGTTGACTGTAAAATGTCCATTCCCTGTTTGACTGTAATATGTCCATTCCCTGGTTGACTGTAATATGTCCATTCCCTGGTTGACTGTAATATGTCCATTCCCTGGTTGACTAATATGTCCATTCCCTGGTTGACTGTAATATGTCCATTTCCTGGTTGACTGTAATATGTCCATTTCCTGGTTGACTGTAATATGTCCATTTCCTGGTTGACTGTAATATGTCCATTTCCTGGTTGACTGTAATATGTCCATTCCCTGGTTGACTGTAATATGTCCATTCCCTGGTTGACTGTAATATGTCCATTCCCTGTTTGACTGTAATATGTCCATTCCCTGGTTGACTGTAATATGTCAATTCCCTGGTTGACTGTAATATGTCAATTCCCTGGTTGACTGTAATATGTCCATTCCCTGGTTGACTGTAATATGTCCATTCCCTGGTTGACTGTAATATGTCCATTCTCTGGTTGACTGTAATATGTCCATTCCCTGGTTGACTGTAATATGTCCATTCCCTGGTTGACTAATATGTCCATTCCATGGTTGACTAATATGTCCATTCCCTGGTTGACTGTAATATGTCCATTCCCTGGTTGACTGTAATATGTCCATTCCCTGGTTGACTGTAATATGTCCATTCCCTGTTTGACTGTAATATGTCCATTCCCTGGTTGACTGTAATATGTCCATTCCCTGGTTGACTGTAATATGTCCATTCCCTGGTTGACTGTAATATGTCCATTCCCTGGTTGACTGTAATATGTCCAATCCCTGTTTGACTGTAATATGTCCATTCCCTGGTTGACTGTAATATGTCCATTCCCTGGTTGACTGTAATATGTTCATTCCCTGTTTGACTAATATGTCCATTCCCTGGTTGACTGTAATATGTCCATTCCCTGGTTGACTGTAATATGTCCATTCCCTGTTTGTACTTGGACCTTTGCACAAACATCTTTCTTTAGCTGACGAAAGTTTAAAAAATAATTGTTATATTCGATCTCTAAGTTGGAATAATCTGAATTTTGTGAAAAGGATGTTTATGTCAGTGAAAGTGAGCATACAACTTAGAGATCGAATATAACAATTATTTTTTAAACTTTCGTCAGCTAAAGAAAGATGTTTGTGCAAAGGTCCAAGTACAAACAGGGAATGGACATATTACAGTCAACCAGGGAATGGACATATTACAGTCAACCAGGGAATGGACATACTGACATAAACATCCTTTTCACAAAATTCAGATTATTCCATGTACATTGTTCTTTGTTCGACTTTGTTGGTGTCTTTTAAATTTGAATATTCAAGATGAGAACGAGTTTACCAATATAAAAAATAATTCAGAAATAATGAGGAAAGTGACCATCAAGACAACGGTGTTTAGCTGTCACCAGAATAGTATGAGGGGTTGGGGTGGGGACATAAAAGTATGAGAGGTTGGGGTGGGAACATGAAAGTATGGGGGGTTGGGGTGGGACCATAAACATATGAGAGGTTGGGGTGGGAACATATAAGTATGAGGGGTTGGGGTGGGGACATAAAAGTATGAGGGGTTGGGGTGGGGACATAAAAGTATGAGGGGTAGGGGTGGGGACATTAAAGTATGAGGGGTTGGGGTAGGGATGAACAAATTTGCATTTTGTAGCAGGTACAATGTGTTTACTATTTTTTCCCGAAATCATGCGACATTCTTCCCAACATCCACTGATCCACAGTCACACTCTCCATATCCACAATCCCCATGAATAGGACCCCTTACCTGCCACCTGGGGATGTTCTGCACAGCTCTGTGTCTTGAACTGTTGCCAGTACCTAGAAATATTCTCTCTTAGAAAGTCAATATATGATAAAAAATTTAAGAAAAACAATGTATTTTTTTTGTTTCAGACAAAGTGGTTGTTGGACAATAAATTTCCTGGTTTGATGGTATGGGAAATGATCGCAGATGATGTAGAAGGCGTATGTGATGGTATAACTAAATACCCATTGATGAAGGCTGTTTTAAAGACAATTGCTGGATACTAATCAGACATAAATTTGTAATTTTCTGATGAAATCCTTATTTATGATGCAGATTTATGGGATATCATTCATTAAATTGAATGTAAAAAAAAACTAGCTTCATTTTTTATAAGCATAATTTAAATACATCATTTGTACATTTCTGACTTGATTCTAAAATTATACATTTTTATAGAGGTTATTTCCCTTTAATGCACCAAAAATGGTCGTCTTTCATTCAAAGTTCAATGAAAATAACATATATTTTCTCAAAATGAGTACAAAAATTTAATGTAATAACATGGGAATTTTTAATTCCCATAAAATTATCCTCTGATTTTTTTGCAAATATTCTCCGATTATTTGTCATTTCTGTTGCTTTTGCTAAAACTGCTTTCATTTTTCATGTTGTAAGGGAAATCATTTCTATCAAATATGTATAATTTTAGAATCAAATCTGGCATGTATATTAGATGTTTTTCAGATTTATTTTTTTATCTGGAAATCCTCTCGTTTAATTTTTAACTCAGGGGTGTTTATATTTTGACTTCTGACATGACCAGATGACAGATATTGTTTATAGTGGATTTAGGATTAAAGAAAATTAAATTCCAGCAAACATTAAATTTGATTTTGTTTCAAATTCGTTCAAAAGTTCATATTGGTTATCATCAAATTCATATCGTGTTGGATTTACAACTATCTATGCAATCAGTGCCTATCACCACTAAAGTTGTGAGTTCTTATCCCCCTTACAGCGAGGTGTACTCGATACAACATTATGTGATGAAGTTTGTCGGTGACTTGCGACAGGTTTGTGGTTTTCTCTGGATACTTCAGTTTCCTCCACCAATAAAGCAGTTTAACAACACTTTCAACAATATTTCTGTAATATCTTGACAATCCGTTATGGAGAATTAAAACTACAAATTTTCAGACAAAAAATAATGAAGAAAAGTATTTTTTGCAGTACTACAATATATGTATAAAATTATTTAGTAGATAATATTATATAGATATCGATGAAATACCGTGATTTCCGAGTTAAATAAAAACGATAATTTCAATAGTGAAATTACCATATTTATTTCACTCTCGCTATATTTCGCGCCATTTCATTGTCGACGTCATATGAAGACTTCCAGTTTGAAATGTAAAAATTAGATGTTATTTGGCTTCGTGTACGCTTCAATTTGGATCAAATTTAACTAAAATAATATTTCAAGGTAAGCATTTTAATTATCTTATTGTCGTGGGTGGGTGGCGCCATGTTTTTTGAAGCAATACACATTATAGTATTTCCCTACGCTACACACGTAATAATGTAGTGCAATTAAACTCATTTTATATTAAATTCGATTCGAAACATTTTTTCCTGTCTATATAATAAATACTATAACTAATTAAGGAATTATAGTTTCTTTCTATTTTTACTCTTATTGTTGTATATTGAATTATTGTAAGCTTTTATATACATGTACGAATTATATGATGTTGGAATGTAGACCTTGCCTTTAGACAGGCACACAAATGTGGCAGGGTTTGATCTTGGTTTTTAAATCTTATCCCTGGTTTCTCACCTGTCTAATGTTTATAAATACCTAATGGTCGTGGGTTTGATCGTTGGTTGGGTGAAACCAGAGAAAATAAAATGAGGTGAAACCAGAGAACATATAATTGGGTGAAACCAGATCATATAAAATTGGGTGAAACCAGAGAATATATAATTGGGTGAAACCAGAGAATATAAAATTGGGTGAAACCAGAGAATGTAAAATTGGATGAAACCAGAGAACATAAAATTGGGTGAAACCAGAGAATATAAAATTGGGTGAAACCAGAGAGTATAAAATTGAGTGAAACCAGAGAACATATAATTGGGTGAAACCAGATCACATAAAATCGGGTGAAACCAGATAAAATAAAATTGGGTGAAACCAGTGAATATAAAATTGGGTGAAACCAGATAAAATAAAATTGGGTGAAACCAGTGAATATAAAATTGGGTGAAACCAAAGAATATAAAATTGGGTGAAACAAGAGAATATAAAATTGAGTGAAACCAGTGAATATAAAATTGGGTGAAACCAGATAAAATAAAATTGGGTGAAACCAGTGAATATAAAATTGGGTGAAACCAGATAAAATAAAATTGGGTGAAACCAGAGAATATAAAATTGGGTGAAACAAGAGAATATAAAATTGAGTGAAACCAGTGAATATAAAATTGGGTGAAACCAGATAAAATAAAATTGGGTGAAACCAGAGAATATAAAATTGGGTGAAACAAGAGAATATAAAATTGGGTGAAACCAGTGAATATAAAATTGGGTGAAACCAGATAAAATAAAATTGGGTGAAACCAGTGAATATAAAATTGGGTGAAACCAGAGAATATAAAATTGGGTGAAACCAGAGAACATATAATTGGGTGAAACCAGAGAATATGAAATTAATGTTTGCTGCTTCTCCTCCAAGCATAAATCATTTCTGGGAGGACAGACAGTTTGGTTTGGGGTTATGGTTATGCTAATGGTGTTGAGGAAATCAGAGTACCCAGGGAAAACCACTGACTTATAACAGGTTGGTTTGGAGTCGTGATGATGTAATACAAATGTATGTACACTTATTTATAAAGTGGGCTCTCAACATTATTAATTTATGCGTGTCATGTTGGAGAATGTTACAAATAAATGTGTACGTAAATGACGAATGAACAACCATTTTCATGTTAACTATATAGATATATTCAGAGGTAGATTGTGTATTTTAATGAGCTGGCACTATAGAAATCTAGCCCTGTGTGTTGAACATTATAAAAAATTGGAAAGCCAAATAAAGAATGAATGTTCAGAAAAAGAATATAATCACATATTATTTGGGGAAAAGGTTGATATGAAATTTATGTCTTTAAAGTGAAATATTACAACTGTTACATGTATTTGATAAAAATAGAGGAAGAAGTTACAAATACAAAAAGGGGGAGGGTTCTTTCCTCAAGTGCCTGTGGTTTGTGGAATGATTGTAACTAAATGTCTAATTTATTGAATAACAAAATAAAATGATGACAAATGTTTATGAATTAAATTATGTTGATTTCATTGTAATATTTATTAATTAGATATGTTATATTGTATACAAGTTTGTTGATATTTTGAGAATTTATTTATTTATATACATATTAAAATCTTTTGTATCAGTAAGTTGTTTGTTATTTTATGAAATAATAGACTAGAACTTGTTTATTATGATACTTAACATGGAGATTAGACCCCTCAAGAGGGAGAATAGACATCTTAAGAGGGAGATTAGACCCCTTAAGAGGGAGATTAGACCCAGTAAGAGGGAGATTAGACCCCTTAAGAGGGAGATTGAATCCCTTAAGAGGGAGATTAGACCCCTTAAGAGGGAGATTAGACACCTTAAGAGGGAGATTAGACACCTTAAGAGGGAGATTAGACCCCTTAAGAGGGAGATTAAACCCCTTAAGAGGGAGATTAGACCCCTTAAGAGGGAGATTAGACCCCTTAATATGGAGATTATACCCCTTAAGAGAGAGATTAAACCCCTTAAGAGGGAGATTAGACCCCTTAAGAGGGGGACTTGACCCCTTCAGAGAGATTAGATCCCTTAAGAGGGAGATTAGACCCCTTAAGAGAGAGATTAGACCCCTTAAGAGGGAGATTAGACCCCTTAAGAGGGAGATTAAACCCAATAAGAGGGAGATTAGACACCTTAAGAGGGAGATTAGACCCCTTAAGAGGGAGATTAAACCCAGTAAGAGGGAGATTAGACCCCTTAAGAGGGAGATTAGACCCCTTAAGATGGAGATTATACCCCTTAAGAGAGAGATTAGACCCCTTAAGAGGGAGATTAGACCCCTTAAGAGGGGGACTTGACCCCTTCAGAGAGATTAGATCCCTTAAGAGGGGGACTAGACCCCTTCAGAGAGATTAGATCCCTCAAGAGGGAGATTAGACTCCTCAAGAGGGAGATTAGACTCCTCAAGAGGGAGATTAGACCCCTTAAGAGGGAGATTAGACTCCTCAAGAAGGGGAGTAGACCCATTAAGAGAGAGATTAGACCCCTTACGAAGGAGATTAGATACTTTAAGAGGGAGATTAGACCCCTTAAGAGGGAGATTAGACCCCTTAAGAGGGAGATAAGACCCATTAAGAGGGAGATGAGACCCCTTACGAAGGAGATTAGATCCTTTAAGAGGGAAATTAGACCCCTTAAGAGGGAGATTAGACACCTTAAGAGGGAGATTAGACCCATTAAGAGAGAGATTAGACCCCTTATGAAGGCGATTAAACCCCTTAAGAGGGAGATTTGACACCTTAAGAGGGAGATTAGACCCCTCAAGAGGGAGAATAGACTCCTTAAGAGGGAGATTAGACCCCTTATGAAGGCAATTAAACCCCTTAAGAGGGAGATTAAGACACCTTAAGAGGGAGATTAGACCCCTCAAGAGGGAGAATAGACCCCTTAAGAGGGAGATTAGACCCCTTAAAAGGGAGATTAGACCCAGTAAGAGGGAGATTAAACCCCTTAAGAGGGAGATTAGACCCATTAAGAGGGAGATTAGACCCCATAAGAGGGAGATTAAACCCCTCAAGAGAGAGAATAGACCCCTTATGAAGGCGATTAATCCCCTTAAGAGGGAGATTAGACCCCTCAAGAGGGAGAATAGACCCCTTAAGAGGGAGATTAGACCCCTTAAAAAGGAGATTAGACCCATTAAGAGGGAGATTAAACCCATTAAGAGGGAGATTAAACCCCTTAAGAGGGAGATTAAACCCAATAAGAGGGAGATTAGACCCCTTAAGAGGGAGATTAGACCCATTAAGAGGGAGATAAGACCCCTTAAGAGGGAGATTAGACCCCTTACGAAGGAGATTAGATACTTTAAGAGGGAGATTAGAGCCTTTAAGAGGGAGATTAGAGCCTTTAAGAGGGAGATTAGACCCCTTAAGAGGGAGATTAGACCCATTAAGAGGGATATTAGACCCCTTAAGAGGGATATTAGACCCCTTAAGAGGGAGATTAGACCCATTAAGAGGGAGATTAAACCCCTTAAGAGGGAGATTAGACCCATTAAGAGGGAGATTAAACCCAATAAGAGGGAGATTAGTCCCTTAAGAGGGAGATTAGACCCATTAAGAGGGAGATTAGACCTCTTAAGAGAGAGATTAGACCCCTTACGAAGGAGATTAGATACTTTAAGAGGGAGATTAGAGCCTTTAAGAGGGAGATTAGACCCCTTAAGAGGGAGATTAGACCCCTTAAGAGGGAGATTAGACCCATTAAGAGGGATATTAGACCCCTTAAGAGGGAGATTAGACCCCTTAAGAGGCAGATTAGACACATTAAGAGGTAGTAGACACCTTATGAGGGAGATTAAACCCCTTAACAGGGAGATCAGACACCGTAAGGAAGATTAATCCCCTTAAGAGGGATATGAAATCCCATAAGAAGGAAATTAAACCCCTTAACAGAGAGATAAGACCCCTTAAGATGGAGATTAAACCCCTTAACAGGGAGATCGGACACCGTAAGGAAGATTAATCCCCTTAAGAGGGAGATTAGACAGCTTAATAGGGAGATCAGACACCTTAAGGATGATTAATCCCCTTAAGAGGGAGGTTAAACCCTATAAGAGGGAAATTAAACTCCTTAACAGCGAGATTAGACCCCTTAAGAAGGAAATTGTTTTGTTCACAAATGTCTCCATAGCTCATATACATTGTTTTAGAGACCGTCGTGGTCTAGATCGCATGGTAGATGGATTCATAACTAACTATGCAATCAGTGCCTATCACCACAAAAGTTATGAGTTCCAACCTCGATCAGGCAAGGTGTACTCGATACAAAATTTTTGATAAATTTTGTCAGTGACTTGCAACAGGTCAGTGGTTTTCTCCAGGTACTCCGGTTTCCTCCACCAATAAAACTGACATCTACAATATAACCGAAATATTGTTGAAAGTGGTGTTAGTTAAGCACCATAACCCCCTAGCCCCAATTGTTTTATAGACAAGTATCTTTTATTCTAAGGGTCTTGTAGATGTATAAGTTAATAAAAAAAAATGTCATGCCATGATATAGCTGAAATCCTGCTAAAGTTGGAGTTAAATACCAATCAATCAATTGTACAGTCAGTATAATATAACAAGTGTATTAAGGAACTAATTTCATTATTAAAATACTCAATACTCCGACAGTCATTACTCTGACACTTATTACTCCGACTCTTAATACTTCGACAGTGACCGATATTCTTTACAATTCTGGCGCTTTTAGCAATCCAAATGCAGTACGGGACTGCCCATTTAACTTGAAAGCGGCATGGTTTTTATCCCGGAGTCGGAAGTTTTTTTCGTATGCAGCGCTATTGTTTTTAAAGCTTTCAGCGCGGCCCAACAAAATATTTTTTACAAAAGAAAATATTATTTCATGTAGATCTAATAAAAATGCTTTCTCTGATTAGTTTGTTTCTTCGATTCCCGTCATATTTTCCTCAAAATTCAGGATAGCAAAAATACATGGCCTACCTTTTCAAGTTATCAAGTCGTCTCATAGTTGAGCGACACCTACCTACCATTGTATCAGATGCGTACGGAATTGGGTTTGTTGAAGAGACCCGTACTACCCGCGACCAATATTGCGGGTGCATTGCAATGCTTGTTCAGTTTCAGACAGAAATTGCTTCACTCGCATTCGGTCGAACTCATTGGGCTCGTAATTTTGTGTGTTTTTTCCCCTTTAGATTGTTGTCTGTGCTCCACGGGTTTGTATATAAAAGGTCAAGATTGGATTTGGTTTTTTGTTGTTGTTATTATTTTCCTTCACTTCTTTATTGACTCCGCACAGGACACTTGTAAACACACATAAAATTAACAAATGTGCTAAGTTTGGTAGTATTCCGTTGGGTGTTTCTCGAGAAGATGATGAAAATATTGTTTCCCATAGTTTCAATAAAATTTTGACCTTCACAAGTGGTCATTTTGAAATTCGTAAATGGCCCAAAAACTATCAAAACTTGTTAAGGATCTTCATAGAAACTTTCACACCAAATTTCATTCAAATCCGTTTAGTGGTTCTCAAGAGGGAGATTCCTGAAAATGGACCAATCAGAATCTCATGACAGCCATGTTTTTAGACAAATCCAAAGCAAAGTAACACAACTTAAATAAGACCTTTGGAACAACTGTGCCAAGTTTGGTTAAATTATGTTAAGTGGTTCATTTTGAATTTCCGATCACTTGCTCTTAAGGTCCTTCATAGGAACATATGTGTCTAATTTCATTTAAATCCCGGCCTTTATCGGCTCTAATCCACACAAGATTTTTTTTAATCGACCAATCAGAATCTTCCTCGTCCTATACGCGTCCATGCAATTTTGACGAATCTGCAGCCAACTCTTTGTGTAGGACCTCAAAGAGACCATCCATGCCAAGTTTGGTTAAATTCTTTTCATGATAGTTCTCAAGAAGATGAAAATGTGAAAAGTTAACGACGACGGACACCAAGTGATGGCAATAGCTCGCACGACACTGTCAGGTGAGTTATGGAAGTTTATTGACGACGGAAGCCAAGTCACGACTACCGCTCACATGGCCTTCCAATAGGAGAGCTGTTTATTTCAAAGTACATCTAAATACTTTTTGATTAGTTGACAGTTGTTTAAGCTTAGGAATGTTATTCAAAATTTGTTGTAAAGCACCATACCAAGAGGTTATCCGGTTTTCATAT
Organism: Bathymodiolus septemdierum; assembly: GCA_963383655.1. Classification (NCBI taxonomy): domain Eukaryota; kingdom Metazoa; phylum Mollusca; class Bivalvia; order Mytilida; family Modiolidae; genus Bathymodiolus; species Bathymodiolus septemdierum. The sequence goes on along the minus strand of OY726517.1, from coordinate 56,627,499 downwards.
AATTTTCTGGACTGTGTGTATGCATCCTTCAACAAGGGAAAAGTGTCCAAAGTTTCTAATAAGAAGTTCCCATATTTCAGAGCAATATAGTAAAACATGCTAAATGGTATGGTCAAAAACATATGTCCTAAGCGACGTCGCTAAGTAAACATTGACGCGCAGGAACACTGAAAACATAGTTCATCTAAATTTCGACTATATCTTTTATTTTCGTCAATGAAATAAATATAATGATCAATTGCACGTCGTGAATATTGAATATATGATCACTCGTGCCGAAACGCATTCAGATTAAACTCGTGCGCGTAGCAAGTTCCGCACACTCGTTTAATCTGATGCGCTTTGCGGCACTCGTGATCATATTTTCAATATCCACTCCGTGCAATTATCCTATAGTTGTTTGGAGTTGCGATTAGATAGGATATGATGATACAGTCCGGGATGCATGGTCGGAGTATTAATGAGTGTCGGAGTAATGACTGTCGCAGTTATGAGTGTCGGAGAAATAACTGTCGGAGTTATGACTGACGGAGTAATGAGACGACCCCGAAACAAAAAGCAGGTTTAGACACCAACAAACGCCTAACATACCACAGCGCACGTAAATATTTGGTACAAAAGCTGAAAGACAATAACATGGAAGACACAGACATCATGCAAATATCAGGGCATAAAAGCGTGCAATCGGTGAGAAATTACAGCGCTATTAGCGAAGGGAAACACAAACGCATCTCAAATGTACTCGCGGGTGCTGACAGTGACAATTCGCGCGCACTTGTTCCGATCCAAACTACAACTCCAGCCTCGACCAACGTATCACGAGCAATTGCAGCATCTACAGGAGCTAGCATAAACTTACCCGAACATCCTTCTATCTGCTCCCAAACTAACACCTCGAACAGGATATCCTCCATGTTTTACGGAGCCAATCTTCATGTAAACTCCATGAATGTGTACATGTGCGACCGCCATTGACAATATTCGTGTTTACGTCACATGAAATGAGCATTGAAATGAACAATCTTATTGACTTTTGAACGTTTATTTTATGTATGAAAAGAGCGCTATATAAATCTGGTAAATAATAATAATAATTGAGAACCAAATTTTGATATTTATTCTCTTGTCACTTATATTTTATTGTTAAAAATATTTTCAGCGAAACTGTTGTTTATTTTCAAAAATCTTATCCGAATATCGATGGTATATTTACCTGTGCATCGATCTTTGAAAAGTTGAGTTCTCCGTCTAATCATATTACTCCGCAAAATCAGTTGGGGCCGCTTGGGGGTAACTAACTTTTTAAATAATTTGAATATTGGTAGTAATATCCATTAATGTCACTAATGATTGCAGTATAAAGACAATAACAGTGCATTGACTTGACATAAAATTCGATATACGTATTCGGCACGAATCGGGGAAAATGCTCGGGAAACCCTCGAATTTTCCCCAATTCTAAGTCTCATCCGTATATCAATTTTATGTCAAGTCAATGCACTGTTTTTGTCTATAGGCTTGGGACAATCATTTATAATGCATATACAAAACACCTGGGGTCCGTTTTTGAACTTGTGATTAAGCTAATCATATGAATAGCCCTAACTATATGATTCATTCCTAATCACATAATTAGCCAATTCAATGATTAAATATAATTAGTTAATACATTGATGAAAAAAGAGTTCAGCAACAAAATTTAATCATAGCATTAGCTAAGTATGGGATTAGTAATTACTTATGTAATTATTAGTTTAATCATAAGTTCAACAACGGACCCCTGTATTTTAATCTAAATATATGATATAAGGATCTATCGTTTCAGATATATGATATTTACCTCGGCTTCAGCACTATTTCACTCGGCTGTAAAATGTTAACTGTTCCAGTTTAAGACCTTTATTAAACAGAACCATACAGCTAACATACAGTTAGTACATATTTAAACCACATTATAATATTTATGTTTTTCACACTTTGGGGAGGCGGAAAGGAGGATTGGTTGTGTCGCTATTGCTCGTGCGAAATATTGCAAACCCCATTGACGGGCTATGTAGCTGACAACAATCAAAATGGGGATACATCAAGTACGATACATATGATATCTGTTTAGTAAATATGTATTTTTTTCGACCGAAAGTTCAGAGGAGATATGTCTATGAAAAAAATCGTGTTTAATATTATCTGTCAATAAAGAGAATGCACTCACCTTTTAAATTTGTTTTGTTTTTTAACCACATCAGGATATTTCTGTTTTTCACACGTATCGGGAGGGTGGTCGCTATTGCGGAATACCAAGTCTCCGGTTTTTAATGAGGGCACTGGTATCTCGATGGTGCATCGGAAAGTGTGTGTGTGTGTGTGGGGGGGTGGGGGGGGGGGGGGGGTGGGGGGGGGGGGGGGGGGGGGTAGATAGTTCACACAGTTGTCAATCAGGAATGACATTGACGAGCATTGCTATAGACTAAAATATGTTTTCTTAAAATTATAAGCTTTAAAAAGATAGGAATTTCTTTTTTTTACTCGGTTTTTCACATGTACGAAAATTGTTCACACAGTTGTCAATCAGGAATGACATTGACGAGCATTGCTATAGACTAAAATATGTTTTCTTAAAATTATAAGCTTTAAAAAGATAGGAATTTCTTTTTTTTACTCGGTTTTTCACATGTACGAAAATTGTTCTTTTTGTGGTTCCTTCTAAAAAATGTTCTTGCTAAATTATTAGATTCGTTCTTTTTTTAAATTATGCAGCAAATATCAAGGATAGCCAGCCAACGTAATTTTAATTACAAACATCGAAATCAAACCAAAGATACGGTATATTCGTTCTTTTCCCAAAACGCAATCGACCCTCTCCCCTCTTACTTCAAAAAGATTGAAGGTGAACTAAAACCGGAAGTACCGTGCCTATCGCGGTTTTCAGATTAACTTTATTAGAAAATACAGCAGATTCTTCAATTTAAATAAACATGACAATCGAAAAAGATTTCCAGAGTCAAATATGAAGATTTCATTGAGGACGAACCATTTAACTTGCTTTTTTCAAATATATAAAAGAATTAGCACTGAATGTAGGTTGATTTTATGGTTTATATTGTTTAACGCCACTTTCAACAATATTTCAGTTATATCGTGGTGGTCAGCTGTTTTATTGGTGGAGGAAAACCGGAGTACTCGGAGAAAATAACCGACCTGTCTCTAGTCACTGATGAAATTAATCACATAATGTTATATCGAGTACATCTCACCGTAAACGGGGTTCGAACTGACAACTTTAGTGGTGATAGGCACTGGTTGCACAAATAGTTGTAAATCCAACTATCATACGCCGGCTCCAACACTGAAGGTGAAAAATAGCAATATGAATATTTCATATATATTTAAATATATTATTGCACGATTTTAAATAGCTAAGTTTACTCTACAAGTCCTTTTATGGGGTTGAGCATGCGCAAAATACAGCTGGTTGAGTAAACGAGTCTCCCAAAAAAATGGGAATTATAGATGGATAACTTAAATATTTAATCCTGAGTCTATATGATATTATATAACTACCTATATTAATGTGAAATATCAATACAAAGACTGATTTATACAGTAACTACCGAACTAATTAACATTTCACTAAACCTGTTACGATCTTGTTTACATAATCCAAGATGTCTGCGCCCAGTAGAGTCAACAGTGATGACAGTATTTCTTGTTCTCAGCCAAATATATCCACTTCAACTCCTATTACTAATAAAAGAGCTTCACCTGACAGTCCCGATGACCTCCCAGCAACAGAAAAACAAGAAAAAAGACAAATCAGGCGACGAAACTCAATTTCTGATCTAACCGACATCATTCCCAAAAAGGCCCCCAGTACCAGGAAAACTATTACGGACAAAGTATTAGAGGCTCTCACTAGCCCTGACATTCTCAACAAAATCATTCCAATCCTTTCTGAGAAAATATGTGAAACAATAGAAGCAACCATAAAAGATATTGTTGATGATAAAATCAAAACACATGTTGATGCTCATGTAAATCCATTAATAGAAACTGTCAACAAGCAACAAAAAACAATAACTGAGCAGGCACAAACACTTTCAAAGCAAGCAGCTATTATTACTACTCTCCAAACAACAGCTAAAGACCATACATTGGCTTTGAAAGAACATTCAACTGAAGTTGATGCATTGTACAACAAAATTATAGAGCTTGAATCCAGGATAGAAGGTCAGGAACAATATTCAAGGCGTACCAGCCTTCGTTTCCACAACATTAAGGTGCCTGTTGATGAAAGGGGAAATGTCAAGCACCCTGTTAATACAGATGAGCTTATTCTCAATGTGTGTAATGACAAACTTGGGCTTGATATAAACTTACATGACATTGGAAGGTCACATATTATTGGGAAGGTAAAAGATGGAAAATCTCAAGTAATTGTGAGATTCATTTCATACAGAACACTAACAAAGTGTATAGTAATAAAAAGGGCTTGAAAAACCACCCAGATAAAATCTTCATCACTGAAAACCTTACCAAATACCGAACCGAACTTGTAAAGCAGCTTGCAGAACTAAAATATAATGGCCTACTATACACATACTGGACGTCTGATGGTCGTATATTTCTTAAGCAGAACACAACAAGCCGTAAAATACTGATAAACAACCGTGATGATATCCTGGACTTCATCCACAGCACTGAACATGACACATCCACTTAGACATATACAATATCACAACACCTGTTATTTTGAATACAATTTTGATTTTAATTTATTTTGTTCATTGCACACACATTTTGTTATTTTTTTTCTAGGTTTGCTCGAATAATCTCCATTGTTAATAATACTATTTGCCATGTCATTTATCTCAAATTCAGTAAATATTTGGTTTTCTTTTTAAGTATATCATTACACAATGTACGTTAAATGATAAAATAAGCCAAACATAAATATATTACTGTGAGTCCAGTACCATGATATCATTTAAAAAAAAAAATAATGTTATTGTTTTTTTTCCCTACCTCTTATGACCTTTGTGTATTGTAACATGTGATTTATAAATAGTATGGAGGGTTTGTCTCAAAGTACAAAATATGCCAAAAAATGTATACATTCAAAAGTTATTTGTTTATAAACTGAAAGAAATTTCCACACACCAAACATGACATACTTGGCTATCATCCAATTCACTATACTCATGACACTGATTATCAAATTCAATCTAGGAATACAATTGAATTACGACAACAATCGTCCAAATATTCAGTAATTTATCATTCACTATTACTATTTGTGATATGATTTGGTGGTTCTTTACAGTATATGCCGTATATTTCTAACAGCTAGGTATACTGGTTCTATATTCATATCTTTGGGGGCCTGATATTTCTAATAAGATTATAAATAGCTAATTTGAATTCAAAGTATGTTTTATTGTTATACGATGTGCATTTTTTTCATGTTTTCCAATACTGTACAGACGTACCAAGATAACATTCTCTATCACCCACATGTTTTTAATGTTATTGTTTTTTTGCTACCTTTAGGGACCTTTGTGTAACGTAACATTTGACTGTTAAATAGAATGGAGGGTATGTCTCAAGGGACAAATTATGCTATAAAAATGTACACATTCAAAAGTTATTTGTTTATTGATGGAAAGAAATTTCCACACACCAAATATGACAAACTTGGTTATCATCCAATACACTATATTCATGACACTGATTATTGAATTTAATTTAGGAATAAAACTGAATACGAAATGGTCAAAATATTAAATAAATTATCATTCACTGTTTTTTTTTGTTTTTTTTTTTATAAAAAACACTGGTCGTTAATATAATTATTTAGTATGTGTCGTATACCTCTAACAGCTGGTTTTATTGTAATATGATGTGTCCCTTTTCATGTTTTCTCAAAACTGTACCGACATTATCGGTGTGTTCGTTTCCTCACACATTTGGACTGAAACTAGCATACTTGTCATTCACTTATGTATGTTGTAAACAATTGGATTTTTGTGTATTTAATAACATGTTATGAAATTTTAAGCTTATACAGTATTTTGTCGGTAATTGGAGTTAGAATTTGATATTATAATAAAGCTTTAGTTTTCAACAAACATCATGTTTTTCGAACTGGATAAAATATTAATCCATGAATAATTCTTTTAAATTACCGACGGGACATGTAGTGACATTTTTTTTCTCAAATGGGTCTATCATCTCATATATGCGGGGACGCATAAGTCACCCATGATGTGGGGGGATGGATTCATTCTCGATATAAAGGATGTCATATAGATTTAATTATGACTATTATGTAACATTCCCATTTTATTTTTTCGAAACTTTTCATTCAATGACATTTCAATTACATGTACATTTTCCAAACTGTTTATATGTAGTATCTATGTTTGTGATCTTACTTTTTTCTAGATCACAAGTGTTTAATTTTCTAATATCTTTAATACACAAGGAGATGTGTTTGGTTCTGGGTCGGCGAAACATCTGCATAGCCAGGAAGCAAATGATAAAACCATTTTTTTTAAAACCAAATGGGTAACAACTTAGATGCTTATAGAGCGGCTATCGGACTGTTTCATGCCTGTAAAATGAGTCTTAATATCGGCTATGATTCTCACTCTGACACCTTTCATGATATCTTAATTACTAACTTACGATGTTCCTTCCTATTTGCTTCACTTTTAATCCTTCAAAGTCTAAATCCAAAAGTTAATGTTGCCTTCATCCTTTTTGTTTTACATTTTTTATTACTGGTTGGCAATATTGAATCCAATCCTGGACCCGAGTCTGCTTACATATCGAGTACACCGTTGAGTGCGGTAGATATTTTGTCTGATAAATCCATATCCATATGCAATATCAATATTAGAAGTATAAGAAATAAAATAAATTTTCTCCAAAATTTTGTTGATGAATTCGATATTATTGTTTTAACTGAAACACATCTTGACAACAGCATTGAAAACAGAGATATCGAACTCGATTCATTTGATAAAAATCCTCAACGAAAAGATCGTACTAATTCTGGTGGCGGGTTACTTATTTACTCAAAGGAAGACATCGGCATTTGCAGGAAACACGAACTTGAAAATGACATAGATGAAACGATTTGGGTTGAAGTTCATGCCAAAGGTCACTCTTTTCTTTTGTGTAATACATATCGACCTGAATGGACCGACTCTGAATATTGGGCACGCTTAAATCATGCTATAGGTTTAGCATATCAAGTCAACGAAAATATTGTGATCTCTGGAGATCTGAACTCTGACCTTATGTCTTTAAACAATAACAAATTGATTGATATGATGAGGCTTTTTAACTTTAAAAATGTAATAGAGAAACCAACAAGGGTAACAAATCATAGTAGAACATTATTAGATCCCATTATAGTAAGTGACACAATTAATTATGTATTTTCTGATGTTTTTAAATTACCTGATAATATTAGTGATCATGATGCCTCAGTCGTAATTCTTCAATGTTCAAAAAATATCTCACGATCATTTAAAAGAGAAATTTGGCAGTATCAAAAATTAATTACGAAAAGTTTGAAGAAAAATTAAATGAAATTAACTGGAATGAAAAACTTGACCACTTGAATGACGTTGATGAAATGTGCGAAAAATTTACAAAGTGTTTCCTAAAAATAGCACAGGAATGTATCCCGACAAAAATAATAACTATTCGGAATAATGATAGGCCGTGGTTTAACAACGAAATACGAAAAGAAATTCGCATAAGGGACCGATTTAGAAAAACTGTTTTGAAATATCACAGGGAAAGGGATATTAAACTATATAAAAAACAGAGAAATAAAGTAAATAACATGAAAAAAATTGCAAAAGAAAATTTTGAAAATAATTTAGATCACATTCTTTTAGAAAACTCGTCCAATTCAAAAACATACTGGAAAATTATGAAAATGCTTATCAAATCAAATAAGGGAAACAACTGTATTCCTCCTCTTAGAAACTCTATAAATGATGAAAACTTCGACGATATTGTGTATGGAGATGAAGACAAGTGTGATTTATTAAATAAATACTTTAGTCTTATATCGAAGTTGGAGGAGGAGAACGTGTCTCTTCCAGACTTTGATATAAAAACTAATAATGTAATAAATGAGATTTTTGTAACCATAAGTGAAATTGTAGATATTTTAAAAATTATTGATCCATACAAAGCTTCTGGACCCGACAAAATTAGTCACAAAATGTTAAAAATTTCCCCTGAAAAGATAGCCATCCCACTACAAATTATTTTTAACAAATCTCTCCGCCAATGTAAATATCCCTCTAGTTGGAAAAATGCGCATGTCATAGCGATTTTTAAAAAAGGTGATACATCTTTACCTTCTAATTACCGCCCAATATCACTGATTAGCTGTGTCGGAAAAGTAATGGAAAGGATTATATACAAACACGTATATAACCATTTAATTCAAAACAAGCTTATCTACCAGTATCAATCTGGTTTTTTGCCTAAGCATTCCTCAGTCCACCAATTAATAGAACTATATAATACTATCTTAAACTCTCTTTAAAAAAAAGAACTATGTTGCTTCGTTTTCTGTGATTTCTCAAAGGCTTTCGATAAAGTTTGGCACAAAGGTTTGATACATAAAATGAATTGTTATGGAATAAAAGGGAATTTATTAAAATGGTTTGAAAATTATTTATATTGTAGACACCAAAAAGTAGTAAACAGAGATTCGTCGTCCTCATATGTGTCTGTGTCCGCTGGGGTCCCCCAAGGATCTGTCCTCGGCCCTCTGTTATTTCTGATTTATATTAATGATATTGGTGATAAGCTTCTTTCCTTAAGCCGTTTGTTTGCTGATGATACTTCCCTTGGCTATGCAAGCCAAGATGAAGATCAAATAAAATATGTCATAAATCATGATCTACATGAACTTGGTGACTGGTCAAAGAGATGGTTGATGTCTTTCAACCCAGACAAAACTGAAATCATGCTTTTTAAAAATGTAGAAAACTCAACAAATTTTAATTTTTATTTTGATGGAAAATTAATTCCACTTAAATCAAACCATAAACATTTGGGGATAACATTTAGCGAGGAAGCAAAATGGAATAAACATGTAGCAAATTTAATAAAAAGTGTCTCTAAACACATATGTGTTTTGCGTATATTGAAATATAAATTAAATAGAAAAAATTTAGAGAAATTATACTTAATTTACATTCGACCAATATTTGAGTATGCATGTGAGGTCTGGGACAACTGTGGTGTCTCTAATTCGTGCAAATTGGAGAGGCTACAGTTGGAGGCAGCTAGAATTATCACCGGACTTCCAATCTTTACCAACACAGAATATCTATATAGAGAAACTGGCTGGGAGAGATTGGAAGAAAGAAGAACTAGGAGAAAGCTCCAATTATTATATAATATCCAAAACGGTAGCACACCCTCTTATTTACTCGATCTTATTCCCCCAACAATCCAAAGTACGACTATTTATCCCCTTCGAAATGGCAACGATATTATTGTTCCATTCTGTAGACTATCTTTAACTAGAGATTCTTTCGTCTCAGCTACAGTAAGGGAATGGAATAACCTTAATCTTTCAGTGCGTAATCTTGACACACTATCTAAATTTAAAAAGGCAATCCGCAGTTCAATCTCAATGCCAATTCCGAGACACTATTCTTATGGTTCTAGAAAACTAAATATAATTCTAACACAGCTTCGCTGCAATGCATCCTTCTTGAATTACGATTTATGTAAAGTAAAAATTTTATCAAATGCTTCCTGTAACTGTGGCGCACCATGTGAAAATTCTCACCATTTCTTTTTTGATTGTGATAAATATACAGATAATAGGGAAATAATATTTAATAGTCTTAACTGGCTACCTTCTAACATTAATATTGATGTAAATCTACTGACAAAAGGAAGTGATCTCCTAACATATGAAGAAAATATAACCATTTTTAAACATGCTTTTAAATATATTAAAGACTCCAAAAGATTTACAATTGTCTAAATGATCTAAAGAACCAACACACATCTCCAAAAGTATTTATTCTCTTTTCTTTTTTCTTTCTTTTTTCGTATATTGTCTATAATTATGTTTTTGTATATAGTCATTCTTTGTATATTTAACTCTATGCTATTATATACATATTATATCATTTCATTGCGCATGCTAATCCATATTGTAAATTATTGTATTCGGGAGAAGACTTCATAAGTTGGAAAAACTTGTGTCCGATCCCTATTTGTTATATTTAGCAAATAAAAATATGTTTAAAATAAAAAGTCCTTTTATTTATGAAATATAATAAATGACCCATTTTTTATCCAACTCTCTGACCTTTCTAATTTCTATTTATGGTATTTTGATTTCATTATCTCTTCGTTTGTGGATCGTTGTCTCACATACATTTATTCCACATCTCAGTATTTCATTGAAAAACTATTTTTTTACACCTTTTTTTCATCAACTATATTATTTTGTTTTATCGTGTTACTGGGAAATTCACATATTTTTTTTCTTTGGACCCTCATATTGGGCCTCGTTGGCATTCAAAGGGTTCCTTAAGTTATTAACTTAATAGTACCAGTACAATAGTACAAGGTGTGGGTAGATGGATGGATTAAGGCAGACGGTGATCTAAAAATTAAAAATTAACTTGTTTCTGTTCTTACAATCATGTATCCCTGAAATTATATTTTATGAATAATTAGAGTATAACAAGATCTTTTTATTACTTTCAAAACAGTGAAATTACTTTGCTTATTACTCCTCAACAATATTGACAACAAGAACTTAATGCTTAATTTTAGATAAATAATTAAATTGGTTACCGTATATGTTTAAAGCTAAATACGAAGCTGGGCAACTATACACGAGGTCAAAACTAAATACGAAGCTGGGTAACTATACACGAGGTCAAAACTAAATACGAAGCTGGGTAACTATACACTAGGTCAAAACTAAATACGAAGCTGGGTAACTATACACTAGGTCAAAACTAAATATAAAGCCGGGCATAGATTAATAGATGCGTGTTAACATCCTGCGAGAGAGCGAGATAACCGGACGTCTCCATCATATCAGTGTATATCAAGTACACGTTTTATTTATCCTATGTATCTCCCCTCAATTTATTATTGGCATTACAAAATTAAACTAGCTAAGAAATACGGGTGAAAATATGTGGACTACAATTTAAAAATTAACAACATTGAGTGGTGGTGTACAGTGATTTTCGGTGGCAACAGACACATCTTTTAAATATTAAGCCCTGTTTTTGCTAGCTAGACTTAAAAATAACTTTAATCGTACGATTACACATTGATATTCACCATTTAAACATTTGAATTCAAGCAGGAAGTGTTCCGTCTTCTTGTGAACAATAAATAAATAGCCAGTTAACGAAAGAGGTGTGTTTTTGTTTACCTCACATTGAATAGGTATGTATTTGGATTTTTACCGTGCCACCTGAAATGTCTTATTATTGTTTATGATTAATCTATATATTCAAATTGTATGTTGTTAAATGTAGTATGTGTCTCGTCTCTTAAAATTGAATACATTATCACGATTAATAAATATGTAGGGAAGGAACGTCAAACTTGTCACGGTCTAGGACACACATACATCATAATCCCGGTGTTCTATTTGGAAACATTTATCTCCATTTTGTTTATATAAATGTATTGTCAGTTCTGGAACATAAAGACAATTATGTCACCCGTTTTGTGTCAAGATACGGGTGCCAAATCGATATTACAGTAGTCATGTGCCAAATTAAAGTTCACAAGATGAACATAGTGATTTTAAGTAGGAGAAAGGGTTGTTCTAATGTATCAAATATTACCAATTAAATGCTGTTTGCTTTTTGATGTTGAATTCATAGAATCGATACCATTCTCTGTTTTCCATCTACATGTTTCTCTGGAGGTATGAACTGGTGCATTGTCCTCCTGAGAGATATATGTCCTGTCTTGTGGCAATTTGGCAATAACTGGCCAGACATTATTATCTACAATTTCTGCATTCTTTCTTGAGTTTATAAAGTTGAATTTTTAAATGAGATCTACAAAAGATTCGACGATTCAGTCTGTTCACCTTGGATATATGGTGGTGGTGTTCTTCCCTACTCTCCTATGATACCCATGTTCATGTATTCTCATTTGAATTCTTCTTTTAGACCGCTTCTGATGTGTATTTTCATCTAAAATATATAGAAATTTCAGCCAAAGTTTTTCTACGGTTCAATGTTACAATGTTGAAAAGCCTCCTGTTGGTAATCTCATGAGATTGCCCTTTTCTATCACTTTTGGACTTCCTAAGACTTTGAGTCTGCACACTGTGATTTTCCTGATTTTTAATCCTCTTCAATAATTTACATAGTGTAAATCATTTAATTCTTTGAATATTTCATATCACTGAACCAGTTTTACCCTCAAGATATTGTTTTCTGATCTGATGACAGATTCCTCAATCTAGCACCCATCTTGTTTATATTGCAGACGACAAATGTATTTATAATACAATACTTACATCCCTTTTACCAGTCAAAAGGTGCTACATGAAACTATGCCCTAGTAAAAAAGTTCCGACTTGCAGTATGCCTATATTGGAGAAATTACTTATTAAATATGGACGAGTACCTGTGGTCAACCATGGTTGATAACCATTTTTGTACTTAAGCCAGATTGGGTAGTGTACTTGAAATTGGTATACTCGTTTCCACGTGCAAGTAATGAAAACTGCAACTAGAAACAAAGACAACATTTGTACCACGCCACAACGCAGAACGCAGGTTATGGTAATGCGGGCGTCCTTTCATGAATCCATCTACAATGTAAGCGTTATAGCTTATTACATATTAGACTTTGTAAAAAAAAGTTCGTAAATTAGTTCTGTTAATATTAGAAGTCATGATCATTAAAGACTTTGATAATAGTTCTAATAACATAGTAAGGATTACTTAGATTTTATTTCTATTACAATGTACTTAAATTTAAGATTCATGACATTGATCTCTAGTGGGTTCTAATTTTTTTGTAGGAGTTATACCTCTTAAATAACTTCGAAATAACTAAATGTTCTTGTAAGTACTCTCTCGCTTTCATTTCTTTTTAGATTGCATTTCAATTTACACATAAAATTAATGTCAATAATCTAAAACCAGCTTTAATATGAATTATTTTCGTATTTGTTTTGTAGTAGTTATACTCCCTAAGTAACTCCGAAATGAGTAAAACTTCCTTGTAAGTACCTTCTCGCTCTCATTTCGTTTTAGACTGTATTCAAAGTTACACATAAAATTAATGTCAATAATTTAAAACGAGCTTTAATATGAATTATTTTCGTGAGAGTAATGTCCCTTTATAACGTCGACAATGAACCGACCGGCCTTTAATCACACAATCGCTTTTATTACTTTTAAATTCTGAATCAAATTTACACATACGATTTATCTCAATAGTTATTTATCAATAATACCACAAGCGAGCTAGAAAATGAATTCTTTTCGAAAAAATATTGTAAGAGTTATGCCCTTCAATAATATTAAAAGTGCATATAAAGGCATTGTAGGAACTCCTTGGCTTTGTTCTCATTTAAACAATGAATTTAATTCACACATGAGATTTACCTTCATAATATTTCAAGCAACTTCAAAGATGAATTACTTAGTAAATCTTTGCCCCTCAATGAACCCAAATCTTAAGAAAGTCAAGTTGACCAAACGGTGGCCATTTTAATTGAATTTCATCGACGTTTGTGTATGCATGTCATAATGATATAATACAAGGTTTTAAATATGGAACCTTAGCATATCTAGATACAAATATTAAATGTTGTTCCTGTTATGTTCTCATAATTATGGGGCTCAATTTGGAATCATTTATCTCCATTTTGTTTATATCAATGTATTGTCTGTTATGAAATATTAAGACAATTATGTCATCTTTTGTGTCAAGATACGGGTGCAAAACATGTGATATGTCGTATCTCACAAAATCATTAGTCAAACACGAAAATATGTATTTTTGATACCCGACAATGATGATATTTTCATCAGATACAAACGTGATTGACACTTATTTTTACCAATGAGCGTTTTCACACCGAGTACCTGTGGTCAAGCAAGTTTTATTCCATTTATTCGCCTTTAAGTTATATTTGAAGGTTTATTTATGTGGTTTTTTTTTTACAGGCGTGTGTGTCTGTACTATGGATATCAATGACTTACCCTCTGAAGTTTTGACAAAGATATTCTCCTATCTGCCCCAACTTGATTTGCTGACAACCATTAATACTGTTTGTCATCACTGGAACAAGGCTGCCTTTTCAAGGTCTCTGTGGAAAACAATTAATATAAATTATAGTACTGACGATAAGTTAGATATATATTTACAAAATATTGCTCATTACCGGGATTTTGTACAGAATTTGGCGATTAAGAGAGATCATCTTATTAAGTTTTTTGATATTAGGAAAACTAGGAATCTTTCAAATCTAAGAAACCTTCAAATTACGAGTTATCAACCTGATGAAGATATTTCTAATAATATAGTGAATTTATATCCAGGAATAGTAGCCATTAAATTCCGCATATTCAAATCAGATCGTATATTTGGCTGTTTATCGATTTTGTCAAATCTTCAATTGAGAGATTTAGACCTCTATGCATCGGGAGATCGAGATAAAATGGCGTTAAATATAATGATTTGTGAGTTTATTTCAAAACAGTGCAGTCTTCAAAGCTTGTCGATTCATTGTTCAGTATTGCAAAGTGATACAATTATCAAGTTGTTGGGGAATCTAAAGGATTTGACATGCTTAAGTCTGAGAAGTACTGGCGTTAACGGCTGCGTGTTTACGGCTTTACCCGAGTTATCAAAGCTGACAGTGTTAGATTTATCATACACTTCCGTTAACGATGAAGATCTCAAAAACATTGCGACAAAAGCATCCCACCTGAATAAACTGACTCTAATGGGTTGTATGAGATTAAGTGATACTGGTATTGGATATATTGCTGATGGTTGCCATTGTTTAGAATGCTTGGTAATTCATAACTATGACAAAAGTACCGGTGTTCGTCTTTTCCCTAGCACACTGGAATCCCTCGGTAAAGGCTGTCAGCAGTTGAAGCATTTAGCTCTACAAAGATGTAACGGATTGGACGACTCTGGTGTTTTGAACGATTCAGGTGTAATTGCCCTAGTACAGAACTGCCATGACTTGGAATATTTAGAACTGCATATGAAGAATATTTCATCACCAAGTTTACATGCAATATCACATTTCTGCAACAACCTTTTCCATGTAATGCTAGATGGTAATAATTTCAATGCTGCGTCAGTAGAGTCTCTTCTCACTAAACATAGATTTATTAAATATGTTTCTATCAGAAACTGTTCCAACATAAACGCAATAGATTTATGTAAATCAATTGAAACTAAGTCCGGGATTTTGAAGACACATTCCCATGCCAGAAAGCTTGGGATATATGGACAAACGGACACTGGTTATACTGCTATTGAACAAATTGTAACATTTTGCCCGGATCTCCGTGAGCTGTCACTGCCTCCAATAATTACAGCAGTTCATGACGACGTTATTAAAATTGCATTTCATAAATGTCGATTTTTAGAAACGCTAACATTAGACAGGGAAACAATCAATAGAAGAGATTTTAAAACAAGCCTAAAATAAGATCATATTGTGCTTTGTTATTTATATGTTTTTGCTAACTTATGCATATCATTATATATATGGGTTTTTTTTACCAGTTACACAGTCCCAATTTATATGTAATAAGAGTTTGAAGATACCAAAGGGGCAATCAGAATCCGTATATCGAAGACGAACAGACAACACAATGGCCAAGCGAAAAGGTACAAAAGGACAAACAACGATCTACAAAACGTACATATAAAACTAATGATCGAGTAACACTAACCCCACTAAAAACCGGGGGTGAACTTCGGTGCTCCGGAAG
Organism: Bathymodiolus septemdierum; assembly: GCA_963383655.1. Classification (NCBI taxonomy): domain Eukaryota; kingdom Metazoa; phylum Mollusca; class Bivalvia; order Mytilida; family Modiolidae; genus Bathymodiolus; species Bathymodiolus septemdierum. The sequence goes on along the minus strand of OY726517.1, from coordinate 56,611,489 downwards.
GATAAGTAGTTCCTGCTCCACTAGTGGCACCCGTCGTGTTAAACTAGTTACAAACCCGGTAATATGTCGTGAATGAGGAATGGACCGGGAGGAGTTTACGACAAGTGGAACATATCCATATTAAATATTTTGTGTTTTTTATTTAAATTTTTCGTATTTCTAAACGTCCATTTCAGTACCTCTGACATTCCTTCTACGATGACGTCAAAATATGCGTCACGCTTTATTTCGTGGTGTGGCCCCGTGACATCAAGAGTTTTCAAGTCGCAAAGTTTAAGACACTTTAACTTGTTAATTGTGATGTTCAAGTTTGCTATGGTACAGCCGTGGAACATAGGAGTTTGCTGAATCGACCTGGTATTTGTGACGGAATTAAACGTTGTAAAAAAAAATTCATACCGTCGTTTTAAGTATTAAATATAGAAGACTATATACAGATTTGAGGTGTATTTCGAAATTTCTGGGGTCATTTGACCTGAGAAGAAAATAAAAATGGAATCAGCATTAAATGTGAAAAAAAACCACTTAGTATTCCGTAATATGAGGCAGGTGCAACTTGAAACGCTCCCGAAGAACAGTAATTTTTCTCCCTGTTTACAAAATATCAAGCTTAAAAATAACACCACCTAAAACTCCTAACTCCGGATAGTTTTCGTATCCGCTACCGAACATTGTGTCATTTTTACGGGGGACCGTAGATGTACATATATACCCCGTTTTTCAAATAATTGCTGACATTAATTGTTGAAGAACCAATGAAAATTTGTGTAAAAAACTAAACCGGTACACCATAGATATATATATATTATATATAATAGATAGACAAAATAACTGGTATGGCTATACCATACATTTTGAAAATAATAATAATAATAATTTTTTTTTTAAATCTAGGAACTGATTATTCTAATCAAGATTCCATTTTTATTTTCTTCTCAGATCAAATGACCCCAGAAATTTCGAAATACACCTCAAATCTGTATATAGTCTTCTATATTATTATGGTTTATTTTATTTTCTTTGTTTTCTTGAATTGCATAATAGTTTTCTTTTTTGTGATCAAACTTTGTGTACATGTTTTCACTATACCTATTGCACGGCTGGTAATCGGCACAAGCAGAACAGTTGGTTCTGCAAAGAAATTCGTGGGGATAACTTCCGGTTTTGGTGGAGGAGAGTTCACGAAGGTATGTACATGTCAAAAATTGAAATTTTCTTTTTTACTGCTCGAATATTGCAAAATCAGAGAATGCTATGCTGTGGCGAATGCTTTCACGATTAGAAACATGTATAGTATATGAAGTGTAACTCTCGCAAAATCAATCGTCCCACGAAAAACATGACGAAAATTGAGACACTCTTACATTTCTAAGTTGTTCTTGACAAAAATACAAGTTAAATTTTCAATATTTTTTCATCATGGGAGTCTAAATGTAATCGGGGATAAATTCCGATTCGTCAGAAGTAAATTGAAGTCTAGATAAATCTATAAACTGTCAATTTTCTCGTTTTCCTGCTTGAGGAGATCGGTTCTGATAGAGTACATTGCGAATGCATGAGGAGATTTGCTAGTTTTGTTAATTGTTTTCTGCAAAATTGATAAATTGACACTTTTAAACACAAAACTGATAAATACTCTAATCAGAATAAACTATTCTCTGTCCACTTTCAGGAGATGCCAGGATTCAAGGGAAAGAGGAAAAAGGGACTAACATTGACTCTTTACAAAAAAAAACATTTCGATATAGATTGCCTGTATTACCGCCAAGGAAACGAACAAAAACAAGTAGCAGTACACCAAATTTAAAATCCCCATCAATCGGGACACCAAGTTTATTAAAAAAAATCTCTTTCAATTTCAAAATATTTATATCCTTTCAAACGGATTTCCACATCTATTCGGCGCAACCTTTTTACTAAAGATGACGGAAGCTTCACCGCAGATATACACAAGTTATAATATTACATGATTTCAGCACATACATAGGTCTAACGTAAATAAACATTCACTTAGTGCTATAGTAGTCATGAATAAATTAAACACAATATGTCAATTAAACTGTGGACATAACCTTAAAATCGGTAGTAAAGTGTGTACACATAACACACTACATAATAGAAAAACACACCACAAATTAATATTATTCTCAACTGTATGATATTTAATTTAGAGTGTATCATTTGTATTAGAAATTATAAAGATATGATTCACATTAAGTTTAATTATTCTTGATTATAAGTATTATATATACCATTGATCTTACGAATTAACTTATTTAAACCAGCGAATCCGAAGGATGAGTTGGTTTAAATAAGTTCATGAGTAAGATGCATGGTATATATGGTTTGTAACAGAAATGACATGATTGACATATCTATGACGTCAAAATCATGGAATAACAGATCCTATGACGTCAAAATCATGGAATAACAGACCTATGACGTCAAAATCATGGAATAACATCAAGATCTTCATGTTAGACCATGCTTTGTAAAAGTTCACTATTTTCAAGTTGATTATTGCATAAAAACATCAAAGGAAAAATGCGTATTTATGTTAAAAAATTATCTTACAGTGCATTTTCAATTTTTTCCAATGTAAGGGAAGTTAATCTTGTGTATCCTATACACAATGGAAGTTGTCACAAACAACAAATGATCAATAATGACAAGCTAAATCATGGGAAACCGCAGTTACAATTATGAATTGATTCCTTAAATGAAATGTTTCTTTCTAGGTGGACAGCCCATGAACAATGAAATATTACTTTTATACTTTTAAAAACCCGACGGGAAGAAGGGCAATCAGTTCGAGAATTTATTACCAGACAAACATGCAAAATTTGTGATTATACAGTGGATTACATATGTCGTACCAAAACTAGCAAATCTCCTCATGCATTCGCAATGTGCTCTATCAGAACCGATCTCCTCAAGCAGGAAAACGAGAATATTGACAGTTTGTAGATTTACTTCTGACGAATCGGAATTTATCCTCGATTACATTTAGACTCCCATGATGAAACAATATTGAAAATGTAACTTGCATCTTTGTCAAGAACAACTTAGAAATGTAAGAGTGTCACAATTTTCGTCATGTTTTTCGTGGGACGATTGATTTTGCGAGAGTTACACTTCATATACAAGAATAAACTATACATGTTTCTAATCGTGACAGCATTCGCCACAGCATAGCATTCTCTGATTTTGCAATATTCGAGCAGTAAAAAAGAAAATTTCAATTTTTGACATGTACATACCTTGCGAAGCGTCTTCGTGAACTCTCCTCCACCAAAACCGGAAGTTATCCTCACGAATTTCTTTGCAGAACCAACTGTTCTGCTTGTGCCGATTACCAGCCGTGTATTGTCAATTGTTTAAAGAATGTAAATGTATTTGACAATGCATAATGATGTGACCGCTTACAGAATGGCAATAGGTTTATTTTATTGCAGATCTTGTCTTGTCAGTAAAAAATGTCTTTTCAAATCCCTTAGACTTCTACCACATTATTTTTTTCTTTTAATTGTACTCCTTCAGAAAACAATTCAAACCTTGCCATCTATGTTGAAAGTTATTTTGAGAGATCCATTCGAACAAAACCTATCATTCACTTTTTTCTACTACAACTCCTTTTGTTAAGTAATGATGTAGCAGAAAACCCCGGACCAGACAACAAAGTAAGTGATTTAACGGTGTTTCACGGGAATGCTAGAAGGTTAAGAAATAAAATTGAATACTTAGAAACAATATGTCTAGGTTCCAACATAGTTTGTATAACAGAAAGTCATTTAGATGATAAGGTAAGTACACAAGATATTCTTATACCGGGTTATTTAGAACCATTCAGAAATGATAGGAACTGCTTTGGTGGCGGAGTCTTAATATATATTGCAGATTATCTCCATGCATCTCGACGATATGATTTAGAATTTAATAATAGAGAATTAATATGGATTGCAGTTAGCTTTCCTGGATATAAAATTCTAGTATGTATGGGGATATAAAATTCTAGTATGTATGGTATACAGGTTACCTAGTGTTACAAATCCCTTCTGGGACAATTTTCATTATTCTGTCGAAAAAACTATCGAGTCATCCTCTAGTGTGATGATCACGGGCAACATGAATGTTGATCTCTTAATTGAGACCAACCATCGATTAAATGAAATTACATGTAGGTGTAATTATAACCTTAGAAATTGTATAAATGAAGCAACAAGGTTTGGTGCATTACTAGATCCCATTATTTATTCAGTTGAATATGAAATATCGTTCGCAGATGTTACGCAAATTGATAGAAATATAAGTGATCATGATGCCACTTCTGCTTCTTTACGAATTCCGTATAATTTATCAACCAGAAGTATGGTTGTATAAACATGCAGATTTTATAAATCTTAATTCCGAAATTCGTCTGTTCGACTGGGAGGATTATTCACTTTCTAGTGAAAACATAGATGAAATGTCTATTAAATTTACAAATAAATTTATTGAATTTGCACAAATATATATTCCCGTTGAAACCATAGCTACAAAAATGTATAAGACCAAACGATAAACCTTTGTTTAATTCATCTATAAGAAGCGCAATGCGTATTAGAGATCGACTCTATAAACAGGTAATACAAAATAGTTCCCCTTTTCTTCTACGTAAGTATAAGACCCAACGGAACAAAGTTAATAATATGATAAAGTATGCAAGAGAGCAATTTTTCATCAATGCTAATGATATGTTAGATAAAAATGGTGAGTCAAATCCAAAATCATACTGGAAATTGGTAAAAACAAATATGGGGAGCTGTAACCATTCTCCAAACATTCCTCCATTGCAAAAATTGAACTCTGGTGAGTACTAATAAATAATGAGGATAAAGTCAATATCTTAAATAACAATTTTTTTCAAACATCGACGTCGATTCGAAATTGAACACCTTCGTTAAATCACACCGAGTATCCCGATCCGTCGTCCACGGAGGGTTCCGTCATCCACAGAGCAATCGGCAGTAAACTACTGTTGAGGTAGGTATGTTAAGTCTGATTTTATGAATATTTGGAGGGTGAATCCTGAATTTAAAAAAAGAAAGCAATGCTCAGACATTTTGTGGTTCTCAAATACCGTGATACATTCGTAAGAATTTTCTACAAAAGACGACTTTTTCCCACCCCCGTCCAGTAAATGTTTTGTGCGACATAGATGCTTTGACTGTAAAGACCATAGTTAGCCAAAGAAAACCTGCTTTGGAATGTAAAGAATCTGATCCTTATGAGTTATTGCATACTAAATTTATGAAGGAAATACTTGGAGTGCATTGTAAAACTCCAAATGCTGCCTGTAGGTCTGAGCTAACCAGACAACCCTGTAGAACAAAAATAATCACGGCATGCATTGAATATTTAGACCATGTCATTTCTTCTAAGGACACCCTATTCCATGATATACTTAAGGCTATTTGGAAGTCGATTGCATGGATTAGAAATATTATTTCATGCATTAATAGATTAGGATTTTCCTTTTTGAACGAAATTATGCCTACAACATCTTTCAAACCATTCATCAATCAGATCCAACAGCGAATATATGACCAAAATCTACAAGATCAACGCTCAAAAGTCAAAGAATGTGAAAAATTGTCCTTTTTACGTAATATTTATGATGAAAATGAACGGGAAGCTTATGTAGATAATATTATTTTGAAATCAGATAGATCGAATATCGCCAAATTAAGAATTTGTGCTCATAACCTCGAAATTGAAAAAGGCCGCTATTTCCAAAAAAATAGAACTGAAAGATTTTGTAAAATATGCACTGATTTAGAAATTGAAGATGAAAACCATTTCCTTTGGCAGTGCGAAAAATATAGGAAAGAAAGAGAAATATTATTTAAAAAAGTATCATTATATCATAAAAAATGTCCAAACTTCCGTAATGATACAATGAAATCTAAATTATTACTTAACAGTAAATCGGTACGAATTAACAAATTATGCAGACTTGATATCAAATTTGCTAAAAATTAGAAAAGATAGTATATCCTAATACAGTTATGTCATACCATTTTTATTTATGTTGTTAACCCTTCTCCCTTTTCCCACCACCTTTCACATTCTTAACCCTTCTCCCTTATCCCACCGTAAACCCTTCCCCCTTTCCCCACCACCCTTAGCCTTTCCCCCTTTTCCCACCCTTACCCTTCTCCCTTTTCCCACCACACTTAACCTTTCCCCCACCCTTAGCTCTTCCCCCACCACCTTAGCCCTTCCCCTTTTCCCACTGCCCTTAACACATCCCATTTTCCTACCCTTAACCCTTCCCCCTTTTCCTACCCTTAATCCTTTCCCCTTTTCCCACCGTTAACCCTTCCCATTTTCCTATCCTTAACCCTTCCCACCACCTATAACCCTTCCCCTTTTCCCATCTTAGCCCTTTCCCTTTTTCCCACCATTAACCCTTCTCCTTTTCCTACTCTTAACCCTACCCCCTTTTCCTACCTTTAACCCTTTCCCCCACCACCCTTAACACTTCCCCCTTTTCCCACGACCCTTGACTCTTACCCACCCATAACCCTTCCCCTTTTCCCACCGTTAACCCTTCCCCTTTTCCCGCCGTCAACCCTTCCCCTTTTTCTACACTTAACCCTTTCCTTTCCCCTTTCCCACCACCCTTAACCCTTCCCCCTTTATCACCCTTAATCCTTCCCCCTTTACCACCCTCAACCCTTCCCCTTTTCTCCCCCTCAACCCTTCCCCTTTCACCACCCTTAACCCTACCCCTTTTGTCTATCCCACCCTTAACCGTCCCCCTTTTGTCTATCCAACCTTTAACCTACCACTTTTGTCTATCCAACTTTTAACCCTCCCCTTTTGTCTATCCAACTTTTAACCCTCCCCTTTTGTCTATACCACCCTTATCACTCACCTTTTGTCTATACCACCCGTATCTCTCCCCTTTTCGTCTCTTAATCCCCATTCCAGGGATCGTCCCTTATTCAGGGGACCAGATGCACACAGAATGCTATAAAGACCAATGTGCAATGGTCCCATGAACTAGAATTACTAGTAATAACCACGCCTCGGATAAACCTCATTGGCTATGGTACCGCCATTGCTCAAAGGAAGAAATGTAATACAAAATATTATAAAATTCATGATATTTGAAAAGAAGAGGTAAACGTGGCAAGCCATTTTAGCAAAGAAACTATTACTTAAAAGGCCATTAAAACGGAAATTTGTTTAATATATTTAGGTTGTCATTATAGATTTTGTTCATATTTCAACTTTTGACAAAGATGTCTTGAAAAAATGCTAAGCTAGAATTTTCGAAATACTGTTTCTAAATAAGGGCAGTAATTATTTTATTAATAGGTATACATGTACGTGTACTGTCTTTACTTTGCTGTAGGGCATGTATACAGTTCGTTAATTTATACTCACTTGATAATAACATAAATTCAATGCTAATTCTCTTGCCGTATGAAAAGGTAAATATATTTCTGAAAAAAGATGGAAATTATGGATGTTTATGTGTTCAGTTTGTGATTTCATGGATTGTTATACTTTTCTTGAATGGAGCCTAGTGCGAGATTGAAACACGCACGTTTATCATTAATTTGATACTTATTTAGCGGACATTCACGAAAAAAATTGAAAAGGGTACACATTGTTGGTTAAAGACAAATGATACCAAGTGGTAAACTTTAGTGTAAATTAATAATGACAATGTCCAGAAGCACAATCAGCTGATGATATTAATGAGGTTAGATTTCTGTCATTCAATACTATTCCAAGAACTAAGCGTAGCCATGATCATAAAAGAATTCAACATCCTAATGTTAAAATGTCCTCTAAACCAAGAACGGTACAAGATACTTTTAATGATTTACTTTCTAATATACAGAAACCTCTTGGAATTCATCACATTCGTACAATCTTATGTTCACTACCTGTAAACTACCTCAAAGATCTTAAGGATTTTGGACTTGACAATGGAGGCGTAGATCCTTTTTCTCCTAAGTACAGATTGTCTAGTATTATATGTGACGTGGCGTCCTTTCGTCTTTTCAAACCAGTTCGATCTGAACCTCTTCATGATAACAACAGAAAATTCCTCCATATTCCGTTTGCTAACAAAGGAATCGATGCTATTAACATCAGCAACATTCTTAATAGAAAAGAGGTCGTAAAAGAAATTCCACCATATTTCAAAAATCAATCTGTTCCCATTGTCTCCTATAGCTACACTAACAGCATTGGCCGTAAAATGTTCAATTACAAAGAAGCATTGTAAGATATTAACATAGAAGAGTACCTTAAGAACCCTCTGACTTGTGACTGCTACCACTCTCCTTTTCAATACAACCCATCTGGACATATAATCACTGGTGATCTGAATATCATTCAACATGAGTCTCCGAAAGGTCATTTCTCATGGTCCTAAATTCAGAAAATCTCAACACATCAATTGGAAACATAATTTCAAGATAATTATGGATGCTGTTGAAGATTATGCCAGAAGGTGGATAAAGAGAGAAGTAGACCAAGATCCTGAGTTAGAGTCCTTGTCAGACTGGGTTAGAACAATTAGGTCTCTAGTACAAGGTCGGATTCACAAACTCAAAAATTGTGTTAATAGTCGACCTAAGTCTGTATTTAAAGACCAAGAAGCTGTTAAGTGTCTTTCCTCTCTTCATGACAAATATGTTATCGTTCCTGCGGACAAGGCTTCCAACAATATCGTGTTTGTATGTAAATCATATTACTTCGAATGCCTAATCAAGGAATTAGGCATAAATAGCAAAACCTCTAGTAATACCACATGCAAACCAACTTCGTTCAACAAAGATGAAATCCTAGCTAACCACAGATCATTCATGACCTCTTTAAACATTCCCTCTGGTAAAGAGTCTGAGAATTTACCCTATTTATATTGGATACCTAAACTCCATAAGACACCATACAAAGAAAGGTACATAGTGGGATCATCAACTTGTTCGACGAAAGAATTGTCTATTCATCTGACAAAGATTCTGTCTGCAGTAAAAGAGGGACAACAGAAATATTGTGAAACTGTTTACTCGCGTAGTGGCATAAATCACATGTGGATTTTGAAAAACTCTAAAGATCTTTTGGATAACCTGAAATCAAGATCTTTCTCTCAGGTATCCTCCATCAAAACTTTTGATTTTTCAACTCTATATACCACTCTACCGCATGACAAATTAAAAACCCGCTTAAAAGAAACAATTCATAAAGCTTTCAGTCATAGAAACTATGGCTCCAAATTTGTTGTGTTAGGCTACAATTCCACATATTTTTCAAACACAATTTAAAAAGGTAAAACATGCTATTCCGAGGAACAAGTGATCAGTATGCTGGAGTTCCTCATCAATAACATATTTGTCTCCTTTGGAGGGACACTGTTTCAGCAGGTCGTCGGCATACCAATGGGTACGAATTGTGCCCCTCTTCTAGCCGATTTATTTTTATACTCATATGAGTCGGAGTTTCTTCAAAAACTTGTAAAAGACAAGAAGTTTCATGAGGCTAGAGCCTTTAATTTCACATACAGGTATATTGATGACATCTTATCTATCAATAATTCTAGATTTGCAGAATTTCTTCCATTGATATATCCTCCAGAGCTGGAAGTTAAAGAGACCACAGATACAGCTTCGTCCGCATCATTTTTTGACTTATACCTCGAATTTGACGACAGTGGTCAACACAGTACTATAATTTATGATAAACGGGACGCTTCAATTTTAAAATCATTAATTTTCCAAATATGTGCAGCAATATAACAGCTTCTCCTGCCTATGGTGTTTACATCTCGCAATTGATTCGCTATGCAAGGGCCAGTAGCAATTATTCTGATTTCCTGAAACGTCATCTTCATCTGAGAAACAGGCTACTGGACCAGGGCTATAAAAAGATTCGCCTTATTCGATCTCTTAAAAAGTTATATTCCGATACCAAGATCTTGTCGAAATATATTCCGTCTCTGCAGAGACGATAATAAACGATGCATTTTCATATAGTGAAAATGTATAAAGATAAGGAAGTCAACAAAAATGTCAAAAATATTTTTTATCAATGTGTGACGTAAAAGTGTCTGACATTTACTTCACTGAATTTGGTACTGCTTTGACAACTATTTTACCTATTTTGTTCCTGTATTGTTATAAATACTGGTATAGTGACAGCCGGAACCTTTGAACCGTAGCGAAAGCGGGAGGTTTGGCGCTTTAAAATCTGATTCAACCCACCATTTCTTTAGAAATGCCTGTGCCAAGTCAGGGTCATTACGGTTTTCACAGTTTTCCGGTTGTTGACTGATTTTGTCTGTTTATATAATTATGAGTTTTGACTTTCCCTTTATAAGAGTGTTCGGAGTTCGGTAATTTTGTTATTACCCTTATTTGAAATTGGCGCGCTTTTGCACGTCGAACCAATAACTAGTTATTTCCCTCATATTAGTTCAGTATAGTAATACAGCTATGTCCTTCATGAGAAGTTAGAAGGACCTCGGGAAAATAACCCTTTCTCAATTTAATAATTATAGATATAAACTTCTCAAGAAGGCCATAATTGTATATTATTATATTACACTTTACGTTTTTATTTTCCCTATTTGTCTTTTTTAGCGCAGCCGGTCACTATTTTCGTATATGGAGCGGTCACTATTTTAGTATATGGACCGGCCAGGTACCTGCATTATTATTTTAGATAAAAAGTATAATATAGCAAATAGTTCATGTCACTTCGGGTCATATGGCAGTATACGGACCGGTCCATATACTAAGCTTCGGTCCATATAATATTTTTTTGGTGACGGACCGGTCCATATACTGCCATATGACCTTCAGTGCCATGAACTATTTGCTGTATACTTTACAATAGAAACTAGATGGAAAATAATAACAGTATGTTCTCTACGTTAAAAGAAATAACCCCCTTTTCCCGTTGCAATGCGCACGTAGGAAAAATATGGGTTTGGGTATTTGCGCGTGGGACGAAATAACTCCTAAAAATTTGGCGCGCTTTTGCACGTCGATAAAATATCTAATTATCTTGTTCAGTATAATAATACAATTATGTCTTTCATGATAATGTAATATCCAAAATAATTAAATCTCGAAAGGGTTATTTCCCTCGGTCCGTATATTGTGTGTATATGGAGAACAATACTAAGTTGAAAAACTTGTGTCTGATCCTTTTGTCATTATTCAGACAATAAAATATGTTTAAATTAACTAAAACAGAGATAAAAAAAATTTGACACACATTACAAAGGGGGAATGATAAATATAAATTTAGAAATTCTTAAAAAACATGCAAAACTGTCAGCGTAGGAAGTTTACATAAAATCATAATAAGCAATTCTAAAAAGATAAGTTTTAACATTTTTCTTAAAAATGTCAAGGGACTGTTCATTTCGGGTTTCACTAGGCAGGTTATTCCAAAGTGTGGAAGCTGTCTTGTCAAATCGTTTATCACCATAAGTTTTTGTCCTTACACGTGGTTGTTAAATCATCATGGCGTTCTCTTACCGTAGCGACCTTTATGGTTGATAAAAACTGACAAGTTCCCCAAGATATATCGGAGCTTGGCCATGAAGAGCTTTGAAAGTTTATAATAATAATTTGTATTGGAGACGATACTGCACCGGAAACCAATGAAGAGACATGATAACTGATGTAATGTGATCATGTTTCTTGCCACGGATTATCAATCTAGCTGCTGTATTTTGAACACGTGTAGTTTCGAGATTATGTTGGGTATTTACTCTATACAACAAAGCGTTGCCATAGTCCAAACGTGACGTTATAAGCGAGCAAACTAATTACGTCCGATATTGCGAATTTGAAAGTAGCATGACTTTGTAATTGAACTTGCTTGTTTTTGCATGCATAATGTCCTGTCGAAAAATATGCCGAGGTTTTTAACAAATGAAGCATTGATTACTATAGTTCCGTCGAAAGAAAGACAACATTCTGAAAATTCCTTCTTACGGTGTTTCGTGCAAATACAAATAAGTTCTGTTTTGTCTTGGTTTAATCGGAACATAGTTCAACTCATCCACACACTAACGTCTGATAAACAAGTCTCCAGGCGTCTGAATATATTTTTCCAGTTATCAAATGGTTTTATTACAAGGTACACTTGTGTGTCATCGGCATAACTCTGATGACTAAAATTATGGTTTCTGCAAATTTCACTGATTGGTTTTGCAAAAATACAGTACAATCTGGACCCTAAGACAGAACTTTGCGACACGCTGCATTGAAGAGGCATTGCATTTGACACTACTGAACCAACAGCGACACGTTGAGATCGGTCATTCAAATAGGACTTCATCCACATCAAAGCTGTGCAATGCCGTCTACACAGCACTATAGACCCCAGGCAAAACAGTACACTGGGACCATTCCTACACAACCACTCACGGGAATAAAAATATAAATGGTCGATAAAATTAATCGTATATTTATTGTATTGGTACGTCCAATAAACTCACTGTTTAAACATTAAATAACATGCCGTACACAACATACCTAGATTATCATGGGACCCCTATGCTCGTCGGAGCGCGGGGGCCCGGGTGGCTCAATGAGTTAGGTGGTTGGACATAGCAACTCATACAAGCCTATTACCAATACGGCGAGGGTTCGCGCCCGGCTTTGTATAATACAAAAAAGGGTGCACTCGACTACCAGCCGCAAGTGATAAAGTTTACCAGTTACTTGCCCATGGTCGGTGGTTCTATCTGGGTACTCCGGCTTCCTCCACGACTAAAACTGGTCGCCATGATATAGCTGAAATATTGTTGAAAGTGGCGTTAAAACATCAAAAATCAAATTAAATCAGTATATATTGCATATACATGTATACATATTCTTATTGCTATTGTATTACAATGGGCCTTTACCAATTATTGTAATTGCGATTGTGCCAATAATATATTGTCTATTGTCTATCATATCCCAAATCAAGCTACATGGTTTCTGAAAACGATCAGCTCTCACAAATATGAAGAAAGACGCATTGAAGTATATGATAAATAGGTTATGATATGGCAATTTTCATATCACATGCCATATCAACCCTCGACCCATATTAGCCTTCGGCCCTTGGGCTAATATGGGTATCTCGGGTTGATATGAAATGTGATATGAAAATTGCCATATAATAACCTCTTAATCTCGCACTTGCTTCCCTTAATGATATATCGCGGTGTATGAGATCTGAAGCAACCCCACGAAGGGCCACATGCGAGTGACCCTATTTAATGGCATTTATAGTCCGCCTTATTTGATAGGTCTATTTCCTTGCAAAGAACGTTATATTGTTGGGTCTTGCAAAGCGCTTCACGATACTTCTTGCCAATTTTTTTAACATTTATTCTATCAGCGGTCAAAGCCGAATTTACTGCGACACCAGCTAATTAAGAAGTGGTTGTGAATCAGATGTGGATTCTGTAAATTTATCATGATGTGTTAGAGTCAATACAATCAAGATCAATCTCCCCATCGGCAAGCAAGTTTTCATGTATGATATGTGTGCTAGAGGTTTTGATATTACGTCAGTTTCTCAAATTTCCCATTGTACTTTGGATCTGCTCTGACGGTGTTGTATTTTTCGGTTTTCGATTTATTACTAAATTTAACATCTATACAGACAACATGATTTTTAACGGTGTTCTTCTTGCCCAATCATCGTGAAGATTTTCTTCTAATCATTATTGGCACACTATAGCGAATTTATGCTGGTTACAAGCCTACAGATAAGCGGAACTCTGCAAACCGATATTGGATAAACGCTATACATACATAGATTTTAACAAATTTTACATCAAAGCATTCAGAATTGTTTATATTTTGACTGTTTATTTGCTCATTATGTTTATACGAGTGGTTTTTATTTGTTATGTTTAAATTACATGTACAAATGAAAACCACTCATATAAACATAATGAGCAAATATACTATCAAAATATAAACAATTCTGAATGTTTTGGTGTAAAATTTGCTAAAATCTATCCAAAAATGACTTCACAATAATATTTTGAAAAAATATGGTTTTGGTTTATTATATAGGGATTTTTTTACATGTTTGCAATACTTTTGGCAGAATACTGTATTTCTACAATAATCAAATAATTTTGCTTCGTGTTTACCGGACCATTGCTCCGTGCGTATGTCGCGTATCATTTCGAAAATTTGCTCCGTGTATTACGGATCCTATTTTTGTCTACCCATCCTTTAAAAATCGCCAAGTTTACAGAGATGAGAAAGAGTAATGTACTGGCCTTAATGGAAATAGAAATAGAAATAAGTTTATTAACCAAATCAGGGCCCCAGGAGGGCATATACAATTAACAAATATGATTGATACACAACAACAATACATCAAACTAAATATTCTGAATGATGTTGAAATTGATTGCAAAAAAATTGGGAAAATGACTATCATTTTTATAAAATCAACTCTTAAAAACTAAAACTCGTTACTTTTCAGTAAATCAAGTTCAAGGATGGATATTTTCATTAATTGTCAATCAATATGAAGTTAGCTTGTACCCACGTAAAGCTTATACGTCGTACATTTCTACAGCTAACTTGATAATACAGGATTCCCTCTCCAGATATTCATAAAATCAGACTTAACATACCTACCTCAACAGTTGTTTACTGCCGATTGCTCTGTGGATGACGGACCCCTCCGAGGACGACGCATCGGGATACCCGGTGTGTAAATGTTACAAAGAATTTAATTTACAAAAATATTTGGATTTTAACCTTCCAAAATCTTTGGTAAAGAATTTAACAAAATTGAGAATTAGCGCTCACACTTTGCTAATTGAGAAAGAAAGGTATCGTAGACCTAAACTTCTTAGAGATCTAAGACAGTGCACAGTATGTACACAAATAGAAGATGAAGAACATTTTATTTTATTTTGCCAAAAAACATGATTCGATCAGAATTATTTTTTTCTAAATTAAATATTGATGTAACAACTTTATTAAATGCTAAATTTTACCCTGAAGGGTTGAAGGCATATGTACAAGGAATATTAACTGCAAATAGTGAAATGACCTCATCCATTTTTACAAAATTAATGAATCCTGATAACAAAACAGACATGAAAGATGTGTGTAATTATTTAAGGATTGATCTCAATTTTGTTTTCGGTTCATGAAAAAATAAACGCAGGGTTACGCAGGGGTGTGTACTACATTTTTGAGTTTATTTCGAATGAACCGAACAAAAAATTGTGATCAATCCTTATACATTAATTCCTAATTAAATTTTTTCTTGTCCTAAAAATATTTTGTCGGATAATGATTGTTTAAAAAGAATTAAAATAAAAAAAAATCCCAATTGAGACCCCAACATGTGACTTCCGGTTTAAAATTTTGTCTATGGAAAATAACATCAATTTTTGGGGTACCTGTAAAGTGCGAAACGAAATAGAAACGAAACGAAACCGAACGAAACGAAACCGATCGAAACGAAGCGAAACGAAATGTAACGAAAAAAAAACGAAATCAAACAAAACGAAACGAAACCGAACGAAACGAAACGAAACGAAATGTAACGAAAACAAATGAAAAATTCAATATGGCATGAAGACTAAGAGGGTTTATACTATAATGATTATCCAAATTTATTATACCTCAGCATTTTTTTTTCTATGTGAAATTTTAAACAACTGATAGAATTACTACTTTCGTATACTTGCTAATAATACTTAGATGACTGTTGTCGGGTCAATAGATTCCGAACTGTTGCCGTCTGGAAAACTCGCGGACTTTTTGTAAAGTACTCCTTTCGATTGAAGGGCATCTTCGCTAGCCAAGGGTTACGATCCGCTCTATTCATCTTCACCCTTGGCATCGTTAGACGGATTTTGGTAATTCCCGCGCACTGCCACCTGCTGGATTTTGACAGTTACGCCCCTTGTAATGCTGTCATTTTCAGCCAATCGACGCGAGGCTTTCATTTCCTTTCGTTTGAATGCCCTAAAAATTGACTCGAGATTATAATAGGCAGTGTCTCCTTGTACAGACTTTTTGTACGAATAGTGTAGCGGCTAATCGTACAAACTTTTTTATACTATCAAAATCGTGCCGGACTGACGATTTTTCGCATTTTTATGTTGTTGACATTTTTCCTACAGAACATGTGCTTTTTGTAAAGCCCGTTCTGATTGGTTGCAGCTACCACTAGCTGCATTACATATAAACCGTCACCGTGTGACCTCGAAAATCCGTCTAACGATGCCAAGGGTGAAGATGAGTAGAGTGGATCGTAACCCTTGGCTAGCGAAGATGATTGAAGGGCTACTGCTATTAAAGTTTTGATGAATGAAGAGTACGTGTAAATTTCTAGCCAATGACTTATTTTAAAAAGGACGGATATGTGGTAGATGCCAAAAAGACAATCACCTACTCTTCACCAATAATTTTTTTTAGAAAGACCAAAAGAAAATTACTATTAAAGAACACTGTAAATACTTCAATGAATGATGAGTATACTCATTCTACGCAGTCACTTCTAGAAGGCCCCAAATATATAAAAAAAAAATATGTACAAAATCAAAGCAAAAAACGGCAGAACATTTTATTAACAAATACAATAAATGAAACTAAAAGATGAAAATCAGACGGGTAAGATCACTGGCCAACATTCACCTGACTTGGGACAAGCACATGAAATGGGACGGTGTTATATCAGTTGTTACATGAGCACTCAACCCTCCCCCTGAATGCAGATCAGTGATAAAAAATAAGAACAAATAAGACACAGTAAAAATCAGAACGAACCAGTGTCTAATACGAGACAAAACAAGAAACATACAAGATCAACAACAGATTGAACAAGTTTAAACAAATTGAAAACGAGTAGGGTCTTACAACTGAATAATCGAAGTTAACTGACAACTACATGTACATTGTAGCTTAAGACAAAAAGGTCCTCTGACACAAAGCCATACTTTTTTCACACACATTAGTCGTGCTGTCTCTAAAAATAGCTTCAATAGCACGAAATCACAAACCGTGAGGGAAAAAAATACATGACTGTGCGATGCCTTGCATCTTAACAACGATTTATGTTTTAACCTTTTAAAAACCAAGTACAATGTATAGGTCAAGGTGCTCCGAAATGCTAAGCGGCTTCTGCTCCGCATTTGGGACCTGCTGGGTTGTCCAATGTCACCACAGTATAGAGTCTAATCCGAGAATTTCAACCACCGAACATGTCCATGCTCTATACTTTCTGTCTCATATCGGCTGTACAGTAACAATAAATCGTCAAAAAAAAGTCCCCGAAAGGATGTCACTCCATTGGTTGAAAGCGATCTTGTGATAATCAAAAATTCAATCGAAATGAGTACTTTACAAAAAGTCCGCGAGTTTTTTCAGACGGCAACAGTTCGGAATCTATTGACCCGACAACAGTCATCTAAGTATTATTATCAAGTATACGAAAGTAGTAATTCTATCAGTTGTTTAAAATTTCATATAGAAAAAAAATGCTGAGGTATAATAAATTTGGATAATCATATTATAGTATAAAACCGGGAACCCTTTAAGTCTTCTAAATTTGGATAATCAATATATTATAAACCCTCTCAGTCTTCATGCCATATTGAATTTTTCATTTTTTTCGTTACATTTCGTTTCGTGTCATTTCGTTCGGTTTCGTTTCGTTTTGTTTGATTTCGCTTCGGTTTTTTTTCGTTACATTTCGCTTCGTTTCGTTACATTTCGTTTTTCGTTTCGTTTCGTTTCGATCGGTTTCGTTTCGTTTCTATTTCGTTTCGCACTTTACAGATACCCCAATTTTTTATCCAGTAAAAATCTCTTAAACACATCAAATTAATTTATATTCAGTTAGCTTTTTCTACATATCATATGTTTACTTGATAACTTTGTAAATGTATTCTATCCAGGCTTAATTCTATGTGTATGTTGGATTTAATATCTTTTCATTGTATGGAGGACATCATTGTTATTTTTATTGATTTTCCAATAAACTAGTCTTATTAATATATCTGATAATAGAATATGCTCTAAATAATGGGAAGCTTTTATAAAAAAGCTAATTAAACTTGTGGTAGCTCATATACGACACCGCGCCCGGGTTAGCCAGACGCTTTTTAGTCCCAGTTGTACAACTGTTTCTACTGAGAACTCTGCACCTCTACTCTGTGAACTATTCATAGAGGAGTATGAGAGAGAAAATAAAGATGTGAACTCTCCCACATACATTGGCTTATTAGATGGCAAATCAGCTTTTGACGTAGTAGTTCATGCCAATATGATTCGCAGACTATTTCAAATTGGATTTTCAAAACAATCAATAACCCTGATCAACAATCTTTATACAAATGCCAGCTCATGTATTAAATGGAAACACCAAATATCAAAATCAATGATTAGTATAGAACAAAAAGTGAGACAAGGTGGAGCCCTAAGTGCTGATCTTTACAAAGTATATGTAAATCCACTACTGGACATACTAAGTAATTCAGGACTGGGTGGTAAAATCGGGAATATAAATTGCTGTGCACCTACCTGTGCGGATGATGTTGCATTAATTGCAAATAATCCCTTCGATATCCAAACAATAGTTGACATAGCTGTAGACTTCAGAAAAAGAGAGGGATATCTACTCCAACCACAAAAAAGTGTGGTAATACTAGTTCTAATAATAAAACCCTAAATGCTCGCTTACTCGCAAGGGTTATAACGGGATGCCATTACATGTAATGGAGCAGCCAACGAGATTTTTTGCGCTCGTTTACAGAGTTTCTGACGCCTGCATTTATCAATAATAAGACATAACCTTTCATTTTGTCCATTATTATAACAAGTTTTTATCACCTTCCAGTATTTTAGAATGTAATTCCCACAAAATAAAAATCCATGTTTACTTTCTCTCTGAACATTTTGAATTTCGTCATTTCCGGCCTCACTATTTGGATGTCGATACCATATTTGGCGATTTGAGGCGTGAATGTTTAGATCAGCCGTTTACTACGTGTAGTAAGAAATACCATATTTAGAAAAGCTCCACCTTCCGTAGTTTTCGGTTATGGCAAACGATTGATAATTTTGAACAAGGTTGTTGCTACCTTTGAAAAGCATATATTTCTCAGCCAAACCGATTTAACAAGGACTGGGATCATCAGTAATAGTTATAAATGAAATGTTTGAAGCGTAAATAGTGAGTTTTTATATTTCAACTTTTTTTTTGCTCCATTGTGACGAATGGGACTGCGTTGTAGCTCTGCCGAGACACAAGTTTGTCATAGGAGCTACATTATTGCAGCTAGGTAATACCGATAAACACATGTAAAAAATCAAAAATGCTAGAAATAAATGATGGTTATTGGAAACTTGATGGAAAGGATATGCCTATTGTAGCTCAATCAGCCCATATCGGAATTCAAAAATCAGAGACAAATTCTACACAATCAACAGTAAATGAAAACATAAAGAAAGCCACTAGAGCCTTGTACAGCCTAATGGGAGTAGGACTGCATGGAGAAAATGGAATAGATCCTGAGACTTCGATATCATTATTAAGAACCTATGTACTACCTATATTATACTATGGACTCGAAATATTATTACCTACAGGCAAGATTTTGGAGCAATTGAACATACATTACAAAAAGGTATTGAAGCAAATATTATCACTTTACATAAATGTAGCGGATCCTGCCATTTATATACTATCAGGCCTATTACCGATTGAAACAGAAATACATATAAAAGTCTTAGCATTTTTTGGAAACATAACAAGATCTGAACACACCTCAATTGAATGGAGACTTGCAGAGAGGCAGCTACAAGTTAAATCATATGATAGCAATAGTTGGTTTATGGATATAAGAAAAATCTGCATAAAGTATGATATCACGGATCCATATACATTTCTAGAAAATCCACTTCCAAAGTCACAATGGAAAAGTTTGATAACCAAACATGTACACCAATATTGGAAAAATGCAATTGAGGAAAATATGTTGTTATACACCAGCTTAAAATACTTAGACTCTAACTATAACATAGGTAGAATACATCCATTATTGAAATCGCAAAGTGCCAACATACAGGACATCAGAAGAATACCAACTCGGCTAAAAATTGTTACAGGAACATATATTCTACAGACGAATAGAGCTGTTTATTCCAAACATCTTATTTCTGCAACTTGTAATCTATGTAGAAATGCAGACGAAACCTTACAACATTTTGTATTGTGCTGTGAGGCATTACAGGATATTATGGAGCCATTAGGGAACGACCATTTAACTTGAAGGGGGGGGTTATGGTTTTTTTTCTAAAGAATATTAATTTTAGATTCCCAATGTTGCTGAAAAAAATATTCTGATTTTGGTGGAGGAAAAAAAAATAATCTGATTCAGAGTTTTTGTCATATAACCTAATGTTTTATTCTGGAAAAAAAAATTCTCGCTGTGGGCGACAAAAAAATTAATTCTAACTCTTGCGTTGTCCGAAAAATATTTTTCTGAACGAAATAAAAAACCATAACCCCCCCCCCCCCCCCCCCCCCTTCAAGTTAAAAGGTCGGTCCCTTAATTATCAAGAGGATAATAGACGTAGGTAGCGCAGTATTGGCAAAAATCAAGGCAAGTCAGCCAATAGATATACTAAAACTTATTATAAATCCTTTTATTTATGTCAATAAGTATGACAGAACCCAGAAGAAGTCTCTGGATACCATTGGAGAGGTGCTGGAACCTTTATGTAGACAATTATTATATAAAATCCATAACAAAAGATACGAACTCTTAGGCTAAAATGGAGAATAAGAAAAAGGAGAATGGAAAAAAAGAATTGATATATATTAACATATAATAAAGCTATTAATAGGTAATCAACCCAGTTTATGATTTCCTTATGGATGCTTATTTAGTAACCGTCCTGGAGAGTGCGCACATGGACTGCAAAATCCCACTTTTTTCAAATCTTTTAGATTTTAGATAAGATCCTACTTTTTTCAAATCTTTTAGATTTTAGATAAGATCCTACTTTTTCAAATCTTTTAGATTTTAGATTATTTATCTGCTAGATCTATAATAACCAGTGTATATACATATTTTATGAGTCGTTTTATATGACAGTGATACGATTTTTTTAGGAACTTTTATAAATATATTTATTATACGCGTCGCTATATTATGGTGGTGAATTGACATATTATGTGTTTTATACTGTGGTAATAGTGACTTTTATATATATACTATATATTTTACACGTGGTAATTATTATAGCGGTGGATTAACCTTCCTCTTATATTGGGGTGTGCCTTGATTGGCAGAAATTCGTCTACAGATACAGATACTCGTGACTTCCGGTAGAAAACTCTTGTATATTTACATGATTTAGTAACTATAAAGAAAAGTTCTTACTCTTTTAGATACAACAACACTGTCAACATACCAAGAGTTAACACCACCAGGTATGGTTTGCATTCACTGAGATATGGTGCAGCAAAATTGTGGAACGAACTTCCAAATGACTTGCGTGAGGGAATAAGTTTAAATAATTTTAAAAACTTGATAAGCAAATGGGATGGGGATGGGTGCTCGTGTTCTTTTTGTTCCTAGAACTTTTATTCCGCAAGGTTTTCCGTGCCATGTCTCAGTGATGTGCATTTAAAATTTTTGTTTTCGCTTTGCTATACATATATTTCTTGCATGGCTCTGCTTATGTGCTTGCTTTATTTTGAATTTTAATCCCTACTTTTTTAGGGTAGTGCTTGTTTTCGTAGTGCTTATAACCTAATTATCTGCTGCTGCATTTTAATTATGCTTGAATTTTTATATGTTTGTCAATGTATGTCCATGTATTTTTGTGGGTATATATATATACCTGTATGTGTAATTTGTATGTCAATTTAAAAAAGCTCTTTCGAGCTTATTTTTTTATTGTTATTTATATGTTTCTAATTAAAGCATATACCGACTTTAAAATTTTTTACTTAACTTGATGCTTTTCAGTTTAACTTGTGCTCTATTTTAGTGCTTGGCTATTTCTGCATGAATATTTAAAAAAAAAAAAAAAAAAAAAAAAAAAATTTCTTTTTTATAATATTTTTAAAAAATATGTTAATTTGCTTCTTTGCTTAAATATAGACTGGTTATAATTTGCATGAATGTACTTGTATGTGTAATGGCTGCTATATGTCGGCATCTTTTTTCTGTTTTGACCTCTGGTCCTGTGATAGCTGCAATAATGTAGCTCCTGTGACAAACTTGTGTCTCGGCAGAGCTACAACGCGGTCCCATTCGTCACAATGGAGCAAAAAAAAAAGTTGCAGTTGAAACATAAAAACTCACTATTTACGCTTCAAACATTTCATTATAACAATTACTGATGATCCCAGTCCTTGTTAAATCGGTTTGGCTGAGAAATGTATGCTTTTCAAAGTTAGCAACAACCTTGTTCAAATTTATCGATCGTTTTCCATAACCGGAAACTACGGAAGGCGGAGCTTTTCTAAATATGGTATTTCTTATTACAAGCTGATGTAAACATTCCAATCGTAACTACTCGGCCATTCTCGCTACCCTGTTATTTGCAGGGTAGCGAGAATGTCCGAGTAGTTACGATTGGTAAACATTCACGCCTAAATCGCCAAATATGGTATCGACATCCAAATAGTGAGGCCGGAAATGACGAAATTCAAAATTTTCAAAGAGGAGATTTTTATTTTGTGGGAATTACATTCTAAAATACTGGTAGGTGATAAAAACTTGTTATAATAATGGACAAAAGGAAAGGTTATGTCTTATTATTGATAAATGCAGGCGTCAGAAGCTCTGTAAGCGAGCGCAAAAAATCTCGGCGGCTGCTCCATTACGTGTAATGGCATCCCGTTATAACCCTTGCGAGTAAGCGAGCATTTAGGGTTTTATTATTAGAACTAGTCCTGTGACAGTGGGTGCGCAGAGAGGCACTTGTGGGGGTCCAGAGGTCAAAACACAGAGATGTATGCATAGGTTTGTCTGGATGTGTATTGGTTTTGTATTGAATGACATGTTTTTGTTGTGATGTATTTAATTTATGTAATTTTGTTATGCATGTCGGTTTGAAAAGCTCTCGAGAGCTTATGTTGTATTGTTATAAAATGTACCGACTTTAAATAAAACTTTGATTGATTGATTGATTGAAAACGAAAGTTGAAAGTTCTTTTTATTTTTCTGCAAGATTTACAGTACAGCCCAGAGAGCATATATTATAGACACTGACAAGTAAGGAAATGCACACGTGTAGGATGTTTAATGAGAGGAAGTTGTTTTGACTATGGACTTTTTCATTTTAAATATTGTAAAATAGAATCTGTTCATCTCCGAAAAATCCAAAGATTAAGCACAGGCGCTTGTGTCGAGTCAAAAATATGCTCGCTATGTACCTAAAATACCACAAGGCCGGACTCACTCCTACTACCCCTGTCACTTCAATCGCTATTTCCCCTGTCAAAATGTCGATAGGACGCAAATCGCTTACTAATTTGCGTAGTGGAATGATTTTTCTTCAAGGAAAACCCGTTTTTTATATCTTCCTACCATCTACACCCCCATACTGACAGATAATCCTCAGATTTTGTTGACAATGGACACCTAAGTGGCAGAAAGCGAAAGTAGGTCACGTGCGACATATTTCCGCCTTTCGGTCGTTCTCGGGTTTTATCATATATAATTACTAAACACTAGAAACATTACAAGGCGCCAAAATATGGGTACCGGTAAACTGAGAAACGAAAAGAAACGAAACGAAACGAAACGAAAACAAAATCCAACGAAATCTGTAAAGTAAGAAAACGAAATCCAACGAAAAGACTGAAATGAATAAAGTCTTATAATCACAAAGTAATGAATATATTTCATCAGTGTTAATTTTAAATGTATGGACCGTCGCAGGATTTCCGCTATTGTCGCGCCACATTCGTGCCATAATCGCGCGATTTCGAAGTAGAATGTGTATCACGACGGTCGTGCGAACGTCGCAAGACGGACTCTATAGGAGCCTTAAGTCGGACATTTGGAAAGGGAAGGTTTACACTAACAGGTTTTTATAATTATTTTCATAACGTTTCTATCATTATTTATTATTAATTATATCCTCTCGCCAACAAAGTTGCGGGGGATATAATGACGGCTAGTATCTGTCCGTATCTTTTCTTGATGGAGTAGTATGTCGTAAATTTTTCCTTTTTATGGGGGGGGGGGGTTTGCAAGCCTACATTTGTATATCTCAATAGCGAAACGACCTTCACTCACAATACTACCCGATGTGCATATGTATAAGGCAGTATCATCAAATTTCAGGGTTGCATTTGTGGGCAGTTTTCCGACGAAGATATGTGGTGATGGGAATCGATGTTCGGTGGGTGTCCAGGGGGAGGAGGGATGTTGTTTCTTATCACAAATGGATGACAAGTCATAACTTTTTCGATTTTGGAGTTATCTGTTCAACTTTTATTTCACTTTGTCCAAATATAAGGAACACCGGGTTTTATTTTTATCTAGCTTTTGATTTTTTTAAACTTCGGAAAAATGGAAAAAATGTCTTTTCACAAGGACCAAAATAACTTCCAGATGTAAAATGTACCCTATTTCGGTTGAAAACTAATCTGATAGTTACATTCTTATATATATATCTGCGTAAAGTGACATTTTCCCTATGTAAAGAATGAGGTTGTTATTAGAGCAGAATTTATTCAAATTCTACAATAGAAGTGCACCTGATTTGTCGAAATCATTATTTTTCATAGCTCGGCCGTCTTAGGTTTGTCGAAAATACTATTTTGCCAAAATAATGGAAATACTGAGATGCTGAATAAATGTCCACGAGACAACGATCCGACAAAACAGCAAAATACAAAATCTCATTTATATACATAACGCCCAGCAAGTAAGTGGCCATGGTTTTTGGACTAAATTTTTCATGGTTTTCTCATACACTGTATTTCTCAGCATTATGTTTTTAAGATACATGGGCGTATCCAGGATTTCAGGTTAGAGTAAAAAAAATAATGATCGGCGGGCTGAGCGAGGCGAGAAATGTTTTTGGTATCAAGATTTCATGCACACGTCGTGGGACAAAGATATTTTTGCAACATGTTTTCATGGGACTTTAGGTTTTCTTGGCAAAATTTGGTAAAACCTATATTATTTTCATTGAAATTAGGCATGGGACATGTAGTTTTTTTCATAAATATTGAACATGAGACAAAGATTTTTTAAGAGGCAAAATTGAATTGCACCGGTCCCAACCCCATATAAATTTTGCCTGGTCCCTAGTTACCGAACAGCCCGTGCTTAGGGCACTTGGCTCCCAAAATGTACACTTACTCACTTATCCCGTTAAAAAAAATATTCAAGATGTAATACCGGTATGATGAAGTTATATAGTTAATGTGCATAATTTTGACAGAGGACATTTTTCAATATGTTGTTTTCCGAAAGCCCTGTGCGAGTTCCGGGTGTCATAAAGAATAGGCCTGAAGCAGATCTCGACTTGTCGTAAAAGCCGACTAAGAGTACTTAGAGTCTGGCCGGGGGTCGGATGCTCAGCCCCCCGAGCAACTAAGGTGTGTACCTTAGGTGACTCGATGGCTAAATAGGGTAGCCCTCGCTTCAGGAGTTGTCAGGCTATTAGAGGAAAATATTACCGCGGACCATAGTAGGCCAACGTGTGTGGAGGGCGCCACTCTTCATGCACATAAAAGATCCCATCTGTAGATTTCGTAAGAGTATGCCCCTATGCTACCTTGGGGCCGCTACAGATGCAAACATTTCCGCCCTTATCCAGATCTCCCCTTTTCCAGGGCATGGCAGTCAAAAATAGTTTTTCCTGTTTCCCATCCCAACCTCGCTTTTCTTTATCAAATTGATTTTTTTCATCTTGTTCTCGTCCCGATTATGCATGAAATATTAGCGACTGAACGTTTAAACAAACAACAATAAATAAATCAACCCGAAGTGCGCATCCAGTTGAGATCAAATAGAAAATACTGAGATGTGGAATACTAGTATTTGAATGAATGCTGAATGTTATTGTAATTTTCAATCAAACTTCAATGTAGGATCCCGTGCGTCATGCTTCGTGACCATAAGTAAAGATACGTCTCGATAGGTAGCTTAGGTCGAGTTACGTAATTTTATTGGATATCTCTAGTAGTGCTTACAAAGAATAAACGTTTATTTCGTTTCGATTCTTGTCTTACTTTACAGAATTCGTTCTTTTTTTTCATTTGATATTGTTTTCTTACTTTATAGATTTCGTTTCTTTTCGTTATAATTTGTTTTCTTACTTTTACAGATTTCGTCGTTTCTTTTCGTTGGATTTCGTTTTCTTACTTTACAGATTTCGTTTCATTTCGTTGGATTTCGTTTTCTCACTTTAAAGATTTCGTTTCATTTCGTTGGATTTCGTTTTCTTACTTTACAGATTTCGTTGGATTTTGTTTTCGTTTCGTTTCGTTTCGTTTCTTTTCGTTTCTCAGTTTACCGGTACCCCCAAAATATGACTGACAAAATGAATGAAAACTTTAGTGCTTCTTGGTATGCAAATAATACTAAAAATAAGGCATAGGAAATAATTGTATTTAAAAAAACATTATAATTATACAGTAACAATACTGATATATAATTACGTTTCCCGAACTTTTCTTTCTGAACTTCAGGTATGTTTCGTAAGGCAATGATAAAACCCGAGAACGACCGAAAGGCGGAAATATGTCGCACGTGACTTACTTTCGCTTTCTGCCACTTAGGTGTCCATTGTCAACAAAATCTGAGGATTATCTGTCAGTATGGGGGTGTAGATGGTAGAAAGATATAAAAAAAACGGGTTTTCCTTGAAGAAAAATCATTCCACTACGCAAATTAGTAAGCGATTTGCGTCCTATAGACATTTTGACAGGGGAAATAGCGATTGAAGTGACAGGGGTAGTAGGAGTGAGTCCGGCCTTGTGGTATTTTAGGTACATAGCGAGCATATTTTTGACTACACAAGCGCCTGTGGATTAAGAAGCGGACAACAACACAGTCTTCACAGAGCACAGAGACTCGCAGTTATATAACCGCGAGCCCCTGTGCCCAGGCTGTGGGTAACATTAATCATCGCGCGAATTTATAGTGAGTGGACAAATGTATTACAACAAAACATGACCGACGTTAGTCCGAGATTCCTCTGTCGTTTAACGGCATTTATAAACTTGATGTAGCCGTTGAACGGCTACATCAAGTTTATAAATGCCGTGACGGCTACATCAAGTTTATAAATGCCGTTAAACGACAGAGGAATCTCGGACTAACAGAACAATGAACAAATGAAATCGCATGTTATAAAGAAACTATGCTTTCAGTAATCTCGTTGAAATTAGGATTCCGAAGAAATTTTCTGTCAGTTTCTACATCCTAATTTCTAACCTAACCTTAACGAGATTATACTTTCAGCTTAACTCCGACCACAGGGCCTTGTCACTATCCAGGTAAATATACTATCAATGTATAAACATATACGTATATGTTTATACATTGATAGTATATTTAACTGGATAGTGACAAGGCCCTGTGCTCCGACTGTTAATACCTTGTAATATAACCTTGATTATCTTGTATCATAACATGTCATAGTCTGTACAGGGATTTGCTCCCAGTCACTAATTTTGTCCCACTGATTATTTTTTTTACTGTCAATGTATTACCCACTTAAAAATCACAAGGGAGACGACATTACTAACACTTCCTAGATTCAACTTGTTCTATTTTTATTTATCTTCAATTTCTCACCTTATCGCTTGTATGGATCTTTTGAATAATCCATTTTGCAATGATTTGTCACAGAATTTATCCTTTGGACACCTTAATACGGTAACAGGTCAAATCGACCCCAAACAAAATTGGCCCCAAGTCAAAACGGCCCCGGGTCAAATCGTTCTCAGTCAAATCGGCCCCAGTCATATCGGCCCCAGTTCAAATCGTATAATATACATTGTATATAATTAAAATGAACTACAGATATCTGATATTGATTATCAATCACTTTCATAAGGGAATTTGATTTGTGTTTAGTGTGTTTAATTAATATGTATTGACGTTACGCACAACAATGTGTCTTAATACGGTAATGTCAGATTTCGACATTTTAGGACGAAAATTTGGGTATCAAAAGCAATTAAATGCATTTTATTCAGCTCAGGATAAGATATCAGAAGTGAATGTTTTCTCATTTTATAATGATTAAAAGTCTAACTTGAAGAATTTTCCAACTCCTTAGAATCTTACAGAAGCAAATAAATTCAGAATTTTCGTAAATATCATCTCTTTCTTCAATACAACGTATTAAATCGTATCGAAAAATGATACTCTGTTTATTCCTAGTGGCCAAATCCTGTGTTCCGAGTGTCATTCTTTCAAAGTTGATCCATAGTTCTTAGTGGCCAAATTGACGTACCCAAATGTCTATAAACCATTGGCTATGAGGAATTTGCATGAATGTTTTAAAGTGAATTTTTAACAGAAATTGTAGGAAGAATATGGGAAGAGAAGTGGACAATTTGTTTTTCAAATGCCATTCACTGCAGTAAAGCAAAAGTAATTTAATTCCGAAATTTCAACAAAAACAAATTATAATGAGAAAGGTCTATAAAACAATCGCGTTGCCGATTTACTATTCACTTTATCACGATAAAAATTTGACGTCACTGTGAATACTTTATTGTATGCACAGTTATTGTATGAAATTATTTCATTGCAAAATATTATTATGTCTAAGAAAAGAACGTTTACAAATACCTACCCCGTTTTTTTTTGTCATTGTCCGCGTTCTTGGTGCCAGCTACAGTTTCATGTGCCCGAATAACCGCCGTGTTTATAGACAATAGAGTATAATCATCAAAGAATGTGCTTAATCAATATAAAGTTTTTTTTATAATAATTGTCGCCAATCACGCTTTATGTAAATTACTAATCACTTAATTAGATCATAGATTAATCATTAATTAAATTTTTTAATTCATAAAAAAGAACATGTTCATCAATAAAAATAAAATTATACATTAATCTTTTAACCAAAAATATTCATTCATATTAATACATAATTTTTTTTTATTCAATTTGAAATATGCGGCCGATTTAACTTTCATTTTGAGGCCATTTTGACTTGGGGCAGATTTGACTGAAGACGATTTGACCTGGGGCCGATTTGACTGGAAATCCTTAATACACATCCAATTATTGGTCCAAAGATCGAAAAGTTAAAATAATTCATCTCCCGGGCCACAAAATGTTTGGAAACTTTCAGTGCCTTTCATACATGATACATGTAACAACTAGAACTTAGAAGGATAAGATAGCTTTGAAACAACTAGAATGACAGTCAGAAAATTTAGTGGGAAACACCATTCTGGTTAGTTCTTATCCTTGTATGAGGCACTGAAAGTTTCCGAACATTTTGTGTCCCGGGAGATGAATTATTTTAACTTTTCGATATTTGGACCGATAATTGGATGTGTATTAAGGTGTCCAAAGGATAAATTATGTGACACATCATTGCAAAATGGATTATTTATAAGATCCATACAAGCGATAAGGGGAGAAATTGAAGATAAATAAAAATAGAATGAAGTGAAGCGAGGTTAGTAATGGTGTCCTCCCTTGTAATTGTTACTCCATCTGAGCTCAAGGAAATGATCCTTTCCTTCAGATCTATTGACAATTATGACATATTTCGTGACATGTTTACATTCTAAAATTTCACAGGAAATCGTCTGCAAATAGTGAAATCCCCACGGTCATCATTGAAATAAAAGCCATGAAATTTGTTCCACTATAATGACATAACTGTATATCAATAAAACAAATCAAACATCAAAAGAGTTGTTTAACTTCGTTGACGTCGGCCAAGTTTGTTGCAATACTTTGGCCACTCACTGTATATCGTCGAAGTATTAGTTTCGGACCGGTCATTTTGCATATTAATTTCATTTGAAGGATTACCTGCATGACATCATAAGGCAATGTTAACATAGACAAATATACAGTATACTGTTGTAACTCAATCATGTCAATGCACTTTTCTTAATATATATGATAGACTCAGATCGACATCCAGTCTCTAATTGACATCCACTCCTCAAATTGGCGTCCACTGACATCATTATCTCAAATCACAGTCCAATTTAAGGGTATTCTCAAATTCCGCGTCCTTTCCAAATTCTCAGATCTATGGCCGAATTATTGCTCTCAAATCAACGTCCTTTTCAAAGCGAAGATCTCTATGTGATTTTACCTTGTAACATGAATGATGTTGGTTCAGTTTATACATCATCTGCATTGCATATTGTATCAAATGAAAGCAAAACATCAAAGTTCCAGGCATAAATTAAGTGCACCTAACCCGCGTTTCGTCTACCAAAAAAAACCTCATCAGCGACCCTCTTATTTAAACAAGTGTGAAATCAAAATCTAATGCAACATTGCATTGAACGGCATTCAACATTCAAAATGGTTGAGCAGAGGATGTTTTCAAGCAGTTATCCATGTTCTGTTCTATGTTTGATTTTTAATATTTATGCAGCCTACAAATATTTGCTATAATACTCATTTTCCTGTTTTAATAGTAGCACTCTGGACAAAAAATAGAAACAAAAGCAACATACTGTATGTAAATTGAGAAATAATTGTAATGACTTGTTTTGCATGTTTTTTAACATGTTATTTAAAGTTGTTTTTTTTTTTAGCATTTTCGCACTCTTTAATATCATCTATATAGTAACATAATTTTTTTGTCATAAAGAATCCCTCATCTGGAATCTGGCCTTGTCGCTACTCAATCATTGCTTAAAAAACCTGTCCTAATGGATGTGATGTCATTTGAAGCATACATCAGTGATGCCATTGGACGTCGATTTGAGAAAGTGAGAAACGTCCATAGATTTGACAATTGGATGCCGATTTGAGGATTAGACGTCGATTAGAGACTGGACATCGATCTGAGTCTTTCAATACATATATATAGACTCCATTGAGCATTGAGCACAAACTTGCATATGAATTATCAGGTGAGCGATACAGGCTCAGGTGAGTCTCTAGTTAAAATGTTTAATTGTCTTGCAGCCTTCTTACAATTGTTTGAAATATGAGTATTGAAAATTAACATTCAATTCCATGTTTTAGTACTACATCGCTGGTGCAAGGGTTAGCATAGTTACCTCAAGTGTAGTAGATCGAGGGTTCAAGCCCTAGTTGGGTCAATCCAAAGACCATAAAATTGATATTTGATGCTTCTCCCCTAAGCATGCAGCTTTAAGGAGTAAGAGCAAGAACTGGTTGGCTTGGAACCATGATAATGTGTCCAAGTGGAGGACATGTCTACCCCAGGGCTTTCAAAAGTAGGTGGAAGCAGGCTATATTCCACCTGCTATTAAAGGTCTTGAGCCTCCTACTTTGACCATTTTTTTACATAAGCAAAACACACAAATAGCCGCCTACTGTAAAAACTTTTGAAAGCCCTGCTACCCACTGACTGCTGTACAATGAGCTAGCACTATAAAAATCCAACTAATTGTGTTGGTTAGTGCAAAGTGGACACAATCTCATTCAGTCATTGATTGAATTTAACTTGCTATTGCAGTCATGTAGTTGGAAAATTGCTAATTTAGAATTAAACAACAATCCCTCACTCCAATTATTCATAATATTTTTTGCCACATTAATCTTGTCAATGAAAAAAGAAACATGAAAAAAAACCTCTACTTTTATTGTTTTGAACAGAGAAGTTTATATGATGAAGGGCTTCTCCAAAAATACCCCAGTCTAATTAAGGGCAACCTACAGATATCATAAAGGGGTTACCTTGGCAATTTAAATTTATTTTACATAAAAAATTCGACCATATATTTTTGTTTTAATTATCTTCAAACTAATAGCATGATTAGCACAGTTCAGCTCCAATTCAAATTGTAGCTAATTAATTAATAATTGTTATTAATTTACAGTAACTTTCGGGGCCGCTGTTTGTTATGATCGTGATTTTACAACTACATATGTACCTATATATTTGTAATCAGTGCCTATCACCACTAACATTGTAGTTCAAATCCTGTTCATTGCAAGGTGTACTCGATTCAACATTATGTGATAAAGTTTGTCAGTGACTTGCGACAGGTTTGTGGTTTTCTCCGAGTACTCCGGTTTCCTCCATCAATAAAACTGACTGCCACGATATAACTGAAATATTGTTGAAAGTGGAGTTAAGCACCATAACTTAACCTACAATAACTTTCACATGCCGTCTCGTCCTAACCTACAGTAACTTCACATGCCATCTCGTTGCAGATACAACAAACTTTGAACCAGAATGTATAGGAAGAAGATTTTTGCATTTTTATGGCTGGTGATGCTGTTCATTACAGAAGCTACATCAGATCAAACTAATTTTGGTGAGTTTTACGATTATTTCATTGACATAATTTTTAGAGACCTTACCCATAAAGGATACATGGGGCAATCCTGCATAGCATACTACAACTTGCCCCATACTTTCTGGTCCACTCCTACGTATCTGATACCCTAAATCAATACCAATCTTTACTACGTGCCACGGATTGTTGTGTGAAAAATTCAGGATTGCTTAACAAAAACAAAAGTTATCACACAGAAAGTATTGTGTTTAGAGACGGATAATGACGACGATGATGGACCCGTAGCATAATATGTACATGTATAACAAAATTTGTGGCCATATAATTATGTGTTTTAGGGATAATTTTTATACAGTAATAAACTAGCATCTAACGATATTTTATAGCAAGTCACATCAGGTAACCATTAATTTTTATCTTTAAGCTCTCTTTTCCTTCATTAATCACTATGACTTATATATTAAAGACATTTTGATTTTCAAAGATTCCAGGCTAAATTGTATATCAGGTTTAAATAATATTATATAATTATTGCACTTCATTGAGTGCGATATGATGTGTTATGGAGCACTGAAAAGCAATATTGAGGGGGGAATTTTTATTTTAAGGACTTTAAAAATACGTTATATGCCGGTGTTTTGTTTGTTTACACTCGGTCACATGAAACAGCCAGATTTGTTGTGTACCACACTTGCGCTAAATATAGAGTTATTGAGTATTATCGTGTGTGCCGTTTTATAGACGTCATATTAGAATTAGACATATTTCACCAAGTCTATGCTCTGAATTCATGTCTGTAAGAATACTTGCTCAGTCTAATCAAGTATATTTCTGAGCTAAAAAAATACCGGTAAATACAAAAGTCCCCCTCTTATAAAGCCCAGTGCATCTGAAATCTGGCATTATAGATGGTTTTCTTATGGTAGAAGTGGCCTTATGTAAAAGGGAGACTACTGTGTACTATGGCTAATTAATGTTATTGGCAAATTGGACATTTTACCTTTGATGTGTGACACTGATAAAGTCTGGATCACTGAAATGACCTAGATCCACAAAAATATTAGGTCAGTTCGTAACATGCATAGGCTAGTTTATCGATCAATCTGAGGTAAAACACATTATAACGTCACTGGAAAAAAAACCAGTAACGTCAGTTCTGAAGGCCTTGACAGACATTATCACAAATATGCCAGCTCGTCCTGTCTTACTCGCTAAGATATTAGCGATAATGTCTGTCTCGACCTTCTATAATACTGGTATTCTTTTTACAGTGAGTACTTTTGAACAAGTTGATGTTGATTCAGTAGACGTAACAGACAAAACCAACACCAGCTTCAAGACTGTGTGTTACTATCCAGTGTCAAACAAATTTAACAAGTCAGCCACAGACCCTATACCTAAAGATCTGAATCCTATGCTCTGCTCCCACCTGATATTTATACCAACTTACATTGATCAATACAATAGAGTGATACCTAGTGTTCCAAGTGATGTAGATTTATATCAGACGGCCATTCCTGCCATGCGGAAACGGAATCCAAAGTTGATAATTATGATATCTAACGGTGGAAATATCAGTGCAGTGATGCAAAGTGTAAAAAACACATCAGAGTACGTATTTACTGTAACACAAGGTTATTTCTCTGTAAAAGGAGACAAAGCAATTAGTAAAGTGTAAATATATATGGCTACTTCTCAGCTCAATGACCCAGTCAGCATAGTCATAATTTTAGTGTTGTTTTAATAAAATTGTTTATACTTATGTAGTAAAAGTGATGGTAGTTAGATTTGTTGAATATTAGAGGCATAATATACATAGTTTTATTATGCTAAGGGCAAAAATTCTATCGCAATGGAAAAAAAGAAGATTGAAAAATGACTAAAAGTTGCCCGTAATTTTGGACGTTTATTACAGCATGAAGAAAAGGGATAAATCTGAGTGTTTATGTGTACATTAACAGTAAATATGTACTCAGATATATATGAGTGTATGCATATTATATGTATTTACTGTTACTGTGCTGTAACAGAGATAAAATCAGTTATCCCGTCATACTGTACATATGTCATTTGTGATGAGTAATTCAGTGGAAATGTTTATTGGTCTTTATATTTACAATGTCAATTTTTTATATCTTCACATACTCATATTATTTTGTAGCTTTTTTCTGTTTATTTTATTCAGTTTATAGTATAATAGCCTTTCTTTCTTTTTTTTTCCGTATTCCCAGATCCATTATTTGGTATTCACATATTGTAGGCCAACCATATTTGGACTGTCCATTTATCCAAGAGTACAACATGTTGTCAGGCTTTTGTAGCTTAACCTGAATTCACTGTCTGTTGATGAATAAACATTAGAGAAATGGGGCTATCAAGAATGAACAATCCAGAAACACTGGCCACACTGGACACACAAGAAACAGGACGAAGACAAACAAAGCAAAAAACACAACACAGAAAACTAAAAAGAGGAGCAACATGGACCCCACCAAAAACTAGGGGTGACCTCTGGTGCTCGTGAAGGGTTGAATTTGTTTCAATAACATTCTCAGAATAAGCACACTGTAGGTCAACTTACCTGGCCCATGATCTAATTTCATCAACAAGGCAGAGAAAAGGGAGCCATCCCCATGTGTTCCTAGATTTACTAGAAAATTTTGAAGAGGTATTCAAAATCTGTAAATCAAAGAACGACAGACGCAATACAACATTTGTACATTGGCCAAAAGAAGATGGAGAAATGACAAACAAACGATCCACAACACAAATCCCACTAAAAACAGTAGATGAAGTCAGGTGCTCTGAAACATATTTTATGAACAGAAAGTTAAAACAGTGATGGTCAGCAATGCCATCAATATCAAAAAAGCGAACCACACCCAGCTCTGACCTCAAACCATTAAACACAAAAAGATCATGACATATGGTATTAGAAATTCAGATCCTGGTGTAGGACAGGCACGAAAATATAGTGGAATTAAACTGGTTACTATAATGGGATAATATTTTATTTCAGATATGTCAACAGTACTGTAGCCTTTCTCAGAAAGTATGACATAGATGGCATTGATTTAGACTGGGAATTTCCTCAACCATCACAGTACCAGAACTATAGTCGTGTACTCTCGGTTTGTACATTTAGTTCACCAGGAATGGGAGACTTTTGTTATCACTAGGCAACAAATGTCCATCTGATAAAAAAAAATTGATTTCAAGTTTCTCCTTGTAGCAAATATCCATGTGTCATTCGTACAAAGTTTCATAATTTGTTTTTAAAATTCCTCATTTCTCTCCATTCTGTCATCCAATATGGCAACCACATCGGTGGAGAAACAAAGACTATAATATTGGTATGTGTTGCTTCTCTGCTTAGCATGCAGCATTAAGTAGTAAGACCTAAATATGATAAGCTGGGAATCAGGATAATGTGTCTGAGTGGAGCAACATGTCTAGTTACGAACTGTTGTTTCAGTGAGCTAGCATTTAAATATCCAACTAAGCGTGTTCGTCTAGTGCGAAGTGGACATCACTATCATATCTTGTTTCTCGTTATGATATGGCTGTCACTGGACAAAGCAATTTTTGTCTTGACAGAAACAAAGGTGGTTAGAAAAACTACTAGACTAAAACTTACAGGTATATTCTGTAGAAAATTCTTTTGTTGTCAAAATTATAAATAAATGAGTTGGACATAAGCTATTGAAATATTTACATTATATACTATTGACATTCTGAAGAAATTTTTTTACGATTTTTTTTTTCTGTACAGGAATTAAGAAAGACATATGAACAGGAAGCTATCCAAACCAAAAAACAGAGACTACTTCTCTCAGCGGCAGTATTAACTGCAGAACCATTGTCAGAAAAGATTTACGACTTCGATACCATGAAAAAGTAAGGGAACATTGTAATGGTCTTTGTCCATGACACATTGTGAACGCAACTCCTCTGAAACCATATGATGGAATTTGTTCATACATGTATTTGTTAGGATTGATAGTCATAACATGTAGATGAGCCTGCTGTGCTGCCATTTTGATTCCACATAATTTGTAGGAGTTATGGGACTTTGTCTATTTTATACATAGCATAACATAGTAAGATCAGAATTGTGTTCATATTTGGTAGGATTGTTAGTCATGGCATGTAGTTGATCCTGCTTTGGCCATAGTGTAATTCATCATAATTTGTAAGAGTTATGGGACTTTGTCTATTTTATACATAGTGTTACATAATGATATCAGAATGTGTTCATATAGGTGTATGGTAGGATTGTTAGTCATGACATGTAGTTGATCCTGCTTTGGCCATTTCAATTGGACACAAATTTGTAGGAGTTATTGGACATTTTCTATTTTCTGCATAGTAAGATCAGAATTGTGTTCATATTTAGTAAGATTGTTAGTCATGACATGTAGTTATACCCCCCACAACAAAGTTGTAGGGGGTATACTGGTTTCACCATGTCCGTCCGTCTGTAGACAAATCCTATGTCGTACGATAACTTGAGTTGTGTTTCTTAGAATTTTTTAAGATTTTATCAGCTGTTTACTGGTGAAGAGAGGAGGATCCCTTTCATTTTTGATGATTTTCACTATTGCCGTTCCAGAGTTATTGGACTTGATATGACGGAAAATAGGATTATTACCCTATGTCGTATGATAACTTGAGTAGTGTTTCTCGTAATGTTTTGAAATTTTATCAGCAGCTTACCGGTGAAGAGAGGAGGATCCCTTTCATTTTTGACGAGTTACACTTTTGCCGTTCCAGAGTTATTGAACTTGATATGACGGAAAATAGGATTTTTACCCTATGTCGTATGATAACTTGAGTAGTGTTTCTCAGAATGTTTTGAAATTTTATCACCAGCTTACCGGTGAAGAGAGGAGCATCGCTTTCATTTTTGATGATTTTCACTTTCGTCGTTCCAGAGTTATTGGACTTGATATGACGGAAAATAGGATTTTTACCCTATGTCGTATGATAACTTGAGTAGTGTTTCTCAGAATGTTTTGAAATTTTATCAGCAGCTTACCGGTGAAGAGAGGATGGTCCCTTTCATTTTTGATTGGAACAATCAGTAATGTTTTGGTTATGGAAATAGGTTGGACAGATGTGGGGAGTGGGGGGGTATATCTTAGTGAGTTGTGCTCACAGTAATACTAGTTGAGCCTACTTTGGCCATAGTGTAATTAAGAAATAAGTCATGGAAGCCAGAATGTGTTGGGAGTTTTAACAAGGATTGGCCGATATTAGTATTTTATCCCAAGCCAGAAGCGAGGGATAAAATTTACTAATATCCACCAATCCATGTTAAAACTCAAAACACATTCTGGCTTCCATGATTTATTTCGATTCTGATATGTCTTAAGAGTGCAAATACGGTAGTATACTTTGATTGGAAGACAGTAATTTATATTTACGCTTGTGGAAAATGTCGCACACAATTTATGTAACTTGAATAATACTGCGCCCTCTATCGGCATTATTCGGGTTACAATTTATGCTGTCAATGGAAAAGTCAGTCACATTCACCGGCACATGTGCTAATGAGATTATACCGAATGGATAACTCGCTCGTTTGTTAACAAAGCGAAAGAAGGAGGTCATGTTAGAATTCATCATAATTTGTAGGAGTTATGGGACTTTGTCTATTGTATGCATAATATATCATAGTAAGATCAGAATTGTGTTCATATTTGGTAGGATTGTTAGTCATGACATGTAGTTGGGCCTACTTTGGCCATAGTGTAATTCATCATAATTTGTAGGAGTTATGGGACTTTGTCTATTTTATACATAGTATAACATAGTAAGATTAGAATTGTGTTCATATTTGGTAGGATTGCTAGTCATGACATGTAGTTGAGCCTGCTGTGCTGCCATTTTAGTTCAAGATAATTTGTAAGAGTTATGGGACTTTGTCTATTTTATACATAGTATAACATAGTAAGATTAGAATTGTGTTCATATTTGGTAGGATTGTTAGTCATGACATGTAGTTGGACCTACTTTGGCCATAGTGTAATTCATCATAATTTGTAGGAGTTATGGGACTTTGTCTATTTTATACATAATATATCATAGTAAGATCAGAATTGTGTTCATATTTGGTAGGATTGTTAGTCATGACATGTAGTTGGGCCTACTTTGGCCATAGTGTAATTCATCATAATTTGTAGGAGTTATGGGACTTTGTCTATTTTATACATAGTATAACATAGTAAGATTAGAATTGTGTTCATATTTGGTAGGATTGTTAGTCATGACATGTAGTTGAGCCTACTTTGGCCATAGTGTAATTCATCATAATTTGTAAGAGTTATGGGACTTTGCCTATTTTATACATAGTGTAATTCATCATAATTTGTAGGAGTTATGGGACTTTGTCTATTTTAAACATTATCATAGTGTAACAGAGTGAGATCTGAGGAACACAACTCCTCTGAAACTGTTCAGCAGAATGTGTTCATATACATGTACATGTATGGTAGGATTGTTAGTCATAAAATGTAATATGTAATTGAGCTTGCTATGCTGCCATTTAAGTTTGACAAATTTTGTGGAAAATGAGACTTACTTTTTTTTAACTAACTGTATCATAGTTGCATCTTGTGAAAGCAACTGCTCTGAAACTGTGTGGTGGACAATTTTCTTATTTAGTAGGATTGTTAGTACGGTAATATTTTTGAAGTTTTGGGACATTTTTAGATGAATGGGACTATTCTAAAACAGTATGCCAGATGGTGTCATATTTCACAGATTTATTAGTCATTCTATACCATACAACAGTTTTTTTTACACCCGATTTTCCTAAGCTTCATTTTGAACAAGTGTTACTACGTATTTCTTCTGAAAATGAAGTTTTTTTATGATTCATGCATCTAGTTGTACATACTTATGACTACATTCACCTTGTTCATCTGTCTATGACTCTTGTAATCACAACTCTGCAAGAGGAATCAACCTTCAAGGTCAAATGTCATTGCTTTTCTGTCTCCTTCAAGGGCTGATATTCAAACTTCTGGACTTTGAAAACACAGTAGAGGGGTTACCTTCACTGATATAAATATATCACTTAGATAACATAGTCACATTACACCTTTCTATTGTGGCGGGGGACATATAATGGTTACGCGTAGCAATCTTGTTTTACTAGAACCTCCCCTTTATGAAGAATCCTGGATATACATGTACATGCCTGCATGCTCAGATACGCACATCTACATTATTCTTGTGTTAAAAAGTAACTTTTCTTTTTATTGTTTCGAATATGTTGCCATGTTTCTCGTTTCAGAACTTTAGATTTTGTTAATCTGATGTCCTATGACTATAATGGACCATGGGGAAATTTCACAATAACAGCGTATAACTCTCCACTTCCTGCTCTGGTAAGATTACAACACTGATCGTTGGTGTAGATGTCGCCATGATGAGGTTTACTCGATATACAACACGTACATGATAAAGTTTGTCAGCCACTTGCAGCAGATCGGTGGTTTTCTGCAGATACTCAGGTTTTGTCCACCAATGAAACTGACCTCCGCGATATAACTTATGAATAATGTTGAAACTAGCGTTGGTAGATAGTTATTCTGTACATCTTATAAGTATTACATATGTTGATGTTTTCGTTACAGAACTCTTGACTTTGTAAACATGATGGGCTATGATTATCATGGACCTGGGGGACTATTCACAAGAACAGATTATAATTGTCCCTTACCTGCTATGGTTAGTATAAACGTTTAGAAAAAAAACTTTGGCAAAGGCCGGGGTGGCTCAATGAGTTAGGTAGCTGGTTTACCTAACAACTCGTACAAGCCTATCACCAATACGGCGTGGGTTCGTGCCCGGCTTTGTAAATTACAAAAAAGGGTGCACTCGACTCGCAGCCACCAGTGATAAAGTTTACCAGTTGCTTGCTCATGGTTGGTGGTTCTCTCCGGGTACTACGGTTTCTTCCACCACTAAGACTGGTTGCCATTATATAGCTGAAATATTGCTGAAAGTGACGTTATACACAAAAAATCAAATCAAAACTTTGGCATACATTTGGTATTTAAAATCTCATGAAAATATTGTACAATCTTCTGATGGGTTGGTTATGGTGTTTAATGCCACTTCCAAAAATATATCAGTTTTATTGGTGGAGGAAGCCAGAGTACCCAGAGAAAACCACCGACCTGTCGCAAGTCACTGACAAACTTTATCTCATGTTGTATTGACAATCTACTTATAGTCTCTCCTCTGTGAGCATAAAAACACAAATGTGGTGTTTATTGGTTAGAGGTTTAGAGGACCACTGATTTACAGCCATCTCACACTCACAGATACTTATTATTAATGGTCTGTAAATTTCCTATTTCATTTTTACAAACCACAATATCTTTTATCAAGCGACAAGCACAATATTATACAATTATAGTCTTTTGTTGAGGTCAATACGAGTTTTTATGGACCTTAAGGCTGAGGTGAATATTGATTTTTCTAAGCTCCATAAAAACGTGTAATGACCGATACAAAAGACTGTAATTGTTTTATTAC
This sequence comes from Bathymodiolus septemdierum, assembly GCA_963383655.1. Taxonomy (NCBI): domain Eukaryota; kingdom Metazoa; phylum Mollusca; class Bivalvia; order Mytilida; family Modiolidae; genus Bathymodiolus; species Bathymodiolus septemdierum. The sequence goes on along the minus strand of OY726517.1, from coordinate 56,570,464 downwards.
ATTTAAAATGAAAAGTGAAAGTGAAACCAAGTCAATACGAGTTTTAATCAAACAATATCAAATTTTGCGGAATGTCAGGTGACAGCATGATAGCCAATAAAATTGTTTAAATAAAATCATTATGTAATAAAAAAAAAATTATAGTATTGATTTGTAGCAAATGAACATTATACTTATGTTGTCTTGAAAAAAAAATCTTTGATAAACATACCATCATTAATATGTTTTAGTTGAAATGAAATTCTCATTGCATGGAAGTCAAAGCCTTTGATGCAATTTTGGCCTGAACAATCCATTCTCACGAAACAAATCAATGATAGTACACTATATATTTATTGAAGACCTCATGTGAGACGAAGAAAGGCCATAAAACTGTCTTTAATTTTTTTGGCAAGTTTTAGAAGGATTTTTGATCATATCCACTTTTTCATAAAGATTCTTTCTTGTTAAATATAAAATCTTATGAGAAGCTATTGAACTGCACCCATCATTATCATTTAGAATTTAATTGTTTTTCATTACTGATTAAGGTTGGTGAGTGGTTTAGGGCTTTGACTTGTGACCTGCCACAAGCGTAACACCCTAGTGTTTTAATGGTATACAACCTTTTTCAAGCTCTTGAAATAATTTGATTCAATTATTGGTCAGTATTTTTTTAGCATGTCTTATCGAACAAGTTTTTCTGGAGTTTATGGGCACTTCTTGTTAATTATTACAGCCGAAACATATTTGTGTTTTTGAATTCAAAGGGGCCAAAGATTTTTCGTCAAGATTTGAGCATATTCCAGTTATCCGGCATAAATCAAATTGATACATGTGCTTGAATAGAATGAACACATGTCATATGTCATTAATGTGATGATTGCACAGTGATATGCATTGATATGTGTCAGTATAAGAGGAGATGGAATGGCCAAAATTTAGGCTTACTTGAATGTTGTCAGGGGTGGTCGTGATCATATGGTAGTTAGATTTACAACTACCTATGCAATCGGTGCCTATCACCCCTAAATTTGTGAGTACAAATCCCACTCAGGCGAGGTGTACTGGATACAACATTATGTGATAATGTTTGTCAGTGACTTACAGCAGGTTGGTGGTTTTCCCCAGGTACCCAGGTTTCCCTCCACCAATAAAACTGACCGCCATGATATAACTGAAATATTGTTGAAACCAGAAAGTGGCATTAAGCACCCTAAACTCTAACCTTTAATAACAACAGTCAACACATAATCAACAAATCTAAAGAACGTACTGTGAATTTATTTAAATTCTTGGACCAATTTTCGTGGTTTTGAGGCAAGAAAACATTTTCTTGGAGACATAAATTTATTAATCCCCTGCTATGATCAATGCAAATAAATATGGTGACGAACATTCTTTGAATTCTTAAATTCGTGGTTTTATACTATCCACCAAATCCACGAAAATTGGTATGCCACGAATAAAAATGAATTCACAGTATATTTTTATATATTTTTATAAAATAAGCAAACTATTCTTTGAATATAAATTTAGCGTACTCAAAGCAGCACTCGCTTTGAGTACGGTAGATTGCTAAGCACTTAGCATTAAGGAGGAAGAGCAAAGAATGGTTGGCTCTGAAGCAGGAATAATATCAGCATGTTGGTCTAGTACAAAGTGCACATCATTATATCATCTCATTTAATTAGTTCACCTGGACCTTTGGTCCAGGTGAACTATTGCTATCACTTGGCGTCTGTCGTCTGTAAACTTTTCACATTTCAAGCTTCTTTTACGAAACCACTGGGCCAATTGGAACCAAACTTAGCAGGAATGTTCCTTGGATGGTCGTCTACAAAGTTACTGTTTTTCGTTCCAGTCGGATATTCAACATGGCTGCCAGGGCTAATAATATGCTCTGATTGGCTGAAATTTCAAAGATCTTCTTCTCTGAAACTAATGAACTGACTGAACCCAAACTGTAAATGAATGATCATTGGAATGTCCTTTACCAAGTTTCTGTTTTTTATGCCGATCGGAAATCCAAGATAGCCGCCACCGCAGGACATAGATTAACATTGGACCCTATGGGAAAATGTTCAAATGCCTTCTTCTCAGAAACTACAAATATGATTAAAGCCAAACTGTACATGAATGTTCATTGGATGGTCCTCTACAATCTTAAGGTTTTTTGTTCCGATATGAAATTCAAAATGGCGGCTACGGCAGGACTTAGTTTAACATTGGACCCTATGGGAAAAATGTTTCAAAATGCTTCTTCTCTGAAACCACTTGGACAATTGAAACCAAACTGCCCGGGAATGATCATTGAAAGGTCCTATACAAAGTTTCTGTTTTTTATGCCGATCGAAAATCCAAGATGGCCACCGCCGCAATACATAGATTAACATTGAACCCTATGGGAAAATGTTCAAATGCCTTCTTCTCAGAAACTACAAATATGATTAAAGCCAAACTGTACATGAATGTTCATTGGATGGTCCTCTACAAACTTGACGTTTTTTGTTCCGATATGAAATTCAAAATGGCGGCTACGGCAGGACTTAGTTTAACATTGGACCCTATGGGAAAAATGTTTCAAAACGCTTCTTCTCTGAAACCACTTGGACAATTGAAACCAAACTGCCCAGGAATGATCATTGGAAGGTCCTCTACAAAGTTTATGTTTTTTATGCCGATCGAAAATTCAAGATGGCCGCCACCGCAATACATAGATTAACATTGGTCCCTATGGGAAAATGTTCAAATGCCTTCTTCTCAGAAACTACAAATATGATTAAAGCCAAACTGTACATGAATGTTCATTGGATGGTCCTCTACAAACTTTACGTTTTTTGTTCTGATATGAAATTCAAAATGGCGGCTACGGCAGGACTTAGTTTAACATTGGACCCTATGGGATAAATGTTTCAAAACGCTTCTTCTCTGAAACCACTTGGACAGTTGAAACCAAACTGCCCAGGAATGATCATTGGAAGGTCCTCTACAAATTTCTGTTTTTTATGCCGATCGGAAATCCAAGATGGCTGTCACCACAGGTCATAGTATTCAATCGTAACTATTCTGCCATTCTCGTTACCCTGCAAATAACCTTGTACGTACATAGTAGAAATTCTTCTTAAATTGTTTGCCGGAAGTTAAGTTAAGTTAAGCCGCACAAAAATATAGTTCATGAAAATCCAATATGGAAGACATACTAAGTAAAATCTAATCGTGCAAAACTAATTAAAACTTTAATTGAAATATAGAAAATTGTTTAAAATATAACTTTATCAAACTTTCATGTAACTGACATGTGAAAAGTAGTGCGATTTATACGCCTAATGCATACAAGGTTATTTGCAGAGTAGCGAGAATGGCCGAGTAGTTACGTTTGCATAATATTAACACAGGACCATATGGGGAAAATACAGAAATATATTCTTCACTGAAGCTATTGCACTGATTGAACCTAAACTGTCCATCAATCATTGGAAGGTCCTTTACAAACTTTGTGTTTTTTATGTTGATCGTAATTCCAAGATGACTACCACTGCAGGACATAGTTTTTACATAGGACCAATTGGTTCTTTTTATAACCAGGTGAACGATACAGGCTCTTGAGAGCCTCTGGTTTGTTTTCACCATGACATAGCTGACAAATTGTTTATTTGGCATTAAACATCAATCACTCACTTTACTAAGGAGTAACAAATGTGGTTAATAATTTTTTTCTTTTTCAGGCATCGTCAGCAAATTTCTGGGCTTCAAAGGTTGGAAAGGAGAAACTAATGGTTGGGTTTCCATTTTATTGTCATGCCTACAAACTGTTGACACCATGGATGCATGGTTACCATGCGTTTTCTGATGGCAAAGGAGAATGTGATTATGGAAAATACACATGTGTAAGTAACAAATTTAACAAGACTTACATGAGCTTTTTATCAGCAATACTTACCAAGCCTCTTTAATTGACCCTGTTTCTTAAAGACGACAGGGAATTAAGTGTTGCCCTTGTCCGTCTTTCTGTCTGTACTATTTCTTTCATCTGACGAACTGACTCTGATAATGGAAAATATCCGTCAGTGTGACTTTACCGATAAGAACAGAAATGTCAATTTTGAAAATCTCGACATATTATCACTACTGGTAGTATCACATCTCGTCCAATTTTACTCGCTACAATATAGTGATATTTTTAATCTTGACCTTTACAACAGCTGTTATTCTATATTTAGCACATTTTCATATCAGCTAAAAATAGAATTATTTTATTTAAAGGTTCAATTTGTCTATGCATGTGTTATGAGGTGGCTTTTTAGCTCACCTGACCCAAAGGGTCATGTGAGCTATTGCCATCACTTGGCGTCCGTCTCCGTCGTACGTCGTAAACTTTTTCAAAAATCTTCTCCTCTGAAAGTACTATACCAATGGAAACCAAACTTGGTCTGAATCATCACTAGGTTGTCTAGTTTTAAAATTGTGTCCGGTGATGCCGTGCACCAACCAACATGGCCGCTGTTACTAAAAATAGAACATATGGTAAAATTGCAGGTTTTGGGTAATAACTCAAAAACCGTTTATAATATCAAAAATCTGACTGGGGTAAAAATGATCAGCACATCAAGATCTACCTACCCTGCAATTTTGAAGTAAATCTGATGACCCATCTTGGAGTTATTGCCCTTTTTTCATCAAATTTGTAAAATTTTAATACTTTTTGTCTTGTATTTCAAAAACTATAAGAGATAAAGGTTAACTTTAAATTGCAAAAATGTGCGGCATATCAAGATCTACCCACCCTGCAATTTTGAAGTAAATCCCATTACCCATTTTGGAGTTATTTCCCTTTTTTCATCACATTTTCAAAATTTTAATACCTTTCGTCCGTTATTTCAAAAACTATAAGAGACAGATGGTAAGTTGAAACTGCAAACATGTTCAGCATGTCAAGATCTACCTACCCGGCAATTTTGAAGTAAATTTGATTACCCATCTTGGAGTTATTGCCCTTTTTTCATCAAATTTTTTTTTTATTTTAATACTTTTCGTCTTATATTTCAAAAACTATTTAGAGATAGATGTTTAGTTTAAATTGCAAAAATGTGCAGCATGTCAAGATCTACCCACCCTGCAATTTTGAAGTAAATCCCATTACCCATTTTGGAGTTATTTCCCTTTTTTCATCAAATTTTCAAAATTTTAATACTTTTCGTCCTTTATTTCAAAAACTATAAGAGACAGATGGTAAGTTGAAACTGCAAACATGTTCAGCATGTCAAGATCTACCTACCCGGCAATTTTGAAGTAAATTTGATTACCCATCTTGGAGTTATTGCCCTTTTTTCATCAACATTTTTTTTTATTTTAATACTTTTCGTCTTATATTTCAAAAACTATTTAGAGATAGATGTTTAGTTTAAATTGCAAAAATGTGCAGCATGTCAAGATCTACCTACCCTGCAATTTTGAAGTAAATCCCATTACCCATTTTGACCGATTATGCAAATTAGAAAAAAAGGGGGATGAAATTAAAAAAAAATCTGCTCCTCTGAAACTACTGAGCCATTTTCAACCAAACTGAAATGATCCTTAGGTGGTCCCCTTTCAAAATTGTGTCCGTTAGCACCGTCCTGTATCCAAGATGGCCGCCATTACTAAAAATAGAAATTTCTTCAAATGGCCAAAACTGCTCTATTTTAAGCCAGAAAGTGCCCAAATTTGAACTGTATAAGCATAATGATGAGCTTTTTAACATATATTACGGGATTTTTTATGAACTTTGAACTTTTGCCGATTTTGACTGATTATGCAAATTAGAAAAAAGGGGGGGATGAAATTTAAAAAAAAATCTTCTCCTCTGAAACTACTGAGCCAATCTCAACCAAACTTTGCTGAAATGATTCTTGAGTGGTCCTCTTCCAATAATGTGTCCGGCATTTCAGAACACCGACCAAGATGGCCGCCACATCCGAACTTAATTTAACATAGGACCCTATGGGAAATTCCCATAAAAGTCTTCTTGTCTGAAACCATTTGCTCAATAAGAACAAAATTTTGATGAAATAGTCATTGGATGGTTCTCTTCCAAAAATGTGTCCGGCGGTTCAGCCCTTCGATCAAGATGGCCCCCACAGCCGAACTTAGCTTAACATAGGACCCTATGGGAAATTCACATAAAAATCTTCTCCTCAGAAACCACTGGGCCAATTGCAACCAAACTTTTGTGGAATGATCCATGGATGGCCCCCTTCTAAAATTATGTCCGGTGATCCCGACTTCCAACCAAGATGGCCGCCAAACTAAAAATAGAAAAAAGGGGGATGAAATTTAAAAAAAATCTTCTCTGAAATTACTGAGCCAATCTCAACCAAACTTTGCTGAAATGATCCTTGGGTGGTCCCCTTTCAAAATTGTGTCCGTCAGCGCCGTCCTGTATCCAAGATGGCCACCATTACTAAAAATAGAAATTTCTTCAAATGGCCAAAACTGCTCTATTTTAAGCCAGAAAGTGCCCAAATATGAACTGTATAAGCATAATGATGAGCTTTTTAACATATATTACAGGATTTTTTATGAACTTTGAACTTTTGCCTATTTTGACCAATTATGCAAATTAGAAAAAAGGGGGGATGAAATTTAAAAAAAATCTTCTCTGAAACTACTGAGCCAATCTCAACCAAACTTTGCTGAAATGATTCTTGGATGGTCCTCTTCCAAAATTGTGTCCGGCATTTCAGAACACCGACCAAGATGGCCGCCACAGCCGAACTTAATTTAACATAGGACCCTATGGGAAATTCCCATAAAAATCTTCTTGTCTGAAACCATTTGCTCAATAAGAACAAAATTTTGATGAAATAGTCATTGGATGGTTCTCTTCCAAAAATGTGTCCGACGGTTCGGCCCTTCGATCAAGATGGCCCCCACAGCTGAACTTAGCTTAACATAGGACCCTATGGGAAATTCACATAAAAATCTTCTCCTCAGAAACCTCTGGGCCAATTGCAATCAAATTTTGTGGAATGATCCAAAATTGTGTCCGGTGATCCCGACTTCCAACCAAGCTAAAAATAGAAAAAAGGGGGGATGAAATTATTCCTCTTGAAATGCATTTTTTTGTTGACTCACTGCTTTTGGTTACTCAAATAATCAAAGGGAAGCAACTCTATTACAAAATGTGAAGTAGGAAAAGCTAAATTTTGAGAATCATTGATATAAATGTTTTTTTTACAGCAATTTTGATAACTTACATTAAAGGGGGAACCACTGCCCAAATTTTTTTGTAGAAGGGGTCTGCAATGACGAAGGCTACATTTGTTAATGTTTTTTACCGAAGTTATCAAGTTTTATTGACTGATGTTATTATACCCAGGTGAGCTATACAGGCTCCTGGGAGCCTCTAGTTTGTAAATAGACATCTTTGTGGATTTTACAGGTTAAAAGGTTAAAAGGTCTATACAGGGTCCAAGTTTATTCTGGGTCCAATTTAAACAGAATTTACTGTACACTTGTCTTGTTTTTTCAGGCATGTCTCGCTATTAATAATAAAAATGCTACCAGTGTATTTGATGGCACCCACAAGGTACCCTACTGTTACTATGGTAACCAGTGGGTCAGTTATGAAAATGTGGACAGCATAGTTCTTAAGGTAAATTTTATTACATTACATTTTAAATCATTTAAGAAGGTATGAATATATATTGTCTTTCTGCTACAAGTGGATTACTATATTTCTCCATCCAAGATTGAATTACAACTACCTATGCAATCAGTGGCTATCAACACTAACGTTGTGAGTTCGAACCTGAAATATTGTTGAAAGTGGCATAGCCCTAACCCATTCAAGATAGTTAAATTTTCAAATTTTAAAGCTCAAGCATTTCTCCACTCATATATTGTGAAAATTAAAAAATTTAGTTGTCGAGAATAGAGAAATTTCGTAACCCACAGGTAGCAGAAGGAAAATATGTTATTTACATGAACAAAATGTCAAAAATATTTTCACTTTGTTAATTTCCATCGTTAATGACCATCGAAAGGTAGTTGAGAATTGTCATGCAGAGAATTAACTACCATGGTGATTAGAAATTGTACGATAACTTAAAAATGAACTGGTTAAACATGCTAAGAATAGGAAAAAGTTGTATAAAGAAAATGTAAATATCAAATTAAATGTGTGACACGTTTCTGGAATAACCTGCATCAAGTATGCTCAAAATCAACAGATTGTAAAGCCAAGTCATTTAAAGTTTTGGAAGCAATAAAGCCATAGGGCCTAAACAGGATAGCCAAAATCGGCTAAGATCATCTATCCCTGAGGGAGGAGAACCTTAGTTTTATTAATAATTACATTATTTAGGAGCTGTAGATGTTATATCGAATAAACCATGTCAGTGCCGAAACACTGACTACTGGGTGGATGATACCCTCCATATATGTAATTACTTTGTAATAGATTGAAGGGATTTCCTAAGGAAGATTGTGTCTATTTTAAACATACATCAATAAACTGTGGCCAGATCATCTTTCATATTCATAACAAACAAAATGGCAGCTTCATAATGGTGTTGAATAATAATAAGCTTTGTTTGTTTATATTTCAGATTAACAATGAAATATCAATTTATTTATTTTTGTAATTTAAGATGATTAATTCTCTTGTTTCTAATTTCCTAATATTGATTTCACTGTATACTCATATGAGTAATACATGCTACATAATTGTAAACAGGCTGAAAAATATGCTCTTTAGAATACATGTTGACATCTGTGTAGAACATCTGTTTTCATGCATAAACATGATAATTGATGAAAATCAATAGAAACAAGAAGAGTACCAAAGGGAGGTAATCAGAATCCATATATCGAAGAAGAACAGACAACACAATGGCCAAAAGAAGAAGTACAAAAGGACAAACAACGATCTATAAAACATACATATAAAACTAAAGATCGAGTAACACGAACACCACTAAAAACGAGGGATTAACTTTCTTTTTATAATTTAATGGTATGTATTTTTTCTGTTACAGACCAAGTGGATACTGGACAATAAATTTGCTGGTCTGATGGTGTTTGAGATGACTTCAGATGATATCTCAGGAGTGTGTGATGGTAAAACTAAGTTCCCACTGATGAATGCTATTCTACAGACTATATATGTTCACAGAAATTAAATATGATACAAAGTGTCTAATCTGGAGACTACAGTTATCTCCCTTTTATAAGTCCTCTCCCGCCAAATGCTATGCACCTTTCTCATAAGCAGGCCTTTCATTGAAAGTTTCAATAAGGGGTGGTACCATGTACTTTTACCTGCCTAAAATGGTTTTTGATACCTCCTGATTTTAAAGAGTGTTGTATAAGATATTCATGAAAATAGATCAAATTTGGGTAAAAAGTACCACCTGCAAATAGTGAAAGCCCTGTATAAGTGAAGATTTCAGATTCACTAATTATCAGATACTAAAATGCTATATGTTGACCTCTTTAAGAGAGGCCACACCTCTTATGACGTGACTTTTTCATTTCATAAAGAAGGCCTTATAAAAGAGAGAATACTGTGATATGAATGATGAAGTTCAGGATGACTGAAGTAAAAACATTCCATTTTTTTTACTGATAAAATACTGATAAGTTGTTATAAACTTTTTGCTCACTATTTATGATTTTTTTTATTATCGCTAATTGTTATTGATATTAAATCTTCTAGTAATTCTATAATTTAGGGGATGGTCTTATGAATTCCATATTTGACAGTTAAGTCCCTTTATTTCACTATGTTTTATTCTGGTAGTATTTTAACTGATATACATTGTATATAGAATAACCATAGTTATGAAAGTCGAGACAGACATTATTGCTAGCATCACAGAGAGTCCGAGTGGATATGCTGTGATAATGTATGTCGAGACATTCAAAACTGAAGTTATTGTTGTTATCTATTTTTACCATCATCATATAATTTTCAGCATCATGATCAGTCCGTTGGTACTGAAAATATTCCTGGGTGAGATCAAAGGACACATGTATAAATTATTGATAATACATACTATAGGATAATTATAATAATTGACAGGTGTCTATAATTTTTAGCTCTGAGAAATAGACATGATAATTTATAAGGTACAAAGCAACTAACACCTGCAGGAAGTAAAATTGTTACATTTTATTTGCCAACAGAGACAGCGTAATATTTAAGTAATAATGATAAAACAATTACGTGTTTAATTAGTTTCCACTTAATAGGTTTTATCATAAACCAGACTTGGGCTGGGTTACTTGATTACATTACAATTACTTTTCAATTTGGGGGGGGGGGGGGGGGGGGGGAAGGGGTATGGTGTTTAACACCACTTTCAAAAATATATCAATTATATCATGGCAGTCATTTTTATTGATGGAAGAAAAAGGAGTAAACCATAGACCTGTCACAAACCACTTAATACAAACTTTATCACATAATGTTGTATCAAGTACACCTCGCCATGAGCGGAATTCAAACTCGCAACTTTAGTGGTGATAGGCGCTGATTGCACAGGTAGTTGTATATCTAATCACCATACGATTCAGACCACAACAGCCTCCTTTAGGGGTTAGTGTTTAGATAAAAATATTTATTTGTGTGTAGAAGTGAGGCTTTAGGGGTTTGTATTTAGACAGTTACATTTAAATGTAGGTTGAAATCATGTGCTGGGGGTTAATATTTAAACTGATATATTAACCAATGAGCTGGGATGGGAATTAATCTGTTAATATATAAACAATAATTTCAATTAAAACGATCATAGATATTTTTTTTAAATCTTGCATAATATAAAAATCCACAATTTATTTGATTATGATAATATACACTTAATTAGCGGTGTGATTTTTTTTTAATTATACTTGTATTATTTTTTTTATTATTATACTTGTATTTTTTATTTTTATATACCAGTACATGTTTTTTATTATTCTAAAACACTTGTTTTTGTTTGATATACTTTGTTCATTGTTAATATATTTTTTTTAGAAATTTGTAATAATTTTGGTTGTTTTTGATGTTTTATGTAGAAGTGTGTAGATGTGCTTTTTTTTTCTTCTTTATGCTTTATAGTGAGACACTAGAGAAAAACATTAATAATTTAGGAGACTGGTTGAGTTGGAATGGGAATAATATGTCCTAGTTGGGAAGGACACGTCTACCTGCTTTTCATTTACCGGTACTAATTATACTCTGAAACCAAGTGCCATGTAATTGTATAAACCAGACATGGCTTGTGATGGTCCATATATAGGTGGTGCCATTACAGAAAATTTATCCACCAGTGCCATCATCCATCTAAGATGGCTGCTCTTACTAAAATTAGATATATATATATAAAAAACAGCTACATTTTAATATAGAATGGGCTAAAAATAAAAATATAAATTCCATAATAACGAGTTTTTATCCACATTTGTCATAAAAAAGAATGAGGTAAAATTTTAAATATAATTCCATAATCTTGAGTTTTTGTCCAATTTTTTTTTAGAGAACATTCATTGGTATTGGATGAACCTTTGGAGACAAAATCAAGTCACACACTTTTAGTGCTCCATTTGCTGACCAGCAATTCACTCATTTTTGGTTGACATCTACTCAGTGCCGTCTTAAGGCATGGGCACGCTGGGCAGATGCTCTGGGGCCCCATACTAATCTCTGTATGTTGTGTACAACATGTATTTTTAAAGTTTAAACACTGATTTTGTTGAAAGTACCAATACAATAAATATATGTTTAATTTTATCGACCATTTACATTTTTATTCCTGTGAGTTGTTTTGTTGGTCGAGGCCCCAGTGCATTGCTTTCCCTGTGGGCCTATAATGCTGTTAAGACGGCCCTACATCTACACATTATATTTGTTTGGAAATAATATTGGAACATTTTTAATAAGGATTACAATACAAGCTCTTGAGAGCTTTTGGGTTTTTTTGTTAACAGCAATCACATTAGGGCTATCTAAAGTCAGGTGAGGGTTGTAGACTTTCCAGAGGTTGTGTACATTGATAAACATTCTGTACACAGTATAAGTGTGTGTGCTTACTGTATGTAATAAGTGTGAATTTTTCCTGCTACTTTTTTTATATATTTTTTTTATAGAGATTGCCATATTTTACACTGAAGTGCCATATGTATTATTTGTTGTGTTGCAATATATTTTTTTTAAATATATTCATTACAAAATGTTTTATATTTGCTATTTTATACCACATGCCATGCAGTTGACTCTGTATATATAGAATGAACAACAGTTTTGAAGGTCGAGACAGGCATTATCACTAGTATCACAGGGAGTCAGATGGGAAGAGCTGTGATAGTATATGACGAGACATAAAACACTGACGTTATTGTTTTGATCGGCATCGTCATAATATTTTAGAAATCTTACTGACCAGTAATTTCCAGTATCACAGGGGTGTTTAATGCCATGTTCAACAATATTTCAGTTATATCGTGGCTGTTTCCGCATCACAGTCAGTTTGTTGGTACTGACCATATATAACTCAGTGAGATCAAAGTAAAAATTTACAAATTACTAACAATATTTAAAACTAGATCATAATTTTGTCCTTATTCTGTCTTTAGCAGTACAATATACAAAAAGAATCTCAGGAATCCACTTACAATCAAACTACAGTATGCAGAAATGATATTTGGAAAGTTCTTGATTGCAAAAAGTATTTGTTGATTTTATTTGGATTTTTTGTGTTTTAATGCCACTTTCAGCAATATTTCAGCTATATCATGGCGACCAGTTTTAGTGGTAGAAGAAGCTGGAGAGAACCACCGACCATGGGCAAGCAACTGGTAAACTTCATTACTTGCGGCTGCAAGTTGAGTGCACCCAATTTGTATCTGCACAAAACATGGCTATGCTTGGTTATCAATAGTAATATTTCGTATTGAGCAACAGGTTGGTTTCATGGCTTCACAGTGAAGATCTAAGTAGTTTGTGTGTCAATGTTAAAGATATTCATTATTTTTATTGTTAAATAAGCTAAAATTATCTATTTGTCGGAAAATACACATCAATTACAATGTATTAAAGGAGAGTTTAAACAGTGATGATCAACCATTCCATCAATATCAACAACAAACATTATTCATCATCTAAAATAATGTTTCAGTAATTCGAAACATTCAAACAATCCAGGCTATATCCCTACAAATCTTGAATGTATGACGGGTCTGTTAAGAATGTCATATGAAGTCACTTTTGATAAAATTAGATAGGTGAGTTATATTTAAAAAAAACATATTAATTCCCTTGGCATGAGTGAGTGATTGATTGTCGTTTATTGTCAACTCTATAAAACAATTTTTCAGCTATATCATGGCAAGAACAAGTTAATTTTCAAGGAGATGATGAGGTCCGCTAGCCTATGTTCTCGGTGGTTCTCTCCGGCTTCTTCTACCACTAAAACTGGTCGCCATGATATAGCTGAAATATTGCTGAAAGTCACAAGATCACAAACACCATTTCACACCAGCTACATCCTCAAAGGTCATACCCTAGAATCAGTTACAACTGCAAAATATCTGGGCATAACAATTTCAAAAGACATGAACTGGGACACTCATATCAATAACATCACCTCAAAAGCAAACAAGATCATAGGCTTCTTGAGGCGAAACCTACCAATTCAAAATACTGAAACTAAAACTGTGGCATATAAATCCATGGTCAGATCAAATCTGGAATACTGCGCAAGTGTCTGGTCACCTCACACAGAAAAACTAAAAAGTAAATTAGAGCAAGTTCAGCGCAGAGCAGCAAGATATGTGACAAACCGCTATCACAATACCAGCAGTGTTTCGGCAATGCTTAACCATCTTCAATGGCCAACTCTTGAACACCGTAGGAACTTAAACAGAATTACAATGTTTTATGAAATAACCAACAACCTTATTGCAGTGGATCCAAAACTTTACCTTACTCCTCAACCTTTTCTCAGTACAAGAAACAATAACCCATTACAATATCAAATTATATCCATCAGGACAAACTATTATAAATACAGTTTTTTCCCACATGCAGTACTGGAACTCACTACCTTATACAGTTGTTAATGCTGGGTCTCTGGATCAGTGTTTAAACAACTGATCCAAGGTCAGAACATCTAAACATCTTAGTTGGCCTGTAAATACCTGTAAATGTGTTAAATTTTTGCACCTGTTTTTGTTAATTTTTTATTTCACTGTTATTTTCATGCAATATTTGTATTTAATTTTTCTTTAGTGTCTGTTTGCGCAGCGCCGACGTGTTTTCATCAGAGTTTTGATGGATCGTCGTACTATGTAGATGTAGATGTAAGTGAAAATCCCATCACCTCCGTATCTATGAATAGAATTTATGTACACTAAAAATCAGGCTTATTCACACGGGATATAAAAGTTTATCAAATCAAGTTAAAACAATCCACAACGATTGACTCGATATTACGTATAAAATATGCATGTTGCACGTATTGTCTGAAAAAATTTAAGAAGACGCATCACTGTTTAAAATCTAAGAGTCTCTGTTCGTATGGTTAAACTCTAAAATCTATTTGTTACGGTTTGGTTCGAGATTTAAAAAGTAATTTCCACATCTTAAAATCTAAAACGAATCGTATTTACAGTTTAAGATCTAAAACGTCATCTTTCAAAGTCTAAAATCTGAAACCTCAGTTTATTGTAATGGATTCTTGGGCAATCCCCGGACGGCTCTCCCCTCCCCCTTTTCGCAATGTTAGATCCGTTTCTTCATTGTTATCTGTATTTTGTCTCTATCACTCTCCAGAAGCTTCGTTTTCTTAATATGCAATTTGAACATTAATCTCCTTGATAGACCTTCGAGTCTGGCTGCGCTGGCTGAGTTTTTCTTGGTAGGTTTCACCTTGATCGTATTGTCCATTAGCAGTTGTAGTTGGTCAACTTCGCACAAGTCCATAAAATGTTCATTATTTTGGAACTCATTTTGCCATATAGCGTTGATCTCGGACAGTAAAGCTACTCTCTCCGACCGTAGTTTTTCACATTGGAGAATGAAGTGTAGTACATTCTCTTCAGCTGCTCCGCATAGCAGGCATGTTGGGTCAGTTTAATTTCTGTAGTACTTAATGCGTTTTGTTTGCAGCACGTATGTCCCGGTGACGAGTCTTAATTTCACTGGAATATGATGAGTAGCATCTGTGTTTCAAAATAGGATGTATTTTGCACTTGCTCATGTTGTGGTTACTAAGATATTGCAGCCCTTTGTAGAGTTGTTAGATGGGTACACCAGTGGTCATTCACTCTTGATTTCACCAACGAGATCCATCGTGATTTTTTGATAGGATTGTCCAAATAGTTGTAAGCCTCTTTCAGATCGTATTTTCGTAGTATTTTGTTGACACATGCCAGCTGTTACTAGATTCCTCCTTCGCCCTGATGACAGACGTTGTTGAAGAATGTGAGGGCTTTTATATGAATTTGTGCTTCTATTGGTAGAATTCCAGTTAGTATATAAACGGCTGGGTCCGGACAGCTCATCGGTAATGACAGGATTTGTTGTAATATCCTTTTCTGGAAGAGTTCTAGTTGTTCAAGAGGTTTTGAGGACGGTACTAATAGCTCCATACCGTAAATTATCCTAATTCCGAGCCAACCAGTCTTTGCTCTTTTTCCTTAATACTACGTGCTTTATAGCGGAGAAGCAGCAATTACAAATTTTATAGTCTGGTTAATTTGACCCGATCGGGAATCGAATCCACGATTTAATTATATAATTACCTTTTAAAGCAGCACACTAACCATTGCCATTACACCATAGATGTGGTTACCTCGACATGAACATTAAAACCCCATGCATCCATTCATATTTAATGCAGTTTCAAAATCAACAAATCATGTATTGGGCAATTATTGTTGACCCTTTCATAAATAAACAATATTAGTTCAGCGTCTTAAAAAATATAAAGTTTAAGTGCATGATTGGGGCTTAATAACTGGCGAGGTTGGTCGAGCCTTTCACCAGTTTTGCACTGAATACCCATAAACTTTATATTTTAAGACAATGCATTAATATTGTGTTTATCCTGCAGAAAATTCACATGAATCTATTGACGTTTATATTTTGAATTAAATAATAAAATAATATAATTATCCCTTGATTGCCCCTTTTGATATTTTTTGTCAACAGGAAGTGAACTATAGATTAAATTTTTTACAACTAGTTTTCCAAAGCTCAACATGTACAGGTAACAGCGGCGGGGTGACGGTTTAAATGCAACCAGAAAAAGCAAGGATATATAAATCCTTGGGTCAGTGACAGCAAAAAATTATCAAGCCAATACAATTTGCCTACTCAAAGTGCATGATAAATTAGATTAAACTCCAAAAATAAACACATTAATCATTTAAATATACATTATACAGATAACCAGTGCCGGATTTACCATCGTGCTTAAGCACGGCCTCGTTGGCCAGGGGGGCCTCATCTTGCTGCCAACATTTTTTTTACGATGGATTTTTGCTTAGGGACCGACCATTTAACTTGAAAGGGGGGGGGGGTTATGGTTTTTTGATTCGTTCAGAAAAAAAATTTCGGACAACACACGAGTTAGAATATTTATTGTTATGTCGCGCAAAGAGCGAATTTTTTTTCCAGAATTCAACATTAGGTTATTTTCCTCCACCAAAATCAGAATATTTTTTTCAGCAACATTGGGAATCAGAATATTTTTTTAGGCAACATTGGGAATCAGAATATTTTTTTTAGAAAAAAAACCATAACCCCCCCCTTCAAGTTAAATGGTCGTTCCCTTATGTGATGCAATTTTAAATTTGAAGGCGTTCTGTTTCGGAGCGATTCCATACATAATGATAGACTTGATATCCTATTGGAGTGTGTCACAAAGCATGACAGTGGCTCAATGGCATAGACATCAAATTATTAGGGGCCTCTGGTTATTGGCAAAAAAAGTTGAAGATGGATTCACGTTTACGTGGTGCAATTTTATAGAAGAATGTAGTAGCATAAAATAGCTATTAATAGAAATTTACTTTAATAACTTTATTCTTCAAGTCCTTGCATGTGTAGAGAAGCTTCAATCTGATGAGAAGAAAAACTGACGTTACTTTGGCAGCAAATCCCGAAATGTGTTATCAAGATTTTTTTCCAACTTGAAACAAAATAACAAAAAAGTAAAGGGGTAGTTTTTGAATGCAAATGTGAAACTAAATAAGTAATTTGGTCGTTATCTGATGTATGCAACCTTTGAAAGTATAAAAGTAAAAATGGTGATAATAAAATAAAGTGTAAATAAGAATAATGGAGAAGGAGATATTTGGTGAGGGGTGGAAACACCAATCCAAAAGCAAGATTTTGCCCAAAAGGAAGACAACATACAGACATTAAGATGAGTTGCCTTGGGACTGTGGTCTGTGTGCTCACCCGTACATTGATCAAGATGAAGTGGCCTGATCATTTGACACTCATGTGAACCGGCCTTTAAGATACTGTTACATCTTGGCACCTGAATCTGTGCTTCATATACCTGTTGATTATTATCTATCTGTGCACAACTCTGGTAAAATATATTTGCAATACCACCACTGATATTATATACATACAAATGTACATACACACGATATACATTCTTTCTGAATAGCAGTTTATTTATGATGGCGTTATCTTAAGTTTTTGTTATCCATATTAAAGCTATTCGTCCTTGCTGGTATTTAGGGTTCTACAAGTTAACAGTCTACTTTCTCCTTTCAGATTTAATTGACACTAACATATCAAACTGTCATATTGTTAGTAAAGCCTACTGGGGCCACCACGACTCCTTCCCTCCTGCGAGCAGCAAACACCACTGTCTTCATACACTCTGTCCTTGTAAACAAGCTCTCACTCGCGCTCAAGGTTACAGGCAAGGTTACTGACAACGATACTGTCTTGGTATTGTGTTTGATGTATTCTCAGTCTCATACTAGTCATTATGTTGCCAGCAATATGGCGTATGGTTGATATTATTTTTTTTGAAACTCATGTTATTTTTACTGTATGTTAAAATGGTTTATTATGAGTTATTTTATTAGTGTACATAAATGATCCATAGAATTTAGTTGTTAAATACAGGTTTATTTTCATTAAATTAGCTTTACTCCAAATAAAGCATATACATTTAATATTTCTATAATACAATTCCTAAAATTATTTATTAGTAAAAAAATTAATTAAGCTTTTTCATCAAATGGTTATGGCGGTCCACCAAAGAAATTAAGAGTAAAAGATGTCCAAGGTGGGGAAGGCTGCGTTAAATGATGTTTAGATTTAATTACATGATGTTGACTGTAATGACTGCCCTGTCTGTTCTCTTTTTAGCTCACCTGACCCAAAGGTTCATGTGAGTTATTGCCCTGTCTGTTCTCTTTTTATCAAGTTTGAGACTGTTTCATTATGTGACCTGTGTAAGACAGTGTTAGGCGGGTTGGGGCTTTGGGTAATATATTATAGCTTCTAGTTTGTTGAAGACGCAGTGTACATGTCTGACCTAATATAACGTAATATTTTAACTATTCCTAATTTTCCGGAGCATGTATGCCTGACTGCCTGTGTAGGTCTACCTGGTCTACCCCCTTCAGGGCCCAAGTAAGGGGTCTCATAGCACAGGGCCTCATATGTCCTAAATCCGGCACTGCAGATAACCAAATACAGTTAGTTATCAAATTTGCACCCTATCAGATTGAATTATAACAACACAAGAAATTTCTGTGAGTAAAAAAATATTTGGTTTGGCTTTAAAGAATCTGGGATATGTAGAAATATGACCAACTGATATATCTTGGTTTCAAACACCACATCCATCGATATATTGAAATGGAAAATATGCAACCCAATCATAATTTTATTTGAAAGCTGAAAAGGGTCGACAAATACCAGCGGCACGTCTGAAAATTCAGCTCGCTTGAGAGAAACAAACCCGATTGTAACCGTTTAAACGCTCCGCCACAAGAGACTTTTGTGTTCAACAGTTAGATAAGGTTAAGGAAACCGGGAATATGCCACGAGTCATCAGAAACGATTTTTTCTAGCGGATAACAGCGGGGATATCGGTAATTACATGTGTTGCTATTTTTAGAACAAACTCGACATTCTTGTCTTGTATAGAGTAGATACATTGTATTAGGAAAATGGGGCATAGTTCATAAAGGCGTTTATTTCACAACGAAGCATGTCAAACGGGTTCATATACGTTGTAGATGCACATTTTATTGATAAAGTTGAGGAAAAAAGATCCTGGACCCAAGTTCCTGTGGGGTTAAAGTTTTAAACGATCCACCATCAGCAGATCGTATTAACCAGTGATATAATGTTTTTTGTTTGTTGATTTTTTGGCGTTTTAACGCCACTTTCAGCAATATTTCAGCTATATCATGGCTACCAGTTTTAGTGGTGGAGGAAGCCGGAGTACCCGGAGAGAACCACTGACCCTGTGCAAGCAACTGGTAAACTTTATTACTTGCGGCTACGAGTCGAGTGCACCCTTTTTGCCATTTACAAAGCTGGGCGCGAACCCACGCCGTATTGGTGATAGGCTTGTATGAGCTGTTAGATCCAACGACCTAACTCATTGATCCACCCGCCAACCCATGATAATGGACCTAGCTCTCAAACATATGTTATTTATATAAAATTTTGTCAGTTACTAGATCTATGTAAAAATATATTACATCCAGGTATAACACTACATGGTTCCATTTCTAAAGAAGACCATGAATTGTTTTGTTGTGAAACATTTAAATGTGAATTTAATATGAATAAAATCAATAAACATATAAGCGTTGTGTCTCGCTTCATTTCTCAGTTGGGAGATATAAGAATAAGAATAAGAAAACTTTATTGACCAATTAAGGAACCACAAGGGGCATAGCAATTACAATGATTGACAATTATGGAATACATACATACAATGTACATAATAACAACAAAGAAATATTGATAATGTCATATAAGCCACATGGTTAGTGCAATTTGTTGGAATAATATAGTTTTATTTCCAGTAAAATATATTCCGAATGCACCAACCATTACTGAACTCAATGAAAAATTGCGAAAAGCCTCGAATGACAATCGCGTTTCCTTCCCGTATCGTTTTGGCCCTTGCCGTCATGCATTGTCAGTTAAGTCACACACACAGCACAGGTATTGAGCTAATTAGAGGTAGTATTAGTTTATGGTATCACAAAGAAAAAAAGCATATTGAGGTATTCACATGCAAATAAAATGAACATAATTGTACTCTGTGCCACTTAATTCAATCATGGAGATACAGATAAAAAAATTCTTCGGAAGCCTACCGTCACGGTATGTGTTTTCGTGCGTCATTTGTTTTCGTTTTATCCATTTTATTTTGATTTCCACAGTGCACGCATTATTTTTGACGTGTCTTCCGGTTTCTATTTATGGAACATAAACAAGACTACAGCGTGACATCTGTAAAAGATGTTAAAGTTTGCATTTAAAGACGTAAGTACCAAAAACAGTGAACCTACCTACTGAACCATACTTTTTGTAATGCCAAAAATTTACTTCATTTATAAAGTAGCTGGAAAAAAATCCAGAACTGCTATATAAAATTGAACTATGTCGTCTGCCTCTCCGACACCGGCTCTTCCTGTCATGTAGCTGTCATGGGGTCACTGATCGTACTTGTAAACAAAAGAGCTGACTGAAATGTGCCTGTTTCTTAATCTTATATAAAATACATGTCAGTTTGCAGTGCATTGTGGTTTCAGCACTTAAAAAAACATCAAAAGTAAACACAATTTTGAAAGTGGTCATTTTCAAACATTCTGTTATTTTATTTAGATGTAGTATGATTTGGTAGATGGCCAGAACCATAAAATTTTAAAACCTGCCATTTCCGGATTTTATATTCGTTTCCATCCCGTATATCGGCCCTGTTTTTACTTCAAACGAAAACAGATGACGCCATTTTACTGACAGCAAAAGTTGCCAGATAATCGAGAGTATATTAAAATACAAGAATGGCTTTAAAAACAATCTTATGTACAAAGAAATATTTAACTAAACCATTCTTTGAAAATTCCAATCGTCATATGAATGAAGGGTTAACACTGTTAATCGCTATATCGGAAAATCGATAATAGCACGAAAACCGATAACACGATGCTAATAATGGTTCATTCAACCTATGCCAACATTTTAGAAAAAATATATAAAAAGGTAAGAACGATTGTTGGCATAGATTGAATAGGTTAATTGTTATATAAACATGACTAGTCATGTTTAATTAGTGTAAAATCGGGGGAGATGTCAATGTACTCCAAGTCAACAATTAATTTTTAATGAATAGTAAGTAGAAAGTAAGTATTTAAAATCATATGTTATGGAAATAACAAACAAAAAATCAGTATATCAGCACATATATTTAATATCAAATTTTATAAAAATAATTAGGATATTATTATAAGCACATAAATTTTAACATCAATCATTATGAAAATAAAACAGGATATTATAAACATATATATTTTTATATCATACATCATGAAAATAAATTAGGATATTACAAGCACAGATATTTTTTTTTTATCATACTTCATGAAAATAAATTAAAGATATTATAGGCACAGATATTTTTTTCATCATACTTTATTAAAATAACCAAAAACAATCAGTATACACAATCACATTGCAAATTGCTAAAAATATAATTGTCTTAGATTTTGGATAACAATGTTGGATTTCGAAATCATAGAAATTATGATAATTCTAAATTTATAAATAAATATTATTAAAAACTTTTGTATTTATATTTTAAGAAAATTGCTTAATTGCATGAGTATCATACAATATTTTAAATTCATATGTTTTAGAAAGATTGTTTATTTAAATTCTTCTAAAATTTTATATTTTCATCTTTTTTATTTACAGATTTTTGTGTAATTTTACCAGATTTTTATTTTATATATAATTTTTTTTAAAAGTTTAATTATTTTCTTTTCAAGTTATTAAATTTTAACAGACTTATTCTTATATCTTTAAATTGTTTTTTGTTTTTGTTTTTTTAATAATTGTTTATTTAAATTATTCAAAAATTTTATATTTTCATCTTTTTTATTTTTATTTTTATTTTTTGTTATGCTTTGGTTTTTTTTAAATAATAAATTTCACTTTTGAGACCTGCATTTCCAAATTTACTTACCTGTAAATGTCATTAATTGTTATATAAACACCTGTAGCCCTTTTCACAAAAATTCGTAACTATAGTCCTAACTTTTTCACTTAAGATTATCTTATGACAATTCCTAAGTCCTTTTCACAAAGATTATCTTACGACAAATTTTAATCTTACGACTAAAATTACACTTACGATAAAAAATTCTTCCTTAGGTGTACTCGATACAACATTATGTGATAAAGTTTGTCAGTGATTTGCGACAGGTTAATGGTTTTCTCCGAGTACTCCAGTTTTCTCCACCAATAAAACTGACCGATATATTGTTGAAATAGGCTTTAAACACCATAAACCATCTTCCTTAGCAACCTAGTTTCATTTCCATAGCACAACAAAGCATTTTTTTTTAATAAAATTATTCTATAAAATATCCCCGGCACTAATTTATAAGCAGTTTTTATGCTATGATGTGTATGTATGTTTATATTGAATTTTTATCTAATACAAAAAAAATGTATATGAATCGGTCACCAATAACTGCACAAAATATGAACGGGTATGATTTTCGTATAGAGGAACATTTCTAATGCATGTAAATTCAAATGATCTATAATAATTATCATTACTTGGAGTTGTGCGTCGTCATCCACGCATGGTTACTTTTGGTAGAAGTATTTTTTAAGGGAGTGCATCTGGAGTGTGAAAAAACCCCTATTCATATAATTCATTTTATCAGTTATTTGTCAGCAAAATATTTACCCCTTTTTTCCAATTAATTCCATCCCACATAAAATTAAACGCTTGTTCTTTTACTGATGAAAATTTATCCCGATTTTTCTGAGATAACCCAAATTAAGATGTGTTTATCATCTATCAATCATGAAGACGAATAAATATCCCTGTTATATATTAATATTAATATAACAGAAGAATGTACACAAGTTTATGTATTGCCAGAGTGTTCGATGATTTTCCAAGTTGGCAGAAATTAATAAATTATATTACTAATATAAAGGCAAAATCAAAACGATATCATTGGATCCAGAAAATTCCAGTCCTAAAGCGGCTGTTCATACAAAACTTTTGTAAGCAAATTAGATGTCTAGTAGAAAATCCCGTATTCCTGTTTTTATCCAAAAAAAAAATGAAAAAAAAAGAATTCTCCTCAAGTTTGCAAGTAGTCTTTTCGATTGTCGATCGTTCCCAATTTGAAATCTAAAATTAATGAGAATTATCTTGATTTCTTTGGTCATGTAAACGATACACTGCTGCATTGAAAAGGTAAATGTACGGAATGCATCATTATAGACAGACTCTGTTATTAGTCACGCCAGAAAAAGGAGTAAACAACAATGCCATTTGTAGCGTCTGTTTGTATTAAACCATATTCATTTCAATAAACATTTATCAATATGTGTAAATAGGTTTGTCATACGGTCAGAGAAAATGCGCTAACGATGAATTGCTCTCTTATTTTCAAGTCGAAGCGCCAATACATCGTCCATCTTTTTTTCAATTTTTTTCACTTACGATAAAAGATAAGACCAAAATTTCTCTTACGATCCAAATTTTACACTTAGGACAGGGTAGTTTTACACGTAAAGTTAGGACTATTTTTACACTTAAGATTATCGTAAGTATTTTTGTGAAACTCTTTTTAATCTTAGTTTTACACTTACGAGAATTTTTGTGAAAAGGGCTACTGTAATATAATGTTTGTTGGCATACCTTGAATATGATATTTCAAAATGTTGGCATAGGTTGAAGACACCCTAATAATGATGCTAATCTCAACGAGATTACAAAATCAGGTCCTGGAAAAATGAATTAAGTAGCGCAGACTGCAGAGTATGTAATGCGAAGTGATGTCATCCCTGAAGAAACTGCTGATGATTCACTCAAGTCCGACAAGTGGAAAGTTCAGTTTTGCATCTTCAGCACAATGCACAGTGCCACTACAATAATGCTAGTTACTAATGAGGTCTATAATCTCGTTTAGATTTGGCTCTGAGAACTACTTTGCTTTTAACCTCCCTTCTACTCTTGTCACAAGCCCTAATAATCCAAGGGAGTTGCACTTGATAGACATTGATAAGATGGCAACTTTTGCTTGCAGCATGTAAACACACATCTATTAATTCCTTTGATTATCATTATTCTAAATAAATTATGTTTATTCTGTAGTATTTAACAATTGCAGTAATGTATGTACCTGTCTTATTAAATGTAAATATATCAGAGTTCTTGAAAAGATTTTGATCTTGTCAGACATTTGGACTGACAAGAGCCTTTGAAGAGGTCAAGTTTTGTCAGTCTGAACAAATATTTGTCAGTCCGAATAATTTTTGCTATTTTTATTAATATAAATCATTTTTATATATTAATTGAATCTAGACAATGAACAGTTCATTTAATGATGACAAAACTCATTTAACTACACTGTCCAGGGTTGGCAAAAAAACGGTCAATACTAGTATTGACCGGGCCGGTGGTCAATACTGGTTTTAACTGGTCAATACTGGTCGATTGGAGTAAAAGCCAGATAGGATTATGTAAATTGATTCCTAAGAGGGTCTTTTTAGTGGGGGTATCTATTTTTCACTTGTAATGATTTTAAGTTAGTATTTCTTTAATTTAATAAAATAAAATATTATAGGTTTGGTGTTGGCTCTGGATCAAGGTCTGCTAAGGGTCGCTTTGTAGGTCTAGCTGCTGATGGGCATTTCTCTCTATGACTCCTCATTCTCAACACCTTGGCACTTACTGTTGTGTTACAGTCTTTGCATCTGGTAGTGAGTTTGTTGCTGTCTTCATCTATTTGGTAAAAATTCCAAATAGAGTCTTTTGGCTTCATCGTGGTATAATTAATTAGTGATGCTTTCAATATAAGTTTAAAACTGAGAATGAAAGTGTCTAATTTAAACTTCATTATAAATCATTTGGTAAGAAGCCATGAAGAGTAAACCCCCTATAAACTTTCCATTTCCTGCATTCAGAATCATTCTGTCTCTCGCATGTATATGAATGAACTTTAAACATTGTATTGTTTCAAGCTGGCCACTTTTATTACCCTTTTCCTTCTTACACATTTATTGGGGTTATGTTGTTTGTGCAATTTAAATTTCTTAATTGACCACCTGTCCAGCACTTTAATTAAGTTACCTGTTGCAATCACACATTTTGAATTAAATAAATCTTTATGTAATTAAAATGTATTTAGTACTGCACCTGAAAACCTGAAAATGTGCCTTAAATAGATTTCAATAGTAATTCAGTGATGTTTTAAGATATTCAACAGATTAATACAGCAATAAGAATTTAAATTGGGACTTCAAATGAAAATGTTCATCATTTTAGATATGAAAAGGAACAAAATTGACCATTTTTCACTTAAAATAATAGTATTGACCAGTATTGACCTGGACGGTTAAAACAGCCAGTTAAAACCGGGGGCGGTTTTAACCGCCCAACCCTGACACTGTCACATATTCTATCTCATACTCTATTATTCTGTTGATGCTTCTAAAGGTTTCCTCCTCACTCATCTCACACTCAGAGCTACTCATCTCACTTTCTCTTTCACTTTCACTATCTTCCTCATCTGTTTGCTCTACAACATTCACTGGTTCTGTCTGTTCTTCCTGCTCATTCTCTTTATCACTTCCCTCAACCTCATTCTCATCAACAACTGTAACCTCAGTCTCTGTTAAGAACAAATTCTTCATACTAGACCCCTGTTGTTTGGAATTATCGTAAAAGTTGCAACAAATTGTGCACCTCATACCCCTCTCGTCGTGTTGCAACCATGGAATTTTTTCAAGCCAATGCTCCTGAAAACAACAATCACGTTTATCTTCATATTCTCGTTTGTCCTCCTTGGTGGCAACATTTTCTTGGTTCCGTTTTACCCCAGGTTTAGCGTTTGGGGAGAAAGGTTCCGTTTTACCCCAGGTTTAGCGTTTGGGGAGAAAGATATGGGCTATCCGGCCATTACTGAATATTTGTCCTTGACCGGACAAGGTAAATTGCGGAATAGAAAAATAATATCGGAAAGGAAACAAATTTTTACGGAAATTCTTTACTGGTCCGGCGGACCAACAAAGAATCAATTTTTGTCGGACTTAACATATTTTTGTCGGCCAATCTGACAAAATCGACACTTTTCATGAACTCTGATATATCATAAAGTTTCTAAACACAAATTATCCTACATATACATGCATGTTAAATGGGTAATAACGAGGTATAATGTATAATCTTTCTATAAGTTGAAAGAAAAAATGAGGTAGTTGTTTGTTTATGTGTCAAAAGTAATCTTGAATAAAAAGTTGATTTAAATCGGATTGTTTTTAGTACTGGTAGAAATTAGCGTCTAATTTGTTTTTGCAGAATAAACAAAGCAGTCTAAGAATAGATTTATACAAGGATGGCCCGTGTTTATGTGCCGTGTGTGTTGATTATATTGTTATTTATGGGAGTGATGTCACATCGATCTGATTTTGGTAAGTAGATATTGATATACTGGGTACTGCCTCTGCAATGAAATGGTTACCATGCTGCCTTGGGTGGGAGATCGTGGGTTTTATCAGGGGGACAAGTGTAGCACAAAGCAGCAGCTCGAGTAAGACAGGTTGGCACGGAGTGGATTAACATGTCTTATTGTCTATCTGTGAACTGATGAACTAGCACTACGAAATTTCAACTCATCATACTGGTCTAGTACAAAACAGATGTAATCATTTTACCGAGTGATTAGGAAATGTTATCAGATTCCCATCACTACTGTACATGTACATTCTCACTTACTGTGTGTCAATGCAGTCCTCACGATGAGCACCAGCACCTCCAGCCCAAGACTAGTAAAACTTTGTTTGAATTAGTAAATTTTTCAGTTTTTATTTATATATATATAAAATAGATTCAAGAATTTGAATCGGACCAGTAAATTAAAATCTTCATTTCAAAAACTGTCAATATTTGATTAATCTGTTCTGATTTTAGAAATTCTAATTAAAAGTTCAGCATACGATCATAAAAAAATCATATTTTGCAATATTTTTTGCTGGTCGAGGTTAACTGTGTTTTTTCACAGTTGTCATTTGCTCATTTGGCAGACGATGTCAGTATATATACTTTATAAAACAGCCAGCGTCTTCTATTTAATATGTATTTTATAGAATTTTAGGGATTAGGGTTATATTGTTTACCGCCACTTTCAACAAGATTTCAGTTATATAAATATCGTGGCGGTCAGTTTTATTGGTGGACGAAACCAGAGTACCTGAGAAAAAGACGGACCTGGCACAAGTCGCTGACAAACTTTTATCACATAATGTTGTATCGAGTACACCTCGCTTGAGTGGGATTCGAACTCACAACGTTTGTGGTGATAGTGACTGATTGGTAGCTGTAAAATTGGGTTAAGATAATTATGAGATATTCTTATCATCATTACATAATTCTACAATACTTGTATTCACAGAAACCAAAAGCTGCCTCAAGCATGATTGAGTTACCTCAGTATACTGTATCTTTGTCTATGTAAACATTGCCTTATGTCAAGTTATGACCTCATACAGGTAATATGTTCACGTTAAATTATTTAATATGCAAAATAATCGGTCCGAAACTGATCATACTCCGACGATACATGTACAGTCAAACCTGCTCATGCAGTCACCTGTATTAAAAGGTCACCTTTTTCTTGTCCTGTCATGGAAAGTTTCATATGAATTCAGAACCTCTTTTAAGAGGTCACCTGTCTTATAAGACCACATTTTTTTGTCCCAAGGGTGACCTCTTAATACAGGTTTGGCTGTATATACAGTGAGTTTATAAAATTGAGGGCACAACTTTATTTTAATGAATAAAAAATGTAGTAGGACGATAGTCTACAAATATCATACCAAAATGTATTATTTATATTTCTGGCAGTGAGACTGTTTGGACAAATAGATGTCGATCCAGCACCTGTTGCAGCTAATACCAACAACAGCTTCAAGACTGTTTGTTACTTTGCAATGCCAAAATCATTGAACACCACAGTAGATCATCCCATTCCCAAAGGACTCAACACACAACTATGTTCTCATATCATTTTTATTCCAACCGAAATTGACGATCATAACAGAATTGTACCCTATACTCCATCTCATTACGACATGTTCAGTAGAGCCGTTCCTGCAATGAGAAAAGAGAATCCAAAGTTAACAATAATGGTGTCGAACGTTGGGAGGTTTAGTCCAGTCATGCAGAGCCTGCAAAATACATCTGAGTATGTATAAAATCTTAACATTAGGTGCTACCTTTGGTCTACATGATTTATTGTTGTATACTTGTTCTCGACATGAATATAGCAGATATTATACTGCTCACTTGAAGATAAACAACTATCATTCTATTGATTTTAGGAAGATGTTTGATTGATGAAGGGGGAATGGGCAATCTAATTAAGAAATAAATCATGAAAGCCAGAATGTGTTGGGAGTTTTAACATGGATTGGCGGATATTAGTATTTTATCCCGAGCCAGAAGCGAGGAGTAAAATTTACTAATATCCGGCAATCCATGTTAAAACTCAAAACACATTCTGGCTTCCATGATTTATTTCGATTCTGATATGTCTAAGAGTACAAATACGATAGTATACTTTGATTGGAAGACAGTAATTTATATTTACATTTGCGGAAAATGTCGCACACAATTTATGCTGCCAATGGAAAAGTCAGTCACATTCACCAGCGCATGTGCTAATGAGATTATACCGCATGGATAATTTGCTCGTTTGTTAACAAAGCGAAAGAATTAAAATTAGATGTTTGTTGTATTTATTTTTATTTTTTGGTGAAACTCTTAACATATAACAAGGTCGTGTCTGCAGGTAACCTTTCAGTCTTCTTTAACTGTAAGACAGTTAAATATATTGTTCAATCGGACAACAGCTCTTGGTGTGTAGGGGCCCCGGGTGGCTCAATGAGTTAGGTCGCTGGATCTAACAACTCATACAAGCCTATCACCAATATGGCATGGGTTCGCACCCGGCTTTGTAAATTACAAACCAGAGGCTCCCAGGAGCCTGTAATCGCTCACCTGGATCAAAGCTGCTTTCAATAACAACGCAACTGCACTGTGGTGGCCATCTTGGTGGGAGAGCGCGACTGCCGGACACAATTTTGGAAGAGGATCATTCAATGACTATTCCATCAAAGTTTGGTTCTAATTGAGCTACTGGTTCCAGACAAGATGGTTTTTATGTGAATTTCCCATAGAGTCCTATGTTAAAACTAAGTTCAGCTGTGCAGCCATCTTGGTCAGAGGGTGGGACCACCAGACACAATTTTGGAAGAGGACCATCCAATGGCTATTTGATCAAAATTTTAGTTCTTATTGAGCAAATGGTTTCAGACAAGAAGATTTTTATGGGAATTTCCCATAGGGTCCTATGTTAAATTAAGTTCGGCTGTGGCAGCCATCTTGGTTGGAGTTCTGAAATGCCGGACACAATTTTGGAAGGGGACCACTCAAGGATCATTTCAGGAAAGTTTGGTTGAGATTGGCTCATTAGTTTCAGAGGAGAAGATTTTTTTTTAAATTTCATCCCCCTTTTTTCTATTCTTAGCTTGGTGGCCATCTTGGTTGGAAGTTGGGATCACCGGACACAATTTTGGAAGGGGGCCACCCAAGGACCATTCCACCAAAGTTTGCTTGCAATTGGCCCAGTGGTTTCTGAGGAGAAGATTAAAATGTGAAATGTTGACGGACAGACGACGGACGAAAAGTGATGGCAATAGCTCACATGGTCTAAAGGCCAGGTGAGCTAAAAACGTAATACATGTTAAACTACTCCTTGCCATGTAGCTGCAGTTTTTAATTTATACTAAAGCAGCAATTGGACAATTGAAGAAATTTCTATTTTTAGCAACAACAGCCATCTTGAATGGAGGGCGGGCTGTCGGACACAATTTTGAACGGGATCCACCCAGGGACCACGCCTGCCAGGTTTGGTTTAATTTGGTTCAGCGGTTTCAGAGGAGAAGATTTAAATGTGATCTTTTATCAAAATATGCCTAATTTGCATAATCGGTATATATCGGCTGACAGAAAAATTTCACAGAAAAAAATGGAATATATGTTAAACTACTCCTTGCCATGTAGCTGCAGTTAATATTTGAGCTCATTTTGACTTATACTAAAGCAGCAATGGACAATTGAAGAAATTTCTATTTTTAGTAACAGCAGCCATCTTGAATGGAGGGCAGGGCTGTCGGACACAATTTTGAAAGGAACCCACCCAGGGACCATCCCTACCAGGATTGGTTTAATTTGATTCAGCGGTTTCAGAGGAGAAGATTTAAATGTGATCTTTTATCAAAATATGCCTAATTTGCATAATCGGTATAAATCGGCTGAAAGAAAAATTTCACAGAAAAACCCGGAATATAATGTTTAGCTACTCCTTGCCATGTAGCTGCAGTTAATATTTGAGCTCATTTTGACTTATACTAAAGCAGCAATGGACAATTGAAGAAATTTCTATTTTTAGTAACAGCAGCCATCTTGAATGGAGGGCAGGGCTGTCGGACACAATTTTGAAAGGAACCCACCCAGGGACCATCCCTACCAGGATTGGTTTAATTTGATTCAGCGGTTTCAGAGGAGAAGATTTAAATGTGATCTTTTATCAAAATATGCCTAATTTGCATAATCGGTATAAATCGGCTGAAAGAAAAATTTCACAGAAAAACCCGGAATATAATGTTTAGCTACTCCTTGCCATGTACATGTAGCTGCAGTTAAAGTTTGAGCTCATTTTTACTTATACTAAAGCAGGAATGGACAATTAAAATTTCATCCCCCCTGTTTTCTATTTTTAGCTTGGCGGCCATCTTGGTTGGAAGTTGGCATCACCGGACACAAATTAGGAAGGGGGCCATCCAAGAACTATTCCACCAAAGTTTCGTTGCAATTGGCCGAGTGGTTTCTGAGGAGAAGATTAAAATGTGAAATGTTGACGGATGGACGAAAAATGGAACAAGTATTAATTCTTTTCCAAAATTATTTTCAGATATGTCAACAGTGTTGTTAATTTTCTAAGAAAGTATGACTTTGATGGTGTAGATTTAGACTGGGAGTTTCCAAATCCTGCACAATTTCGCAACTTTAGTAGAGTCTTCACGGTATGTGCACATATTTTCCAACAACAAATAACCGCATGGGTGGTGGTATGGTTAGCGTGCTCGCCTCGAGTGCAGTAGATCTTTGGTTCGAGCCCAGATCACATCAAACCAAAGACTATGAAATTTCCATTTGTTGCTGCTCCGATAAGCACACAACATTAAGAAGAAAAGAGCAAAGACTGGTTGGCTCAGAATTAGGATAATGTGTCCAAGGGGGGCGACATGTCTATCCGCGGACTGTTGTTTCAGTGAGCTAGCACTATAAAAATCAAAGTTGGTCTAGTACCAAGCGGACCTCATCATCATCTTATTGAAAATGATATAGCTGAAATAAATGCTGTGTTGGTGTTAAACAGCAATCACTCACTCCAACAACAAATAAAGCACACATTGTACATAGTGTTATTTTAGCAATTGTCATCACTTTGCATCTATCATCATCTTTTTTTTTCAAACCACTCCATCTTTAATCAGGCCATATTTCAGATGCACCTAGACAATAAAAATACTATTGAATTAATATTGTCCCCCCTCAAGAAAGGCCAGGGGGTGGCCTCTCTAAAAAAACTATTGAATTTTCCCCCTTATAAAGAAGGGTACTTCTGTAATATAAAAAGTTATGTAAAGCAATGTACAAAATATGTATACTTTTGTTTTTTTTTGTGTTGCTGGGATAGCAGAGTAGACATATTAGGATTGCTATAAACAGTATGTGCCAAATGTTTCGGAATCTTTAAGATTTTTAAAATGCTTCCTCATTGTAGTTTAATTATGTTAAAACTTTGGACACCTGATGATCAGATTTACATAAAATTGACATCCTTTATAGAGAGAAGACAAAACTAGCACGAAATATTCAGAAAATACTTTGACTAATATTTTTGATATAGGAACTGAGAAAGGCATTTGAACAGGAAGCTATCCAAACCAAAAGACCCAGACTACTTCTCACAGCGGCAGTACTGACCGGTGAAACAACAGCAGAAAGGATTTATGACTTTGACAACATGAAAAAGTAAGAAAAAAGTTTCATTATTAATATACATTTTGTAATGGGAATGATTAATAGGAAATATATATAGAATTCTGAGCAACAGTTCTATAAATATCAATTCTATTTTTAGACTAACCATAGGGGCCATTGTGGCTGTGATCGTATGGTAGTTGGATTTACAACTACCTATGCTGCAATCAGTGCCTATTACCTCTAACGTTGTGAGTTCAAATCTCGATCAGGGCGAGGTGTACAACATTATGTGATAAAGTTTATCAGTGACTTGCGACAGGTCGGTGATTTTCTCCACGTCCTGTTTCCTCCATCAATAAAACTGACCACCACGATATAGCTGAAACATTGTTAAAAGTGGTGTTAAACACCATAAAACTAACCAACCAACCTAGACTGATGGTGAATTTTGTTTATAATAAACAATCAAACACCATACTATAACAACTACATAAAAATCAGGTTTTATAATTGGTTTTTACTGTATAACAAGGGATAGTCATATGGTAGATTTACAACTACATATACAATTAGTGCCTATCACTTCTAAAGTTTTGAGTTCAATTCCTGGCTGTGTAGAGGTGTCGCCGTTATTGGCTTTAATGTCATGAATTTTGTCAGTGTGACTTGAGGTAGGTCAGCAGTTTTTTTTACTCCACCAATAAGACTGGCCAAGATATTATTGAAATCTTGTTGAAAAGTGGCATTATTTACACATAATCATTTTGCCTAAAAGTAGCCTAATCTTATCCCACAGGACCATAAAATAGATCTGTGGATATGGTTTCCATTCTCTTACACAGAACCCTGAATAAGCCAAAATCAAATCTAGTCAAAATTAACTGATGTTTTCTGAACAGCTGTCTTTTTGGTACCTAGAAAAACTGGCTTTTTTTTTGTTATTAAATGAAAGTTGCTGGGCAACAATTCTACCAATACAAAACCACCAATCATTGAACATAAAATAGACCACGATATATATGACATTAGAAATCCAGGTACTTGATTGCGACAGGCACTAAAATGTTGCAAGATAAAACCAGTTTATGGTGTACGTTATAACACTATTTTCCTTACAGAACTGTAAATTTTGTGAATATGATGGGCTATGACTATAATGGACCTTGGGGAAATTTGTCACTAACAGGCTATATAACTCAACACTTTTTTCTGTGGTAAGTAAATTTCCTAGTTGATAGTCTATTTAATTTACTCTTTTGTTACAGTGATCTGGACTTTGTAAACATGATGGGTTATGATTATCATGGACCTGGGGGCATGGGGACATTGACAGACTATAACTCTCCACTGACTACATTGGTTAGTATTAAACTTGACACATTTTGTTAATCCTATGCATACCGTAATTGTTTGTGTATATTGCACACTAATATATAATATGTACCTGTTCAGATGACCCATCATGATAACTGATTATTATCCTTCCCTTCCGCTGTATCTGCCTGCTGACTCCATAAGCAAAACTTGTATCAAATTTGATAAATACACAATTACAAAATGCAAAAATGTACAACATAATTTCATAGAATCAAATACATTCACCAACTGTATCTTCCTGTTTATGTTTTATTTAACTCATAGTTTTAACTCGTTTTTTTAGCTCACCTGGCCTTAAGGCGCTATTGCCATCACTTTTCGTCTGTCGTTCGTCTGTCAACATTTCATATTTTAATCTTCTCCTCAGAAACCTCTGGGCCAATTGCAACCAAACTTTGGTGGAATGGTCCTTGGATGGCCCCCTTCCAAAATTGTGTCCGGTGATCCCGACTTCCAACCAAGATGGCCACCAAGCTAAAAATAGAAAAAGGGGGGATGAAATTTTAATTGTCCGATTTATACCGATTATGCAAATTAGGCGTATTTTGATAAAAGATCACATTTTAACTCTTCTCCTCAGAAACCACTGAACCAAATTAAACCAAACCTGGCAGGGATGGTCCTTGGGTGGGTCCCTTTCAAAGTTGTGTCCGACAGCCCCGCCCTCCAATCAAGATGGCTGCTGTTACTAAGAATAGAAATTTCTTTAATTGTCCATTGCTGCTTTAGTACAAGTCAAAATGAGCTCAAATTTTAACTGCAGCTACATGGCAAGAAGTAGTTTAACATATGTTCGGTTTTTTCAGTGAAATTTATCTTTCAGCCGATTTATACCGATTATGCAAATTAGGCATATTTTGATAAAAGATCACATTTAAATCTTCTCCTCTGAAACCGCTGAACCAAATTAAACCAAACCTGCCAGGGATGGTTCCTGGGTGGGTCCCCAGAGCTCCAGATAAGCTGCTATTTGCGTTTTTTACGCTATGAAAACGAGTAAAAACGCATGTATTATCAGATCAGAGTGTACACATTACGCATACATATTGCTGTGTAAGCAAACTTTCCAAATTCGGAGCGTACTTGTACAGTCGTGTGCATAACAATACATTTTTGTCTTTGAGAAATTCCCCGTAATTACTTCCCTTATACTTTTCGAAGGAGAGAGCGTATACATCCCGAGGGGTACCAAATGCTTGCCTTTCTAAGCATCGATGTCAAAAGAGATCTGATTGGATGCTTATGATAAATCATCCAATCGCGGTCAATATTACAAATAAATGCGGTTTACGTAATAAGTAAGAACTAAAATGAAAGTAAATTTGGGAACACGTTCGTTGAAAATGAGCAAGAACATGAATAAGCACGCTACTAAGCGCAAGAGCACTACGGAAAATTCTATACTTAAGTTCCTGACAGTTTCATCTGTGTCTAGTGACAGTATAGTTAAAGGAATCATTGATGACATTATCAACACGGCTGTGAAAACTGCCGAAGTCAACGAGCAAAAAACAAAATATTTACAACATTTTATTAATAAACATGACACAATCGTGTCAAATTAAACAGAGATATACATTTCACTTGCATCCTGCGTTTATTGAAAAACACTTGTGTCAAACATAATTTTAAAAGTGTACATGTAAGCAATCTTTTCTGAAGTAGAGAGTGCAAAGGAAATATGCAAATACCCATCATTTTCAAAAGTAGGGGGTAATTACCCTTTGGAGCTCTGGGTCCCTTTAAAAATTGTGCCCGACAGCCCCGCCCTCCATTCAAGATGGCTGCTGTTACTAAAAATAGAAATTTCTTCAATTGTCCATAGCTGCTTTATTATAAACCAAACTGAGCTCAAATTTTAACTGCAGCTACATGGCAATGAGTAGTTTAACATATATTCTGGGTTTTTCTGTGAAATTTTTCTTTCAGCCGATTTATACCTATTATGCAAATTAGGCATATTTTGATAAAAGATCACATTTAAATCTTCTCCTCTGAAACCGCTGAACCAAATTAAACCAAACCTGGCAGGGATGGTCCTTGGGTGGGTCCCTTTCAATATTGTGTTCGACAGCGCCGCCCTCCATTCAAAATGGCTGCTGTTACCAAACATAGACATTTCTTTAGTTGTCAATTTCTGCTTTATTACAAATCAAAATGAGCTCAAATTTTAGCTGCAGCTACATGGCAATGAGTAGTTTAGCATGTATTCTGGGTTTTTCTGTGAGATTTTTTTCAGCCAGTTTATTCCATTTAGGAATATTATGAGATAAAAATCACATCAAAATCTTTTGCTCAGAAATTAGTTAAAATGATCTTTGGGTGGCCCACTTTCCAAATTATGTGTAACACCCCCATTTTCTATCAACTTTCGATGTCAAATTGAAAACCAGGTGAGCGATTACAGGCTCCTGGAAGCCTCTAGTTACAGTTATCTCTAGTTTAACAGTAATATATATACAATGTACATGTATATATTTTTTTTTACATCATAATATAGTTTATTCAAAATCTCCTGTTTACAATAACCTTAATGGCCCAGGAGTGCACATTTATTCAAAATCTCCTGTTTACAATAACCTTAATGGCCCAGGAGTGCACATTAAGGATCCCTGTTTTACATCAATCTCACTTGTCCAGGGGTAGCAAGTGAAAAAAACCAGTAATATTTCAATATGTATTTCAGGCTTATTCTGCAACTTTCTGGGCTTCAAAAATAGGAAAGGAGAAAGTTGTTGTTGGAATTCCATTTTTCTGCCATGCCTTCAAATTGATGATTCCATTTATGCATGGTTATCATGCTTTTTCTAATGGTGCAGGTGAATGTAATAGCTTAGGACATGCTTGTGTAAGTATAATAGCGATGTTTATCAATGATTTTTAAATATTCTATTTGATTTTTACACACGATAAAACCTAGCTATTATCAAGGGACAAGCGTGATACAAATATATTATCATTGATTTCTATATGTATTCTTGTGATAATTCATTGACGTCACCTTATCAGGGCCTTGATGAACACTAT
This sequence comes from Bathymodiolus septemdierum, assembly GCA_963383655.1. Lineage (NCBI taxonomy): Eukaryota > Metazoa > Mollusca > Bivalvia > Mytilida > Modiolidae > Bathymodiolus > Bathymodiolus septemdierum. The sequence continues at coordinate 56,533,754 of OY726517.1, read as the reverse complement.
CTTGTGATAATTCATTGATGTCACCTTGTCAGGGCCTTGATGAACACTATCTTGTGATAATTCATTGACGTCACCTTATCAGGGCCTTGATGAACACTATCTTGTGATAATTCATTGACGTCACCTTGTCAGGGCCTTGATGAACACTATCTTGTGATAATTCATTGACGTCACCTTATCAGGGCCTTGATGAACACTATCTTGTGATAATTCATTGATGTCACCTTGTCAGGGCCTTGATGAACACTATCTTGTGATAATTCATTGACGTCACCTTGTCAGGGCCTTGATGAACACTATCTTGTGATAATTCATTGACGTCACCTTGTCAGGGCCTTGATGAACACTATCTTGTGATAATTCATTGACGTCACCTTGTCAGGGCCTTGATGAACATATATACTATTGTTGATATGTTTAGCTTGAAATGGACTTCTCATTGCATCCCATTTCTCAGGCTTCACTTTCAATACAATATTGCTGTGAGAAATCCTTTTTCACAACTGAAATCAAAGATAGCTTATTTTTAACAATTGCCTCAGCATTGTATGGATTATCATGCTCCTTTGAAGATCTGTGGATATGATCCCAGATCAGGTCAGAGCAAAGACTGTTAAATTGGTATTTGTTGCTTCTCTGCTGTGCATATCGCAAAGACTGATTGGTTTGGATTGAGGAATATGTATCAAGAGTGGAAATATATGTCTACCCAACTGACATTTGTCTCGATGAGCTAGCACTATAAAAAAAACAATGCAGGCTCTCACTATGATATAACTGAATAACATTAACACTCACTCTCTCATAATGTGAAAGGAACAATATCTTACTGTCTACAATCATACTATTTTCAATGAAGGCATGGATGATACCAACGTAATTAAGTAATTAATCAAGAGTATGAAATTGAATATAAATTTGCATTTCAATTTGAAAAAAAAAAACATTGTTAACAGCAATGAAAGCTGTCCTGGCTATGATTGTATTGTACAGTCATATCTACCCACCTACGTTAAGCAATAACCTTTTAAACTAGAGAAAGTTTATCTGGTGATCACAGATACCCCCGCATTCCAAATTTTGAATGAGGCAATGAAAGGAATGAAACATGTTATGATTTATCTTGCAATTCTTGTAATTGACAATGTAGTAAACTTTTTATTGCTTGCCAAATTAATTTAGATCAGATTACCTGTAATTGCTTCCTTTTTTACTATTTACATCAAAACACTGATTCATACCTGTTAACCTCTGGGAACTGCTAGGGGGGGAGATCTCCCCTACCAACTCTTCTAAGGGGGAGATTTTGCGCGTCGCCTTTAAACGCACAAAATTGTACCTTGTAGTTGAATGATAATAAAGCAATGATGTAAAATGGTAAAATGGTATATAAAGACACATTCATTGTATACAAATTTATTGTTGACCCTTCTATTAATAGCTTGACAGTCTAGTTACATGAACTTATGCTCACTGAACTAAATAATCATGTTGGTTGGACAACTGAAATCATCTATGTAAATAAAGCATACAGGTTTGGGTGGAAAACATAACCACCTTTGTTCTTTTAAATAAATTTACTCACCTTCTTTGATCTACGTATACAAATACAATCAAACAATCGACCAAGCTATATCACATTATCACAAGCTGTGAAATCGCTAATTATTTGATCAAATTTTAATGAGTGTATATTATTTACATTGCTTCTCTTTAATCACTGATTGATATTAATTAAGAAAATAATCATATCCACAAAGTTAACAATCCCTTTGGATAGCCGCCATCAAACCCCAATAAATTAAATGAAACAATACCGACGTTATTTTCCCCGAGTACGGATCCGTAGTACAGTTTTTATATTCGTAACTGTTTTGATTACGTCCATTTACAATGGCGGTTTGAAAAACGAAAATTTTGTAGTAAAATACCGATGTTTTACTATTAAAACAGTTAAAATTAGTACAGGGCGACTTCCACTTCTCTTTTGTCACTAGTACAAAGCGAAGTGAGCAGCCATAAGGCGATTTCTTCGCCCGAATCGCCCTTCAATGTGAGCCCTGCGAAACATCTCGACGATTGACAGAAATAGCTGATCAAATGTAAACAAATGTGGTGACTGAAGAAAGTAAACAATTTTTTTGTTGGGGGGAGATTGTGCGGGAGATTTATGTCTCCTGCACGGGAAACCCAGTCCATGCGGGAGATAAGGCTCTTACGCGGGAGACTCCCGCGCAAAGGGGGAGGGTTAACAGGTATGCTGATTATAAGACATATGATGGAAACCTAGAAAGTCCCTATTTTCTAAGAGAAAAAGGGCCATAACTCAGGAACGGTAAATGTGAAATACACCATAATCAAACTTAACCTGTATTTTATGGTATACAGCATTGTGTTAAAGTTTGAAAAGATTTGGTTGAGCGGTACTTTAAATATCATTCGGAAACCTAAAAAGTCCCTATTTTGTAAGAGAAAAAGGGCCATAACTCAGGAACGGTATATGTGAAATGCACCGTAATTAAACTTAACCTGTATTTAATGGTCCACAGCATTGTGTTAAAGTTTGAAAAGATTTGGTTGAGCCATACTTTAAATATCATTCGGAAACCTAAAAAGTCTCTATTTTCTAAGAGAAAAAGAGCCATAACTCATGAACGGTAAATGTGAAATACACCGTAATCAAACTTAACCTGTATTTTATAGTATACAGCATTTTGTTAAAGTTTGAAAAGATTTGCTTGAGCGGTACTTTAAATATCATTCGGAAACCTAAAAAGTCCCTATTTTCTAAAAGAAAAAGGGCCATAACTCATGAACGGTAAATGTGAAATACACCGTAATCATACTTTTCCTGTATTTTATGGTACACAGCAATGTGTGAAAGTTTGAAAAGATTTGGTTGAGCGATACTTTAATTATTATCCGGAAACCAAAAGTGTGATGAACGGACGGACATGAGGATCCCTATATACCCCTGACTCTCGTTGAGCGGGGGTATGAAAAGGTCAAGTTATCACAAATAATAGCAAAGTAACCTTAGTGAAATAATCGCATCTCTCATGTGGTCACGTTTTGATGATCCAATGACTGACAGCTTAATACATGTTTTACTATAGATGGAGTTACATTTACTAACATAATCAGTCCATAACACTGCGTAAGTTTGATGCCATCAAATGTGAGGTTTACTCCATACAACTAAAGTGATAAAATATGTCTGTGACCTGTGGCAAGTCTAGTTATATCTGGATTCTCCTGACATGTTTCATTCACCAATAAAATGGACAGCCACAATATTTTTCTAAAATTTTGTTGAAAGTGGTGTTTAATAACCAAAATACAACCCTAACCCAATCACACCATACATTTTACATTTAATGGATATCTGGTCAACTTATTTTATTTGAAATAGAAATGCTAAATTTGTTAGCTCACCTTGCCAAAGGCAATGTGAGCTTTTACCATCACTTTACGTCCGTCATATGTCGTCTGTCATCCGTTAACTTTTCACATTTTAATCTTCTTTTAAACCCCTCAGCCAAATGAAGTGAAACTTAGTAGGAAGCATCATTGGAAGGTCCTCTATAAAGAATGCCCATTTACTTCCGATCCGTTAACAAACATGGCCACCACAGGCAATTCTTGTTTCTGATTGGTTGATTTCTAAAAAATCTTCTTCTCTGAAACCGCTTAGCCAAATGAATCAAAACTTGGTAGGAAGCATACTTGGAAGGTCATCTATAAAGATTGTACATTTAGTTCCCATTCGTTAATAAACATGGCCACCACAGGCCATTCTTTTTTCTGATTGGTCGATTTCTAAAAATCTTCTTCTCTGTAACCACTTAGCCAAATGAACCGAAACTTGGTGGGAAGCACCTATGGAAGGTTCTGTATTAAGTTTCCTCAAAGCAGAATAAAAGGGGAGCCACACAGGCTCATCCCACTGAGCCTCTAGTGTTAAATGTAATTGTCGCTCTATACAGGTTTCTTGTTTATTCAGTGTATGATTTATAAAGGTTTCACTGTACTCAGGTAATTAACATGTACAGTGAAACCTGTCTAAACTAAACCACCGTTAGACCAGCTTTTGTGTTCAGAATAGACAGGTGTTTGGTTTATACAGGTTAAATGAACACAGATTTCATACATTGGGACTTAATGTTCGGTGTATACAGAATTTCAGTTTGATTAAGACCAGTTTCACTGTACTGTGTGGTCATATTTTTCATGATTCCTAGAATAGTGAAAATATTTCGATAATTTATTCACATAAAATTTAACTATTACATTAAATGAAAGAATATAACTTTTCACTTTTTAAATCTCTTTTTTTTCCAGGCCTGTGATGCTATCAACAACAAAAATGCTACCGTTGTTTTTGATGGTTATTACAAAGTTCCTTATTGTTACTATGGCAACCAGTGGATAAGCTTTGAAAATATTGACAGTATAAGATACAAGGTAAAAGATTTCATGTAATAAGTATAAATTAAAGAAACCAAATGGTAGTATAACTGCATCGGTGGCGTAATGGTCAGCGCACTCGTCTCGAGTGTGGTAGATTGTGGGTTCGAGCCCCAATCGGGTCAAATGAACGACTATGAAATTGGTATTTGTTGCTTCTCCACTAAGCACACAGCATTAAGGAGAAAGAGTAAAGACAAGTTGGCTCGGAATCAGAATAATGTGTCCTAGTGGAGCGACATGTCTACCTGTGGACTGTCGCTTCAGTGAACTAGCACTAGAAAAATCCAACTCAGCGTGTTGGTCTAGAACAAAGCAGACCTCATCATCATCTCATTGAAATTTAACTTGTTAATGCCATGATATAGCTGAAATATTGCTGAATTGGAGTTAATCAACAATCACTCACTCACTCCAAATGGTAGTTTATAAAATATTAACCCCATCATTCGTTTATTGGTTGGCATGCCGATATTAAGTGTCGTAGATCAAGAGCTAAATCCCCACGGTGGGTAAAACCAAAGACTATGAAATTGGTATTTGCTGTTTTTATGCAGCATTAAGGTGTAAGAGCAAAGACTGGCTGACTCAGATTCATGATAATGTGTACGAGTGGTTCTATTTTTTTTAGCTCATCTTGTCAAAGGCAATGTGAGCTTTTGCCATCACTTGGCTTCCGTCGTCCGTTAACTTTTCACATTTTAATCTTCTCCTCTGAAACCCTTCAGCCAAATGAACTGAAACTTGGTAGGAAGCATCTATGGAAGGCTATAAAGATTGCTCATTTTGTCCCGATCCGTTAACAAACATGGCCGCCACAGGCAATTCTTGTTTCTGATTGGCCGATTTTAAAAAATCTTCTCCTCTGAAACCACTTGGCCAAATGAACCGAAACTTGGTAGGAAGCATCTATGGAAGGGCCTCTATAAAGATTGCTCATTTCGTCCCGATCCATTAACAAACACGGCCGCCACAGGCCATTCTTGTTTCTGATTGGTTGATTTCTAAAAAAAATCTTCTTCTCTCAGGGCTCTACGATTCATACCAGTTCCCACTAGCTAGTAAGGAAATACTTTTTACTCGCCAGCAAAAGTATGTTACTAGCCAGATTAATAAAGATACTAATTCGTATTATACAACTCCAATATGTATTTATTTCTTTGGCAAAGGCAATTTCATTTTTTTGGGACTGTTTTTCAAAAGACTGAAGTATTAAAACTTGAAGATGGTTTACTGGAGCTAAAAATGTACTAGTATATTATAAGTTAAGGAATGAGCTTTTGCTGATACCATATATTGAAACATTTTTCTTACTTTTATTTAGCTGCGGAACCGTAGCCCTTATGGTCCTTGGCCAGTTTTCTGATATTTGCGGACCATAGGGCTACGGATTTCACCCAACCTTCGAAACTGTGCAGTGAAAATGTTGCGCCTTTTATTGGCAAATTTTTGTCATGAAATCGAGTATGAGAACGATCAAACATATATATTTCGTTTCGTTAAATATTTATCTACATTCTTCTATACTTACTTACCTCTTAATATTCATTTCCAGCTCATTATCATAACAAATGTCACTATATTAACTGTTCCCGCCTACTTCGTTCCGCCATCTTGTCATTGTGGTATTCACGGTTTGAGGTCATGTGACTTTTGAGAGATAACTCCAAGAGAAAAACACGTGTTTGGTTTGTTTATGTTTTACCGGAGGTTTTGCACGACGATTTTTTATCTGAAATAAAATATTTAGTCAACCTAGAGTGAAATATTTTACAAATATTAACCAGAAATGTTATTTTCTTCTATGGTTATTCCAATTGATGTGAACTCTCATTCAACATTTTCAAGTTTTTCATGTAAACAAATCGAACACATGTTTTGCTGTTAAAGTGATCTCTCAAAACTCACGTAACCTCAAAGCGAGAATACCACAATGACAAGATGGCGGAACGAAGTAGGCGGGATCAGTTAATATCGAGACATTTGTTATGATAATGAGCTTGAAATAAATATTAAGAGGTAAGTAAGTATAGAAGAATGTAGATAAATATTAAACGAAACGAAATATATGTTTGATTGTTCTCGCACCCGATTTCATGACAAAAATATGCAAAAAAGCGGTGCAACATTTTCACTGCACAGTTTCGAAAGTTTTTAATAGGGTGAAATCCGTAGCCCTATGGTCCGCAAATATCAGAAAACTGGCCAAGGACCATAAGGGCTACGGTTCCGCAGCTAACTTTTATTAGCTCACCTGACCTGAAGGGTCATGTGAGCTATTGCCATCACTTGGCGTCTGTCGTCCGTTCGTAAACATTTCAATCTTCTTCTAGAGAACCACTGAAGCAAATGGGACCAAATGTGTCAGGAATGTTCATTTGCATGGTCTTAAGTGTTGTTACTTTCGTTACGATCAGTTATCCAACATGGCTGCCAGGGGCCATAAAAGCCTCTGATTGGCTGTTGTGCAAGAAAGAGCGGCCGCCGTGGTCATGATTGTGTGGTAGTTGGATTTACAACTACCTATGCAATCGGTTCCTATCACCACTTATGTTGTGAGTTCGAATCACGATCAGGGCGAGGTGTACAACATTATGTGATAAAGATTGTCAGTGACTTGCAACAGGTTGGTGGTTTTCTCCGGGTCTTCCAGTTTCCTCCACCAATAAAACTGACTGCCACGGTATAGCTGAAATATGGTGTTAAAACACCATCAAACAAACAAACTCACAAGAAAGAGGTTCATTTACGGACGAATTGCATTTCTGCATTTTATTTCTTAATTGCAAAACAACGAAATTCAATACCAACCATTGTAGAAGAGTAAAAAAAGCAAAATGGTCGAACCCCCTCTAATCCTAGACAATGAGAAAGGTACCATATTGTCTTTTATTGAACCCCCTCTAATCCTAGACAATGAGAAAGGTACCATATTGCCTTTTATTGAACCCCCTCTAATCCTAGACAATGAGAAAGGTACCATATTGCCTTTTATTGAACCCCCTCTAATCCTAGACAATGAGAAAGGTGCCATATTGCCTTTTATTGAACCCCCTCTAATCCTAGACAATGAGAAAGGTACCATATTGTCTTTTATTGAACCCCCTCTAATCCTAGACAATGAGAAAGGTACCATATTGTCTTTTATTGAACCCCCTCTAATCCTAGACAATGAGAAAGGTACCATATTGCCTTTTATTGAACCCCCTCTAATCCTAGACAATGAGAAAGGTGCCATATTGCCTTTTATTGAACCCCCTCTAATCCTAGACAATGAGAAAGGTACCATATTGCCTTTTATTGAACCCCCTCTAATCCTAGACAATGAGAAAGGTACCATATTGCCTTTTATTGAACCTCCTCTAATCCTAGACAATGAGAAAGGTACCATATTGCCTTTAATTATAATATACCAGTATTGAACTGTTTAATATATAAATTATTTCTTTACAGACCAAGTGGATACTTGACAATGGATTTCCTGGTCTGATGGTGTGGGAAATGTTAAAAGATGATGTAGAAGGGGTTTGTGATGGTAAAACTAAATACCCACTGATGAATACTGTCTTACAGACTATTTATGACCACGGAAAATAAGACTTCTGACCTTTCCATCCTCTCTTGTGGTGGCTTTTATTTCCACCTTTGACCTAATGACAACTAAAAAAAAGTCACCATTTTAATTTATAGCAATATAAAAGTCACCTGGTCCATGGCCAAAGGAGCTTTTGCCATGACTTTGCATCTTCTCTCTCTTCATGTGTCGTCTTATCATTTTTTCCCCACATTTAATCTTCTCCTGCTGACATTTCAACAAAACAGAGCCAAATTTTGACAGGGGCAATTCTTGGGAAAAGAAGAATCAGATTTGTACAAATGAAGTTGAGCACCTGCCGAAATCTTCAAAATAAACTGCAATGGCTTTTATTTTGCCCCCAAAAAATGTTTAAAATTAGGAATGTAAAGATTTCTAAAGTTGGCATTAAACACCAATCAATCAATCTGTATTTGACATGGACTGTTAATGTGACATGTGGATTTATATTTTTATACACTCTTGTCAATGAATATTCCAGGGGTTTTAGGGGATGATTCTAATCTTACAAATACTTTATGATAATAAACAATAGCTATTTACCAGGGAACAACACATGCTAGTTTTTTTTATCAAGATCTCTTGTCAGATTGAAAATAGTCCCAAAGTTATGAACATATCTGTTTGTTTATGTGATTATATAATTTGATATCTATTAGCATATTTTATTTAAATAATGATTATATATTTTTTCTACTGTTCTGGACATTGACTGTCAAATAATTTTTTTTTATTATTGGTATTATAATTGTAGACATAGGCTCAAATTTAAGAAAAAAACTTGTAGACATTGATTGTCAAAATTTTGCATAATTTATTGAAATAATGATTATATTGAGATTATTTTTCATGTGTGTTTATACCAACTTGTACCTAAAAGAAAAAGAAATCAGTTTTGTTTTTTATCAAGGAAATTATTCTTGGTTTTAAACTACATTGTATTTATATAACACATATTAGCATAATTGCACCAATTTTCTATATGATGGTGTATATCTTTGTATATTTAGCAGTCCTCAAGATGAGCACTGGTCCTCCGGCCCAAGACCAGTAAACTTTGTTCGGACCAGTAAATTTTTCAGTTTTTATTTAGATATACATGTTTATAATTTTTTTATTTTTATCAGTAATATTTGATAGTAAGGTACACTATTAATAATCATAATGTTATGTGTTGTACAGTGTATTATGTATTATTTTTATCAGTAATATTTTATAGTAAGGTACACTATTAATAATCATAATGTTATGTTGTACAGTGTATTATGTATTATTTTTATCAGTAACATTCTATAGTAAGGTACACTATTAATAATCATAATGTTATGTGTTGTCCAGTGTATTATGTATTATTTTTATCAGTAATATTTTATAGTAAGGTACACTATTAATAATCATAATGTTATGTGTTGTACAGTGTATTATGTATTATTTTTATCAGTAATATTTTATAGTAAGGTACACTATTAATAATCATAATGTTATGTTGTACAGTGTATTATGTATTATTTTTATCAGTAATATTTTATAGTAAGGTACACTATTAATAATCATAATGTTATGTGTTGTACAGTGTATTATGTATTATTTTTATCAGTAATATTTTATAGTAAGGTACACTATTAATAATCATAATGTTATGTTGTACAGTGTATTATGTATTATTTTTATCAGTAACATTCTATAGTAAGGTACACTATTAATAATCATAATGTTATGTGTTGTACAGTGTACAAGTGTATTATTTTTATCAGTAACATTCTATAGTAAGGTACACTATTAATAATCATAATGTTATGTTGTACAGTGTATTATGTATTATTTTTATCAGTAACATTCTATAGTAAGGTACACTATTAATAATCATAATGTTATGTGTTGTCCAGTGTATTATGTATTATTTTTATCAGTAATATTTTATAGTAAGGTACACTATTAATAATCATAATGTTATGTGTTGTACAGTGTATTATGTATTATTTTTATCAGTAATATTTTATAGTAAGGTACACTATTAATAATCATAATGTTATGTTGTACAGTGTATTATGTATTATTTTTATCAGTAACATTCTATAGTAAGGTACACTATTAATAATCATAATGTTATGTGTTGTCCAGTGTATTATGTATTATTTTTATCAGTAATATTTTATAGTAAGGTACACTATTAATAATCATAATGTTATGTGTTGTACAGTGTATTATGTATTATTTTTATCAGTAATATTTTATAGTAAGGTACACTATTAATAATCATAATGTTATGTTGTACAGTGTATTATGTATTATTTTTATCAGTAATATTTTATAGTAAGGTACACTATTAATAATCATAATGTTATGTGTTGTACAGTGTATTATGTATTATTTTTATCAGTAATATTTTATAGTAAGGTACACTATTAATAATCATAATGTTATGTTGTACAGTGTATTATGTATTATTTTTATCAGTAACATTCTATAGTAAGGTACACTATTAATAATCATAATGTTATGTGTTGTACAGTGTATTATGTATTATTTTTATCAGTAACATTCTATAGTAAGGTACACTATTAATAATCATAATGTTATGTTGTACAGTGTATTATGTATTATTTTTATCAGTAACATTCTATAGTAAGGTACACTATTAATAATCATAATGTTATGTGTTGTCCAGTGTATTATGTATTATTTTTATCAGTAACATTCTATAGTAAGGTACACTATTAATAATCATAATGTTATGTGTTGTCCAGTGTATTATGTATTATTTTTATCAGTAACATTCTATAGTAAGGTACACTATTAATAATCATAATGTTATGTGTTGTACAGTGTATTATGTATTATTTTTATCAGTAGCATTCTATAGTAAGGTACACTATTAATAATCATAATGTTATGTGTTGTCCAGTGTATTATGTATTATTTTTGTGGGTATTTTATATTTATAGAGAGTTGTCTTTTTGTGTCACTGAATGTTATATTAATATTTGTATGTATAAACTTAATTATAATGAAATTTATCCATGATTTGTAAAAAAAAATTTTGATCTTTACACACAATAAATATAGAATAACGCAATTTTGAAGGTTGAGACAGACATTATCACCAATATCTCAGCAAATCAAATAGGAGCTGGGATATTTGTGATAATGTCTGTCTTCAGAACTGACGTTATTGTTTTTATCTGTGACGTCATAATGTGTTTTACGTCAGATTGACAGATTAACTTGTGCATGCGAGTTACGAACTGACCTAATATTTTTGTGGATCAGGGTCAGTTCAGATCCAGATTTTATCAGTGCACACATCAAAGGGGAAATGTCCAATTTACCGACAATATCCATTATCAAGCAACAAGCATGATACAAACACATTATTGTTGATTTCTATTTTAAATAACGTGACGTTATATACTCACATTGTGACGTTATACTGACATTGTGACGTTATACTCACATCGCCTTAGCAAATCCTTGATAAACTAATGTGATATTTCTCTGAGAAATCCATTGTCGTTAAACAACAATAGTATGTACCATTCCCCAGTGGCGAGATCAATGCATGATGTTCATAACTACGTGTATGTAAAGTAAACACATTCCATGGAGAGTAATATCTGTCTATGCTGACCAAAATAAACAGGTGTTCAGATTAAACAGGTTCAATTGGCAAATATTTAGAACAGTGTGATTCAAGTTAATGGTTGATTGTAATACACAGGGTTCAGATTAGACAGGTTTCACCATAAATATTGTATAGAGATTATTTATTATCCCCTCGCCAACGAAGTTGCGAAGGCATATAGTAACGCTACCATCCGTCCCTCCGTAACATCCTTGTGAACACTCTTAGAATCAACATCCTTCAATGGATTTTCACCAAACTTGGTACATACTTAGTCCTTAAGAGAATCTGCAACCCTATTGATTTTCAAGGTCAACGGTCAAGGTCACCAGGTCAAATTTTTAGGCGAGGGGATACGCCACGCTTTGCGTTGCCCTTGTTAATATTTTTTTTATTATTATATTTTACAAATAAGTGTTGTGATATTAAACAAAAAAGCAATAATGATAATTTACTGTAATGTTGTAATTTTGTTTGTAAAATGCTTCAGGTGCCATATATTGTTTAAATATTTATCACTATTTATATACTATATGCAAGTGCCATATAAAGATTCTATGCATAATATTTTTAAACCCTCTCCCCCTCTTATTCTGAGGGCCGTGATCATATGGTAGTTGGATTTACAACTACCTATGCAATCAGTGTCTATCACCACTGATGTTGTCAGTTTGAACCCCACTCAGGTGAGGTGTACTTGATGCAACATTATGTGATAAAGTTTGTCAGTGACTTGTGACAGGTCCATGATTTTCTCCTGGTACTCTGATTTCCTCCATCAATAAAACTGACTGCCACGATATAACTGAAATATTGTTGATAGTGGCGTTAAACACCATCAACCTAAACATCTACGCATAATATTCTTAAACCCTCTCCCACTTGTATTCTGTCTGTACATCAAAATAATCGACCTAAAAGGAAAGCACAAAGATTTTACTGTGAAGTATTCAGGTTATCTGGGATGAATGAAGCTAAAAGCTACCCTTAATGTTGTGGTGAAATAAGTAATTTTATGTGTCTTATAGCTCAGTGTTATCATATTTTGTATGTTATGAAAAGAAAAGTTAAAATAGACATACAAGTTTTCATTTCCTATTTCTTCAACCTTGATTTTGTTGACGTTATAGTATATTGAAGATTTAATGAAGTTCTGAAACGTGAAAATAAAATGTTGATTTTAAACTATAATAGAAACTAGTAACGTATGTCAAACTTAGATAAGCTGAACCAATAATAAGGTTTACTCTCAGATAAATTAAGGGGCAGTCATGGTCGTGATCGTATGGTAGACTACATGTACAATCAGTGCCAATCACCACTAAAATTGTGAGTTTGAATCCCGCTCATGGCGAGGTGTACTCGATACAACATTGTGTGATTAAGTTTGTCAGTGACTTGCGTCAGGTCTGTTGTTTTCTCAGGGTACTCCAGTTTCCCCCACTAATAAAACTGACTGCCACGATGTAACTGAAATATTGTTGAAAGTGGTGTTAAACACCTTAACCTTAATCATCTCAGATAACTTGAAATCTTGGGTAATTCTATGTGAATTTATTAGTCCATTCATCTTTGACATAGCTAGCTATCAACTGTATTTTGAAAACTGATTTTGCTTGGATGCTAATGTCCAAATTGTCCCATAATTGTTTATCTTTACAAGTTTGCAAATTATTAAGTTATTTAGTAGTTCATGGTAAAAACCAGTCAAATTCTAATCTGAAGAATAATGTTATGTACATTGTATTATAATGTACTTCAAATACAGTCCAGATTACTTCTTCTGGGGGGAGGAGCGTCTTGTAGTTGGATTTATAACTGCCTGTGTAATTGGTGCCCATCACCACTAATAAAACTGACCGCCATGATAAAAACCCCATAGGCTTAAGCCTACTTCTTCTGCTTCTACTAAATACTTGCCTCCTTCAACAAGTTGAAGATTATGTCCGAGGTTTGTAGATTATAGATCAATGAAAAAGGCCAACAAGTTTTCTTATAGCTTTATCATGACAATAACTTATCATATGGTAATATTTACTCATACTGAAGTAGCAGTGCTTTATGAGCTGTGTTTTCTAAATTTTATTTTTCTATTTATTTTTGTAATTTTACTTTTATATTATACATCACAAGTAAACTTTATATTTATTTTTATTCAAAGATAAAGATATAATCATTTTAATCTGGTCTTGTTATTAAAACTTGAAATTGACAGGGCTGGTTGGAAATGAAACTGTACGACAAAAAAGATGTTTCAATTTTCCCATTGTGAACTTTTATATGTAGCAACATTCCATCAGCACCTGCATATGGAGTATATATCTCTCAGCTGATACGATATTCCAGAGCTTGTGGTTCCTATCAGGATTTCTTTGATGGTGAGTTGCTGCCAACAAGGAACCTAGTGAACCAAAGGTTCTTGGTGGTAAAGTTGCTATCATCACTTCGAAAGTTTTACGGTCCCCACCATGACTTGGTTAACCATTACAGAATATCTGTGTCACAAATGACCACGAATATGTTCCACTTATCGTAAGCACTTCCAGGTTCTTTTTATCTCCGGGTTTGTAGCTAGAGTAACACGACGGATGCCATAAGTGGAGCAGGAGCACCTGAGTTCATCCCGGGTTTTTAGTAGGGTTTGTGTTGTTTGATCTTTGGCACCATCCATACATTTTACCTTTACTCTGAGCATTTACCAATAAGCTGTTTTTAGTTCACCTGGACCTTTGGTCCAGGTGAACTATTGCCATCACTTGGCGTCTGTCGTCTGTCGTCTGTCATCTGTAAACTTTTCACATTTCAAGCTTCTTCTCCGAAACCACTTGGCCGATTGGAACCGAACTTAGCAGGAATGTTCCTTGGATGGTCCTCTACAAAGTTACTGTTTTTCGTTTCAGTCGAATAATCAATATGGCTGCCAGGGCCAATAATATGCTCTGATTGGCTGAAATTTCAAAGATCTTCTTCTCTGAAACTAATGAACTGACTGAACCCAAACTGTAAAGGAATGATCATTGGAATGTCCTTTACCAAGTTACTGTTTTTTATGCCGATCGGAAATCCAAGATGGCCGCCATCGGAGGACATAGATTAACATTGAACCCTATGGGGAAATGTTCAAATGCCTTCTTCTCAGAAACTACAAATATGATTAAAGCCAAACTGTACATGAATGTTCATTGGATGGTCCTCTACAATCTTAAGGTTTTTTGTTCCGATATGAAATTCAAAATGGCGGCTACGGCAGGACTTAGTTTAACATTGGACCCTATGGGGAAAATGTTTCAAAATGCTTCTTCTCTGAAACCACTTGGACAGTTAAAACCAAACTGCCCAGGAATGATCATTGGAAGGTCCTCTACAAAATTCCTGTTTTTTATGCCGATCGGAAATTCAAGATGGCCACCACCGCAGGACATAGATTAACATTGGACCCTATGGGAAAATGTTCAAATGCCTTCTTCTCAGAAACTACAAATATGATTAAAGCCAAACTGTACCTGAATGTTCATTGGATGGTCCTCTACAAACTTTACGTTTTTTGTTCTGATATGAAATTAAAAATGGCGGCTATGGCAGGACTTAGTTTAACATTGGACCCTATGGGAAAAATGTTTCAAAATGCTTCTTCTCTGAAACCACTTGGACAGTTGAAACCAAACTGCCCAGGAATGATCATTGGAAGGTCCTCTGTTTTTTATGCCGATCGGAAATCCAAGATGGCTGCCACCACAGGTCATAGTATTAACACAGAACCATAGGGGGAAAATACAGAAATATATTCTTCTCTGAAGCTATTGCACTGATTGAACCTAAACTGTGCATCAATCATTGGAAGGTCCTTTACAAACTTTGTGTTTTTTATGTTGATCGTAATTCCAAGATGACTACCACTGCAGGACATAGTTTTTACATAGGACCAATTGGTTTTTTTTATTACCAGGTGAACGATACAGGCTCTTGAGAGCCTCTGGTATACACATTTGTTATCTATAGTACACTATGTTATTCACCACTGATGTTGTAAGTTCGAATCTCTATCAAGGCAAGATGATAAACGTACCCCACAGATGCAAAGTGGTGATAATAGGTCGGGTAGGCTAACATAGTTTGGCTTTTTGTAGTGTTTACCAGTCCTCTTCTATTTATAGTATTACCAGCCATGTTTGTTTGGTTGGCTGCATCATTAGATAACAGTTTAAAAGTACATTGGTACAAGCTCTCAGGATAATTTCTATTTTTAGTAATATCAGCCATCTTTTGAGGTTGGATATAATTTTTCAGGGATACTAGCTAGACAAGGACTATTCCAGCATAGTATTGATTGAATTAGCTGTGGTTTCATGGGAAGATTTTCAAATAAGTTTTTGTCAAAATCTGCCTAACATACATATTTTTGAGAAAACACATTATGTTTCTGCAAAACCTTTATCATGTAATACCATTCATTAAAAACTACTGTTCATAAATCAGCTCATATGGTGGGAAAATGTGATTTTATTGACTTTATAGATGTGTTTTAGCCCTATGATCTCTTTATAGTAGCAGGAGCAGCCATGATGATTGAGGGATCAATAGATACAATATTGAAAGGAGACACATTAAAGATGTTTCATCTCAACTTTGGTTTAAATTGACCCTAAAGTAATATTTTTTTGATTAGAAAACGGAAAAATCTAAATATTTCGTAAAGCGTAGATTTTTTTTTAACGCATCCAACGAGAATTTTGTCAGGAATTTTACTACCATTTTGGAATTGTATAAATATTTACGGTTGAAATTATTTTGAAGGCCCTGCTCATCTGAAAAATTACCAATTTTTGGCGTTATTTTGGTCTTTATTTCAGGCTAAGTTCTTCAAAATAGGCCAAGTTTGCTCGTTAAATGTGACAGCCAACTCACCGTGGACGTGATCCCATATAACAATAGGAACGACGGTGATCCCGCAGTTGGTCTATTGTCTCTCGTCGAAGTGCCGGAGAAGGCTATTGTTCCCTTCATGGTTAATGCATTTGACTACGTGACATTTATACACATGCTTACCTGAGATTTACCTCGAAAATTTTGAAAAAAACGTGAAATCATAAATTTCCATAATTACTGATTTTTATTTTGACCAAGCTATTTCAATCTTTCGGAAATAATTCGAAAAAGAAGATCTTTTCTGCTAATAAATTCACTGAAGTTAGACATAGAGTACACAATTATTGGATATGAATAAAATTTTATAGATAAAAACGTTATGTACAATCTGTCATTTACAACCGTATACCCGTTCAATATGTAATCATGTTGGACTGGATTCAGCTTTCCTCGTCGCTGGACTCGTCGTCATCAAAATCAATTATTATTGGGGGAATCTCACTCCTATCAATGCAATTCTCTTTCCCATACTCCTTTTCTATTTTCAATACATGGTCTTCTGCCTTCGCCCAAACTTCCTTTGTAATTCTGCCAAGCCCCCCCATAAACAAGTTCTTTCATATCCTTCAAACGAAAAGTTGTATTGTTTTCTGCAACAAACCCTTTAACCTGTGCCCAAATAAGTTCTATGGGGTTCAATTCGTAATGGCGAACAGGGGTTCTTAGAACTTCGTGACCGTGTAGGTTGGCAATTTTATCAGTTTTAAAAACGGAAAGGAGTTTCTTAAATTTGATTTTTTCATAAAGTTGTTTTTTAGTTTCCATGGGGCTGAAAAGGAATGTTGTGTTTTGAAAGATAATCTTGTAAGACAGCTTTTCTCTGATTAAAGTTTGGCACAACAGTTTCTTCAGTCTTGATGTTGTGATAACTGGCATTATCTAAAACGATAACACTTGGGCTTTTTAATGCTGGCATAAGCTGATTTTCGAACCAGTTTAGAAAGATGGGCCCGTTCATTTCTTGGTGATAATCCCCATCTTTAGCTTTGGCAAGAAAAACCAAATCACATCTATCAATCAAACCCTCCTCACGATTACCAGCGTGCAAAACTATCAACCTTTTACCTTTTCCTGAAGGGATCTTTGGGGCATCAGAACCATCAACTGGTAACCACATGTAGTCAGTGGCATGATTCTGATTAACCCAGGTCTCATCCAAATATACAATTTCATACCCATCCTCTCGAAACTTCCTGATTTTTCGGAGGTAATTACACCGATCATTTATTACTGACCTCTGATCATATAAAAGCCTCCTATTATCGCCGGATTTTTTGTACTTATAACCAAGATCTAATAAAGTTAAAGTAAGCGTTGATTTCGAGATTTTAATTGTATCTTCAATTTCTTTCTTAATTTTTGAGACTGTTGGGGCAATTTTCCTGTTGTACATGCTATGAACGGTCCGTTTAATAACGCAACGGTCAAAATCATCAAGAGTTTTCTTTCTTTCTTTCGGTCTGTTGGATTCAGGAGGACTTTTACCGTTTACAACTCTATACACAGAACTGTAAGATATGCCAGCAGCCTTGCATGTTCTTTTAATCAAATTATCTGGGGAATAAAATGGTCTTCCTCTGGCCTTCTCAAGCTGAAAAAACTTGAATAGATTTAACACAATGTTTTTACAATCTTTTGACAAGTTCTTTGTTTTACCCATTCTTACGATGTTTATATATATGTTAAGATGTCAACAAATAGGTTTATGAAGAAATTTTATGTGAACTTTTAGAAAGATTTTAAAGTTTAAAAATGGAGTGTCAAAATATGCCTGTACACGTGTCTCTGTCTCTATCAAGGTAAGATTTACCTGGCTGCTACCTCTAGTTAGTTTACTCCCACCTCTATTTTGGCGGTAAAAATCGGGGAAAATGTCAAATTTCAGATGAGTGCAGCAATAATGAAAGGTTATTGTTAGATGAAATGCATATTTTAAAAATGGTAGTAAAATTCTGCACAAAACTCGTTTACTGTGTTTTAAAAAAATGTATTGTTTTCGAGAAAGCTCAAATTTTCCGTTTTCTAATCAAAAAATTATTACTTTAATAGTTTCAGAAGCGATTTTTCCTTAAAAAAAATACAGACAGTCAGACACCAAACACCAAGTGATAGCAATAGCTTGTATGGCCTATGTTCATTATTGAACTTGGTGTAAACAGGTGAAGTTTCACTGCAGATGTATTTATGTAGAGACAATAAAGAAACCAAGATAAAAATACAATGCAAAACTTTATTCTTAAAAATATATCAATAAACTGTAAAATATTGCTAAATGTGTGGGTAAATTTATTTGGCACATCACATTAAAATCCCATTTTATATATAACTATTACATGACAAAATCTTAGGGCATAAAATGGGTGCAGTAAAACTCACTTTGTAATGAATCACTCAAATTTCTTCACAGTGAAGTTTGTAAAAAAAACAAAATTCTTTATATTTGATTGGATTTTAATAAATATGATAGACTCAGATAAGCGTCTGGACGCAAATCAGCATCCACTGACGTCATTTTCTCGAATCACGGTCCGATTTCAGCGTATTCTCAAAGTTATCAGGTCAAATCGGCACCTAGTCGATTCGGCACCTGTCATAGTCAATTCGGCACCTGTCATGGTCAATTCGGAACCAGTGTTAAAAATAATTTTGTAATAATAAAATATTTATATATATAAAAAAAAGAAAAAAAAGTTGGATTTATTAGCTAGTACCAAATATAATCTATAGTCAATCAACGAATTTTTTTTTATAGTTATTACGAATGCTTTAATCAATTTTAATTATTTCCTTCATTAAATAAATACCTATAATATAAATTCAATACATCTAACATGCCGCGTGATTAACATTAGATGTATTTCTTTTAAATATACTCTGGAAATCTTTGATGTTACAATGTAGAAGGAGAGACAATCAAGTCTACACTCAAGCCATCGTCATTATTTTGAGAAAATTTAGAAAAACACAAGCTTAATTTTGAATTAAAATGGGAAATTTGGAGAGCACATGATCACTTGCAAAATGTCAGACAGCTGCATACAGTGTACAAACCAAGTCCGTCCTGGACCAGAGGTACTTCAATGTGAACAATGTCAACGTTGGCAGCATCCCACTTGCAATACTGGTAAGAGAATATTTTTTTAACTTTGACTAAATAGAACATGAAATAAGTAAAACGAAAAATGCAGATTTTTTTGTTAATTGATGGATTTTGATTTCCGATACATGCTTGTATGGGGAATTATACAAATATTTGTTTTATTATATTAGATTAGGTTTATTTTTGCTTTTGAAAACGAATTTATTGGAAGAAAACACCGTTAACACAATTTTCTCATTTAGCGGGTTACAAAATATAATTAATAAATGCAATTTATTAACTCTGAAAGTTGTAGTTAAATTGACTATATTGTTCTATCTGTCATTGTTATTTATGATATTGCAAAATAAATCAAATTAATAAATGCAATTTATTAACTCTGAATATTGTTTCTTTTTTTTTTTTTATTATTTATACATTGTGAAGCAGAATATGGACATTTTACAGATAACATGTTTCATTCAAATACATATACATTTAAATATTAATCACTAAAATATCAATAAAATTATAATTTTCCAATGTACAAATGAAAAAAAAAACCATAGGTGCCGAATTGACCAAGTGCCATTTAATTTGGGTCCGAAATGACTAACCTAGGTGCCGAAATGACCAGATGCCGAAGTGACTTGAATTCTTCTAATCCTATACCACTGTGCCTAATAACAGAAAACCTGACCACTAAGTGATTTAATTGTTATATGGCATGAATGATCCTTATTTAGTCATCTACCAAACTCTTGATTTTAGTGCCGATTTGAAATCCGATTTGAAATCCAAGATGGCTCTCGCCATGGTGCAGTCTATATATTTGAGCCCCATGGGAGTTGCAGGTAAACAGCTTATTCCAGCAGATAGCTTCATAGACTGGAGAAATGTCACGTTATGCATGGAAGAAGCTTTGTTGTATCTGATTTTGGTGTATATCTTGATTTATAGATGCTGACTCATCCAAAGATATGTTTGTTTGTTTGTTTGATGGTGTTTAATGCCACTTTCAACAGTATTTCAGTTATATCGTGGCAGTCCGTTTTATTGGCGGAGGACCCAGTGAAAACCACCAGCCTGTTGCAAGTCACTGACGAGCTTTATCGCATAATGTTGTACACCTTGCCTTGATAGAGATTCAAACTTACATCAGTGGTGAATAACATAGTGTACTATAGATATTAATGTGTATAAAACAGCTTATTGGTAAATGCTCAGAGTAAAGGTAAAATGTATGGATGGTGCTAAAGATCAAACAACACAAACCCTACTAAAAACCAGGGATGAACTCAGGTGCTCCTGCTCCACTTATGGCATCGGTCGTGTTACTCTAGCTACAAACCCGGAGATAAAAAGAACCTGGAAGTGCTTACGATAAGTGGAACATATTCGTGGTCATTTGTGACACAGATATTCTGTAATGGTTAACCAAGTCATGGTGTGGACCGTAAAACTTTCGAAGTGATGATAGCAACTTTACCACCAAGAACCTTTGGTTCAGTAGGTTCCTTGTTGGCAGCAACTCACCATCAAAGAAATCCTGATAGGAACCACAAGCTCTGGAATATCGTATCAACTGAGAGATATATACTCCATATGCAGGTGCTGATGGAATGTTGCTACATATAAATGGAAAGTTCACAATGGGAAAATTGAAACATCTTTTTTGTCGTACAGTTTCATTTCCAACCAGCCCTCACAGTCAATTTCAAGTTTTAATAACAAGACCAGATTAAAATGATTATATCTTTATTCTCGAATAAAAATAAATATAAAGTTTACTTGTGATGTATAATATAAAAGTAAAATTACAAAAATAAACAGAAAAATAAAATTTAGAAAACACAGCTCATAAAGCACTGCTACTTCAGTTTGAGTAAATATTACCATATGACAAGTTATTGTCATGAAAAAGCTATAAGAAAACTTGTTGGCCTTTTCCATTGATCTATAATCTACAAACCTCGGACATAATCTTCAACTTGTTGAAGGAGGCAAGTATTTAGTAGAAGCAGAAGAAGTAGGCTTAAGCCTATGGGGTTTTTATCATGACGGTCAGTTTTATTAGTGGTGATGGGCACCGATTACACAGGTAGTTATAAATCCAACTACAAGACGCTCCTCCCCCCAGAAGAAGTAATCTGGACTGTATTTGAAGTACATTATAATACAATGTACATAACATTATTCTTCAGATTAGAATTTGACTGGTTTTTAACATGAACTCCTAAAATTTGCAAACTTGTAAAGATAAACAATTATGGGACAATTTGGACATTAGCATCAAGGTAAAATCAGCTTTCAAAATACAGTTGATAGCTAGCTATGTCAAAGATGAATAGACTAATAAATTCACATAGAATTACCCAAGATTTCAAGTTATCTGAGATGGTTAAGGTGTTTAACACCACTTTCAACAATATTTCAGTTACATCGTGGCGGTCAGTTTTATTGGTGGGGGAAACCGGAGTACCCCGAGAAAACAACAGACCTGACGCAAGTCACTGACAAACTTGATCACACAATGTTGTATCGAGTACACCTCGCCATGAGCGGGATTCAAACTCACAACTTTAGTGGTGATTGGCACTGCTTGTACATGTAGTCTACCATACAATCACGACCATGACTGCCCCTTAATTTATCTGAGAGTAAACCTTATTATTGGTTCAGCTTATCTAAGTTTGACATACGTAACTAGTTTCTATTATAGTTTAAAATCAACATTTTATTTTCACGTTTCAGAACTTCATTAAATCTTCAATATACTATAATGTCAACAAAATCAAGGTTGAAGAAATAGGAAATGAAAACTTGTATGTCTATTTTAACTTTTCTTTTCATAACATACAAAATATGATAACACTGAGCTATAAGACACATAAAATTACTTATTTCACCACAACATTAAGGGTAGCTTTTAGCTTCATTCATCCCAGATAACCTGAATACTTCACAGTAAAATCTTTGTGTTTTCCTTTTAGGTCGATTATTTTGATGTACAGACAGAATACGAGTGGGAAAGGGTTTAAGAATATTATGCATAGATGGTTAGGTTTATGGTGTTTAAAGCCACTATCAACAATATTTCAGTTATATCGTGGCAGTCAGTTTTATTGATGGAGGAAATCAGAGTACCAGGAGAAAATCATGGACCTGTCACAAGTCACTGACAAACTTTATCACATAATGTTGCATCAAGTACACCTCGCCTGAGTGGGGTTCAAACTGACAACATCAGTGGTGATAGACACTGATTGCATAGGTAGTTGTAAATCCAACTACCATATGATCACGGCCCTCAGAATAAGAGGGGGAGAGGGTTTAAAAATATTATGCATAGAATCTTTATATAGCACTTGCATATAGTATCAATAGTGATAAATATTTAAACAATATATGGTACCAGAAGCATTTTACAAACAAAATTACAACATTACAGTAAATTATCATTATTGCTTTTTTGCTTAATATCACAACACTTATTTGTAAAATATAATAATAAAAAAAATATTAACAAGGGCAACGCAAAGCGTGGCGTATCCCCTCGCCTAAAAATTTGACCTGGTGACCTTGACTTTTGACCTTGAAAATCAATAGGGTTGCAGATTCTCTTAAGGACTAAGTATGTATCAAGTTTAGTCAAAATCCATTGAAGGATGTTGATTCTAAGAGTGTTCACAAGGATGTTACGGAGGGACGGACGGAAGGACGGTAGCGTTACTATATCCCTTCGCAACTTCGTTGGCGAGGGGATAATAAATAATCTCCAGGGCTCACCAAACCATGCGAAGTGGGCGAAATTCTCTCCCTTATATCGGCTGAAGTCACTCTCCCTCGAATACAAAGTGAAATTAAAGTCGCCTTGTTTCTTTTTGCAAGTCACTCTTTTCTTGCAAATAATCTTCGTTTTATGGTAAAGCTGATTGACAAAACAATTGTAATCAATGGGAAGATACATAAGAATAAGAGGAAAACGTTTTATTCAAGCAATAAAGAAGGTTTAATTTGTTGATACAAAAGTATCACGGCAAACTTCTGCAAATTTATTCGCAAATTTGTACTGACGAAATTCCAGGTGAATATTAAATCCCAAATCTTAAAATATACAAACAGACGCTTCCTTTACCAAATTGGCCATTGAATAGTGTTATATTCTAATTATTTTCACAAAACTTGAGTTATTTGTAGCTTTTAAAAGCTAAACAATCAACATATCTAAGTTTTAAACACGGCGATCATGGGTACGTATGAAATCGGGGGAAGGAAATGAACATTTAGATGTCATTGACAGATTTCAAGGCAAAAATGAATAAATCTAAAATCAATAAATATAAGATCAATAATAATAATAAAACAAATAAAAAACATGAATTTAATGTTAAATATGAAAGATATAAACAAGATATTAGCAAAGACACACTTCAAATGCAAAAAAAAGTGAAAAAAACCCATATTTTTGCAAAAACATGTCTCCCTGTCATGCCTTCACTTCTCCCTCATGTTCTCTGAGTGAGAAGTCAAATATCCCTATTTTTTGCAAGTGTGGCGAGCCCTGAATCTCTATTCAATATTTATAGTGAAACCTGTCTAATCTGAACCCTAAATAAACTAGAACCCTGTGTATTACAATCAACCATTAACTTGAATCACACTGTTCTAAATATTTGCCAATTGAACCTGTTTAATCTGAACACCTGTTTATTTTGGTCAGCATAGACAGATTTTACTCTCCATGGAATGTGTTTACATACATGTAGATATGAACATCATGCATTGATCTCGCCACTGGGGAATGGTACATACTATTGTTGTTTAGTGACAATGCATTTCTCAGAGAAACATCACATTAGTTTATCAAGGATTTGCTAAGGCGATGTCAGTACAACGTCACGATGTCAGTATAACGTCACAATGTCAGTATAACATCACAATGTCAGTATAACGTCACGTTATTTAAAATAGAAATCAACAATAATGTGTTTGCATCATGCTTGTTGCTTGATAATAGATATTGTCGGCAAATTGGACATTTTGCCTTTAATGTGTGCACTGATAAAGTCTGGATCTGAACTGACCCTGATCTTCAAAAATATTCCGTCAGTTCGTAACTCGCATGCACAAGTTAATTTGTCAATCTGACGTAAAACACATTATGACGTCACAGATAAAAACAATAACGTCAGTTCTGAAGACAGACATTATCACAAATATCCCAGCTCCTATTGGACTCACTGAGATATTAGAGATAATGTCTGTCTTGACCTTCAAAATTGCCATTATTCTATATTTATTGTGTGTAAAGTTAAATTTTTTTTTACAAATCATGGATAAATTTCATTATTATTAAGCTTATACGTATAAATATTAATATAACATTCAGTGACAAAAAAAGACAACCCTCTATAAATATAAAAATATCCACAAAATTAATACACTTGTACACTGTACAACACATAACATTATGATTATTAATAGTGTACCTTACTATAGAATGTTACTGATAAAAATAATACATAATACACGGTACAACACATAACATTATGATTATTAATAGTGTACCTAACTATAAAATATTACTGATAAAAATAATACATAATACACTGTACAACACATAACATTATGATTATTAATAGTGTACCTTACTATAGAATGTTACTGATAAAAAAAAAAAAAAATAAAAAAAATGGGGGTATAATCTTTTCTTGTAACACTATTTTAGTACATATGAAATAAAAATAAAAAAATTAAATAATAAAATTTGGGGTGTGTGTGGGGGGGGGGGGGGGGGGAGCAGGTTGTATGTTGGGAGTGGGGGGTTACCCTTCTGTAATGTGTTTGCCCTCTTGAAAGTGAACAGGTATGTTGGGTTTCATTTTAATGCCTATCATAGTTTATATTGAGAAAATTGTATTTTTAGAAAAAAAATGCAAGTAAAAAAAGGGAAATAACTCAAATAAAATGCTGGATAGAGTTGTCTTCTCTTGTCAACAGAACGGGGTCAACACGTGTATTGAGTTTCAAGTTAATAGCTTTGATAGTTATTGAGAAATTTTAATTATACTAAAACCATATCCCAAATTTCTATGTACTATGCCGAAACAATGGCAGATAACTCTGGATATACAAATCACAGGGTCACCTGTCTTGTTGTAATGGGTTCCCCATTTGATAGTGAACAGGTATGTTGAGTTTCATTTCAATGCCTATCATAATTATTGAGAAATTGTATTTTTTGAAGAAATTCTAAGTCAAAAAGGGGGAATAACTCAAATAAAATGCTGGATGGAGTTGTCTTCTCTTGTCAACAGATTGGGGTCAACATTTTCTACAAGTGTATTGAGTTTCAAGTTAATAGTTTTGATATTTATTGAGAAATTTTAATTATACTAAAAAAATATCCCTAATTTCTATGTACTATGTCGAAACAAGGGCAGATAACTCTGGATATACAAATCACAGGGTCATCTGCCTTATTGTAATTGGTTCATCTTTTGATAGTGAACAAGTATTCCAAGTTTCAAATGGATACCTTTGATAGTTTTTGAGATATGGACTCTGACAAAAAACTTAACCGACCCAGATGCTGACGCCGGAGCGACGACAATAGCTAGACTTTTTTTCTTCGAAAAGTCGAGCTAAAAACTGAAAAATGTACTGGTCTGAACAAAGTTTACTGGTCTTGGACCAGAGCACAGGTGCTCATCTTGAGGACTGCTAAATATACAAAGATCTACACCATCATATAGAAAATTGGTGCAGTTATGCTAATATGCGTTATATAAATACAATGTAGTTTAAAACCAAGAATTTATTTCTTGAAAGAAAAAAAAAACTTGAAAAATTTCCTTGATAAGAAACAAAACTGGTTTCAATTTCTTTTAGGTACCAGTTGGTATAAACACACATGAAAAATAATCTCAATATAATCATTATTTCAATAAATTATGCAAAATTTTGACAAGTAATGTCTACAAGTTTTTTTTTAAATTTCAGCCAATGTCTACAATTATAATACCAATAATAAAAAAAATATTTTTGACAGTCAATGTCCAGAAGAAAAAAACAAACAAAAAACAAAAATATATAATCATTATTTAATTAAAATATGCTAACAGATATCAAATTATATAATCACATAAATAAACAGATATACATGTTCATAACTTTGGGACTTTTTTCATCTGACAAGAGATCTTGATAAATAAAAAAAACAAACTAGCATGTGTTGGTCACCTGGTAAATAGCGATTGTTTATTATCATAAAGTATTTGTAAGATTAGAATCATCCCCTAAGACCCCTGGAATATTCATTGACTGGAGTGTATAAAAATATAAATCCACATGTCACATTAACAGTCCATGTCAAATACAGATTGATTGATTGATTGGTGTTTAATGCCAACTTTAGAAGTCTTTACATTCCTAATTTGAAAGACTTTTTTTTTATGAAAATATAAGCCATTGCAGCTTATTTTGAAAATTTCGGCAGGTGTTCAACTTCATTTGTACAAATCTGATTCTTCTTTTCCCAAGAATTGCCCCTGTCAAAATTTGGTTGTTTTGTTGAAATGTCAGCAGGAGAAGATTAAATGTGGGGGGGGGAAAATGATAACAGACGACACATGAAGAGAGAGATGATGCAAAGTCATGGCAAAAGCTCCTTTGGTCATGGGCCAGGTGACTTTTATATTGCTATTAATTAATATTGGGACTTTTTTTAGTTGTCATTAGGTCAAAGGTGGAAATAAAAGCCACGACAAGAGAGGATGGAAAGGTCAGAAATCTTATTTTCCGTGGTCATAAATAGTCTGTAGGACAGTATTCATCAGTGGGTATTTAGTTTTACCATCACAAACCCCTTCTACATCATCTGCTAACATATTCCACACCATCAGACCAGGAAATCCATTGTCAAGTATCCACTTGGTCTGTAAAGAAATAATTTATATATTAAACAGTTAAATACTGGTATATTATAATTAAAGGCAATATGGTACCTTTCTCATTGTCTAGGATTAGAGGGGGTTCGACAATTTTGCTTTTCTTACTCTTCTTCAATGGTTGGTATTGAATTTCGCTGTATTGCAATTAAGAAATAAAATGCAGAAATGCATTTCTTCCGTAAATGAACCTCTTTCTTGTGCGTTTGTTTGTTGGTGCTTAACACCATATTTCAGCTATATTGTGGCGGTCAGTTTTGTTGTTGGAGGAAACTGGAGGACCCAGAGAAAACCACCGACCTGTTGCAAGTCACTAACAATCTTTATCACATACTGTTGTACACCTCCCCTGATCGTTATTCGAACTCACAACATCAGTGGTGATAGGCACCGATTGCATAGGCAGTTGTAAATCCAACTACCATGCGATCACGATCACGACGGCCCCTCTTTCTTGCACAACAGCCAATAGAGTACAGCCTTTTTGATATACCTTGAAAGCTTTACTGAGTAGGAAAAGCATAGATAAAGTATTTGTAGTAATGATAAATGATTTGCATGATGTTTCAACTCAACTCAAAATTTGAGGTTTGTTTGGTCAAGGTGACGTCACATTAGAAAACAGTTATAATATGCGAGCATAAGCGAGCTCTTTATGGTATAAAATGTGTACTTAGGATTTTTTGACAAACATGGCTGCACATACTGATGGATAAAAAAAAATTTGACGCATTGTAAACATGTTCTGTGTAACACACTAACACACTCAACTAATGAAGATCTTCTTAACATAAAGCGCAAAGGTGATCCTAAGTCTCGTACGTCCGATACCACTGAAACCCGGAACCCGTGTGTAATAAAAGTCATTTTGTTAGCTTGTTTTACTTATATTGAAATTTTTTAATTTATTAATCTCATCTGAATTACTGACAAGAATTTTTGTTTCTACGGAGAAGTTAACTTTTGAGATTTCGTAAGGAACGACAGTTCGATTGAATGAGACTAGATTTGGCCCTAAAAAAAGTCATCACCGATATATCTCGGCCCAAAAAATCTCCACACTTTTTGATGCACTGGATGAGCGTGAAATTGCCAGATAATTTTCAGATTCGCGAGCATTCATGGCTGTGCCGGTTTCATATTATTTCATATATAGATATTATCATGGCCGTGCCGGTTTCATATTATTTCATATATAGATATTATCATGTGTAAAGATCAAAAGAAAAATTAATAAATCATCAATAATACAAAATATCTGCTCTTTATATAATAATAAAACTGTGAAAAGATGTGTGATTATTATACATTCTTGTATTATGGCTCAAAAATACATTGTTGTTCAAAAAACAAGGGAGGTTACTTTGATTATCTCCCTTAGATAAGAAAGCTTTAGGGTTATGGTGTTTAACGCCAATTTTAACAATATTTCAGCTATATTGTGGCAGTCAGTTTTATTAGTGGCGGAAACCTGATTACCTGGAGAAAACCACTGACCTGCTGCAAATCACTGACAAACTTTATCAAATAATGTTGTATCGAGTACACCTTGCCATGAACGGGGTTCGACCTCACAACTTTAGTGGTGATAGGCACCGACTGGACAGGTAGTTGTAAATCCAACTACCACACGATCACGACCACCCTTCCCTAGGATAGAAACAGAATATCTCATAAATGGACATGTTATTAACTGTCAGAATATTTTTCACAGAATAATAGAGTATTCTTCTGAACAAAAGAATGATTGTTGTTTAGCACCAAGTGAGAAATTGTTCTTCTATATTAAGTTACATTTCGATGATATTATGATCATGTCTACTTAGTACATGAACAGCACACCGAGTTGAATGTTTATAGTGCTAGCTTATTGAGAGAAAAAATAGAACCACTCGTACAAATTACAGGGTTTTTGCAGGCTCTTTTTGGGAATTGCCACCTAACCTAAATTGGGAAATTTTATCGACATTTTTATCGACAAAATATGAATCTGAAATGAACTGAGGCAATAATAAATAAAATAACTTTGCAGTAGAATTTATTTCACTCAATTACAGCATCATGTATTTGTCCTTTTCATTTTTGAATTTTTTACTAATGTGTCAAGATCACTCTCTGACAGTTTGTCCTTTCCTTCCATGGATATTCTCATAAGACCTTCCAAATTCCTTTGGGTAAATCTTGACCTCAGAGCCTGACACAGGAGTTTTAATCAAATTCATATATGAAAACCTCCTTTCCACAGAGGCAGTCGAGGCAGGGATGATATTCATCAAGTAAAGAAGTTTGTATACATTTGGAAAAGTTTGTAATAAAGCCTGATCTGTGTGCACTGATTGGAAAACCTCTTTTTGAAAAAGTTCACAATATTTACACAAATATCCTGATTTAATACAACTATAATATAACCAGGGAACACTTTGCTCATACTCAAGTGAACTAAACCTTCTCATATCCTGCTTCATCCAACTCTGAATTTTTAAAGTTATTTGTGCTGTCTGTAATAGAAGATGAACACGATGGTTCCGCTTCACAACTTTCAATAAGAGTAGTAACACTATCAGCATCGTCGTCGTGAGTTTGACATTCGACTTCACAAAAGCTGATTTCATCATCATTTCAATTAGGTTTCTTCTTTTTCGTTGTCACAAAAAAAGAATCAATTGATCGTGTTTGTTTTGCCTCTTTTGGCTTTATTTTTTTCAGGTAATATTCATGTTTATGTAAGAAAAGAACGACGACCGAGTGTACAAGAAACCGTGATGAAAAACACAGATGATATATGTAATCACGTAATATAAAAAAACGTTTCCGGAAACGGTTACTAAATCAGGATTTTTACCGACAATAACTCCGATCAGTTTGGGAATTATCTGACCGATTTTTGGAAAAAAGGACCCTATTTTTTATCGGGAATGCGGCCGAAATTTGGCAGTAAAATAAGGGGAGCAAAAACTCTGAGTCAGCCAGTCTTTGCTCTTACACCTTAATGCTGCATAAAATCAGCAAATACCAATTTCATAGTCTTTGGTTTTACCCACCGTGGGGATTTAGCTCATGATCTACGACACTTAATATCGGCATGCCAACCAATAAACGAACGATGGGGTTAATATTTGTTAAACTACCATTTGGAGTGAGTGAGCGATTGTTGATAGCAATTTTTCAGCTACATCATGGCATTAACAAGTTCTATTTCAATGAGATGATGATGAGGTCTGCTTTGTTCTAGACCAACACCCAGAGTTGCATATTTCTAGTGCTAGTTTCTTTAATTTATACTTATTGCATGAACATTTTTACCTTGTATCTTATACTGTCAATATTTTCAAAGCTTATCCACTGGTTGCCATAGTAACAATAAGGAACTTTGTAATAACCATCAAAAACAATGGTAGCATTTTTGTTGTTGATAGCATCACAGGCCTGGAAAAAAAAGAGAATTAAAAAGTGAAAAGTTATTTTGTTTCCTTTAATAATTAATGTAATAACTCAATTTTATGTCAATAAATCTTTGAAATATTTTCACTATTCTAGGAATCATATACAGTGAAAACTGTCTTAACCGAAACCCTCAATAAACTGAAATTGTGTATAAAGGGAACATAAAATCCCAATGTATGAAATCTATGTATAAACCAAATACCTGTCTATTCTGAACACAAAAGCTGGTCTAAAGGTGGTTTAGTTTAGACAGGTTTCACTGTACATGTTAATTACCTGAGTACAGTGAAACCTTTATAAATCATATATTGAATAAACAGGAAACCTGTCTAGAGCGACCATTACATTTAACACTAGAGGCTCAGTGGGATGACTATGGCGGCCATGTTTGTTAATGGATCGGGACAAAATGAGCAATCTGTAGAGAGGACCTCCCACAGATGCTTCCTACCAAGTTTCACTTCATTTGGCTGAGGGGTTTAAGAGGAGAAGGTTAAAATGTGAAAAGTTAACGGATGACAGACGACATATAACAGACGCAAAGTGATGGCAAAAGCTCACCTTGCCTTTGGCAAGGTGAGCTAACAAATTTAACATTTCTATTTCAAATAATATAAGTTGACCAGATATCCATTAAATGTAAAATGTATGGTGTGGTTGGGTTAGGGTTGTATTTTGGTTATTAAACACCACTTTCAACAAAATTTTAGATAAATATTGTGGCTGTCCATTTTATTGGTGAATGAAACATGTCAAGAGAATCCAGATATAACTAGACTTGCCACAAGTCACAGACAAACTTTATCACTTTAAGTTGTATGGAGTAAACCTCACATTTGATGGCATCAAACTCAGGTTGGCAAAAAAGTGGGAAATACTCATATTTCCCAGGACGGTGGGAAATACTGGGAAATAAGATTGATTCTTAATTTGCAAATATAATGGTACAGGAAACTTCTAAATTGATATTTATGTTTTGCATGTATGGCCAAAATTGCATATAAAAAATCTTTAATAGATACAAATATAACTATATTGGCCTTACAGAAAAAAAAAAAAAAAATAAATAATGGATAGTGTTAATGTACAGATATATATAATTGATATTGGAAAATTTATATTTGTTAAAAAAAATATTGATTTTGATAGAAATATTAAGAAAATTATTCTTTACTTGTAATCCTCACTTTGTACCTCCTTTGTTTAGTGATTAAAACCATATTGTGACCTGCTTTTGACATGTTTATTGTTTGTCTTTACAAACTGGACTTATTGATTTCTAAAGGTTATTGAAGATGTGTTAATTAGTTTTTAAAAACAAATTAAAAAAGTTAGTCATTATTATACTATAGCATAAAGGAAATGCCCTTAGGATATTAGATTACATGTATACAATCTGGCAAAACAATTAGCTGTTGTTAGAAATGTCATCATGTTCGGCTGCTATTGAGAGAATTTTCTCAAACTTTGGCATGATTCAGTCAAAATTAAGAAATAGACTTGGTCTTGCTAAAGCAGGAAAGCTTGTTCTTTGCTACAGAATGTTAAGGGGGAAAGATGAAATAGATTGGTGAACTCTGAAACTGTATGGTTGAACTGAAAAGTGTAGATATAAAATTGTGGTGACAGTTTTAACATGTTTTTAATAAAAGTCTTTTGTATAAATATTATGTTTATATGAAGATTACAATTTCAAAAGTTGCCTGAAGTCCTTCTTAATGGTCCTACACCTAGGCTGCATACCCATATTTATTAAACTGATGTAATTTTCAACACTGTGTTAAAATGTTAAGTTTTTAGCAACTTTGAAGAAATTAATCACATCTAAAAATCATATTTCCCAGTATTTCCCACTTGAGCCAAAATTTAGAGTATTTCCCAGTAATTACCACTGGGAATTCCCACCACTGGTATTTCCCGGCCAACCCTGATCAAACTTACGCAGTGGTTATGGACTGATTATGTTAGTAAATGTAACTCCATCTATAGTAAAACATGTATTAAGCTGTCAGTCTTTGGATCATCAAAAAGTGACCACATGACAGATGTGACTATTTCACGAAGGTTACTTTGTTATTATTTGACCTTTTTATACCCCACGCTTGACGAGAGTTGGGGGAATATAGGGATCCTCATGTCTGTCCGTCCGTCCATCACACTTTTGGTTTCCCGATTATAATTAAAGTACCGCTCAACCAAATCTTTTCAAGCTTTCACACAATGCTGTGTACCATAAAATACAGGTTATGTTTGATTACAGTGTATTTCACATTTACCGTTCCTGAGTTATGGCCCTTTTTCTCTTAGAAAATAGGGACTTTTTAGGTTTCCGAATGATATTTAAAGTACCGCCCAACCAAATCTTTTCAAACTTTAATACAATGCTGTATACCATACAATACAGGTTAAGTTTGATTATGGTGTATTTCACATTTACCGTTCCTGAGTTATGGCCCTTTTTCTCTTAGAAAATAGGGGCTTTAAGGTTTCCGAATGATATTTGTACCGCTCAACCAAATCTTTTCAAACTTTAACACAATGCTGTATACCATACAATACAGGTTAAGTTTGATTATGGTGTATTTCACATTTACCGTTCCTGAGTTATGGCCCTTTTTCTCTTAGAAAATAGGGACTTTTTAGGTTTCCGGATGATATTTAAAGTACCGCTCAACCAAATCTTTTCAAACTTTAACACAATGCTGTATACCATACAATACAGGTTAAGTTTGATTATGGTGTATTTCACATTTACCGTTCCTGAGTTATGGCCCTTTTTCTCTTAGAAAATAGGGACTTTTTAGGTTTTCATCATATGTCTTATAATCAGTGTTTTGATGTAAATAGTGAAAGAAAAAAGGAAACGATTACAGGTAATCTGATTTAAATTAATTTGGCAAGCAATACAAAGTTTACTACATTGTCAATTACAAGAATTTGTAAATTTTTGATGGCCATGAAATGAATAGGTTGTAAGATAAATCATAACATGCTTCATTCCTTTCATTGCCTCATTCAAAATTTGGTATGAGGGGGGAATTTGTGATCACCAGATAAACTTTCTCTAGTTTAAAAGGTTATTGTTTAACGTAGGTGGGTAGATATGACTGTACAATACAATCATAGCCAGGACAGCTTTTATTGCTGTTAACAATGGGTTTTTTTTTCAAATTGAAATGCAAATTTATATTCAATTTCATACTCTTGATTAATTACTTAATTACATTGGTATCATCCATGCCTTCATTGAAAATAGTATGATTGTAGACAGTAAGATATTGCTCCTTCCACATTATCAGAGAGTGAGTGTTAATGTTATTCAGTTATATCATAGTGAGAGCCTGCATTGGTTTTTTTATAGTGCTAGCTCATCAAGAAAAATGTCAGTTGGGTAGACATATATTTCCACTCTCGATACATATTCCTCAATCCAAACCAATCAGTCTTTGCGATATGCACAGCAGAGAAGCAACAAATACCAATTTAACAGTCTTTGCTCTGACCTGATCTGGGATCATATCCACAGATCTTCAAAGGAGCATGATAATCCATACAATGCTGAGGCAATCTGTTAAAAATAAGCTATCTTTGATTTCGGTTGTGAAAAAGGATTTCTCACAGCAATATTGTATTGAAAGTGAAGCCTGAGAAATGGGATGCAATGAGAAGTCCATTTTAAGCTAAACATATCAACGATAGTATATATGTTCATCAAGCCCTGACAAGGTGACATCAATGAATTATCACAAGATAGTGTTCATCAAGGCCCTGACAAGGTGACGTCAATGAATTATTACAAGATAGTGTTCATCAAGGCCCTGACAAGGTGACGTCAATGAATTATCACAAGATAGTGTTCATCAAGGCCCTGACAAGGTGACGTCAATGAATTATCACAAGATAGTGTTCATCAAGCCCCTGACAAGGTGACGTCAATGAATTATCACAAGATAGTGTTCATCAAGGCCCTGACAAGGTGACGTCAATGAATTATCACAAGATAGTGTTCATCAAGGCCCTGACAAGGTGACGTCAATGAATTATCACAAGATAGTGTTCATCAAGGCCCTGACAAGGTGACGTCAATGCATTATCACAAGAGAGTGTTCATCAAGGCCCTGACAAGGTGACGTCAATGAATTATCACAAGATAGTGTTCATCAAGGCCCTGACAAGGTGACGTCAATGAATTATCACAAGATAGTGTTCATCAAGGCCCTGACAAGGTGACGTCAATGAATTATCACAAGATAGTGTTCATCAAGGCCCTGACAAGGTGACGTCAATGAATTATCACAAGATAGTGTTCATCAAGGCCCTGACAAAGTGACGTCAATGAATTATCACAAGATAGTGTTCATCAAGGCCCTGACAAGGTGACGTCAATGAATTATCACAAGATAGTGTTCATCAAGGCCCTGACAAGGTGACGTCAATGAATTATCACAAGATAGTGTTCATCAAGGCCCTGACAAGGTGACGTCAATGAATTATCACAAGATAGTGTTCATCAAGGCCCTGACAAGGTGACGTCAATGAATTATCACAAGATAGTGTTCATCAAGGCCCTGACAAGGTGACGTCAATGAATTATCACAAGATAGTGTTCATCAAGGCCCTGACAAGGTGACATCAATGAATTATCACAAGAATACATATAGACAATAACAGTGCATTGACTTGACATAAAATCGATATACGCATTTTCCCCGATTCGTGCAGATTACGTATATCGAATTTTATGTCAAGTCAATGCACTGTTATTGTCTTTATACTGCAATCATTAGTGACATTAATGGATATTACTACCAATATTCAAATTATTTAAAAAGTTAGTTACCCCCAAGAGGCCCCAACTGATTTTGGTCAAGTAGGCGTGGCCTAAATGTTATAAACGGTCAGTGACCCTTTATCATTTGTAAATATACTGTCAACGCATTTCAAATAGAACGATTGCAGTATAAATAGAAATTAACGGTAATATATTTGTATCACGCTTGTCCCTTGATAATAGCTAGGTTTTATCGTGTGTAAAAATCAAATAGAATATTTAAAAATCATTGATAAACATTGCTATTATACTTGCACAAGCATGTCCTAAATTATTGATAAACATTGCTATTATACTCACATAAGCATGTCCTAAATTATTGATAAACATTGCTATTATACTTACACAAGCATATACTGAACTATCACATTCACCTGCACCATTAGAATAAGCATGGTAACCATGCATAAATGGAATCATCAATTTGAAGGCATGGCAGTAAAATGGAATTCCAACAACAACTTTCTCCTTTCCCATTTTTGAAGCCCAGAAAGTTGCAGAATAAGCCTGAAATACATATTGAAATATTACTGTTTTTTTTCACTCGCTACCCCTGGACAAGTGAGATTGATGTAAAACAGGGATCCTTAAATGTGCACTCCTGTGCCATAAAGGTTATTGTAAACAGGAGATTTTGAATAAACTATATTATGATGTACAAAAAAATATATATATATATATATATATTACTGTTAAATTAGAGATAACTGTAACTAGAGGCTTCCAGGAGCCTGTAATCGCTCACCTGTAACTGTAACTAGAAGCTTCCAGGAGCCTGTAATCGCTCACCTGTAACTGTAACTAGAAGCTTCCAGGAGCCTGTAATCGCTCACCTGGTTTTCAATTTGACATCGAAAGTTGATAGAAAATGGGGGTGTTACACATAATTTGGAAAGTGGGCCACCCAAAGATCATTTTAACTAATTTCTGAGCAAAAGATTTTGATGTGATTTTTATCTCATAATATTCCTAAATGGAATAAACTGGCTGAAAAAATCTCATGGAAAAACCCAGAATATATGTTAAACTACTCATTGCCATGTAGCTGCAGTTAAAATTTGAGTTCATTTTGATTTGTAATAAAGCAGAAATTGACAACTAAAGAAATGTCTATTTTTGGTAACAGCAGCCATTTTGAATGGAGGGCAGCGCTGTTGGACACAATATTGAAAAGGGACCACCCAAGGAACATCCCAGCCAAATTTGCTTTAATTTGGTTCAGCGGTTTCAGAGGAGAAGATTTAAATGTGATCTTTTATCAAAATATGCCTAATTTGCATAATCGGTATAAATCAGCTGAAAGAAAAATTTCACAGAAAAACCTGGAATACATGTTAAACTACTCCTTGCCATGTAGCTGCAGTTAAAATTTGAGCTCATTTTGACTTATACTATAGCAGCAATGGACAATTGAAGAAATTTCTATTTTTAGTAACAGCAGCCATCTTGAATAGAGGGCGGGGCTGTCGGACACAATTTTGAAAGAGACCCACCCAAGGACCATCCCTGCCAGGTTTGGTTTAATTTGGTTCGGCGGTTTCAGAGGAGAATATTTAAATGTGATCTTTTATCAAAATATGCCTAATTTGCATCATAGGTATAAATCGGCTGAAAGAAAAAATTTCACAGAAAAACCCAGAATATATGTTAAACTACTCATTGCCATGTAGCTGCAGTTAAAATTTGAGCTCAGTTTGGTTTATAATAAAGCAGCTATGGACAATTGAAGAAATTTCTATTTTTAGTAACAGCAGCCATCTTGAATGGAGGGCGGGGCTGTCGGGCACAATTTTGAAAGGGACCCAGAGCTCCAGATAATTTTCAAGTCCAAAGGGTAATTACCCTCTACTTTTGAAAATGATGGGTATTTGCATATTTCCTTTGCACTGTTGTACTCTCTACTTCAGAAAAGATTGCTTACATGTACACTTTTAAAATTATGTTTGACACAAGTGTTTTTTAATAAATGCAGGATGCAAGTGAAATGTATATCTCTGTTTAATTTGACATGATTGTGTCATGTTTATTAATAAAATGTTGTAAATATTTTGTTTTTTGCTCGTCGACTTTGGCAGTTTTCACAGCCGTGTTGATAATGTCATCAATGATTCCTTTAACTATACTGTCACTAGACACAGATGAAACTGTCAGGAACTTAAGCATAGAATTTTCCGTAGCGCTCTTGCGCTTAGTAGCGTGCTTATTCATGTTTTTACTCATTTTCAACGAACAACGTGTTCCCAAATATACTTTCATTTTAGTTCTTACTTAGATGCTTAGAAAGGCAAGCATTCGGTACCCCTCGGGATGTATATGCTCTCTCCTTCGAAAAGTATAAAGGGAAGTAATTACGGGGAATTTCTCAAAGACAAAAATGTATTGTTATGTACACGACTGTACAAGTACGCTCCGAATTTGGAAAGTTTGCTTACACAGCAATATGTATGCGTAATGTGTACACTCTGATCTGATAATACATGCGTTTTTACTCGTTTTCATAGCATAAAAAACGCAAATACGCAGCTTATCTGGAGCTCTGGGGGATCCACCCAGGAACCATCCCTGGCAGGTTTGGCTTAATTTGGTTCAGCGGTTTCCGAGGAGAAGATTTAAATGTGATCTTTTATCAAAATATGCCTAATTTGCATAATCAGTATAAATCGGCTGAAAGATAAATTTCACTGAAAAAACATGAACATATGTTAAACTACTTTTTGCCATGTAGCTGCAGTTAAAATTTGAGCTCATTTTGACTTGTACTAAAGCAGCAATGGACAATTGAAGAAATTTTTATTTTTAGTAACAGCAGCCATCTTGAATGGAGGGCGGGGCTGTCGGACACAATTTTGAAAGGGACCCACCCAAGGACTATCCCTGCCAGGTTTGGTTTAATTTGATTCAGCGGTTTCTAAGGAGAAGATTTAAATGTGATCTTTTATCAAAATATGCCTAATTTGCATAATCGATATAAATCGACTTATACTAAAGCAGCAATGGACAATTAAAATTTCTTTCCCCCTTTTTTCTATTTTTAGCTTGGCGCCCATCTTGGTTGGAAGTCGGGATCACCGGACACAATTTTGGAAGGGGGCCATCCAAGGACCATTCCACCAAAGTTTGGTTGCAATTGGCCCAGTGGTTTCTGAGGAGAAGATTAAAATGTGAAATGTTGACGGACGGATGACAGACGAAAAGTGATGGCAATAGCTCACATGGCCTAAAGGCCAGGTGAGCTAAAAAAACGAGTCAAAACTATGAGTTAAATAAAACATAAACAGGAAGATACAGTTGGTGAATGTATTTGATTATATGAAATTATGTTGTACATTTTTGCATTTTGTAATTGTGTATTTATCCAATTTGATACAAGTTTTGCTTATGGAGTCAGCAGGCAGATACAGCAGAAGGGAAGGATAACAATCAGTTCTCAAGAGGGTCATCTGTACAGGTACATATTATATATTAGTGTGCAATATACACAAACAATTATGGTATGCGCATGATTAACAAAATGTGTCAAGTTTAATACTAACCAATGTAATCAGTGGAGAGTTATAGTCTGTCAATGTCCACATGCCCCCAGGTTCATGATAATCATAACCCATCATGTTTACAAAGTCCAGATCACTGTAACAAAAGAGCAAATTAAATAGACTACAAAAATAGGAAATTTACTTACCACAGAAAAAAGTGCAGAGTTATAGCCTGTTAGTGACAAATTTCCCCAAGGTCCATTATAGTCATAGCCCATCATATTCACAAAATCTACAGTTCTGTAAGGAAAATAGTGTTATAACGTACATCATAATCTGGTTTTATCCTGCCACATTTTAGTGCCTGTCCCAATCAAGTACCTGGATTTCCAATGTCATATATCGTGGTCTATTTTATGTTCTATGATTTGAGGTGAGAGGTGGTGGTTTTGTATTGGTAGAATTGTTGCCCAGCAAATTACTTTTAATAACAAAAAAAAAAGCCAGTTTTTCTAGGTACCAAAAAGACAGCTGTTCAGAAAACATCGGTTAATTTTGACTAGATTTGATTTTGGCTTATTCAGGGTTCTGTGTAAGAGAATGGAAACCATATCCACAGATCTATTTTACGGTCCTGTGGGATAAGATGTGGCTACTTTTAGGCAAAATGATTGTGTAAATAATGCCACTTTTCAACAAGATTTCAATTATATCTTGGCCAATCTTATTCAGGGGTTTCAAAGTTTTTTATAATAGGAGGTACTTCTTAAATTTTAGGAGGTACCTAAAATATTAGGCTGAGGGCCGTAAGAGGTCCAGGGGGGCGGAAGCTCCTGAAATCTAGTATTTTGTGGACCAAAAAATGTACTTCAGAGACTGCAAAACATTAAGTGCTTTTGAAAGAAAAATCCCATTAACTTTAGAGTTCAGATTTCACCAAGAGTGAAGACCATGCATAATGCCTGGATTTTTCCCCCCAATTTCTTTATTGAATATTTCAGTTTACAGACTTCAGCCAAGATTATTCATAGATAGTCTGCCATATCTAAAAAAAAACCAAAAGGACCATAAAGAGCTACGGTTCCACAGCTAGGCTTGATCAAGCCATTGTTATCAAAGCTTAAACTTCTCAAAATTCTTTTGTTGGCTTTGTCCTTTTCTTTTTCACAATACCTTGGCTTGTGTGTTTTTTTTACTTTTATTACCAGTAATTAAACTCATCAAAGACCATTGGCACGGATCAAGACATACAAGTGTCATAATTAATGAAACATACAAATTTAATTTGCAATCATCAATCTTTAATAAAATTTATAATTTTAATAGATCAATACAAATATAATTAAACAAAAACAATATATATATATTGTTACTTTCACGACTTATGTGCAAACAAAATGTTCGAACAAAAACGATTCGCGGGAAGACATTTATTAATATTTGAATCACAAAAGTTAAATTATTTTGGAAAAAAAAGTGGGGCCGGCGTTTTGACATTACAAGGTAATTCGTATTTGAGCCATGTCCGGTTCTTTTTCAAGATTTCTAGTAATTTTCTATCCCTTATCTCCTTGTACCCCCTTTTAAAAATGTTTTTCAGCACACTTTCATTTCTGTGAACAACCGCGGTAGGGCCCATCAAAATATGTAAATAAATTAACCATAGGTTTTTATTTTTGTATACCAGAAGTTCAGCAATATGGACGGAGTTAAGCAACAAGACAGTACGCCCCAGAATGATTCGAACCTGGGTTTTAAATGGATAAAACAAATCGCACAAAATATTGTGTAGTCATATATTCATAATACATAATGATCATACTTACATTACTGAAGATTACACAAAATTGTGTTTGAACATAATTTGTAATCGGTCATTTTTTACTTTGAAATGATACCAGCTTTGTTCCGGTCCGAGTTTTACACAAGGATGAAACGTTATTGGGGCGAAAACATATCTATTTACCGCATGCGCAAACTGGTATTGACAATTCTAAGGTAAAGTTATTTTTAAAACAGGGAATATCCCATCAACTTGGTCGTGACGCAGTCGTTCAATTTGAATGCGAGAATTCAGCAATTGACGTGATCATTAATTTTTTATGAAAAATATTCTACAAGCCTATCGACCATCGTACTTGTGGTTTTCACCACCGCTAATTTTTGGGGGGTTCAGTAATTTCTGCCGGTACTATACACGATCTCAGACGGGTAAAAGTACCAGCCCACTTTGAAACCCCTGCTTATTGGTGGAGTAATTCAGAGTACTAGGAAAAAACTGTTGACCTACCTCAAGTCACACTGACAAAATTCATGACATTAAAGCCAATAACGGTGACACCTCTACACAGCCAGGAAATGAACTCACAACTTTAGAAGTGATAGGCACTAATTTTATATGTAGTTGTAAATCTACCATATGACTATCCCTTGTTATACAGTAAAAACCAATTATAAAACCTGATGTTTATGTAGTTGTTATAGTATGGTGTCTGATTGTTTATTATAAACAAAATTCACCGTCAGTCTAGGTTGGTTGGTTAGTTTTATGGTGTTTAACACCACTTTTAACAATGTTTCAGCTATATCGTGGTGGTCAGTTTTATTGATGGAGGAAACAGGACGTGGAGAAAATCACCGACCTGTCGCAAGTCACTGACAAACTTTATCACATAATGTTGTACACCTCGCCCTGATCGAGATTTGAACTCACAACATTAGAGGTGATAGGCACTGATTGCAGCATAGGTAGTTGTAAATCCAACTACCATACGATCACAGCCACAATGGCCCCTATGGTCAGTCTAAAAATAGAATTGATATTTATAGAACTGTTGCTCAGAATTCTATAAATATTTCCTATTAACTATTCCCATTACAAAATGTATCAGTATATTAATAATGAAACTTTTTTCTTACTTTTTCATGTTGTCAAAGTCATAAATCTTTTCTGCTGTTGTTTCACCGGTCAATACTGCCGCTGTGAGAAGTAATCTGGGTCTTTTGCTTTGGATAGCTTCCTGTTCAAATGCCTTTCTCAGTTCCTATATTAAAAATATTAGTCAAAGTATTTTCTGAATATTTCGTGCTAGTTTTGTCTTCTCTCTATAAAGGATGTCAATTTTATGTAAATCTGATCATCAGGTGTCCAAAGTTTTAACATAATTAAACTACAATGAGGAAACATTTTAAAAATCTTAAAGATTCCGAAACATTTGGCACACTGTTCATAGTAATCCTAATATGTCTACTCTGCTATCCCAGCAACACAAAAAAAAACAAAAGTATACATATTTTGTACATTGCTTTACATAACTTTTTATATTACAGAAGTACCCCTCTTTATAAGGCCATCCCTTGGCCTCTCTTGAGGGGGAAAATTCAATAGTTTTTTAAAGAGGCCACCCCCTGGCCTTTCTTGAGGGGGGACAATATTAATTCAATAGTATTTTTATTGTCTAGGTGCATATGAAATATGGCCTGATAAAAGATGGAGTGGTTTGAAAAAAAAAGATGATGATAGATGCAAAGTGATGACAATTGCTAAAATAACACTATGTACAATGTGTGCTTTATTTGTTGTTGGAGTGAGTGATTGCTGTCTAACACCAACTCAGCATTTATTTCAGTTATATCATTTTCAATAAGATGATGATGAGGTCCGCTTGGTACTAGACCAACTTTGATTTTTATAGTGCTAGCTCACTGAAACAACAGTCCGCGGATAGACATGTCGCCCCACTTGGACATATTATCCTGATTCCAAGCCAACCAGTCTTTGCTCTTTCTTCTTAATGTTGTGTGCTTAGCGGAGCAGCAACAAATGGAAACTTCATAGTCTTTGGTTTGATGTGATCTGGGCTCGAACCAAAGATCTACTGCACTCGAGGCGAGCACGCTAACCATACCACCACCCATGCGGTTATTTGTTGTTGGAAAATATGTGCACATACCGTGAAGACTCTACTAAAGTTGCGAAATTGTGCAGGATTTGGAAACTCCCAGTCTAAATCTACACCATCAAAGTCATACTTTCTTAGAAAATTAACAACACTGTTGACATATCTGAAAATAATTTTGGAAAAGAATTAATACTTGTTCCAAGTATGAATACACTGGATAGAAAAAATTATTTTATGCTAACTTCCAAATTTTAAAATATGTTTCATTGTTCAGAAATGTTATTCTGGCTTAAAATTAGTCCATTTATGAAAATAGAAAAGATTCAAGAATTGTTTCAAACTGAGACTGAAGTACATTAAATTGAAAACAAAAAGTTCCATCTTAAATACCAGTATCACATATGGTTCCATGTTCAATACCAGTATCATATGGTTCCATGTTAAATACCAGTTTCTCCATTTCCAAAATCTTAATATTTTTGCTTCTAGAATTTTCTCCATTCCACAATCTAATTTAAATAAAATTCTTGTTGTATCTTTCTTTATTTTTATTTTTTACATATTTTCCTTGCCAATACACTAACACAGCTTGGTGTCATGTCAGGGTTCTTATTTACCACAGACCAATCAGCGATGAATCTAGTTTTAAAAACCGAATACACAGCAAGATTAATTGATTGATTGATTTTTGGTGTTTTAATGCCACTTTCAACAATATTTCAGCTATATCATGGCAACCAGTTTTAGTGGTGGAGGAAGCAGGAGTACCCAGAGAGAATCACCGACCATGGGGAAGCAACTGGTAAACTTTATCACTTGCGGCTGCAAGTCGAGTGCACCCTTTTTAGCTCACCTGGCCTTTAGGCCATGTGAGCTATTGCTATCACTTTTCATCCGTCCGTCAACATTTCACATTTTAATCTTCTCCTCAGAAACCACTGGGCCAATTG
Organism: Bathymodiolus septemdierum; assembly: GCA_963383655.1. Classification (NCBI taxonomy): domain Eukaryota; kingdom Metazoa; phylum Mollusca; class Bivalvia; order Mytilida; family Modiolidae; genus Bathymodiolus; species Bathymodiolus septemdierum. The sequence goes on along the minus strand of OY726517.1, from coordinate 56,489,513 downwards.
CAACCAAACTTTGGTGGAATAGTCCTTGGATGGCCTCCTTCCAAATTTGTGTCCGGTGATCCCGACTTCCAACCAAGATGGCCGCAAAGCTAAAAATAGAAAAAAGGGGGGGATGAAATTTTAATTGTCCATTCCTGCTTTAGTATAAGTCAAAATGAGCTCTAAATTTAACTGCAGCTACATGTACATGGCAAGGAGTAGCTAAACATTATATTCCGGGTTTTTCTGTGAAATTTTTCTTTCAGCCGATTTATACCTATGATGCAAATTAGGCATATTTTGATAAAAGATCACATTTAAATCTTCTCCTCTGAAACCGCTGAATCAAATTAAACCAATCCCTGTAGGGATGGTCCCTGGGTGGGTTCCTTTCAAATTTGTGTCCGACAGCCCCGCCCTCCATTCAAGATGGCTGCTGTTACTAAAAATAGAAATTTCTTCAATTGTCCATTGCTGTTTTAGTATACCGTAAGTCAAAATGAGCTCAAATATTAACTGCAGCTACATGGCAAGGAGTAGTTTAACATATATTCCATTTTTTTCTGTCAGCCGATATATACCGATTATGCAAATTAGGCATATTTTGATAAAAGATCACATTTAAATCTTCTCCTCTGAAACCGCTGAACCAAATTAAACCAAACCTGGCAGACGTGGTCCCTGGGTGGGTCCCTTTCAAAATTGTGTCCGACAGCCCGCCCTCCATTCAAGATGGCTGCTGTTACTAAAAATAGAAATTTCTTCAATTGTCCAATTGCTGCTTTAGTATAAATCAAAATGAGCTCAAATTTTAACTGCAGCTACATGGCAAGGAGTAGTTTAACATATATTCCGTTTTTAGCTCACCTGGCCTTTAGACCATGTGAGCTATTGCCATCACTTTTCGTCTGTCGTCCGTCCATCAACATTTCACATTTTAATCTTTTCCTCAGAAACCACTGGGCCAATTGCAAGCAAACGTTGGTGGAATGGTCCTTGGGTGGCCCCCTTCCAAAATTGTGTCCGGTGATCCCAACTTCCAACCAAGATGGCCACCAAGCTAAAAATAGAAAAAAGGGGGATGAAATTTAAAAAAAAATCTTCTCCTCTGAAACTACTGAGCCAATCTCAACCAAACTTTGCTGAAATGATCCTTGAGTGGTCCCCTTCCAAAATTGTGTCCGGCATTTCAGAACTCCAACCAAGATGGCTGCCACAGCCGAACTTAATTTAACATAGGACCCTATGGGAAATTCCCATCAAAATCTTCTTGTCTGAAAACATTTGCTCAATAAGAACTAAAATTTTGATGAAATAGCCATTGGATGGTCCTCTTCCAAAATTGTGTCTGGTGGTCCCACCCTCTGACCAAGATGGCTGCACAGCTGAACTTAGTTTTAACATAGAACCCTATGGGAAATTCACATAAAAACCATCTTGTCTGGAACCAGTAGTTCAATTAGAACCAAACTTTGATGGAATAGTCATTGGATAGTCCTCTTCCAAAAATGTGTCCGGCAGTCGCGCTCTCTCACCAAGATGGCCGCCACAGTGCAGTTGCGTTGTTATTGAAAGCAGCTTTGATCCAGGTGAGCGATTACAGGCTCCTGGGAGCCTCTGGTTCGTAATTTACAAAGCTGGGTGCGAACCCATGCCATATTGGTGATAGGCTTGTATGAGTTGTTAGATCCAGCGATCTAACTCATTGAGCCACCCGGGCCTCCTACACACCAAGATCTGTTGTCCGATTGATCAATATATTTAAGAAATAATTCATGGCAGGCATAGAGTTGTGCAAATTTACACATGGGCTGGGCCTTTATATTCGAATTTTACCCTGAGCGGAAGCAAGGGGTAAAATCTAAGAATATAAAGGCCCAGCCCATGTGTAAATTTGCACAACTCTATGCCTGCCATGAATTATTTCGATTCTAATAGGACAAATATGGTAATTTTTAACCATTCGTGAACTGTATACACACAGCATTTGGTGGCTGTTCCATTTACCTCCTTCGGAAATTTTGAATTGATTTTGAATTATTTGTATTTGAACGAGATATTTTAAAACAAAGATATGGATGTTAACATGAAAAACATATTTATTGTGTATTTTCCAACATAGATTCGATTGAACAATTCCTGCGTAAAAATATTTAAAAAAAGTCAGAGTTCATTCGTTCATCATTTCGTGCGCTAACAAGATGGCAGAGCGGAGTTGTCAAACATAATATCGAACACTTGAACAGTTGTTAATAATCGACAATTATTGTTAGATATGAAATAAAAAAAATAAATGCCAATGGAAAAAAAAGCTTGTATTATTGACATAGAAAAAAAATTCGGAATAAATACTTAAGACAACCATCTATCGACTTTTGTAATATATCGTCATCCTGTGACGTTGTTTACAAGGGACGCTGATTGACACAAGCTGGTTGCTGATTTATTTTACGGTTTTGTGAGCATTTTACTTGTTTGAGTAGCAAAATTCAAAATGACATCAAATTGGAAAATATCAGTAACTTAATTACATCACCGTCCAGTTATCAATGTATACGTAGGAAAACATGAAGATTAGTACATTTTCCGGTTATTCATGAATCATGGCCGACACATATCAATGGAATGTATGTGTGCGTACTGGGGATCCCCAAATGTAAATTTTCAAAACAAATGATAAAAAAATACTTAGTTACAGAATATTTATTTATAACTGAGCGGAAATTTTTATTTTAAGGACTTTAAAAATACGCTATATGCCGGTGTTTTGTTTGTTTACACTCGGTTGTCACGGTAATTTCACAGCGGGAGTCACATCGGAACAGCCAGATTTGTTGTGTACTGCACTTGCGCTAAATATAGAGTTGTTGAGTATTATCGTGTGTGCCGTATTAGAGACGTCATATTAGAATGAACTGTCTTACAGTCAAAGAAGAATGAAAGGTTACTTGCAGACACGACCTTCAACTGGATGCTGTTATATGTTAGAGTATCACCAAAAAATAAAAATAAATACAACAAACATCTAATTTTAATTCTAACATGACCTCCTTCTTTCGCTTTGTTAACAAACGAGCAAATTATCCATTCGGTATAATCTCATTAGCACATGCGCTGGTGAATGTGACCGACTTTTCCATTGGCAGCATAAATTGTGTGCGACATTTTCTGCAAACGTAAATATAAATTACCGTCTTCCAATCAAAGTATACTATTGTATTTGTACTCTTAGACATATCAGAATCGAAATAAATCATGGAAGCCAGAATGTGTTTTGAGCTTTAACATGGATTGGCGGATATTAGTAAATTTTACCCCTCGCTTCTGGCTCGGGATAAATACTACTATCCGCCAATCCATGTTAAAACTCCCAACACATTCTGGCTTTCATGATTTATTTCTTAATTAGATTGCCCATTCCCCCTTCATCAATCAAACATCTTCCTAAAATCAATAGAATGATAGTTGTTTATCTTCAAGTGAGCAGTATAATATCTGCTATATTCATGTCGAGAACAAGCATACAACAATAAATCATGTAGACCAAAGGTAGCCCCGAATGTTAAGATTTTATACATACTCAGATGTATTTTGCAGGCTCTGCATGACTGGACTAAACCTCCCAACGTTCGACACCATTATTATTAACTTTGGATTCTCTTTTCTCATTGCAGGAACGGCTCTACTGAACAAGTCGTAATGAGATGGAGTACGGGGTACAATTCTGTTATGATCGTCAATTTCGGTTGGAATAAAAATGATATGAGAACATAGTTGTGTGTTGAGTCCTTTAGGAATGGGATGTTCTACTGTTGTGTTCAATGATTTTGGCATTGTAAAGTAACAAACAGTCTTGAAGCTGTTGTTGGTATTAGCTGCTACAGGTGCTGGATCGACATCTATTTGTCCAAACAGTCTCACTGCCAGAAATATAAATAATACATTTTGGTATGATATTTGTAGACTAGAGTTCTACTACATTTTTTATTCATTAAAATAAATTTGTTCCCTCAATTTTATAAACTCACTGTATATACAGCCAAACCTGTATTAAGAGGTCACCTTTGGGACAAAAAAATGTGGTCTTATAAGACAGGTGACCTCTTAAAAGAGGTTCTGAATTCATATGAAACTTTCCATGACAGGACAAGAAAAAGGTGACCTTTTAATACAGGTGACTGCATGAGCAGGTTTGACTGTACATGTATCGTCGGAGTATGATCAGTTTCGGACCGATTATTTTGCATATTAAATAATTTAACGTGAACATATTACCTGTATGAGGTCATAACTTGACATAAGGCAATGTTTACATAGACAAAGATACAGTATACTGAGGTAACTCAATCATGCTTGAGGCAGCTTTTGGTTTCTGTGAATGCAAGTATTGTAGAATTATGTAATGATAAGAATATCTCATAATTATCTTAACCCAATTTTACAGCTACCAATCAGTCACTATCACCACAAACGTTGTTACTTCGAATCCCACTCAGGCGAGGTGTACTCGATACAACATTATGTGATAAAAGTTTGTCAGCGACTTGCGCCAGGTCCGTCTTTTTTTCAGGTACTCCGGTTTCGTCCATCAATAAAACTGACCGCCACGATATTTATATAACTGAAATTTTGTTGAACGTGGCGGTAAACAATATAACCCTAATCCCTAAAATTCTATAAAATACATATTAAATAGAAGACGCTGGCTGTTTTATAAAGTATATATACTGACATCGTCTGCCAAATGAGCAAATGACAACTGTGAAAAAACACAGTTAACCTCGACCAGCAAAAAATATTGCAAAATATGATTTTTTACATTCGTATGTTGAACTTTTAATTAGAATTTCTAAAATCAGAACAGATTAATCAAATGTTGACAGTCTTTGAAATGAAGATTTCAATTTACTGGTCCGATTCAAATTCTTGATCTATTTTATATATATATATAAATAAAATCTGAAAAATTTACTAATTCAAACAAAGTTTTACTAGTCTTGGGCTGGAGGTGCTGGTGCTCATCGTGAGGACTGCATTGACACACAGTAAGTGAGAATGTACATGTACAGTAGTGATGGGAATCTGATAACATTTCCTAATCGCTCGGTAAAATGATTACATCTGTTTTGTACTAGACCAGTATGACAAGTTGGAATTTCATAGTGCTAGTTCATCAGTTCACAGATAGACAATAAGACATGTTGATCCACCAGGGCACATTATTCTCACTCCGTACCAACCTGTCTTACTCGAGCTCCTAAATGCTGCTTTGTGTTACAGTTGTCCCCCTCATAAGGGGCATCTCTTCTGCAGTGAAAAAAAGGCCTAATAAGACAGGAGGCCTATCTTAAGGGGGACAATTTTAGTAGTCTTTTACTAATTCAGTGCATCTGAAATCTGGCCAGATATTGTTTAAAGTGGCGTTAAACACCATTAACCTAAAAAACCTGATAAGAGAGGGACATCTTATATGGCAATTTTATAGTCTTTAGTTTGATAAAACCCACGATCTCCCACCAAAGGCAGCATGGTAACCATTTCATCGCATTATATAGGCAGTACCCAGTATATCAATATCTATTTACCAAAATCAGATCGATGTGACATCACTCCCATAAATAACAATATAATCAACACACACAGCACATATACACGGGCCATCCTTGTATAAATCTATTCTTAGACTGCTTTGTTTATTCTGCAAAAACAAATTAGACGCTAATTTCTACCAGTACTAAAAACAATCCGATTTAAATCAACTTTTTATTCAAGATTACTTTTGACACAAAAACAAACAACTACCTCATTTTTTCTTTCAATTTATAGAAAGATTATACATTATACCTTGTTATTCCCCATTTAACATGCATGTATATGTAGGATAATTTGTGTTTAGAAACTTTATGATATATTTACATTTAATAAGACAGGTACATACATTACTGCAATTGTTAAATACTTACCTATTATTATGTGATGATTTCCGTATTGGCCTAGTTATTAGTCCGAGGGTAGTTGTATTAGCCTGAGGCGAAGCCGAAGGCCAATACAGATGCCCGAGGACTAATAACTAGGCCAATACGGAAATCATCACGTAATGATATATTTATTAATTAACCATAAAATGGGTATTTATAAAATTGATATATTAATTAATTAACCATAAAATTTTATCTTATAATGGGTATTATAAAATCATAAACTTGGCCAATATAAAAAAACTAAGCCAATATCGATATTGGCTTAGTTTTTTGATATTGGCCGAGTTTATGATTTTATAATTGTAGACAGTTTAGGTTGCATTGACAACAATAACATAGAGTTAATTAATAATACAGAATATTATACGTTATTCAGTTATCAGACAGGGTATATTATAAATGTGATATTCCCGGCTTAGGATCTATATTCCCTGAGGCACAGCCGAAGGGAATATATATCATAAGCCGGGAATGTCATATTATATACCTTATCTGATAGCTGAATAACAGATATATTACAGGTTTAACCATTGTTTTTTTATTAAATACAGAATCCAACTGTATTAAATATATTTGTCTTTTATTCTCGTTTCCATATTTCTATTTGTCCCTTTGCGTACCTCTGACATTCTTTCTACAATGACGTCACACATGTGTGTCACATCATATTTCATGTATGAGGTGTCTCATGAAGGAAAATGCTGTATTCATTTTCTAATTCAACATAATTTCATATGTAGTAAATTTTATAAACTTTATAAATATAACATTAATATATCACATAACAAAACAACGGGTTTGTGAAACAATTTCAATAAATTAGATGATTACAACATGTAAACAAAACCTTGGTGTGGCCCCATGACATCAAAAGTTTTCAAGGCTCAAAGATTTGTTTATTATGATGTTCAGTATGCTATGGTACAGCCGTGGAATATAGGAGTTTGCTGAATCGATCTGGTATTTGTGAGGAATTTTCTGTTGTAATATTGTTTTGTTCATACAGCCGATTTGAGGATAAAAACAGCATTTAATTTGGTAAAAATACATTTATTATTCCGTATTATGCTATTGATTCAGTGAAGCGTAATTATTTCTATTTTTGTCGTCCATGTTTTTATTGTTTTTAGAAGAATGAAATATATACCCCGTCTGTTTCCCGAATATATGCCGACATTCATGGTTGAATAACCAATGAGAATTAGTGTAACAAACTAAATCCGTACCTGTGGACCTGATTCTGTAATCTCGTTGAGATTAGGCTTCCGAAGAATTTTTTTGTCTGTAGTGTATCTCCATGAATTAAGTGGCACAGAGTACAGCTATGTTCATTTTATTTGCATGTGAATACCTCAATATGCTTTTTTTCTTTGTGATACCATAAACTAATACTACCTCTAATTAGCTCAATACCTGTGCTGTGTGTGTGACAGACGGTGGTCGGTAAAAAGTGTAACCCGAACCCGAACCGGAAATTTACGGAAATGTCCCGAACCGGAAATCTTTGATTGTTGATATCTCCTTTAATTTTACGATGTTTTGCAAAAACTTTTTCATTTATCGTGTATTTTTATATACTTGAAACACATAGATTATAATAAGATGTCGAAATATACTCAAAAAGTTGAAAGGTGCAGTTTTCTGATTCAAGGTCGGTAAAATGTGTAACCCGAACCGGAAATCTTTTATTGTTGATATCGTCTTTAATTTTACGATGTTTTGCAAAAACTTTTTCATTTATTGTGTATTTTTATATATTTGAAACACATAGATTATAATAAGATGTCGAAATATATTCAAAAAGTTGAAAAATGCAGTTTTCTGATTTCAAGGTCGAGTTTTTATGGAGTTTAAAAACGATATTCACCGAAGCCTTTAGGCTGAGGTGAATATTGATTTCTAAGGTCCATAAAAACTCGTATTGACCGATACAAAAGACTGTAATTGTTTTTTTTTACATTAAAATGAAAAGTGAAAGTGAAACCAAGTCTCCGAGATTTCTGCAAATCTCCGTTTGACTTCTGCAAGCCCATCGCCTGCGTCGGACATGATGATTTAATACTTGCTCTTCTTCTTCTTTCTCCCGTATTGACGTCCAGGTTTGAACCACCAAGTATAAACTTGTATTAATTTTTCTTTTTTAAGAGTTGCACTATATATGCACCTTATTTACACCCACAGTATCGAATAATTTAAAATTTCTACTAAAGTAACGCTAATACGACGATTCTGATTGAACGAAATTTCACATTACCTTTATGTCCATTGGTCGAATAGAAATAGAATTCACATGATTCTTTTTATAGATTTCGTTAGAAAACGAAAGTGAAACCAAGTCAATACAAGTTTTAATCAACCAATATCAAATTTTACGGAATGTCAGGTGACAGCATGATAGCCAATAAAATTGTTTAAATAAAATCATCATGTAATAATAATAAATATTTTCAAATAATTTCAATTTAATATCAGGAAAATTGTTTATTCTGTTTTTTTTCTCTCTCTCTCTTCTTTTTTTAAATTTACAAAATGTACATCTTATCTATGGGAAGGTCATCATATGCACAGTAAAAATGTAGCTCTTTATTTAATTGAAATTCTGATCAAAATCTAAAGAAAACAAGATATGATTATAATCTAACGATTATGAAGTCTCCCAAACCGGCCACTGACACTATCTACCCACATATCAAATTTTGATGATATCGGACAATGTTGAATTTTTACCCCCCATTTTTATGCCGTGTTTTGGCAGCCATTTTGAAAATGGCAGACATCTTGAAAATTTGAGAATTGCTCCTCTAATGGTGACCTATCACTATGTCAAAATTTATGTCTCTATCATTATCCAGTTAGAAGTTATCAACATCAATGTACGAAATTTCAAGTTTCCCATAGGATTCTATAGTAACCCTTTGAACCCCCAAAAATATAGCTTTGACCCCCTTTACCACAAATCTGAAAACTTTAGGATCAACTAGAAACATATATCTATAACTCCACCAAGTTTCATGAAATTCTGTCCTGTACTTCCTGAGATCTGCCGTGGACAAGTTCATGGTGCACGGAAAGAAAGGAGAATAACAAGAACAAGAATAATAATAATAATAATAATAAGAAACGGAGCAAAAACAATAAGTCTCCAAACGTTGTTTGGGAGACTTAATTATCATGACTGAACTAATTGTCTGACTTTAAATAAAAATGAAATATTTTGACCATAAAAATCAGTTTGTAAAATAATGATGGAAATTTAATACAATTTAACAAAAATAAGAATATCAACCTTTTTATCAGTGTCCAATAATATACAAAAACTAACATGTCTTGTTATTATTATTTTTTTTCCGTGTCAAATTATATTGTCTTGAACTTGCGTTTAGCACGATGATTAATAGTCTATGTGCATATTATTTTGTATTAATTAAGGTGATTACTAATTAAATGCATAGTAGATGGTTTCATTGTTTTGATAAAAATGTCTTGAAAGGAAGAACGAATCCATATACTAATTCAAACTGAATTTTTAATATACTATATTTTATTATTTCAACTATATAGAATAAGAATAAGAATATGTATTATTCCAATCAATGGGCCCACAATAGGGGCAAACAAATTGCATACATTGAATATTGTCATTGGAGGCAATTATACATATACATGTATATATATAAATACAATGTTTTTTGTCGGGTTCAGAGCCTTAAAGAATAATTAATATTATTACATAAGGGTCTATTTTACTGTTTTTCTATTGGCCAGAAGCAATACACGTGACATTCCATTTTCTTACATGTTGATTAGCAAAAAACAATTGCTGTGCAATAAATAATCATATTGCACTCTCATGCAAAATCAATGAATGAAATTACGTGGCACGAGAGTGCAATATGGTTTTTTATTGCACAGAAATTGCTTTTTGCTAATCAATATGTTAGAAAATTTCATAAAATTTGAAAATTTTCAAAAAATTTGAAAATCATCAAATTAAAAAAAAGAAAAATTTAAAGTTCAATTTTTATTAACAAATTTGAAAATTTAATTTTTTTTTTAAAAATTGAAAATTTAATTTTTTTTTTAAAAATTCAAAATTTTCATAAAATTTCAAAACTTTCAAAAATTTCATAATATTTCAAAAAAATTCAAAATGATAAAATTTTCAAAAACTTTCAAAAATTTCATAGTTTTCATAAAATTTCAAAATTAAGAGTAAAATAGAGCCGTATGTAATAAAACAATTACTACACTTGAACTTGATCAATATGAGGTTTTATGGAGCAGAGAACAACAATATTGAACTCGGCATTCGCCTCTTTCAATATTGTTGTACTCTGCTCCATAAAACCTCATATTGATCTCGTTCAAGTGCAGTAATTGTATAATATAAACAGAAAGAGAAAAAATATTTCAGTATCATAAACCCTGTTTCAGTTTTCTTGTCTCAAGGCACTCTATACAGTTTCCAAAAATATTGATTATTGAAAGATCTTCATTGGTAAATAAATAATAGAATTTTGATTTATCTGACATATTATTGAAATTAGAACATAATTCTGAAATTTTCTGATAACAAATCTTTCTACTATCATTATATATGGGGCAATCGATTAAAAAATTATATTCATCCTCAATATTTTGTGTTATGCACAGTTTACATAATCATTCTTCGGTTTCCAAGTTTTTATATCTACCAATTTCAATCATAAGAGGATGTGCACTAATTCTGATTTTACAAATTGCCTGTTTTACTTTGAAATCATTAAGAAATGTATATTTTTCTCTAATAAAATGTTCCTTGAATGTAAAATATGTACGGACTTTTCCCTTTTTGTCTTCATTTATACATTTTTTTTAAATTATACCAATAACTAAGAAAACTATCACATAATTTTTTTTTTTTTTTTCACATTGTTACATAGAGTGCCTACATTGACATTAACATTTGATATATGCATCTTATTTAATATTAGTAATATACTAGAATACCACGTATATGTTTGACATGAATTCAATTCCTTATTGTATACATGAGCTTATGTTTTATACTAATGTCTATGCATGCATGTTTTTTTGTGTTTTTTTGTGTTTTGTGTTTTTTGTTTTTGTTTTTTTGTTTTTTTTGCTTTGTGATGTCATGTAATATGTGCTTGTAAAGTTATTTTATACTTGTATGTGCTTTTTATGTAATAGTCGATTCAAAAGCTCACTAGAGCTTATGTTATGTGTTATAGATATTTTGACTTTAAATAAAACTTATTTGATTTGACCGTTCTGCGGATGAGACGTAAATAAAACCGAGGTCCCGTGTTGAGAGATTGCCACCCTCTCCGCACGTTAAAGAACCCAGTGTTACAGCTCATTATGAGCATTATGCTCATGATGAGTGGTCCATCAGAGACCTGTTGCACTGGCAAAATTATCCGTCCATACCCATCACCTTTCCTTGTTTCGAGTCCCGTGGCGTTTAAATTTTTAAATGTTTTCGTCCTGAATATAGCTGAAAAATTGCTCGCTGGACGTTAAACACCAACCAATATTTGATTTTATGATATTTGATTACAAATGAAAGCATCATAAAGTATATATGAGTTATTTCACCATTTTCTATCCATTGCAAGTTCATTTATATTTATTAAATTCCATTAAGGTAAAAAAAAATATGCATTAATAGAAATTATTATGATTTATACGTTTTAAGTGTAAAAATACACGGTTTTCCAATAAAAATCTCGTAATAAAAGAAAAGATTTCCGGTTCGGGAAGAACAGAGTTATCTACCTTTGTGGTTCGGGTTACACATTTTACCGACCTTGAATCAGAAAACTGCACCTTTCAACTTTTTGAATATATTTCGACATCTTATTATAATCTATGTGTTTCAAGTATATAAAAATACACAATAAATGAAAAAGTTTTTGCAAAACATCGTAAAATTAAAGAAGATATCAACAATAAAAGATTTCCGGTTCGGGTTACACATTTTACCAACCTTGGAATCAGAAAACTGCACCTTTCAACTTTTTCAATATATTTCGACATCTTATTATAATCTATGTGTTTCAAGTATATAAAAATACACGATAAATGAAAAAGTTTTTGCAAAACATCGTAAAATTAAAGAAGATATCAACAATAAAAGATTTCCGGTTCGGGACATTTCAGTCAATTTCCGGTTCGGGTTCGGGTTACACTTTTTACCGACTACCGCGACAGACTGACAATGCATGACGGCAAGGGACAAAAGGATACGGGAAGGAAACGCGATTCTTCTTCTTCTTTTGTTGGAATTCCCACCTATATATTTCGGTGCACCCTCAATAAGTAATCAGGGTATTTTAAGGTTTCCCTACGTATTTACAGGAAATTGGTTTAAAAGGTAAAAAAGGGAAAATTAAACAATTACTCTAGCCACTTCTGGCTTTGTGCATTGCCCCTAACAGCCTTGAGTGGCATATATGAATACTGTTGTATACCAGTTCTCTACTGAAAATTTCTATATCTTTACGGAGGACTTCATACTGTGGGTTGACACCTATGATTCCACTGCAGTCCACCACCAGTTGGAGGAGTGTGGGCAAGTTGCTGATATCAACATCTAATTTTGAGGATTGAACAGTATCTATAATTTTTGTCAGGAATTTCTTCATGGCCGGTTCAGTTAATTTACAAGTTAATATAAAATGTTGTCGATTCTCAGGACCTTCTTTGCAAAGTAAGAATGTTGGGTCTACATCATGCTGGTTAAATTTTGCTCGATTGGATTGTAATGTATAGGTGCCGGTTAATATTCTTGCTTTGATTGCAGCCTGTTCTACATCTATTGGATTTGGTCTCACCGTTTTCCATACAGGGTGGCATTGCCCTATTTTGTATGTGTTTACAGACATGAGATTTAATGAGCTTTTGGAATGTTTATCCTCTACCAGAGAGTCTATCCAGAATTGATTCACTTTCTTGTCGACCATAGTTTTCCATTCCAGTTTTTTTGGAGGATTCTGAAGAAGATGGAACGCTTCTGGTAAACCTTATTTCATGAGTACCATTTTGAGCTTTGAGAACCAGCTTTTGTTGTTTAGGTCATAAATGACAATTTGCCATTAGGCTATTTTGTTTTCCATGGAGTTTTGATCTCTGATAATTTGTCCGAATAAGGACAGCATACGTTTATTTATAGTGGCTTGTATTGGTTCTGCGCCAAGCAGTCAACCGTAGCATTCGAACATCTGCTTGGCAACCATTGTAGCTGTTTGAGTGACTTAATTTGAAATTTCTTTAATTTCTGAATCTGAGTGTCTGTTACAAGTTGAATTTCGAATCCAAATAAGTCTAGGGATAACATAAGTTGACCAGATGTGTTTGGCAATCTTTGGGTTTAAGCCATTACGTCCATGTAGCCCAGCTCCAAATAGGTTATATAATGTTTGACGGCCAGTTTGTATCATCTTGTCATTATCAATACTTTCATTTGTATTTCTAGTCATTCCAAGATTGTCATTCGAGGCTTTTCGCAATTTTTCATTTAGTTCAGTAATGGTTGGTGCATTCGGAATATATTTTACTGGAAATAAAACTATATTATTCAAACAAATTGCACTGACCATGTGGCTTATATAACATTATCAATATTTCTTTGTTGTTATTATGTACATTGCATGTATGTATTCCATATTGTCAATCATTGTAATTGCTATGCCCCTTGTGGGTCCTTAATTGGTCAATAAAGTATTCTTATTCTTATTCTTATATCTCCCAACTGAGAAATGAAGCGAGACACAACGCTCATAGGTTTATTGATTTTATTCATATTAAAATCACATTTAAATGTTTCACAACAAAACAATTCATGGTCTTCTTTAGAAATGGAATCATGTGTTATACCTGGATGTAATATATTTTTACATAGATCTAGTAACTGACAGAATTTTATATAAATAAGATATGTTTGAGAGCTAGTTCCATTATCACTGGGGGGCCCGGGTGGATCAATGAGTTAGGTCGTTGGATCTAACAGCTCATGCAAGCGGAGAGCCTATCACCAATACGGCGTGGGTTCGCGCCCAGCTTTGTAAATGGCAGAAGGGACGGTGCACTCGCTCGTAGCCGCAAGTGATAAAGTTTACCAGTTGCTTGCACAGGGTCAGTGGTTCTCTCCGGGTACTCCGGCTTCCTCCACCACTAAAACTGGTAGCCATGATATAGCTGAAATATAGCTAAAACGCCAAAAAATCAACAAACAAAAAACATTATATCACTGGTTAATACGATCTGCTGATGATGGATCGCTTAAAACTTTAACCCCTGAGAATATCATCAGCCCTAGGCCTGTAGTCAGTGTTTCAAAAAGAAGGTGTCATGGAAGTTAAAATAAAAGTGAGTGTGTCACTCAGTAAAAGTCGGAATGAGTCCGAATGAGAGGGCAATCTTGAGTGAGGGCATATAAGTAACGTTATTAGCGTGAATTTGCAACGCATATAAATGACACAAAATTTTATAAAATGATTCTTTTTGCCTATTTTTTTTTTATAATTCAATGAAAATTATACATCTCGAAAAAATGAAGAACTTGTTTGTACAGTGGTGTAGCAAGGGTGAAATGAAGTGTAGACAAAATAAAGGACGAGGGGTCTAATATGATTGAAACCCACAACGCAAGAGAGATACTAGTTGCGGAACTGTAGCTCTTGTGGTCTTTTTTGTGACCATAGAAAAAAGAACATAAGAGCTATACCGTTCTGCAGCCTGAGCGATACAGACTCAAGCGAGTCTCTTGTTCTGTTACTCCTCTGTTGATATCAACGAGTAGTGTTCAAAGACAAAGCAACAATAGTGCTATAGTCACTACAAACTTTTTAATTAGAGAAAGTGATATTTCAAAATGAAGAATTTGAGAGAAAGTTCAATTTAAAAATGAAGAATTATTGTAAGATAAGTTTGTCTTAAGCACCTCTTTTGAGAGACCACCTATCTTTGTTAACAATGTCATATCAATTTAGGATTTCTGTTATCAAGTACATGTACTGGTATTTTGCTACAGCTGATAGTTTCCAGAATAGTTGTCGGGAACTTTGTAGCAAACACATCCTGAACTGGATGTTGGCTTGGAAGTTTTTCAGATGACAGATCAAATTCCAATACAGGAGGACCATTGCTAGGACTCTACTTTTTACACTAAAACTTTCATTTAAAGTCACCAGGACATCATCTTAAATGTTTTGATGGAGACCAACCATCTTCAATACAGTAATCATCATCCGTGACGATTTTGTTATACCCCAAGCTAAAGGATTGTTTTTTTTGTCATACTGCAGTGTTTGTACGTTAGGTAGATCGTGTAGTTATCTATTGAGCACCAATTGCAAGTATACTGTTATACAAGTATATATATATACGTAGTGATTAATAAATTGATGGGTAGGTATATAATTTTTGGAATGGTGACTAGGTGTGATATGAACATGCATATGATGAATTTAGTTTCAAACGGTAATATTTTTTGGATGTTGGTGCTTCTCTTCGTCTTCTTTGATTCTTCCGGTTACGTTTGTATCTTCCGACAAAACGGTTTATTTGAAATCGTGAATATGCTTGATATGAACAAATGCGTATTGTGTTATATTCCTAAATTCTGGTTGATGAAGTCACGGGTAAAATAATATAATTCCGATGTTTACTTTCTCTTTTTGTTTTGGTGCGGGAAAGGATCCCGGAGCAGACATTGTAGATTTGGTAAAACTTGCACTTGTCATCCAACATTAATATAGTTATTCCCCAATATTTGTGTTTGTTTGTTTTACCGGAGCTACATTAGAATTGTAACGATTGTTCAAACGAACACATTTTCTGGGAGGAAGGATTCCTTTTGACCTTTTTAGTCCCTAGGTGCACCCCAATAACTTGCGTGGGGAAATAGTCATTTTCCATTTCTTATGCGAGTTAATTTTCACCTCCCATGTTTTAGCAGGCACCGACATTAATTTTGATATTTCAAATTTCAAAATAAACTTCGGAATAAAGGCTGTGATTGATTTTTTAAAATAAAATTCCTCAAAATTAATTTACAATTTCCAAGGATTTGTACAAATCCTTGCAATTCCGAATGAAATTCCAAACATGTACAGGTGTATACACAGACGCGCCGCTGGTATTTGTCGACCCTTTTCAGCTTTCAAATAAAATTATGATTGGGTTGCATATTTTCCATTTCAATATATCGATGGATGTGTTGTTTGAAACCAAGATATATCAGTTGGTCATATTTCTACATATCCCAGATTCTTTAAAGCTAAACCAAATATTTTGTTACTCACAGAAATTTCTTGTGTTGTTATAATTAAATCCGATAGGGTGCACATTTTATAAATAACTGTACATGTATTTGGTTATCTGCAGTGCCGGACTTAGGACATATGAGACCCTTATACTTGGGCCCTGAAGGACGTAGACCAGGTAGACCTACACAGGCAATCAGGCATACATGCTCCGGAAAATTAGGAATAGTTAAAATATTACGGTATATTAGGTCAGACATGTACACTGTGTCTTCAACAAACTAGAAGCTATTATATATTACCCAAAGCCCCAACCCGCCTAACACTGTCTTACACAGACCACATATTGAAACAGTCTCAAACTTGATAACTAGAGGCTCAGTGGGCTGAGCCTGTGTCACTCACCTTTCATTCTGCTTTGAGGAAACTTAATACAGAACCTTCCATAGGTGCTTCCCACCAAATTTCTGTTCATTTTGGCATAGCAGTTTCAGAGAAGATTTTTAGAAATTGACCAATCTAAAACAAGAATTGCCTGTGGCAGCCATGTTTGTTAATGGATCAAAACGAAATGAGCAATCTCTATAGAGGACCTTCCATAGATGCTTCTTATCAAGTTTCATATCATTTGGCCAAGTAGCTTCAGAGGAAAAGCTGTTTCAGAAATCGACCAATAAGAAACAAGAATTACCTATGATGGCCATGTTTGTAAACGGATCAAAACGGAATGAGCAATTCTCATAGAGGACCTTCCATAGATGCTTCCTACCATGTTTCAGAGTAGAAGATTTTTAGAAATTGACCAATCAGAAACAATAATTGCCTGTGGCGGCCATGTTAGTTAATGATCGGGACAAAATAAGCAATCCTTATAGAGAACCTTCCATAGATGCTTCCTACCAAGTTTCTGTTCATTTGGCAAAGCGGTTTCAGAGAAGAAGATTTTTAGAAATCGACCAATTAGAAACAAGAATTGTCTGTGGCAGCCATATTTGTTAATGGATCGGGACGAAATGAGCAGTCTTTATATAGGACCTCCCATAGATGCATCCTACCAAGTTTCGGTTCATTTGGCAAAGCGGTTTCAGAGAAGATTTTTTAGAAATCATCCAATCAGAAACAAGAATTGTCTATGGTGGCCATATTTGTTAACGGATTGGGACGAAATGAGCAATCACAACAGAGGACTTTCCATAGATGCTTCCTACCAAGTTTGGGTTCATTTGGCCAAACGGTTTCAGAGGAGAAGAATCTATTTTTTTCAATAGTTTTCTATTTTTTACTGATTTTTTTCACTAATTTTCAAGTTTGAGAAGCGGCAACGGCCATGTTTGATGGCAGTCGGGGTCATCATTCATGGTCTGAAAGAGAATTATATATGCATTGTTCCTTTATAATTTGGTAGCAACATTGGCTCTTTACAATATTTAAAGAATTAAAAAAAATCAAAAATATATATTTTTTGTAACGATAGCAGCCATTTTTCATAAGCGACCAGGGTTAGCAACCATAAGTCTGAAAGTGGATAATATATGTATCATTTCCATAAAGTTTGGTGGCAACTGGCTTTCTACCGGATTTTAAAATATGTTTTTTGACAATAATTTTCTATTTTTTGTAACAGTGACGGCCACGTTGGGTGACAGCCGGAGGTCTTCAATCAAAATTTTGAAAGAAGACCACATATGCATTCCTTCCATATGGTTTGATTACATTTAACTCTTTACAGGATAGTAAATAAATTTTTTAATGAATTTTTTCACTAATTTTCAATTTATAGTAACGATGGTGGCCATGTTTGATGGGAAATTGGGTCCTCAACCATAATTCTGAAAGAATATTACATATGTATCAAATTTAATTGCAATATACTCTAAAGGATTTTTCTGGAATTTTTAATTGATTTTTTTGCTGATTTTACCCCTATGTTCTATTTATAGATATGGCGGTCATGATGGTTGGTCGGCAGGGTCATCGGACATAAGATTTCAAAGGGAACCCCCTAAGGATGATTCAGGCCAAGTTTGGTTTAAATTGGCCCAGTGGTTTCAGAGGAGAAGATTTTTTAAAAAGTTTACAGACGGACGACGGACGCCAAGTGATGGCAATAGCTCATACAGGTGAGCTAAAAATTGCAGTGTAGTTAAATCTTGACAGGCTGAACATGTTTGCAGTTTAAACTTAACATCTATCTCTTATAGTTTTTGAAATAAAGGACGAAAAGTATTAAAATTTTGAAAATTTGATGAAAAAGGGGAAATAACTCCAAAATGGGTAATGGGATTTACTTCAAAATTGCAGGGAAGGTAGATCTTGACATGCTAAATATGTTTGCAGTTTAAACTTAACATTTATCTCTTATAGTTTTTGAAATAAAGGACGAAAAGTATTAAAATGTTGAAAATTTGATGAAAAAGAGGAAATAACTCCAAAATGGGTAATGGGATTTACTTCAAAATTGCAGGGTAGGTAGATCTTGACATGCTGCACATTTTTGCAATTTAAACTTAACATATATCTCTTATAGTTTTTGAAATATAAGACGAAAAGTATTAAAATTTTAAAAATTTGATGAAAAAAGGGCAATAACTCCAAGATGGGTAATCAGATTTACTTCAAACTTGCAGGGTAGGTGGATCTTGCTGTGCTGATCATTTTTATCCCATGTCAGATTTCTGTTTTTATTAACAGTTTTTGAGTTATTACCCAAAAACTGCAATTACCCTATGTTCTATTTATAGACAGGGCGCCCATGATGGTTGGTCGGCAGGGGCATCGGACATATCTTTTAAAGGGAACCCCATAAGGATGATTCAGGCCAAGTTTGGTTTAAATTGGCCCAGTGGTTTCAGAGGAGAAGAATTTTTAAAAAGTTTACAGACTGACGACGGACGCCAACTGATGGCAATAGCTCACATGACCCTTTGGGTCAGGTGAGCTAAAAAGAGAACAGACAGGGCAGTCACTACAGTCAACATCATGTAATTAAATCTAAACATCATTTAACGCAGTGGTTCTCAGCCTTCCTAAGCACACCTAAGCACAATGGTAAATCCGGCACTGGTTATCTGTATAATGTATATTTAAATGATTATTGTGTTGATTTTGGAGTTTAATCTAATGTATCATGCACTTTGAGTAGGCAAATTATATTTACAGTTTTGGACACATCGTTGGCGGGATATGGCAAGATGAAGACGGGACACGTCGGTCCCCACATTTTACGTGAGCTCATATTTTGATTATTTTCTCCTGTGGTACCACAGGGATTTGTATTTTCATGTTCGTAAACGGGGGCCTTCTTTGCATACCAGAGGGGTCGGTTCCTGAATCGGTACCGATTCGGAACTTGGTTTGGACTCTTTGAAATAACCAGAGAGTTCGGGATAGTAAATATTTGCGATCGTATGGGGAACGTGTCCTGTAGATCTCTCTAAGTTCCATAGAGGATTGTAGCTTTCGCTGTCACCTGCGAAGCATGGGCTAGCCCAAAATATCGAAATCGGCGGACTGTCTTCTTCATCTTGCCATCTCGCGCTCACGCAATTTAATACTGTGGCCGTATTTTTCCAATCAACATTAGTATTGTTTAATTTCCAGACAATGAATCTTTGATTAATTAAGTTTATTGTTAAAGGATAAACGGATTTAATAAAAGTGAACTTAGTCTTAACTTAAGTTTTAGAATTTTGGAAATCCGAAAACCGGATTGTCTCCGGATCGCGAACTTCATTTATACAATCTGCGACGTCACACATTCCCAGCATCCAATTTTCGACAACAGGCACATTGTCAACAAAAAATCCCACCCACCGCCCCTCCAACTCCTTATCCCCTTTGCTGCAATAATGGACCAGATTCTGCTGCTGTTTTGTTAATATTTCAGATTTGTCGCTGACATGGACTAGAGCCCAACTCAATGGACATTTAGGGAAAACCAATGGAGAATTTTATTCACAAGGGCGTTCCACGCCGGAGAGATAACTGACACTGTGGAGAGTATTAAGTGGTTTTTTTTTCTTCAAATTTTAGATTTTCTATTCTTATCGTTATATATAATTGTATATTGAAATACGTTGATTTTCTTTTTGACTCAATCGAACATCAGAAGCTGGACATATTTAAGGAACTTTGTCAAAAGCTTATATAAAGACTTTTATAAGGAAATATAGTTTCATTTTAAATTGCACTTTACAAAGATTTTCATTTAATATCTTATAGTTTATTATTATTGTATATACATTTGTACTGTATTATATGACTTAATAAAATTGTCACAGTTTTGGACACATCGTTGGCGGGATATGGCAAGATGAAGACGGGACACGTCGGTCCCCACATTTTACGTGAGCTCATATTTTGATTATTTTCTCCTGTGGTACCACAGGAATTTGTATTTTCATGTTCGTAAACGGGGACCTTCTTTGCATACCAGAGGGGTCGGTTCCTGAATCGGTACCGACTCGGAACTTGGTTTGGACTCTTTGAAATAACCAGAGAGTTCGGGATAGTAAATATTTGCGATCGTATGAGGAACGTGTCCTGTAGATCTCTCTAAGTTCCATAGAGGATTGTAGCTTTCGCTGTCACCTGCGAAGCACGGGCTAGCCCAAAATATCGAAATCGGCGGACTGTCTTCTTCATCTTGCCATCTCGCGCTCACGCAATTTAATACTGTGGCCGCATTTTTCCAATCAACATTAGTATTGTTTAATTTCCAGACAATGAATCTTTGATTAATTAAGTTTATCGTTAAAGGATAAACGGATTTAATAAAAGTGAACTTAGTCTTAACTTAAGTTTTAGAATTTTGGAAATCCGAAAACCGGATTGTCTCCGGATCGCGAACTTCATTTATACAATCTGCGACGTCACACATTCCCAGCATCCAATTTTCGACAACAGGCACATTGTCAACAAAAAATCCCACCCACCGCCCCTCCAACTCCTTATCCCCTTTGCTGCAATAATGGACCAGATTCTGCTGTTGTTTTGTTAATATTTCAGATTTGTCGCTGACATGGACTAGAGCCCAACTCAATGGACATTTAGGGAGAACCAATGGAGAATTTTATTCACAAGGGCGTTCCACGCCGGAGAGATAACTGACACTGTGGAGAGTATTAAGTGTTTGTTTTTTTCTTCAAATTTTAGATTTTCTATTCTTATCGTTATATATAATTGTATATTGAAATACGTTGATTTTCTTTTTGACTCAATCGAACATCAGAAGCTGGACATATTAAGGAACTTTGTCAAAAGCTTATATAAAGACTTTTATAAGGAAATATAGTTTCATTTTAAATTGCACTTTACAAAGATTTTCATTTAATATCTTATAGTTTATAATTATTGTATATACATTTGTACTGTATTATATGACTTAATAAAATTGTCACAGTTTTGGACACATCGTTGGCGGGATATGGCAAGATGAAGACGGGACACGTCGGTCCCCACATTTTACGTGAGCTCATATTTTGATTATTTTCTCCTGTGGTACCACAGGAATTTGTATTTTCATGTTCTTAAACGGGGACCTTCTTTGCATACCAGAGGGGTCGGTTCCTGAATCGGTACCGACTCGGAACTTGGTTTGGACTCTTTGAAATAACCAGAGAGTTCGGGATAGTAAATATTTGCGATCGTATGGGGAACGTGTCCTGTAGATCTCTCTAAGTTCCATAGAGGATTGTAGCTTTCGCTGTCACCTGCGAAGCACGGGCTAGCCCAAAATATCGAAATCGGCGGACTGTCTTCTTCATCTTGCCATCTCGCGCTCACGCAATTTAATACTGTGGCCGCATTTTTCCAATCAACATTAGTATTGTTTAATTTCCAGACAATGAATCTTTGATTAATTAAGTTTATCGTTAAAGGATAAACGGATTTAATAAAAGTGAACTTAGTCTTAACTTAAGTTTTAGAATTTTGGAAATCCGAAAACCGGATTGTCTCCGGATCGCGAACTTCATTTATACAATCTGCGACGTCACACATTCCCAGCATCCAATTTTCGACAACAGGCACATTGTCAACAAAAAATCCCACCAACCGCCCCTCCAACTCCTTATCCCCTTTGCTGCAATAATGGACCAGATTCTGCTGCTGTTTTGTTAATATTTCAGATTTGTCGCTGACATGGACTAGAGCCCAACTCAATGGACATTTAGGGAAAACCAATGGAGAATTTTATTCACAAGGGCGTTCCACGCCGGAGAGATAACTGACACTGTGGAGAGTATTAAGTGTTTTTTTTTTCTTCAAATTTTAGATTTTCTATTCTTATCGTTATATATAATTGTATATTGAAATACGTTGATTTTCTTTTTGACTCAATCGAACATCAGAAGCTGGACATATTAAGGAACTTTGTCAAAAGCTTATATAAAGACTTTTATAAGGAAATATAGTTTCATTTTAAATTGCACTTTACAAAGATTTTCATTTAATATCTTATAGTTTATAATTATTGTATATACATTTGTACTGTATTATATGACTTAATAAAATTGTCACAGTTTTGGACACATCGTTGGCGGGATATGGCAAGATGAAGACGGGACACGTCGGTCCCCACATTTTACGTGAGCTCATATTTTGATTATTTTCTCCTGTGGTACCACAGGAATTTGTATTTTCATGTTCGTAAACGGGGACCTTCTTTGCATACCAGAGGGGTCGGTTCCTGAATCGGTACCGATTCGGAACTTGGTTTGGACTCTTTGAAATAGCCAGAGAGTTCGGGATAGTAAATATTTGCGATCGTATGGGGAACGTGTCCTGTAGATCTCTCTAAGTTCCATAGATGATTGTAGCTTTCGCTGTCACCTGCGAAGCACGGGATAGCCCAAAATATCGAAATCGGCGGACTGTCTTCTTCATCTTGCCATCTCGCGCTCACGCAATTTAATACTGTGGCCGTATTTTTCCAATCAACATTAGTATTGTTTAATTTCCAGACAATGAATCTTTGATTAAAAGGTAATTATATAATTAAATCGTGGATTCGATTCCCGATCGGATCAAATTAACCAGATTATAAAATTTGTATTTGTTGCTTCTCCGCTAAGCACGTAGTATTAAGGAAAAAGAGCAGACTGGTTGGCTCGGAATCAGGATAATTTACGGTATGGAGCTATTAGTACCGTCATCAAAACCCCTTGAACAACTAGAACTCTTCCAGAAAAGGATATTAAAACAAATCCTGTCATTACCGATGAGCTGTCCGGACCCAGCCGTTTATATACTAACTGGAATTCTACCAATAGAAGTACAAATTCATATAAAAGCCCTCACATTCTTCAACAACGTCTGTCATCAGGGCGAAAAAAACACTAAGAAAAAGCTTGCAAGAAGACAACTAACCGTGAAGGAGGAATCTAGTAACAGCTGGTTTATATGTGTCAACAAAATACTACGAAAATACGACCTGAAAGAGGCGTACAACTGTTTGCACAATCTTATCAAAAAATCACGATGGATCTCGTTGATGAAATCAAGAGTGAATGACCACTGGTGTACCCATCTAACAACTCTAGCACAACTCTACAAAGTGCTGCAATATCTTAGTAACCACAACCTGAGCAAGCGCAAAATACATCCTATTTTGAAACACAGATGCTACTCATCATTAGACATCAGTAGAATTCCAGTGAAATTAAAACTCGTCACCGGGACATACGTGCTGCAAACAAAACGCATTAAGTACCACAGAAATTAAAATGACCCAACATGCCTGCTATGCGGAGCAGCTGAAGAGAATGTACTACACTTCATTCTCCAATGTGAAAAACTGCAGTCGGAGAGAGTAGCTTTACTGTCCGAGATCAATGCTATATGGCAAAATGAGTTCCAAAATAATGAAAATGTTATGGACTTGTGCGAATATGACCAATTACAACTGCTAATGGACAATACGATCAAGGTGAAACCTACCAAGAAAAACTCAGCCAGCGCAGCCAGACTCGAAGGTCTATCAAGGAGATTAATGTTCAAATTGCATATTAAGAGAACGAAGCTTCTGAAGAGTGATAGAGACAAAATACAGACACCAATGAAGAAACGGATCTAACATTGCGAAAAGGGGGAGGGGAGAGCCGTCCGGGAATTGCCCAAGAATCCATTACAATAAACTGTGATAATTGTTTTAGATTTTAGACTTTGAAAGATGACGTTTTAGATCTTAAACTGTAAATACGATTCGTTTTAGATTTTAAGATGTGAAAATCACTTTTTAAACCTCGAACCAAACCGTAACAAATGGATTTTAGAGTTTAGCCATACGAACAGAGACTCTTAGATTTTAAACAGTGATGCCTCTTCTTAAATTTTTCCAGACAATACGTGCAACATGCATATTTTATACGTACTATCGGGTCAATCGTTGTGGATTGTTTTAACTTGATTTGATAAACTTTTATATCCCGTGTGAATAAGCCTGATTTTTAGTGTACATAAATTCTATTCATAGATACGGAGGTGATGGGATTTTCACTTACATCTACATCTACATAGTACGACGATCCATCAAAACTCTGATGACTACACGTCGGCGCTGCGCAAACAGACATTAAGTATTATATATACCATGGATCTTACGAATTAACTTATTTAAACCAACTCATCCTTCGGATTCGTTGGTTTAAATAAGTTCATGAGTAAGATCCATGGTATATATCATAATATGGTTTGTAGCAGAAATGACATGATTGACAGATACATGACGTCAAAATCATGGAATAGCAGATCCTATGACGTCAAAATCATGGAATAACAGACCTATGACGTCAAAATCATGGAATAACATCAAGATCGTCATGTCAGACCATGGTTTGTAAAAGTTCGCTATTTTTAAGTTGATTATTGCATAAAAACATCAAAGGAAAAATGCGTATTTATGCTACAAAGAAAAATTAACTACAAATATTGCATGACAATAACAGTGAAATCAAAAAGTAACAAAAACAGGTGCAAAAATTTAACACATTTACAGGTATTTACAGGCCAACTAAGTGGGTTATTGTTTCTTGTACCGAGAGAAGGTTGAGGAGTAAGGTAAAGTTTTGGATCCACTGCAATAAGGTTGTTGGTGATTTTATAAAGCATTGTAATTCTGTTTAAGTTCCTATGGTCTTTTTTTGGTGTTCAAGAGTTGGCCATTGAAGAGGGTACAACTAAACAGAGTCCGGTAGAGTCAGGAGAAGTCTGGTAGAGTCCGGAGACAAAATATTAGTTTATTTGTATATTAAATGATGTATTCCTGTGGTATTGGTTGTTTTTGATATATTTCTTATAATTTCCAACAAAATAAATAATAAATAATAGGTTTTTATTGAAATATACAAGGTGATCGGAAATCGTTCATAGATTCAAAATGGCGGATATAGAGTCCAGTAGGAATATCGTCGATTTACAGCATGTATTCTGTACATTTAATGATTGATTATTATTGTACATGTGTTTATCTATAGGCATTTTATCAAAGATTGAATAAAATAGTAAGTAACATGGAAATATTCATATATACAAGATGATATGTTGTCAATTAAACATTCGTTGTTTCTGATGCATAATAAAGATTTCATATGTACATTGTGAATTTATATGAAATAAATTACTTTCATTTTCATATGTCAAACAGATAAAATTAGCGCTTTTCTTGTAAATATTTCAAAAAGAAAACTGCATTTCACTTTATATTATGTAATGGTTCAATATTTTTTTTTTTATGCTTAACATATGTTGTAATAAATTTATAATTATTTCCAATAACTTTTGTTCGTACGGATTTCCAGTCAAATCGGCCCCAGTTAAATCGGCCCTAGTCAAATCGGCCCCAAAAATATAAATAAAAAAAGAATAAATAAATAAAAATTATGTATTAATTAATGTAAAATCTTGACAAATATAATGCCTACCCATGTTAAAATAAGCATAGAGTCCGGCATCCGAGAATTATTTCAATTCTAACAGGGCATTTATGGTAATTTTATGCCTTCAAGCGTACCTAAACAGAGGTTATTTTGGGCGCTGTTCCAATTACCTCCCGCTATTATTTACAAGAATATATAACGCTACAGAAACGTTATAGAAATTGATAACGATGAAAAATTAGTTTCATCTGATTTAAGAAATAATTATCTCATGTCATGCTTTATGCTCATTTTAAGACCATGGTGAATACAAACATAAACATTCTAGAATTGTTTCTTAACATGACTTTTTCCGGAAAAAATACTTAAGACAACCATCTATCGACTTTGACTTTTGTAATTTGTCGTCATCCGGTGACGTACAATGTAGTTTACAAGGAACGCTGGTGACATTGACACAAGCTGGTTACTGATTTATTTTACGATTTTGTGGGCATTTTACTAGTTTAAGTAGCTAAATGCCATCAAATTGGAAAATATCAGTAACTTAATTACATCTCCGTCTAGTTATCGATGTAGGAAAAGTATGACATGAAGGTTAGTGGATTTTGTTATGTTATGCATTTCCATTATATTTCCTACTAGAATCGAAATAATTCATGGAAGAGATAGTTTGTATAACAAAGGTAACATTATTTTCGTTTAATTTAGTCATTACTTTTCTGTAATTCATTGTAGAATGCGAAATTGTCATTCGAGGAGGTAATCGGAACAGCCAAATCATTCGGTATCCATAAGGCCGCATTGATTTACAAAATTATTGTAAATGCCCTATTAGAATCGAAATTTTAATAATTCTCCCATGTCATGTTTTATGCTCATTTTGTATATTATTTATTATTTTTATTCTTTTAATTTAACATACATAAAGTACAAATATGCAAAATACGCTGTCGATTAGATATGCCTTCTGGAAGTTCTGCGCATGTGCTTAAGGTGTTCTGTGCTATTTAGAGCCCTCTATTGTTTTCAAAGCTAAAGTAGCACGCCATGTTAGAATTATATATAAATACATGGATTTTTTGTTGTTACTCATTTAAATGTGATTTTTTTTTAATATGAATAAAATCATTAAACCAATGAGATCTGCTAGCATTGTGTCTCGCTTCATTTCCCAGTTGGTAGATATATTCCGAATGCACCAACCTGCACTGAATGACAAAAGTGTACTTCCCAATGAAAAATAGCGAAAAACCTCGAATGACAGTCGCGTTTCCTTCCCCTAGAAAAAACAACCCCCTGCAGTAACATAGCCGTCATGCATTGTCAGTCTCAGTCACGGGACACACAGCACAGGTATTGAGCTAATTAGAGGTAGTACTAGTGTATGGTATCACAAAGAAAACAACATATTAAGCTATTCACATGCATATAAAAATAAGAATATAAAATGTTAGTCCGAGATTCCTCTGCCGTCCGACGGCTTTTTGTTCGACTTGCTGGAGTCGTGGCAGGGGATGTCATAGGGAAAGGGGATGGAATCAGCAAATAAATGATGCTAGAAAATGGCCGATTTTACCATTCGATGTATCTCGGGATTTTATAATAAGTAAGGAAATTCTCGTCTAGTTCTCGTATATCGAGAAACTTTTCATTGGATAATTTTTTGACGTATTTGAAGTGTCTATGCAAATTTAGAATCGACCGAAATAAATCGGAAAATACCGAAGTATAATTGTAATATACGGAAAATATCGAAGGGAATTCGGCAATATATTTATAAGAAAGTGGGCGTTGATTATATAAATAAATCGAAAGTTCTTCAAGGTAGGTATATTTAATTTAAATAATTGCAACTATAATATTCATATAAATATGAACATAAAATACAATTATTGTTTAATATTGATAACAATTAAATGCAAAAAGTTGAATTAACAATAATTATTGGGGAAAATGCTTGTTAAGGAATATAAATAAAGGGAAATAATCATAGTACTGTATAGTATTATAAAATTACTACTGAAAAACGTTTTGTAAAAAAAAAAATGAAATAAATATTTTACAATACTGTCTGTACTCCTGTAGGAGTGTGAAGCCCATCTATAATCTAAATAGATCCTCTGTATTTAATAACAATTTATATTCATAAAATAAAATAATCAAAATGCATATGTATGCTAAATAAAATTTGGATTAAGTGTTAACTATGTTAGATACAATGTATCTACGTACCATTAGTTGTTTACAAAATACACTTATATATATAATTATTGTTTGTAAACAAACATCTGCTTTGCATATCATAAATCCGCGGATTTACCATATTCTAAGAAAACACGTGTTTTTTATAATTAATTTATTTCATAAAAATATATAACCTATATTTTCTGTTTTTATATATAATTATTAAGGTAAAAATACCTTACAAAAGAACAAAAAGCCATTCAGAAAAATTGTCAAACTAAAAATCTTCCTGATTCTGATCCTGATCTTACCAGCAGCTCGCTGGTAACATTTGGCCCAAATTTTGATTGTATTTTACTTCACATCCACAATTTTACATGAAGACGTATGTTGAATGTAAAATAATAGAAACCTCCTTGGGAAATATATATTTCAAACAATTACATCCATATTTTGTCACAATATATCCATAAATAAATGTCTGGCAAACTCATTTACCTAACACGATACACACATTAGCACCCCCTATATTTTGTAATGGCTGAGTATATAGCCAAGGGAGATAATCGTTTCCATAGCCTGGTCGTGGAACGTCGGTATTGGGTCCGTTCGCCCTAAATGCACATTCTCCCTGGGTTCGTTCGCCCTAAAAGTGGGTCCGTTCGCCCCGATAATTAAAAGGAATTTTGATTAACATATTGCATATTTTAATTTAAAATAAAGAAGTAATGATAGAAAAGTATTATTTACAAAAAATATGATCTTTTGTAGAATAATTATCGTCACGGTATGTGTTTTCGTATGTCATAGACATATGTTTTCGTATCATCTATTTTATTTTGATTTCCACAATGCACGCGTTATTTTTGACGTGTCTTCCAGTTTCTATTTCTGGAACGTAAACAGGACTCCAACGTGACATCTGTCAAAAATGTTCAAGACGTAAGTACCAAAAATAGTGAACCTACCTACTGAACCATACTTTTTGTAATGCTAAAAATTTACTTCATTTATTAAGTAGCTGGAAAAAAAATCCAGAAGGGCTATATCAACTTGAACTATGTCGTCTGCCTCTCAGACACCGGCTCTTCTTGTCATGTGACTGTCATGGGATCACTGATCGTACTTGTAAACAAAAGAGCTGACTGAAATGTGCCTGTTTCCTATATAAAATACATGTCACCTTGCAGTGCATGTGGTTTCAGCACTAAAAAAAACATCAAAAGTAAACACAATTTTGAAAGTGGTCATTTTCAAACATTCTGTTATTTTATTTAGATGTAGTATGATTTGTAGATGGTCAGAACCATGAAATTTTAAAACCTGCCATTTCTGGATTTTATATTCGTTTCCATCCCGTATGTCGGCCCTGTTTTTACTTCATACGAAAACAATGACGCCATTTTACTGACGGGAAAAGTTACAAGATATAAATCGAGAGTATATTAAAAAACAATCTTATGTACAAAGAAATATTTAACTAGCCATCAAATTATGAGTTTTCGTACTATTATCGATTTTCCGATATAGCGATTAACAGTGTTAAATATATTCAAGAATAGCTCACAGCTCATTCGCAGATAGTGGGGAAGCCTCGCTGTTTGTAAAATCTTGACATACCGAAATTGAACTATGGCTGATCAGTAAATAGTGGGGCCTCGCTGTTTGTAAATCATGATCATCCTATATGTAGCCTTATTCGTCTTCATACTCCCGCCATCTAACAGGGAGAAGGATAAACACCATGACCAATTCATATTCATTGACCATCATACATATGAACAATGTCATATCATAACATCATATCTAAATGTCTTCATCAAAAGGAAAGATCCTCATAAAATACCAACTAGCAAAGGCCTATATCTCTGCCTGCTACTCATAAATGTATCAAATGATGTAAATCCGAACCCGGGCCCGGCCTCGTCTTCCATCGATGAGACAATATATCCATGTGGCACATGCGACCAACCTGTAACCTGGGAAAATAGAGGAATTGTGTGTGATACTTGTAATCAATGGTATCACGTTAGCTGCCAATCAATGAGCTCAAACACCTATTTGGAACATGTGAATGACTCCGCAGTGGCAAGGGACTGCATCGTGTGTAACTGCCCAAACTTTTCAACATTTTGCTACTCGAAAGCATTTAGCACCTCAAATCAATACAGTATCCTATCGGACATCTCATTAAATAGCCCAGGTCCATCTGAAAGGTTGAAACCAATCCACACTTCAACGCCAGAACGCACCAAGCACAAGGGATCAAGGCAAAGCAAAAACAAAACGCTCAAAATTTTAAACATCAACTTTCAATCATTGAAAACAAAACAGGGCGAAATTCGGAATTTAATTTCCAGCGTAAATCCAGATATTATTTTTGGGACCGAAACTTGGATAGACAGCTCAGTCAAGGACGCCCAAATACTTCCTGGAGGATTTAACATCTATCGCAATGATCGTAATCTTAATGGCGGAGGCGTATTATTAGCTGTGAAGGACACACTTCTCACCTCTGCTGTACCCGAACTCCAGACAAACTGTGAGATAGTGTGGTGTAAACTGGAAATTGTGGGGCACAAAACCGTCTACCTCTCAACTTATTACAATCCAAAGACATCCAACGAAGAAAGCTTGGATGAGTACATGACCAGTATAGAACGAGCTAGCAGTATTAAAAATTCACTAATCATCTCAGCCGGGGATTTCAACCTACCAGGTTGGGACTGGTATACCAAATCTCTAAAGTCAAACTCTCAGTGTGTAAGAATACACAACAAATTCATGGACACCGTTGATGACTATGGCCTTACACAACTAGTCACCCAGCCAACACGGGGACCAAACACACTAGATTTGATCTTAACAAACAGTCCATCTAGTTTTGGACGTGTTGAAACTATGCCTGGACTATCGGATCACGACATAGTGTTTACTGAACTTGACATCTATCCACAAAGAGCAAAACAAAAACCACGAGATATTCCATTATATAAAAAAGCAAACTGGGAAAACATCAAGGAAGATCTGAAATCAATACAAAATACTGTTAATACCATGAAGGAAATGAACCATCCCATCAATTCCATCTGGGATCATTTTAAAACTAGCCTTGAGGAAAGCATTAAACGCAATGTACCAATAAAAACCACTCGGAAAAAAGATGGATGTCCATGGATAACATCTGACATCAAAAGACTCATCAGGAAGAGAGACAGGTGGTATAAGCGCTCAAGGAAATCAGGACACAGTGGCGATAACAAAAAGTTTAAAGATCTGAAATGCACAGCGCAAAAAGAAATCCACCGAGCCTACTGGAAGTACATAGATGGTATCATGTCAAGCGAAACTGAATCTGAACTAGAGACAGGAAAAAGGGGCAACACTATGAAGCGGTTCTGGACCTTCATTAAGCATAAAAGATCAGATGGTAGACAGATACCGCCATTAAAATCAGAAGGACTCCTACACTCAGAACCAGTAGAAAAAGCAAACATTCTTAATAACCAGTTTCAGAATGCTTTCTCCAAAAAGACAAACATCTCAAAGGAAGAATTCTCCAACCGCTGTAAGATGCAAGGCACGACACCAGAGATAAATGGCATCAACATAACAGTATCTGGCGTGGAAAAACTTCTTAGTAAGCTAAACCCAACTAAAGCTGCAGGACCAGACAATATAACACCAAGAGTTTTGAAAGAACTTGCACCATTCATAGCACCAATACTTACAGTTACATTTAAAATATCATACGAATCAGGAACTATACCAGCTATATGGAAAACAGCAAACATCTGTCCTGTATTTAAGAAAGGGAAACAATTTGAAGCCATCAACTACAGACCAATCTCGCTCACATGTATTTCATGCAAGCTGATGGAACACATCATTACCAGCCATATAATGAAACATGCTGACACACACAATATCCTCTATCCGCTACAGCATGGATTCCGGAAAGGCCTATCATGTGAAACCCAATTAATTGAATTTGTTGATGACATCAAACGAAACATAGACGCAGGTAAACAAACCGACTGCTTAATAATGGACTTTTCAAAAGCCTTCGACAAGGTCAGTCATAGCCTCCTTCAACATAAATTAGATCACTACGGCATCCGTGGAAAGACCGGTGAGTGGATCAAGACCTTCCTCTCAGACCGAAGCCAGTCTGTCGTTATTGAAGGAGAGTCATCAGATAAGATACCGGTGGAATCGGGAGTACCCCAAGGGTCAGTCCTAGGACCCAGCTTATTTCTTTTTAATATAAATGACATGCCAGAAGGGATAACATCAAAAGTGAGACTTTTCGCAGACGACACAATTGCATACTTGACAATTTCATCAGACCAAGATGCAAGAACGCTTCAATCAGATCTAGATAAGCTAGAAAAATGGGAAACATCATGGTTAATGACATTCCATCCAGAAAAATGCAATGTTCTAACCATTACAAAGAAAAGAAATCCAATAAAGTTCAACTACACTCTCCACGGACATTCACTTGAAGATGTGACCTCAGCAAAATATCTCGGCTGTACAATAACATCTGATCTAAAATGGGGACCGCACATCAACAACATCTGCAACAAAGCAAACTCTACCATCGGCTTCCTCAAGAGAAATCTGAATATTGCCAACAAATCAGTCAAAGAAAGAGCTTATCAGTCACTAGTGAAACCATCCTTAGAATACTCTAGTGCAGTATGGGATCCACATCAACAACAGGATAAACAACGCCTAGAAAGGATATAAAGAAGAGCTGCAAGATAAGTCACCAACAGATACCACAACACCTCATCTGTTAGTGATATGCTCGATCAGCTTAAATGGCCATCTCTAGAAAGCCGAAGAACAAACTCCCGGCTTACCATGATGTATAAAATGACGAACAATCTAGCAAATATTGACACTTGTGACAAACTTATACCACTCCAAAGACCATCAAGAAATTATAACACCCTGGCATTCAGCATTCCATCATGTAGAACATCCATACGGAAGGAATCATTCTATCCAAGAACCACCAAGGATTGGAATGCTCTAAAGGATGCCAGTGTTGGGGCACCGAGTCTTGAAGCTTTCAAGGCTTGCCTCCGTCAGTAAGCTGCCAGTGCCGTTTTTAACCTCACTAAATATTCCGCACACAAAATTTTGTAGTTTTTACATGCGCACACCCAAGGTGGCAGAATAGTCAATCAGATGACGGAGGCCGCTCAACGGAAGAAGAAGAACCCTTCATTCATATGACGATTGGAATTTTCAAAGAATGTCTAGTTAAATATTTCTTTGTACATAAGATTGTTTTAAAAGCCATTCTTGTATTTTAATATACTCTCGATTATCTGGCAACTTTATCTTGAAATAAAGTCATTACTTACTTACTTACTTACTACCTTTTGCTGTCAGTAAAATGGCGTCATTGGCGAAGAGGACCTGTAGGTCCTGAGCTGGAAAATCACCATAAGTAAAATAAGTAATATGTTTTCGTATGAAGTAAAAACAGGGCCGATATACGGGATGAAAACGAATATAAAATCCGGAAATGGCTGGTTTTAAAATTTCATGGTTCTGGCCATCTACAAATCATACTACATCTAAATAAAATAACAGAATGTTTGAAAATGACCACTTTCAAAATTGTGTTTACTTTTGATGTTTTTTTTAGTGCTGAAACCACATGCACTGCAAGGTGACATGCATTTTATATAAGAAACAGGCACATTTCAGTCAGCTCTTTTGTTTACAAGTACGATCAGTGACCCCATGACAGTCACATGACAAGAAGAGCCGGTGTCTGAGAGGCAGACGGCATAGTTCACTTTGATATAGCCCTTCTGGATTTTTTTTCCAGCTACTTTATAAATGAAGTAAATTTTTAGCATTACAAAAAGTACGGTTCAGTATGTAGGTTCACTATTTTTGGTACTTACGTCTTTAAAAGCAACCTTGAACATTTTTGACAGATGTCACGTTGGAGTCCTGTTTACGTGAGGACTATTACGTCCCAGAAATAGAAACCGGAAGACAAGTCAAAAATAACGCGTGCACTGTGGAAATCAAAATAAGGGGTCGCCCCGATAGTCCGACACCCCATTAGTCCGACACTCCGATAGTACAACATTAATAGATAATTTTTACATGAAAAGATATATTTACAGAATTTTCAACATGAATGAATGCCTTTTGAACTGTTACTGGTACCAGCTTTTTTACGTACGTATTTGTTTGACAAAAATGCTTTTAATTCTATTTTTATCTCCTTAATATTTAGATATGAGGGTATTTTGGTACTTTCATCGGTCATTTCGATACTTTAATAGACGTTGTTCCTATGTTGAAGACTGCTCGATGTTCTCTGTGTGAAGTCATGTATTTTGCTGTTTTGTTGGGTTGTTGTCTCAGACATTTATTCCACATCTCTGTATATTTATGACAGATTTCGGTAATTTGATATACCCCTTTTCGGCCTCCCAACAGTTTAAGAAACTCCAAGCCATTAACCAGTAATTCATGAGAAGGGTTGCGAAAAAGAAATGCCTTTTCAGAGTCTCAGCCAAAATCTCGTCTTCAGCGCATTTATTGAACGCCCAGTGATTACGAGTACAATTTAAGCACTCGGAAAACATTAGTTGCCTTGTCTCTGATAAAAGATCCTTATAAAAGTATCTCACATATACCTCATTTAATTTTATGCTTTATTTATTGAAAGAGGATTGTCAACAGCCCGAATGGTTACGTGTACCGATTTATGGGTCCCTTAAAGTATGCATTAATTATAATACTGTTTTTAAATTCTAAATTTACGCGGTAGACGATCGTCAAATGTCCCCTCGATCCGCCCTTTTGGTACCTCTTTTTTCTAAGCTTGCATTTAGGTCTTGACCAATAACAGTTTGAGTAAGGGTAACTAAATCTTTGAGGGATATCAGCGTATTTTTTTTTTAAAGATTACTACACATATCCTGACATAATGACATCACTATCTAACGTCCCCTTAAAAGAATTCTTATGTGGAATCAACCTTAAAACATCAGAACCAAGTGAAGTATAGTGCGCATTTCAGTTTGTCGGAAGCATGCCGTCTTTAGTACGAGGCAATCGAGGAAATTTGTGGAACATTTTTGCATAGAATTGTATAAGGAAATTCCAATTTTCTCAAAAACGTTGAAAAAATGAATAGTGACCCCAAGTTTTCTTGTTAGAATATGAAAGGATGTCAGATAAGTGTTATGTTCACACTCTTATAACAAATTCTGTCTGCCAGTTTTAATGACGGGAAGATATTGAATGTTCTCTCTATATACAATCGGTATAAAATTTACCAATACTAATACCCAATTATCTCAAAATGAAGAACGATGACCTATGCTTTCTGAATTGAATTTTACGAGTACACTCATCTGACATCCCCCGGAAAAATTAAGAAAATCTATCTGCCAAAAATATACGAAAGGATCTACCTTAAATATACAGAGCGACCATTTTATATTGATTTAGATTTTTCGATGGAGCAAAGATTTTGTCTTACTGTATTATATGAATATACAATAAAAACAACTTGCATTTTGTTTCAAACACAGCTTTTAATCGACGTTGGAACACATATCGGAAGACGCCACCCTAACATCTGGTTCTTTTTGAACAAGTTACGTAAAGAAGAAGTCAAATGCACATTGTCTGTTAATCAGGCAGACAATGGCCAGAACCCACCTCTTAGGAAACGCAAATACAGAGATCTGGAGAGGAGAATTAGGAGACTAAAGAGAAGCTACAGAAGAGGGCAACGTATTCTGACCCAGTATTAGGACGCCATAACTCATGTTGTGGCAACCTTTCATTAACTGATGCCATGTATACTATGCATTAAGACAGTTCTGTTTTGTGTGTTGTTTCTAATGACAACGTATTCTGACCCAGTATTGGGACACCATGACTCATGTTGTGGCAACCTTTCATTAACTGATGTCATGTATACTATACATTAAGACAGTTCTGGTTTGTGTGTTGTTTCTAATGACAATTAACATTATCAATTTTAGTTTCACTTCTTCAAGAATGCATAAAAATGGATTTTGTTTTGCTTTAAATGCTAAAACACAAGTACATTAAAACATTTCATTGTTGTATTCCCGTTGTATTATATCATATTTGAATGCCTAACTCGCCATGTCACGTGTACTCAATTTACCTCATTCTTGAATGCCCAACTCGCCATGTCCTGTGTACTCAATTTACCTCATTCTTATTTTGCGGGTTTGAAAGAAAACGTTTTTGAGTTAAGTTATTGAGATCAATCAACAGGTCAATAGCAATTGGAAACTTGTCACAATGTTATTAAATAATATTGTATGATTTTTGCTGATTTTGCTCCTAGCACTCTCTGTTGATTGAACATCAAACTATCCGTCTTTCATGCTTACATAATGCCCCTTTACAAAATAACGAATTGAGTAAACGAACTGGTAACGATATACAAAATTCTGAATATCACATGTCAGTCGACGAAGTGATGTTATGGACGTGCATATATGAAACAAATTTATAACGCAAGAAGAACGAACATGCAACGTAATATGACCCCACTTTCTATCCGAAAAACAAACATGTCATTGCTCAGTCACTGATCGTAGCAACTTCTGTACTAGACTCCAGCTTGCTTATTATTGCCTCAGAATCAAGGCTGTCTATAACCCTTTTAATGCTTAAAATAACCGTTTATAAAATGTCGGACTATCGAGGTGTCGGACTATTGGGGTGTCGGACTATCGGGGCTGCCCCCAAAATAAAATGGATGATACGAAAACATATGACATACGAAAACACATACCGTGATGATAATTTTTTTTGGAAAATCAGAAAAAAGCTAAACGTATAATGGATAGACTCAAAACTTCATTTCCAATATATATGAATTAGAATAAATATTATTAATCAAATGAGTATTTTAAACGGTCTGCTCTGAGTAACACAATACTGGTATGATTTAAAGAATGCACATAAATGTATGATCATATTTTTTAGTTAGAAATTTATATTTTTTTCAGGCATCACACTTCATTATCGAAACATACACGTTAGCATGTCCCATATTAAAAATTTCTCAATTTATTATCTATTTCCATTAAATAATATATCATTTATTTTTAATATCCTACATATATATATATATATAATTATCAGGGCGAACAGGTAATAGGGCGAACGTGCATTAGGGCGAACGGACCCGGAACCGGGGAAAATCGTGCTGTACTCGAGTGTAACAGCACTTTCTTAGGGTAAAATGGTTATGAATAAATAGAAAAATGATTGGTGAAGCGATTTATATAAGGGTTTCGGATAGAAAATAAAATCCGATAGCCACGAAACGTGGAAATGTGCCGACCCAGAGTTTGAGCGGCAAATCCGCTGTTTTCCTTATGGAGAGCGCTCTGACGTCCCTCGGCTTCAGCAAGTCGAACAAAAAGCCGTCGGACGACAGTGGTATCTCGGACTAATAAAATGTATGCATCTACAACTGTACTATTATCATGTGCCACTTGTCGACTTGATCAATTTTTCCAGATCCTGGTCCTTGATTTCAAACGTCATGTCGTATTTTTTTTTTTCTTCATTTCATTTCAAATATTTTATTGATAACTCAAATGAATTGGACAACAGGAAAATTGTTCCCAAAGGAGAAGACAATGTAGACATGCATGAACAATTCAACAATAACAAACTGCTTAGCTCACATGGCCCACAGGCGCTATACAAATCCTTTCTAATAACAAGATTCAGATGAAACAAAGAAAAAACAGTTTTACAAATTTGTAAAAACACATTAGACCATCCTGCTTCCTGGACCATAATTAATTAAATTCTACTATTTAGGTTCATGCATTACGTGGTAATTCGACCTGAGAAGCTAGTCATAAGACTTTCGTTTATGCCGAAATACAATGTACAGTATATGTAATGCTGACAGAAACTTGTAGATATTTTTGTTTCCAAAATTTATGTTAAATGTGTAAAAAAAATAGTCTTTTTTTTTTTTAGAGAAAACGTTTTGCCATGTAGATTCTATGAGTATAATATATCTTTTCATATTAATTTGTGTCAAAAATAACCTTTAATAAACATATGATTTAAATCGGAGTGTTTTATGTACTGGGAGAAATTAGTGCCTAATTTGGTTTTGCAGAATAAACAAAGCAACCTAAGAATAGATTTATACAAGGATGGCCCGTGTTTATGTGCTGTGTGTGTTGGTTACATTGTTATTTATGGGAGTGATGTCACATCGTTCTGATTTTGGTAAGTTAATACTGATAAACTGCTTCTGCGATGAAATGGTTAGCGTAATGCCTAGAGTGTGGAAGATCGTGGGTTTCGTCAAATTAAAGACTATAAATTACCATAAAAGTTAACGTTGTCCCCCTTTTATCCGGCCAGATTTCAGATGCACTGAAGTAGTAAAATACGGGTACAACGAAACAGAGTCCGGTAGAGTCAGGAGAAGTCCGGTAGAGTCCGGAAGCAAAATATTAGTTTATATATATTAAATGATGTATTCCTGTGGTATTGGTTGTTTTTGATATATTTCTTATAATTTCCAACAAAATAGATAATAAATAATAGGTTTTTATTGAAATATACAAGGTGATCGGCAATCGTTCATAGATTCAAAATGGCGGATATAGAGTCCGGTAGGAATATCGTCGATTTACAGCATGTATTCTGTACATTTAATGATTAATTATTATTGTATATGTGTTTATCTATAGGCATTTTATCAAAGATTGAATAAAATAGTAAGTAACGTGGAAATATTCATATATTTTACCTTCCTCCGGACTCTACCGGACTCTGTTTAGTGGTACCGGTAAAATACGTCTAAATTGTCCACCTCTATTGAGGCCTCCTGTCTTACTAGGCCTTTTTTCATAAAAAAATTAGCACAAAATAGCATTTAGGAATAAGACTGGTTGGCTGGGAGTGAGAATAATGTGCCCTGGTGGATCAACATGTCTATCTATGAACTCATCATACTGGTCTAGTACAAAACAGATGTAATCATCTCGCCGAGTGATTAGGAAATGCTATCAGATTCCCATCACTACTGCATGTACATGTACATTACCACTTACTGTGTGTCAGTACAGTCCTCACGATGAGCACCAGTCCTCCAGCCCAAGACTAGTAAAACTTCGTTTGAATTAGTAAATTTTTCAGTTTTTTTGCTCACCTGGCCTAAAGCTTTTGTCATGCGTAAGCGTCCGTCGTCAGTCCGTCCGTCCGTTTCACATTTAAATCTTCTTCTCTGAAACCACTGAACAGAATTGAACCAAACTTGCCAGAAATGTTCATTGGATGGTTCTCTACTAGATTTGTGTTTTTGATGCTGATTTGAAATTCAACATGGCTGCCAGGGACCATATGTGTTCTCATTGGCTGAAATTTAAAAAATCTTCTTGGCAGGTGAGCTTTTGTCATTGGTAAGCGTCCATCGTCCGTCCGTCCGTTAACTTTTCACATTTAAATCTTCTTCTCTGAAACCACTGAACAGAATTGGACCAATTGAATTGTGACTTTGCAGGAATGATCATTGGGTGGTTCTACACTAAATTTGTGAATCGTTTGCCGATCGGAAATTCAAGATGGCCACCATGACTCGACTTAGTTTTAACATAGGACCGTCACCCTATGAGAAAATGTTTAAAAGTCTTCTCCCCTGAAACCAGTACGTCAATTTAAAGCAAACATGGTATGAATGGTCCTTAGGTGGTCAACTTTCAAAATTATCTCCTGTGACCCCGACCTCCATCCAAGATGGCCACCGTCAGCGGACATAGTTTTAACATAGGACCCTATGAGGAAAATGTTTAAAAATCTTCTCCTCTGAAACCAGTAAGCCAACTTAAAGCAAACATGGCATGGATGGTCCTTAAGTGGTCAATTTTCAAAATTGTGTCCGGTGACTCTGACCCCCCATCCAAGATGGCCGCCTTCAGCGGACATAATTTTAACATAGGACCCTATGGGAAAAAATGTTTTAAAATCTTCTCCTCTGAAACCAGTAAGCCAATATAGCAAACATGTCATCGACGGTCCTTAGGTGGTCAACTTCCAAAATTGTGTTCAGTGACCCAGATCTCAGTCCAAAATGGCCGCCATCAGCAGACATAGTTTTAACATTTTATGTATGTCAGGTGAGCGATACAGACTCACCTGAGCCTCTAGTTATTTACATGTAGATATATATATATATAAATAGATTCAAGAATTTGATTCGGACCAGTAAATTAAAATTTTCATTTCAAAGACTGTCAATATTTGATTAATCTGTTCTGATTTTAGAAATTCTAATTAAAAGTTCAACGTACGATCATAAAAAATCATATTTTGCTTTATTTTTTGCTGGTCGAGGTTAACTATGTTTTTTCACAGTTGTCATTTGCTCATTTGGCAGACGATGTCAGTATATATACTTTGAAAACAACCAACGTCTTCTATTTACCGCCACTTTCAATAATATTTCAGTTATATTGTGGCAGTCAGTTTTATTGGTGGAAGAAACCGGAGTACCTGAGAAAAAAACGGACCTGCCACAAGTCACTGACAAACTTTTATTACATAATGTTGTAACGAGTACACCTCGCCTGAGTGGGATTCGAACTAACAACGTTTGTGGTGATAGTGACTGATTGCATAGGTAGCTGTAAAATTGGGTTAAGATAATTATGAGATATTATCATCATTACATAATTCTACAATACTTGCATTCACAGAAACCAAAAACTGAAAAATGATTGAGTTACCTCAGTATACTGTATCTTTGTCTATGTAAACATTGCCTTATGTCAAGTTATGACCTCATACAGGTAATATGTTCACGTTAAATTATTTAATATGTAAAATAACCGGTCCGAAACTTATCATACTCCGACGATACATGTACATGTAAATGTATACACAGTTTATAAAATTGAGGGAACAAATTTATTTTAATGAATAAAAAATGTAGTAGAACTCTAGTCTACAAATATCATACCAAAATGTATTATTTATATTTCTGGCAGTGAGACTGTTTGGACAAATAGATGTCACTCCAGCACCTGTAGCAGCTAATACCAACAACAGCTTCAAGACTGTTTGTTACTTTCCAACGCCAAAATCATTGAACACAACAGTAGATCATCCCATTCCTAAAGGACTCAACACACAACTATGTTCTCATATCATTTTTATTCCAACCGAAATTGATGATCATAACAGAATTGTACCCTATACTCCATCTCATTACGACATGTTCAGTAGAGCCGTTCCTGCAATGAGAAAAGAGAATCCAAAGTTAACAATAATGGTGTCGAACGTTGGGAGGTTTAGTCCAGTCATGCAGAGCCTGCAAAATACATCTGAGTATGTATAAAATCTTAACATTCGGTGCTACCTTTGGCCTACATGATTTATTGTTGTATACTTGTTCTCGACATGAATATAGCTGATATACTGCTCACTTGAAGATAAACGATTAGCATTCAATTGATTTTAGGAAGATGTTTGATTGATGAAGTGGGAATGGACAATCTAATTAAAATTAGATGTTTGTATTTATTTATTTTTTGATGATACACAGCATCCAGAATAGGGTCGTGTCTGCAGGTAACCTTTCATTCTTCTTTGACTGTAAGACAGTTAAATATATTGATCAATCGGACAACAGCTCTTGGTGTGTACTTGGTTTTTAAAACTAGATTCATCGCTGATTGGTCTGTGGTATATAAGAACCCTGACATGACACCAAGCTGTATGTTAGTGTACATGTATTGGCAAGGAAAATATGTAAATAATAGAAATAAATAAAAATATAACAACATTTTTATTTTATTAACAAGTAATACTTAGTATGAAGAAAATAAATCCAGGCCTGATTTAAGATATTTTCCCTGTTGCGGCAAGGAGTTAGAATAATATTTAAATGGAAATTTTATGTGAAACTGGTATTTAACATGGAACCATATGATACTGGTATTGAACATGGAACCATGTGATACTGGTATTTAAGATGGAACTTCTTGTTTTTATACGCCCGTCTCTAGACGGGCCGTATTGTGTGATTGGGTGTGGCGGGCGGTCGTCCACTCAGGTTTCCGCACAATAACTTTAGTTCTGTATATCGGATCTTTACCAAGCATGGTCACATGATTCCCCTGTGAAAGGGAAGAACCCTATTTATTTTGGGGTCATTAGGTCAAAGGTGAAGGTCACTGTTACTATAAATAGAATGTTTGACAACAGGGTCGTTTCCGCACGATAGCTAGTTCTGTATATTGGATCTTTAACAAACTTAACCACATGATTCCCCTGTGGAAGGGGAAGAACCCTATTTATTTTGCGGTCAAAGATCAAGGTCACCATTACTATAAATATAATTTTTTTTACAACAGGGTCGTTTCCACATGATTACTTTAGTTCTGTATATTGGATCTTTACCAAACTTGACCACATGATTGCCCTGTGAAAGGGGAAGAATCCTATTTATTTTGGGATCATTAGGTTAAAGGTCAAGGTCACTTACTATAAATATAATTTGACAACAGGGTTGTTTCCGCATGATAACTTTAGTTCTGTATATTGGATCTTTACCAAACTTAACCACATGATTCCCCTGTGGAATGGGAAGTATCCTATTTATTTTGGGGTCATTAGGTCAAAGGTCAAGGTCACTGTTACTATAAATATGATTTTTGACAACAGGGTCGTTTCCGCACGATAGCTTTAGTTCTGTATATTGGATCTTTACCAAACTTGGCCACGTGATTCCCCTGTGGAAGGGGAAGAACCCTATTTATTTTGGGGTCATTAGGTCTAAGGTCAAGGTCACCGTTACTATAAATATAATTTTTGACAACAGGATTGTTTCCGCACGATAACTTTAGTTCTGTATATTGGATCTTTACCAAACTTGTCCACACGATTCCCCTGTGGAAGTGGAAGAACCCTATTTATTTTGGGGTCATTACCATTATAGCGTTTGATAATTTATATAGACGGGCGTATTTTGTGATACACACATTTCTTGTTCAATTTAATGTACTTCAGTTTTAGTTTGAAACAATTCTTGAAACTTTTCTATTTTCATAAATTGACTAATTTTAATCCAGAATAAAATTTCTGAACAATGAAACATATTTTAAAATTTGGAAGTTAGCATAAAATAATTTCCTCTATCCAGCGTATTCGTACTTGGAACAAGTATTAATTCTTTTCCAAAATTCTTTTCAGATATGTCAACAGTGTTGTTACTTTTCTAAGAAAGTATGACTTTGATGGTATAGATTTAGACTGGGAGTTTCCAAATCCTGCACAATTTCGCAACTTTAGTAGAGTCTTCACGGTATGTGCACATATTTTCCAACAACAAATAACCGCATGGATGGTGGTATGGTTAGCGTGCTCGCCTCGAGTGCAGTAGATCTTTGGTTCGAGCCCAGATCACATCAAACCAAAGATTATGAAA
The DNA here is from genome assembly GCA_963383655.1 of Bathymodiolus septemdierum. NCBI lineage: Eukaryota > Metazoa > Mollusca > Bivalvia > Mytilida > Modiolidae > Bathymodiolus > Bathymodiolus septemdierum. The sequence continues at coordinate 56,445,718 of OY726517.1, read as the reverse complement.
TTTCCATTTGTTGCTGCTCCGCTAAGCACGCAACATTAAGAAGAAAGAGCAAAGACTGGTTGGCTCGGAGTTAGGATAATGCGTCCAAGTGGGGCGACATGTCTACCCGCGGACTGTTGTTTCAGTGAGCTAGCACTATAAAAATCAAAGTTGGTCTAGTACCAAGCGGACCTCATCATCATCTTATTGAAAATGATATAACTGAAATAAATGCTGAGTTGGTGTTAAACAGCAATCACTCACTCCAACAACAAATAAAGCACACATTGTACATAGTGTTATTTTAACAATTGTCATCACTTTGCATCTATCATCATCTTTTTTTTTCAAACCACTTCATCTTTCCAAAGCAAGTTTGGCAGGAATGGTCCTTTGTAGTGTCAAAATTCAAGATGGCAGCCATATGCATCTCAAAACATATATGTTATTCTATTATGACGTCCTTTAAACGCTTTGAGTCCAAACCCTGGTAAAAATAATATTTATCTATGACCGATTACGTCTCTTATTGGGGATATCTCTCAAGACATGTTTCATTGTACTCATTGGGCTAGTTGTAAAAAATACTGAACAGAAAAAATGGATATCTTAAACAAAAAAATTATGATATCCAAAATTGACAGCCATTACTGTAAATAAGAAAATTTCAAAGACAAAATGTCTACATTTTAAGCCATAATGGGAGGGGGAGGGAATGAGGATAATTTTATACCATATAGTGCTATACAGTAGTCCCCCTCCCATAGGGCTACTCCATTCAAAGGGCACCCCCTTTTTTTCAGGCCATATTTCAGATGCACCAAAATAGTAAAAATAATATTGAATTGCCAAGGGGTGGCCTCTTAAAAAAAAAATATTGAATTGTCCCCCTCAAGAGAGGCCAAGGGGTGGCCTCTTAAAAAAAAACTATTGAATTGTCCCCCTCAAGTGAGGCCTAGGGGTGGCCTTATAACAGGAGGGACTACTACATGTATTATATATAAGTTATGTAAAACAATGTATATACTCCTGTTTTTTATGTTGTTGGTATAGCAGAGGAGACACATTAGGATTACTATGAACAGTCTGTGTCATATTGTCTGTGCCAAAAGTTTCGGAATCTTTAAGATGTTTAAAATGTTTCCTTATTGCAACTTAATTATGTTAAAATTATGGACACCCGATGTTCAGAATTACATATAAATACTGTATTGCATTTCTGTACCCAGTTAAACCATTAAAGGGCCCAGGTGGCTCAACGAGTTAGATAGTTGGATTACCTAACAACTCATACAAGCCTATTACCAATACGGCGTGGGTTCGCACCCGGATTTGTAAATTACAAAAAGGATGCACTCGACTCACAGCCGCAAATGATAAAGTTTACCAGTTGCTTGCCCATGGTCGGTGGTTCTCTCCGGGCACTCCGGCTTCTTCCACCACTAAAACTGGTCGCCATGATATAGCTGAAATATTGCTGAAAGTGGCATTAAAACACTAAAAATCAATCATTAAACCATTAAAATTGGCATCCATTATTAAGAGAAAACAAAAGTAGCACAAAATATTACAGAAAATGATTTCTTCAGAAAATACTTTTAACTAATATTTTTAATGCAGGAACTGAGAAAGGCATTTGAACAGGAAGCTATCCAAACCAAAAAACCCAGACTACTTCTCACAGCGGCAGTACTGACCGGTGAAACAACAGCAGAAAGGATTTATGACTTTGACAACATGAAAAAGTAAAAAAAATGTTTCATTATTAATATACTGATACATTTTGTGATGGGAATGTTTAATAAGAAATATATATAGAATTCTGAGCAACAGTTCTATTAATATCAATTATATTTTTAGACTGACGGTGAAGTTTGTTTATAATGAACAACCAGACACCATACTACAATGGTTAGTATAATTGCCTCGAGTGTGGTAGAACTGGGTTCGAAGGATGCTCAGGTCACACCAAAGACTATCAAATTGGTTTTTTGTTGCTTCTCCGCTAAGCACGCAGCATTAAGGAGAAAGAGCAACTACTAATTGGCTCAGAATCAGGATAATGTGTGGCCGAGTGGTGACATGTCTATCCGCGGACTGTTGTTTCAGTGAGCTACCACTATAAAATAAAGCAACTAAGCATGTTGGTCTAGTACAAAGCGGAGCTCATCATCATCTCATTGAAAATTAGCTTGTTCTCGCCATGATATAGCAAAAAAAAATCTCGCCGTGATATAGCTTGGTTGACGTTAAACAACAATCACTCACCCCCATATACTACAACATTTACATAAAAATCAGGCTTTATCATGTACCACTGGTTTAACTGTATAACAAGGGATAGTCATATGGTAATTGGATATACAACTACATATGAATTTAGTACCTTTCACTGCTAAAGTTGTGAGTTTACTTCCTGGCTGTGTCGAGGTGTCACCGTATAACAAGGGATAGTCACATGGTAGATTTACAATTACATATAGAATTAGTGCCGATCACTTCTAAGTTGTGATTTCACTTCCTGGCTGTGTCGAGGTGTCACCGTATAACAAGGGAGTCACATGGTAGATTTACAACTCCATATACAATTAGTGCCTATCACTTCTAAGTTGTGAGTTCATTTCCTGGCTGGGTAGAGGTGTCACCGTTATTTACTTTAATGTGGTGAATTTTGTCAGTGTGACTTGAGGTAGGTCAGCAGTTTTTTCCTAGTACTGAATTTCTTCACCAATAAGACTGACTACTAAGATATATTTAAAATCTTGTTGAAAGTGGTGTTAATTACTCATAGTCATTTTCATAATCTTATCCTACAGGAATATAAAATCTCACAGGACAAATAAATCTCACAGGACTATAAAATTTCACAGGACTATAAAATCCCACAGGACTATAAAATCTCACAGGACAATAAAATAGATCTGTGGATATGGTTTTCACAGTGAAACCTCTCTTACACAGAACCCTGAAGAAACCAAAATCAAATTTTGTTCCAGTAACTAGTCTAAATTAGCCTGTGTATTCTGAACACCTGTACGTCTTTTCCAAACAGAAAAGCAGGCCTTTTTTTTTTTATTAAAAGAAAGTTGAAGCAGTACTGGTCGACAATTTTACCAATACAAAACTACCACCTCTCACCTCAAATCATTGAACATAAAATAGACCACGATATATGATATTGGAAATCCAGGTTCTTGATTGGGACAGGCACTAAAATGTGACGGGGTTAAACCAGTTTATGGTGTACGTTATAACACAATTTTCCTTACAGAACTGTAGATTTTGTGAATATGATGGGCTATGACTATAATGGACCTTGGGGAAATTTGTCACTAACAGGCTATAACTCTGCACTTTTTTCTGTGGTAAGTAAATTTCCTATTTTTGTAGTCTATTTAATTTGCTCTTTTGTTACAGTGATCTGGACTTTGTAAATATGATGGGTTATGATTATCATGGACCTGGGGGCATGTGGACATTGACAGACTATAACTCTCCACTGACTACATTGGTTAGTATTATAAAGCTTGACACATTTTGTTAATCCTATGCATACCGTATTTGTTTGTGTTTATTGCACACTAATATATAATACCTACCTGTTCAGTGACGCTCTTGAGAACTGATTGTTATTATCCTTCCCTCCCGCTGTATCTACCTGCTGACTCCATAAGTAAAACTTGTATCAAAGATGCGTGAGTAATTGTCAACCCCCTAAATACACAATTACAAACTGCAAAAATATATACAACATAATTTCATATCATTAAATACATTCACCAACTGTATCTTCCTGTTTATGTTTTATTTAACGCATAGTTTTAACTCACCACACAACCCCCCCCCCCCCCCCCTGCAACCATTGCATAAACGTATGCGGGAACTAAGTTTTCCACTAAGTATCATCTATACTCTTTATATATAAACAAATATCATAATTGTTATTGAAACTTTTTCATAGCAAAAATTGCTATAGCAATTTGAAAAACTATATACAAATTAACGGTTTGATGACGGAATCACTACGTCAAACAGACTGCAGTGACCTAATGAATCAAACACATCTTATTGTTTTGAGGGTAGTTTTACAACAGTATTGTGGCTATTTATATTCTTACATATATATATTTTTCTATTTTAATTCATGGGACGTATATTTATCATCAGATTGTGTCATTCAAATGGATTTATAAGGAAAATGCAGTTGGATTAATAAATTACATATACACAATGCGAAACTACATTTTTACAGTTATCTCTAATTTAACTGTAATACTTTAATATGTATTTCAGGCTTATTCTGCAACTTTCTGGGCTTCAAAAATAGGAAAGGAGAAAGTTGTTGTTGGAATTCCATTTTACTGCCGTGCCTTCAAATTGATGAATCCATTAATGCATGGTTATCATGCTTTTTCTAATGGTGCAGGTGAATGTAATAGCTTAGGACATGCTTGTGTAAGTATAATTGCAATGTTTATCAATAATTTAGGACATGCTTGTGTAAGTATAATATATACAGTCATATCTACCCATGCAGCACCTACGTTAAGCAATAACCTTTAAATGAAGGTCAAGTTATCACAGATAATAGCAAAGTAACCTTAGTGAAATACTGTGCAATCACTTTTATTCGTGAGGTACCAATTTTTGTGGTTTTCGTGGGTAAGCTGATCCGTGAAATTAAAAATCCAACGAACAATGAAATTTGGGAAGCAGTTTGACATCAATATATAGCAATGCTGTCCTTGAGTGACCTCAACATTCTGGACCAGCTGCATAGGGGACAGTTGACAATTATAATGACAAAATAAGTACGAGTATACCTTTTAATGGGTTATAATCCACATGAACATGTTTGTGAATGATTTGATTTTGAATGCATGTGTAAAAACGACAGAAATGTTTATTTGTGAAAAGATTTAAAAACCTTCCGGTAATAAAATTTACTTCCAAACCATACACTAACGTTGACAAAATTTTAAGTGTTGACGTTGTATAAACATTTCTCTATTAAATTATAACACCCTTCAACCAACTTATTTGATGACCTTTCTTTAAACAATTCAATCAAGTTAACTGTACATTTGCACCGGGGCCAGGATTAATCTTGTGACCCAATTAAGAGTGGTTTCATTCCGAGATAATGGTAATGAAAGATCGAACATGTTGAAGTAATTTTACAAGTACAATCTGTCATTGGAATCAAAATAATGAGATAAAACAAACTTTATTGTTCATTTTTTAGTTGTGAAAAACAAAAATTGAAAATAAAATGAAGGTTAAATATTTGTAAAACATAAAAACAAATTTAATATATATTGATTGAAATTGCTAATGTACGTGCTCATAAAATAATTTCAGATATTTTTTTTTAATTTTCAAATTCGATAAAATAACACGGATTTACACTGATCTATAATTATGAAATTCAAAAGCAGATTTTGTTCCGATTCTAAGTAAAAAAAAAAATTGAGAAAATGAACACGTTAATATGCACGTTCCACTTCCGATTACATAATTCTATGGCTCATTTGTCTAATGTATTGAAGCTTTCTCGAAATTTTGAAACCCAGTGAAACTTATTATGTTGAAAATATAAAATCAGTGAATTTTATTTTGGGTACAAACACAAAATCCACGAATTTACGAATCCACAAAATTGTAATTTTTAACCAAACCACGAAAATTGATACCCACAAAGAAAAGTACTTTCACAGTAGTCACATCTATCTTGTGGTCACTATTTATTTTGGGGTCATTAAGTCAAAGGTCAAGGTCACCATTACTATAAATAGAATTTCTGACAACAAGATCGTTTCCGCATGGTAACTTTAGTTCTGTATATTGGATATTTACCAAACTTGGCCACATGATTCCCCTGTGGAAGGGGAAAAACCTATTTATTTTAGGGTTATTAGGTCAAAGGTCAAGGTCACCATTACTATAAATAGAATTTTTGACAACAGGATCGTTTGCGCACGATAACTTTAGTTCTGTATATTGGATCTTTACAAAACCTGGCCAGATGATTACCCTGTGAACGGGGAAGAACCCTATTGATTTTGGGGTCATTAGGTCAAAGGTCAAGGTCACCATTACTATAAATAGAATTTCTGACAACAGGATCGTTTCCGCACAATAACTTTAGTTCTGTATATTGGATCTTTACCAAACTTGGCCATATGATTCCCCTGCGGAAGGGGAAAAACCCTATTTATATAGACAGGCGTATTTTGTGATGCACACATTTCTTGTTAAATATTCTATTTGATTTTTACACACGATAAAACCTAGCTATTATCAAGGGACAAGCGTGATACAAATATATTATCATTGATTTCTATATGTATTCTTGTGACCCATTATTGGATGTCACTGACGTCACCTTGTCAGATCCTTGATAAACACTATCATTGATATGTTTAACTTGAAATGGACTTCTCATTGCATCCCATTTCTCAGGCTTCACTTTCAATACAATATTGCTGTGAGAAATCCTTTTTCACAACCGAAATCAAAGATAGCTTATTTTTAACAGATTGCCTCAGCATTGTATGGATTATCATGCTCCTTTGAAGATCTGTGGATATGATTCCAGATCAGGTCAGAGCAAAGACTGTTAAATTGGTATTTGTTGCTTCTCTGCTGTGCATATCGCAAAGACTGATTGGTTTGGATTGAGGAATATGTATTAGAGTGGAAATATATGTCTACCCAACTGACATTTTTCTCGATGAGCTAACACTATAAAAAAACCAATGCAGGCTCTCACTATGATATAACTGAATAACAATCACTCACTCTCTCATAATGTGAAAGGAGCAATATATATATATTACTGTCTACAATCATACTATTTTCGATGAAGGCATGGATGATACCAACGTAACTAATTAATTAATCAAGACTTGACAAGAGTATGAAATTGAAGATAAATTTACATTTCAATTTTAATTTTTTTTTTTTAACAGCAATAAAAGCTGTCCTGGCTATGATTGTATTGTACAGTCATATCTACCCATGCAGCCACCTACGTTAAGCAATAACCTTTAAAAAAAAGGTCAAGTTTTCACAAATAATAGCGAAGTAACCTTAGTGAAATAGTCACATCTCTCATGTGGTCACTTTTTGATGATCCAATGACTGACAGCTTAATACATGTTTGACTATAGATAGAGTTACATTTACTAAAATAATCAGTCCATAACACTGCATAAGTTTAATGCCATCAAATGTGAGGTTTACTCCATACAACTTAAAGTGATAAAGTTTGTCTGTGACTTGTGGCAAGTCTAGTTATATCTGGATTCTCTTGATATGTTTCATCCACCAATAAAATGGACAGCCACAATATTTATCTAAAGTTTTGTTGAAAGTGGTGTTTAATAACCAAAATACAACCCTAACCCAACCACACCATACATTTTACATTTAATGGATATCTGGTCAACTTATTTTATTTGAAATAGAAATGTTAAATTTGTGTTAAATGTAATTGTCACTCTAGACAGGTTTCCTGTTTATTCAGTGTATGATTTATAAAGGTTTCACTGTACTCAGGTAATTAACATGTACAGTGAAACCTGTCTAAACTAAACCACCTTTAGACCAGCTTTTGTGTTCAGAATAGACAGGTGTTGGTTTATACAGGTTAAATGAACACAGATTTCATACATTGGGACTTATTGTTCCCTTTATACACAATTTCAGTTTATTCAGGGTTTCGGTTAAGACAGATTTCACTGTATATGATTCCTCGAATAATGAAAATATTTCAAAGATTTATTGACATAAAATTGAATTATTACATTAATTATTAAAGGAAAGAAAATAACTTTTCACTTTTTAAATCTCTTTTTTTTCCAGGCCTGTGATGCTATCAACAACAAAAATGCTACCATTGTTTTTGATGGTTATTACAAAGTTCCTTATTGTTACTATGGCAACCAGTGGATAAGCTTTGAAAATATTGACAGTATAAGATACAAGGTAAAAAATTTCATGCAATAAGTATGAAATAAAGAAACCAAATGGTAGTATAACTGCATCGGTGGCGTAATGGTCAACACGCTCATCTCGAGTGTGGTAGATTGTGGGTTCGAGCCCCGAACGGGTCAAATGAACGACTATGAAATTGGTATTTGTTGCTTCTCCACTAAGCACACAGCATTAAGGAGAAAGAGCAAAGACAGGTTGGCTCGAAATCAGAATAATGTGTCCGAGTGGAGTGACATATCTACCCGTGGACTGTCGCTTCAGTGAACTAGCACTAGAAAAATCCAACTCGGGGTGTTGGTCTAGAACAAAGCAGACCTCATCATCATCTCATTGAAATTTAACTTTTTATAGCCATGATATAGCTGAAATATTGCTGAATTGGAGTTAAACAACAATCACTCACTCACTCCAAATGGTAGTTTTAACAAATATTAACCCATCGTTCGTTTATTGGTTAGCATGCCGATATTAAGTGTCGTAGATCATGAGCTAAATCCCCACGGTGGGTAAAACCAAAGACTATGAAATTGGTATTTGCTGTTTTTATGCAGCATTAAGGTGTAAGAGCAAAGACTGGCTGACTCAGATTCATGATAATGCGTACGAGTGGTTCTATTTTTTCTCTCTCAATAAGCTAGCACTATAGACATTCAACTCGGTGTGCTGTTCATGTGCAGACATGATCATAATTTCATCGAAATGTAACTTAATACATAGCAGAACAATTTCTCGCTTGGTGTTAGACAACAATCATTCTCTTGTTCAGAAAAATACTCTATTTTTCTGTGAAAAATATTCTGACAGTTAATAACATATTCATTTATGAGATATTCTGTTTCTATCCTAGGGAGGGGTGGTCGTGATCGCATGGTAGTTGGATTTACAATTACCTGTGCAATCAGTGCCTATCCCCACCAAAGTTGTGAGGTCGAACCCGTTCATGGCAAGGTGTACTCGATACAACATTATATGATAAAGTTTGTCAGTGATTTGCAGCAGTCGGTGGTTTTCTCCAGGTAATCAAGTTTTCACCACCAATAAAACTGACCGCCACAATATAACTGAAATATTGTTGAAAGTGGCGTTAAACACCATAACCCTAAACCTTTCCTATATAAGGGAGATAATCAAAGTAACCTCCCTTGTTATTTGAATAACAATGTATTTTTGAGCCATAATACAAGAATGTATAATAATCACACATCTTTTCACAGTTTTATTATTATATAAGGAGCAGATATTTTGTATTATTGATGATTTATCATTTTTCTTTTGATCTTTACACATGATCTATATATGAAATAATATGAAACCGGCACGGCCATGATAATATCTATATATGAAATATTATAACTGTTTTCTAATGTGACGTCACCTTGACCAAACAAACCTCAAATTTTGAGTTGATTAAACCTCATACAAATCATTTATCATTGCTACAAATACTTTATCTATTCTTTTCCTACTCAGTAAAGCTTTCAAGGTATATCAAAAAGGCTGTATTCTATTGGCTGTTGTGCAAGAAAGAGGGGCCGTCGTGATCGTATGGTAGTTGGATTTACAACTACCTATGCAACCAGTGCCTATCACCACTGATGTTGTGAGTTTGAATAATGATCAGGTTGAGATGTACAACATTATGTGATAAAGTTTGTCAGTGACTTGCAACAGGTCGGTGGTTTTCTCCGGGTCTTCCAGTTTCCTCCACCAATAAAACTGACCGCGACAATATAGCTGAAATATGTTGTTAAGCACCATCAAACAAGGTGAAGCAAACACACAAGAAAGAGGTTCACGGAAGAAATGCATTTCTGCGTTTTATTTCTTAACTGCAAAACAACGAAATTCAATACCAACCATTGTAGAACAGTAAAAAAAGCAAAATGGTCGAACCCCCTCTAATCCTAGACAATGAGAAAGGTACCATATTGCCTTTAATTATAATATAGCAGTAGTTAACTGTTTTTAAAATATATAAATTATTTCTTTACAGACCAAGTGGATACTTGACAATGGATTTCCTGGTCTGATGGTGTGGGAAATGTTAGAAGATGATGTAGAAGGGGTTTGTGATGGTAAAACTAAATACCCACTGATGAATACTGTCCTACAGACTATTTATGACCACGGAAAATAAGATTTCTGACCTTTCCATCCTCTCTTGTCGTGGCTTTTATGTCCACCTGTGACCTAATGACAACTAAAAAAAAGTCACCATTTTAATTTATAGCAATATAAAAGTCACCTGGCCCATGACCAAAGGAGCTTTTGCCATGACTTTGCATCATCTCTCTCTTCATGTGTCATCTTATCATTTTCCCCCCACATTTAATCTTCTCCTGCTGACATTTCAACAAAACAGAGCCAAATTTTTACAGGGGCAATTCTTGGAAAAAGAAGAATCAGATTTGTACAAATGAAGTTGAACACCAGTCGAAATTTTCAAAATAAGCTGTAATGGCTTTTATTTTTATAAGAAAAAGTCTGTAAAATTAGGAATGTAGATACTGCTAAAGTTGGCATTAAACACCAATCAATCAATCTGCAATTGGCATGGACTGTTAATATGATATGCAGATTTTGAATGTTACATACCCCGGTAAATTAATATTCCAGGGGTGGGGTAATTGATTCTAATATAACAAATACTTTATGATAATAAACAATAGCTATTTACCAGGTGACCGATACATGCTAGTTTTTTTTTTTTTATCAAGATCTCTTTTCAGATTGAAAAAAGTCCCAAAGTTATGAACATATCTGTTTGTTTATTTGAGTATATAATTTGATATCTGTTAGCATATTTTATTTAAATAATGATTAAATATTTTTATTTTTTGTTTGATTTTTTTTGTAGACATTGACTCAATTTTTTTTTTTTTATTATTGGTATTATAATTGTAGACATTGGCTCACATTTTTTTTGTAGACATTGACTCAAAATTTTAGCATATTATATTTAAATAATGATTATATTGATATTATTTTCATGTGTGTTTATACCAACTGGTACCTTGAAGAAAGAGAAACCAGTTTTGTTTTATATCAAGGAAAATATTCTTGGTTTTAAACTACATTGTATTTATATAAAGTATATTTAGTAGACCTCACAATGAGCACTGGTCCTCCAGCCCAAGATAGGTAAAACTTTGTTCGGACCAGTAGATTTTTCAGTTTTTATTTAGATATACATGTATATAAAAATAAATTGAAGAATTTGATTTGGACCAGTCAATTCCAATGACTGATTTAGTTTATTGTGCCAAGTTTTCTTTCAACTTCCAGTCCAAACAAAACCAAGCCAATGAATATTTGTGCTTGATGTTAACTTATTTAAACTTTTGTTCAGATGAACTTTCATATTGTCTTGAGCTTTTCCTTAACTGTCTGTAATGGAACCTGACAATTTTTTTTACTTATGTCATTTTTTTCATTGGTTGATATAAAGGTCACCAGGTCATAATTCTAGTTGTGTGATCAGATATTAATGAAGGATGGTGAACTTTATATGATTCTTTCATTGTTTTTTTATTCTGGACATTGACTGTCAAAATATTTTTTTTATCATTGGTATTATAATTGTAGACATTGGCTGAAATTTAAGAAAAAAACTTGTAGACATTGATTGTCAAAATTTTGCATAATTTATTGAAATAATGATTATATTGAGATTATTTTTCATGTGTGTTTATACCAACTGGTACCTAAAAGAAAAAGAAACCAGTTTTGTTTTTTATCAAGGACATTATTCTTGGTTTTAAACTACATTGTATTTATATAACACATATTAGCATAACTGCACCAATTTTCTATATGATGGTGTAGATCTTTGTATATTTAGCAGTCCTCACGATAAGCACTGATCCTCCGGCCCAAGACCAGTAAACTTTGTTCGGACCAGTAAATTTTTCAATTTTTATTTAGATATACATGTTTATAAAAATAAATTGAAGAATTTGATTTAGACCAGTAAATTCCAATTTTTATTTCGAGGACTGATTTAGTTTATTGTGCCAAGTTTTCTTTCAACTTCCAGCAACCATCAATGTCCAAAAAACCAAGCAAATGAACATTTATGCTCGATGTTAACTTATGTAAACTTTTGTTCAGATGAACTTTCATATTCTCTTGGGCCTTTCCTTAACTGTCTGTAATGGAACCTGACAATTTTATTTTACTTATGTCATTGTTTCATTGGATGATATAAAGGTCACCAGGTCATAAGGTTAAATCCAGTTGTGTCATATGTTAATTGTATACTTTATGATTTGTTCATTGGTTGATATAAAGGTCACCAGGTCATAAGGTTAAATCCAGTTGTGTCATAAGTTAATTGTATACTTTATATACAATCAGATTGATTTATTTATCAGGATGAAAACTAAGATATCAGTAACATTCTATAGTAAGGTACACTATTAATAATCATAATGTTATGTGTTGTACAGTGTATTATGTATTATTTTTATCAGTAATATTCTATAGTAAGGTACACTATTAATAATCATAATGTTATGTGTTGTACAGTGTATTATGTATTATTTTTATCAGTAATATTTTATAGTTAGGTACACTATTAATAATCATAATGTTATGTTGTACAGTGTATTATGTATTATTTTTATCAGTAACATTCTATAGTAAGGTACACTATTAATAATCATAATGTTATGTGTTGTACCGTGTATTATGTATTATTTTTATCAGTAACATTCTATAGTAAGGTACACTATTAATAATCATAATGTTATGTTGTACAGTGTATTATGTATTATTTTTATCAGTAACATTCTATAGTAAGGTACACTATTAATAATCATAATGTTATGTGTTGTCCAGTGTATTATGTATTATTTTTATCAGTAACATTCTATAGTAAGGTACACTATTAATAATCATAATGTTATGTGTTGTACAGTGTATTATGTATTATTTTTATCAGTAATATTTTATAGTTAGGTACACTATTAATAATCATAATGTTATGTTGTACAGTGTATTATGTATTATTTTTATCAGTAACATTCTATAGTAAGGTACACTATTGATAATCATAATGTTATGTGTTGTACAGTGTATTATGTATTATTTTTGTGGGTATTTTTATATTTATAGAGAGTTGTCTTTTTGTATCACTGAATGTTATATTAATATTTGTATGTATAAACTTAATTATAATGAAATTTATCCATGATTTGTAAATTTTCTTTTTGACACTTACACACCATACATATGATATGATAGATAATATCTATTTTCAAGCAACAAGCTATCCTGTTTAGGCTCTTTGGTTTATTGCTCCCAAAACTTTAAATTATTTGGCTTTCTAATCTTTCGATTTTGAGCATACCTGATGAAGGTAATTCTAGAAACGTGTCATGCGCACTAAATTTGATATCTTTATTTGAAATACAAAAATATTATCGTTGATTTCTATTTGTAAAAATGTGACGTCATACTGAAGTCGTTTTGACAAATCCTTGATAAACATACTATCATTGATATTGCTCAAAATTTTGCATTCAATGCGATATTTCTCTGAGAAATCCATTGTCGCTAAACAACGATAGTATGTACCATTCCCCAATGGCGAGATCAATGCATGATGTTCATAACTACATGTATGTAAGCACATTCCATGGAGAGTAAAACCTGTTTATACTGACCAAAATAAACAGGTGTTCAGACTAAAAAGGGTCAATTTGCAAATATTTAAGACATTGTAATTAAATTTAAAGGTTGATATACAGGGATCCGTTGTTGAACTTATGATTAGCCATAATCACATGATTCATTCCTAATCACATAATTAGCTAATTCAATGATTAAATATGATTAGTTAATACATTGATTAAAAAAGAGTTCAGCAACAAAATTTAATCATTGAATTAGCTAAGTATGTGATTAGGAATTAGGGTTCAGATTAGACAGATTTCACTTTAAATAATTGTATAGAAATTATTTATTACTATTTTTTTTTATTATTATATTTTACAAATAAGTGTTGTGATATTAAGCAAAAAAGCAATAATTATATTTTACTGTAATGTTGTAATTTTGTTTGTAAAATGCCTTGAGGTGCCATATTTTTTTTTAATATTATATGTATCACTATTTATACTACATGTAAGTGCCATATAAAGATGCTACGCATAATAGGAGGCTGTCGTGATCATATGGTAAGTGGATTTAGAACTACCTATGCAAGCAGTGCCTATCACCATTAATGTTGTAAGTTCGAACCCCGCTCAGGCAAAGTGTACTTGATACAACATTATGTGATAAAGTTTGTCAGTGACTTGTGACAGGTCCATGGTTTTCTCCTGGTACTCCGATTTCCTCCATCAATAAAACTGACCGCCACGATATAACTGAAATATTGTTGATAGTGGCATTAAACACCATAAACCCAAACCATCTATGCAGAATATTCTTAAAATCTCTCCCACTCTTATTCTGTCTACATAAAAATAATCGACCTAAAAGGAAAACACAAAGATTTTACTTTGAACTATTCAAGTTATCTGGGATGAATTAAGCTAAAAGCTACCCTTAATGTCGTGGTGAAATAAGTAATTTTATGTGTCTTATAGCTCAGTTTATCATATTTTGTATGTTATGAAAAGAAAAGTTAAAATAGACATACAAGTTTTCATTTCCTATTTCTTCAACCTTGATTTTGTTGACGTTATAGTATATTGAAGATTTAATGAAGTTCTGAAACGTGAAAATAAAATGTTGATTTTAAACTATAATAGAAACTAGTTACGTCTGTCAAACTTAGATAAGCTGAACCAATAATAAGGTTTACTCTCAGATAAATTAAGGGGCAGTCATGGTCGTGATCGTATGGTAGACTACATGTACAATCAGTGCCAATCACCACTAAAATTGTGAGTTTGAATCCCGCTCATGGCGAGGTGTACTCGATACAACATTGTGTGATCAAGTTTGTCAGTGACTTGCGTCAGGTCTGTGGTTTTCTCAGGGTACTCCGGTTTCCCCCCACTAATAAAACTGACTGCCACGATATAACTGAAATATTGTTGAAAGTGGTGTTAAACACCTTAACCTTAATCATCTCAGATAACTTGAAATCTTGGGTAATTCTATGTGAATTTATTAGTCCATTCATCTTTGACATAGCTAGCTATCAACTGTATTTTGAAAACTGATTTTACCTTGATGCTAATGTCCAAATTGTCCCATAATTGTTTATCTTTACAAGTTTGCAAATTATTTAGTAGTTCATGTTAAAAACAAGTCAAATTTTAATCTGAAGAATAATGGTACATGTATATACATTGTATTTCAAATAAGTCCAAATGACTTCTTCTGCCTCTACCAAATCCTGACCTCCTTCAACAAATTGATTAAGATTTGATTTGATTGATTTATTGTGTTTAATGCCACTTTCAGCTATATCATGGCGACCAGTTTTAGTGGTGGAAGAAGCTGGAGTACTCAGAGAGAACCACCGACCATGGGCAAGCAACTGGTTAACTTTATCACTTGCGGCTGCGAGTCGATTGCACTCTTTTTTTTTTAATCTACAAAGCCGGGTGCAAACCCATGCTGTATTGATGATAGGCT
Organism: Bathymodiolus septemdierum; assembly: GCA_963383655.1. Lineage (NCBI taxonomy): Eukaryota > Metazoa > Mollusca > Bivalvia > Mytilida > Modiolidae > Bathymodiolus > Bathymodiolus septemdierum. The sequence continues at coordinate 56,430,148 of OY726517.1, read as the reverse complement.
TGTATGAGTTGTTAAGTAATCCAACCCATTGACCCACCCGGGCCCTTCAACAAATTGAAGATTATAGATCAATAAAAAAGGCCAACAATTTTTCTTATAGCTTTTTCATGACAATAACTTGCTATATGGTAATATCCACTTAAGACTGAAACAACAGTGCTTTGTAAGCTGTGTTTTCTCAATTTTATTTTTGTGTTTATTTTTCTGTTTATTTTTGTAATTTTACTTTTATATAATACATCACAAGTAAACTTTTTATTTATTTTTATTCAAGAATAAAGATATAATCATTTTAATCTTGTCTTATTATTGCAAAACCGCAATGGTGGCGTACTCGCCTCGGGTCAAAACAAAGTCCTATAAAATTGGAATTTGTTGTTTCTCCACCAAGTGATAGCAATAGCTCGTATGGCCTATGTTCACTACTGTACTTGGTGTAGTTATAGACTGCAGACAGGTGAAATTTCACTGCAGATGTATTTATGTAGAGACAATAAATAAACCAAGATAAAATACAACGTTTAACTTTATTCTTAAAAATATATCGATAAACTGTAAAATATTGCTAAATGTGTGGGTAAATCTATTTGGCACATCACATTAAAATCCCATTTTATATATAACTATTACATGATAAATTCTTAAGGTATAAAATAGCTGCAGTAAAACTCATTTTGTAACGAATCACTCAAATTTCTTCACAATTAAGTTTGTAAAAAAACAAAATTCTTTTTATTTGATTGAATTTTAATATACATGTACATGTATATATACCATATATATTTTTTTTAACAGTTTTGAAAATAAATTTCCTTTATATGAAATTTGATATACAAATGTATCATGATCACTTTTAAATATAATTGAGTTTTACTGTAATGAAATAACATTTAAAAATATTTAAAAAGATACAGTACAAATGCCTTGAACACATAATCCCTTGTAAAGACAAATTCTGGTTAAAACCAGTTTACACTATCACTATGTCATTCAATATAATAAATTTCAAAGTAAGTGTTTTTAAAAGACCTCTTTATGTACTCAATGTTTCAACAAAAGGCTTTAAAGGTGCATTGGGGGTGGTCTAGAGTGGTAAAAGTTGTTGACCTCTGGTCACAATCCTAACACTACTGACACTACTGACCCCTGATATCCACCTCAAAAGTTATGGTTTCCAGACAGATAGGTCAATTCATTGTAACTATTCTGACTTTTCTCCCCCATTTAATATGTCTGATAGTCACAATATACTTGTACAATTTAGGTAGAGCTCCTACACAGGTAAAATTTTGCCTCATACCCAGGGAATTCCACAGCAACAGGAGACAGGACAAATTGCCTGTCTAATTGCATATTTTCCCTGGTTGCTTTGCTTTCAAAAGTAAAATATAGCTTTGTTTTGAATACTGGTTTATATTTTGCAATCTAAATTGCTCAAATTGGGAATCAAAATAAGGACATAAGAATGAAAATTTTGTGAATTTTGCATGATTTTAGAATATTTTTCAAGTTGGGAAACGGTCCTTTTACCAGACTCTGAGGAAGGCTGGAAAAATTTCTGCCTTTCTACTTTAGGATTATCACCTCCTACTTAAAAATGAGTAGAATTCCCTGCATACATGTAAAATGTAAGTCGAGTTCCTACACAGATTAAATTTTGCCTCATGAATATTTATTTTTTTCCCCTCTCTTATTAAAACAGAAAAAATAGAGATCTACATACATTGTACACATGTAGATATAAGATGTGCAAAATATAAAAGTAGATTCAGTTACATACATCCCATCATTTATGTCCACTATTCAGATCTACACTGCATAAAAATCCATATAAAAAAATTACAAAAATAGACTGTATTCATATAAATAGATTTGTGACACAACTCATGTAATAATTGAAAGCACTATTGATTTATTATAGGGACTTAATGGTCAACATAACCTGATCATGACCTACATGTGAATTGAGGGATGAAGAGTACAGTCATAAAACTTTTGTATACAAATTTTGTACTCGTACTGAAAAAAATGGCTTATCGAAAAACTAAATATAACGCTTTGAATGGATGGTTTTCATGTACATGTACAAGTCACATGCAAATACATGTACTAGAACGTTGTACGACTGTATGCCTTGTTCAGTTATCAGGATATCATAACTTTGTAAATTGTAAATCTAATTTTATCCTTAAAAATAAGTAATGACACAATTTATTTAACACTATCACAGATGTAACATATACATGTACAGTATCTAGAAGTTAAAAAGTACACAATATTACCAAATGATCGCGAGTTAATATCTACTTTTGCTTCAAAATTGTAGGTCATGTCAGTTTAAATTTTTAAACAGTTTTATTATGCTATTATAATTACAAAAACATATGAAAAAATCACTATTAACTTGACTAATTTCAAAACAGTATATATTTTTAAGATGGGGGATATGCTATTGTTCCAAATTTCTAAATTTGGCAACATAAATTAGAAAAGACAGTATTGGTGTTAAATCGTACTGACAAGTCATGATCAGTAGAGACAATATTAAGTTATTGTTTCCGTTTTAATCCATACCCCGTTTATGATATTTCCTTTCTTCTGTTCTTCACAATATCAAGTTCACTTTGAAGTGTTCAGTAGATAGCTGACAACTGGTATCCTGAGTTAGGAAATTGACAAATGAATTTGTTATTTAGACTGAATTGGTCTCTATGAACACTTTACTTCTTTCCCGTAGCAAATCAGTGAAAATAAAAAAAATTCTGTGGGAATTTATTATTAGTTAAGTGGGTAGATAGAAATAACAGATTGTCGGTTTTACTACATTTAAAATGAACAATATGATTAATATTATATCCTTCTGTCATAGGGGTGTAACGATACCCTGAAGTACCAAAAATCTTCAGATTTTTTGTCATTTTCGGTGTTCAATTTATATGTCGTCATCCTAGGCGACTCTTTGAAAGTACTAGTTTTAATCGGGAATGGAGGAAGATACACAGACAAAAATCAATAATGGAGGCATCAAATCGTGTCGGCGATGATATTAATAATATAAGACTAAAAGATCCACAAGCTATCAATCTCATGTAATACTCTGGAGTTAAAATCGTCAACATAAAGTACCATATTATATCAAAAGTAATAGGATCGTTAGCAAAATTTACGATATGTATCGTATCATGAGGAAGGCGTTACACCGCTATTCTGGCAACTGAAAAGATATTGATAAAATGTATGTTTATTGCAGGAAAGCTTTTTGGAATTCACATTTATAACAAAGAAGAGGGAGGCGGGATAGAATGTCAATTTAATTCTATAACTGGTATGTAGGCGACAATAACAGCTACATTGTGTATATATAGGAAAATTGGCTAGACATGATAGAGAAGATATATATGTCTCTAAGATTTTCACCAAAGTTAACTGTTTGTGTGGAAGATACATTTTGTAATTAAGATTTAAAAAAAAAGAAGATATTTTAACAAAATTCTTATCAAGTGAAATGTAAGTTTTCAATACTCACTTATAGTATAATTATATAATGATAAAATAAACACATAAACTCTTACAAATAAAAAAAAGATTAACATATCAAAATTTCTTATAGTTCAGTCTTACAATGTTTAATCTACAATATAAAGAGTATAAAAATACATATGGTCAAACCTCCTCATGTCAAACTCAAAAGAACCAAAATTGCACTTCTGGTTAACGAGACTATTTGATTAATCTAAAGTAACCTGAGGCAGAGGTAACCTTAGCTGATTTTGGCTATCATGTTTAGGCCCTTTGATTTTCTTGGTCCCAAAGATTTTTATATTATTTGTCTTTTCAATCTTTTGACGTAGAGTGTGCCTGATGAAGGTTATTCAAGAAAAGTGTCCTCTGCACTACATTTTTATATTTATATTAATTTGTACAAAGGGGACGTTATTTTGCTTCGACTTTATCCAAGTAAACGATTGATTGATTGGTGATTAACTTTAGCAGTATTTCAGCTATATCAATTTGTATGAATTTGAGATAAAGAAGTTTAACTGTATGACTGTGACAATATAATACTCTCTAATTTCTTATCTGAGATTTTTGCTTATGCATGCTAATAACACTTTCAACAGAAACGTGTTTCTGTTCAGTATAATCAAAGACAGATTTGGCAAGTTGAGATCGGCTAGCAAGACTTTCCATTTTCCTTTTTCCACAACGAGCTTTATCGTCCATAGAATTCTTCGCATGGCAGTCAACCATTCTCCACCTTATTCTTAGCGATGGCTCCGCAGCACGAAAAATATGCAATTTTGGAATTTTCAGAAACATGTCAATTAACGATATTTTCTTGACATCATTTTCGAAGAGATGTTTTCTTACCATGGCATAATCTGACATATAAAATGAACAATGCTCGTAAGATTCCACATCAAAATGGCCGTATTTCTGACCCAATTCAATGCCTGGTGGATACGGGTATTCTTCGTATACTAAATTCTGCTTATATTGCCAATAGCTAATCGGGAAAAAAACTTGTACGTTTGGGATCGTATTCATTCTGACATGATTGAGATATTCTATATCAATTTCCATGCCAACGCTACAAACACAAACCAGATCAGCTGACTGAATATCATGGATCACATTATCAATAACTGAGATTTCAGATCTCTCCGAATTATATTTTTCCAGAACTTTCCAAGTGACAGTTCCTTTTCTACTTGGATGATTACTTAAATGGTAGTCTATTACCCTTTTTGACATAGCAAAAGGATCTCCATTTCCTTTACTCGAATGACTTTTCTCATGCACAAAGACAATATAAAGATATGAATTATCACTCGTTTCTAAGACAGTCTTTGCAAACCATTCCATAAAATTAGAAAAATCGTCCACTTCGTTTTCATACAAGGGTAGAATCAGATGTATCTGTGCATTCTCCGTTACATAAGGCATGGGTACAATTTCCACTTTACCCATGGGACGTAACAAATGTACTCGTTTCTGTTGTGGTTTATCCTGTCGGTTTTTCCCGTACATTTCCATATCCATAGTGTATTCCATACCTCTCGATGGCTCAAACCTACGATATCCATTTACCAGCTTATATTGTTTGAATTTATTGTCATAATTTTTGTTCAGTCTATCAAATGCAATCTGTTGAATTTCTTCAACGTCTTGTTTATCTGCTCCTGAAATATAGTAAAAAACATGATCAAGGGAGAAAACTGAGATGTATGACTTTTTCATACATATCCATGGGAGATAAATGTGATGTAAAAAAAGGGGGGATAATTTACTCATGGAAGAAGCCTTAGAAGGTAAATTGTGGTATTTTTCGTGAATAATGAAAAGTCTGAGATAAAAAAACACCCTTTGATCATAATGTCAAAGTAAACCACATATATGTACAACATCTGTAAATCACAACAGATGACAACTCAAGATGACATCATAAAATTGGCTTATTCTGAGTTGTAATTTAAATAAGGTTAGGGTTATGGAGTTTAAAGTCACTTTCAACAATATTTCAGTTATATAATGTTGGTGAGTTTTACTGATGGAGGAAACTGTAGTACCCAGAGAAAATCACAGACCTACTGCAAAGCACTGACAAACTTTATCACATAATGTTGTGTCAAACTCACAACGTTAGTGGTGATAGGCACTGATTGCCTAGCTAGTATAACAGTGACCTACAATATTTTTGCCTCTTTATCAATAAATTGGCAAACATTTCAATAGTTTCTGCCATTTTACCAATAACTTGGCACACATTTTAAAATGACTTGGCATAAATTATAAACTGTTTTTGCCACCTTACCAATGCCACTATTTAAAATATTTTGCAATCTAAGTTCTAAATGTCAGATAGTATTAACTATTGTAGTGAGTGAACATTTGTTATCATGACAAAAACCTGCGATCTTCCAGATTTGTGGCAAGCATTATAAACACAGGGGTGGATATGTAGTATTATACCTTTAAGTGGTCTGATATTAGTTATGAAGCATTATACCTTTAAGCGGTCTGATATTAGTTATGAAGTATTATACCTTTAAGTGATCTGATATTAGTTATGAAGTATTATACCTTTAAGCAGTCTGATATTAGTTATGAAGTATTATACCTTTAAGAGATCTGATATTAGTTATGAAGTATTATACCTTTAAGTGGTCTGATATTTGTAAAATCATCATCAAAGTAGATATGTGAGTCTGTGAAGTAGGTCCATTGAATGATATCAAACCTGGTGTTAGGCTTAAAAGCTTCTGGTACACCTTGGCAAAATAAAATCATAATATTGAAACAAATGAAATTCTTTTACCTATATTAGAACTATTGAAAAAGTCCATAAATTTAAGAAAAATATTGAAAATGAGACTTGTACTTTGAAAAGTACTTGAGCGTCATTTTCTTTTCTCATCTTTTGCATCAAACTCTGGAATCCCTATATTAAAGATTATTTTCACATTATAACAATAAAAAATTTTTAAAGTCAAATTAGATGTAGTGAATTAGTACTAAAATGTTTGATTATCAATTACAAACACTGCAAATGGTCTACAATAATTTACAATATTCATGTTTTTCTGTATCAATTCATGGTGAAATCAATATAAACACTTATATGATAGATGTGTGTTAGAGACTTACTCAATGTCAATGTAGTTTTTTTTCTGTGTAATTCAATTTCCACTGCTAATTTAATAAAATTGACTGATACTGAAAATTTTGCATCTATAACTTTATATATAGTTTACCTATAGGCCACTGAAGAGAATCCCTGCCCCCAGGAGCAAATTCACTCAGACCAATTATACTGTCTTTAGCCTTCTGTATTTCTTGTCTTGTAAGGTTTAATTCTAACTGACAAAAATATCTGGAAATAGAAAAAGACAAAACAACTGTGTACATGTATTATATTTCAATGCTAAAATTACTACTGGGATAATATGACCTACATATTTTTTAATATTTTATTATTATTTGTTTATTCTTTCATGCCATCTTAAGCTGTAACATGTGGAATAGTGTAGAACAGGGATATCTTCTAAAAGTGAAAGAGTGAGTAGTCGCTAGTGATAATTGTGTAGCGGCAAGTAAAAAGCAATTTTTCAGCTATCATAACATCACCATTTTCAACGGTTTGTTTCATGTGATAAAATTTTGCATTATTTTGATAGGTTCATATGTCAGAGGTTACGGCATGATGCTGAAATAATGTAAAACAATCTCAAGACATCTGAACTTGAAACGTTAAACAATCTCAAGATATCTGATCTTGAAACGTTAAACAATCTCAAGACATCTGAACTTGAAACGTTATCTTTAAAGGTAGGAACTGCAATATCTACATAAGTTGAAAAACATACTTTTTCATTATTCATTTTTTCTTTACCCTGAAACAAGCTTCAACTATTTAGAAATCTCCCTGATGCAGTCTGAGACATTGTCAATAATAATATAAATATTGACATCATACCCATTAACAAGTTCTTCATGTTTTATTTACCTTGACCGCCCTGTCTAAAACTGATGATGTAGTGTACATGGTTTATGAATGAGCAAGTGCTGTATTACATGCCACCGTTTTGAAACGGAAAGAAAGTGCTTGGTTTTTAATTTATTAAATAAAACACAAATGAACAAATTTAACTTTAAATATAAAAAACTTCGATTCTGGTCGCTTTATTGAAATAATAATATTTGTGTGATAGATCGTCGAAATCTGTTAATACCGAGATATATTATGACGAGTACAAGTTACTCCATGTAAGCAAATTTTCAGTTATATAACATTGCGAGAACAGATTTTTTTGATGATTTGATCGATTGATGCTTAATGCCAGTTAAGTTGTATCGAGTACACCTCGTCATGAGCAGGAATTTTACTCATAACATTAGTGGTGCTAGGCACTGATTGCATAGGTAGTTGTAAATCCAACTACCATACGATCACGACAGCCCCTTTTTCTAAGTGTGCCATGTATAGTACAAACCTATGTATTTTATATAAAGATATATCATCTGGCATCGGATAAATGGAGAAGGATCCATTAAATGAAGCGTCATTACGTAATGTTTCTATGTCATCATCAAAGTCAAAATCATCCACTTTGTATGACTTGTAATTTTTATCCTGAAAAACAAACAAACAAACATGAATGAGATTTTAATACAAATTCTGTAAATTTACAAATTAAAGTCTGAATACAATGTATTAATGCAAACCCTTGAAGTGGCAGACCAGCAAAAATATGATATTTCATTAATGAGATTTTCGTAGTTGTTGACCAAAAAAAAATGAAACTAGGACGTCGGTGATCAAATATCTATCAGTAATATTGTTATTATACATGTACAGTCTGCACCAAAAACCACTAGCCCTATGCCCCAGTCTAGTAAAAATTAGTTCGGGCTAGTAAAATTTGCATAATTATATAAAAAAAATATATTTTAAAATGCTATTCAGGCTAGTTTGTTAAAATGTTTTTGGCACAGACTGATTACATTTTATTAACCGCTACCTATTTCATTATTCTTTACCCTTTTCATGAGAAAATATATCTACAAATGTGAGGTTTACATAATGAGATTTTCGTTCAGCAAGTCACATTATTGAATTTTATCGCAAATAACACAACAATTGCATTAATTATAAAATTTACATTTCCTAGCCATCAAAGAACCAAGTTCCATAAATGTCATTTACATGTAGGTCACCACTTCACAGTTAGAGTTCAAATTCCTAAATTGTTTCTAAGAAAACTTTTTTTTTACATTCAGCTGGTCTGATACACTATATGAATTTCTGTGGTGACCATATTGGAAGTCACTTCAGAAACAAATGATAAAATTAAATGGCAAAATGTTTTGTGATGAAAATTTAAAGATATTTTCACATGACAGCCATATTGGATGTTAGATTGCAAGAAAATGATGAGGAAACTATTTTGATGACCATTTAAATCTACACATCATTTTTGCGAAGCGTCAATTCATGGTTACTTTTTTTTACATTAACTTTATTACACTATCATTGTATTAATTAGCCATGCATTACAACAATATAGGAATAAATGTTACCCCTCCTCTGTCAGAACATGGTGTCTCTGTAATCTTTATAATACATCTCTCTAGTACAAGACTTGGAGTAGATTCATCCATTTGAAGACAAGAATCTATCTCTGCAAAAACCTTAGACAAGATATTCTAAAAACAGAAAAGGTATTGAGTGTTGTTTAATGTCAAGCGAATATTTCAAAATTAGAACAAATTAGCAAGAAATAAATGATGGAGGTGACAAGTTACTGACATATATGTGAATGTGCCTTATGGACTAGAAATTTAGATTTCCACATGGAGGGTGGAGAATGAATTCATTAAGTTGAAGAATATTGCCTTGTAACTCACATCTAACAACCACTGTTGCTAGATGTTTGCTACATACAAGAAACATGACATTTTCAAAAGAAGAATTTGAAGATACATTTTAAGTCATTTAGCAAGGGGCAATCAGAATCCGTATATTGAAGAAGAACAGACAACACAATGACCAAAAGAAAAAAAGACAACAGGACAAACAACGATCTACAAAACATACACATAAAACTAAAGCTCGAGTAACACGAACCCCACTAAAAACCGGGGGTGAACTCGGGTGCTCTGGAAGGGTAAGCAGTTCAAAACATGAGACACTGTCACTGACCTATATGTTGCATACATTGCATGCATCAAGGCGAGTTGTGAGTGTATTTGAATTTTCCTGCACTATCCTCTCACAGGGATGATTCTAGTTAGAAAATAATATAACTGAAAATCAATAAAAATAGCTGAAACCATCTACACTCCCTTTCAAAGGTCCTGTTTTACCTGTTCTGGCCATGTCCTGCAACTTTCAGAACTAAAAAAAATCATGATCATCACTCCTTTATTAAGGGTTATACACAACAATGGACTCTGTGGAGAAACAAATCCTATTTCTATAAACAATGTACCACATCGACATGGTTTTATGTTGCAGAAAGATACATTTAAAAAAGATTCATGAATTAAATTACTGCTACAGATTTTAGTTTATAAAATTGAAATTAATATTGTACTTATATGATTTTGTTCTTATTCATACTGCAGAGTGCAATTATTTGTTAATACCAACCAGGGGCCATCGTGATTGTATGGTTGCTGTATTTACATGTACAACCTATCACCACTAAAGCTGTGAGTTTGAATCATGCTCATGATGAGGTGTACTTGACACAAGATTATGTGATCAAGTTTGTCAGTGACTTGTGGCAGACCGGTTGTTTTCTCCGGTTTCCTCCACCAATAATACTGGCTGCCACACCGTAACTGAAAAATTGTTGAATGTGGTGTTAATTGCCATAACCATTACTCTTAAATACCGAACCATTCCCTAGAAACAATATACATGTAACCAACTGCAACAAAACTATTTATCAAAATTTTGTATTTGAATATCAAGTTAATACCTGAGATAAAATAATTCCACCTTCTAAGGTACACACATCTTTTTCTCCTTTCTGTAATGCACCCATGTGAACTTTTTCACTTATACTTATATGACTGACAAGCTCAAACAGTTTTTCCCCTCTTATGTAGGTACGATCAGTTATGAAAATATAATAGTCAAATGTATTTGCATAATGTTCTTTGACATATTTCACTGCATGTAGAGGAAGTTTTTTGCTGTCATGATCAGGAAACCCAATGACCTGCATTCCAGGTGGTGGTAATCCACTTTTTCCATTTGTAAAAAACTGAGTTTTTGTGACATAATGAGCAAATGTTTTATTTAATGCCATCCCAAATGAACTGACAGTCTGTGGTGTCGATAAAACGCCAACAAATAATTTTTCTCGTATTCCAAGTTCAGTCGAGGCAAATCTTGGACGAACAAATTTTTTGCCATCATTTTCAGGTTGATATTTTTGCTCATGAATGTAAAAATCATTGCCTTCCGATTCATCATTTTTGACAGGAGATTCATTTTTAACCTCTTGTTCATGGACCATTTTTGTTTCACGTAACTGGATTGAATTTTCTGTCTCTTTTGGGGCAGCTGGATCACACAGTTCATCAAGAAATGGTGCTATGGTCATATTTAGGGCAACACCCAAAACAATACCAACCAAAACTGGAAGACACGACCTAATCAGGTTGGAGGACGATCTCCCTAAAATTGACATTCTTGTAAGAATCTAGAATTTGTTACTGACAATGAAACTATCAAGTTTGTTTCTATTAACAATCTCAAAATCTTTATCAATACGCCTTTTACATTCTCCTCCTCATAATGCAGTATCAAATTTCAAGAGCCTGTGTGTATGTGTGAAAACGTCATCAATTTGTGTGTACTTATTTCTTTAATCACTCAAACGTTTTAGTAAACGAACATCTGCTTCACAATAATTAACCCTGATCAATAACTACTCAGCGAAAATGGATCAGCAGGTAAAACCGGTGGTTTTTATAAATATAGACAATAACTGCATGTTATATAGCCATTTTATCAAGATTTATCTTTTGTCTTTCTATCGTTCAATCCATGTTAATAAGATCAAACGAATTATTGGCCTAGTAGGCTACCACACTATCTCTGTAAACCAAAAGCAAACCAAACTTTGCTGGCCAATATTCTGTGTGTCTACATGTATATCACTATCAGTAATTGTATGAAACGATACTCTGAGATTATGAATATATACCCCTTTTCTGGTTTTTGGAGTTTGTTTACACATTCTACACAGTCACAGACCACAGTAATCGCGTTGAGACTAGACTTGCGAAGAAATTCTCTGCTCTGTATTCACCTCAATAATATTGTAATCTTATCTCCAATCAAGTAACCGTGCCTGATCCTTTACATATTCCCAGGATTTGCATTTGTTTGTCAGTTATAACATATAATGTTTGTTTTAGGTTTTTTTATGTGCACATAATCAATCATCTGAAGACATTTACAGTGATCCTTGCAACTCGCCTTGATGTGATGAGTCCTGAACTCAACATTTTCAGTTGGGACTCACAAAAGTTTTCAAATTTTCAATTCTTTCAATGGTGGGAGTCACCAAAATTTTCAGAAATGTCTTTTTGAACTCGTCAAATTAAATTGCTACAAGTATCCCTGAGATTACTGTTCCATGTAGGAAGATATGTGCCTGTGTTGTTTACTATTAGGCCATGTAAAATTTATTGTTGGTTTCCCCTAACATAGGGAAATTTTTAAGGGCAGGCAGGCAGTTTTTTTTTATCCCCTCGCCAACGAAGTTGCGATGGGATATAGTAACACTACCTTCCGTCCGTCCTTTCGTAACATCCTTGTGAACACTCTAGAATCAACATCCTTCAATGGATTTTGACCAAACTTGGTACATACTTAGTCCTTAGGAGAGTCTGGAACCCTATTGATTTTCAAGGTCAAAGGTCAAGGTCACGGTCTAATTTTTACCCTGTAGCATCTTTGTGAACACTAGAATCAACATCTTTCAATGGATTTTCACCAAACTTGGTACATGCTTAGTCCTTTAGAAAATCTGTAGCCATGTTGATTTTCAAGGTCAAAGGTCAAGGTCCCCGGCTCAAATTTTTTACCGCATATCTTCCTTGTAAACACTCTAGAATCAACATCCTTCAATGGATTTTGACCAATCTTGGTACATACTTAGTCCTTAGGAGAGTCTGGAACCCTTTTGATTGTCAAGGTCACAGGGTCTAATTTTTACCCTGTAACATCCTTGTGAACACTCTAGAATCAACATCCTTCAATGGATTTTGACCAAACTTGGTACATGCTTAGGAGAGTCTGGAACCCTATTGATTTTCAAGGTCATAGGTCACAGGGTCTAATTTTTACCCTGTAACATCCTTGTGAACACTCTAGAATCAACATCTTTCAATGGATTTTCACCAAACTTGGTACATACTTAGTCCTTAAGAAAATCTGGAACCCTATTGATTTTCGAGGTCAAGGGTCAAATTTTTAGGCAAGGGGATACGCCACGCTTTGCGTTGGCCTTGTTTTTGTTGTTTTTTTTTTCTCAAGAGATATTGCAAATCAGTGTTTTGCTATCTTTCCCGTGAAGGTCAGAAAATATATCATAAAGGTTTTGCTATGCAAAATTTTTTGCATCACTCTTATTTCGTTTGATAACTGCGAACATTTCTGTAAATGAACAGCCAGAATGGTTCCACTGGGCACACCGGCGGTGGCCATTTTATGCATATTGTACGTCACGTACATGTCTTAGATCATGGTTATTTTACCGATATCGTAAGTGCTTTGGCGATCTAGATCAATGACCTTGGCATGTGGAAAAACATAGAAAAAGACACGACTGAAATTGTTTACGATAACAAAAATCTCCATAGAAGACACACGGCCGGTGTTTATTTTATTTTATTTTATTTATTAGTACATTTTACTAAAAGATAACGACCTGGCAGTAAAAATTTGACCCAGTCGGGTTAGGGGAAACCGACAATCATTTTCTCATGGCCTTAGGGAGAATACTGGTGAAATGATTTCAGAAAAAGAAGTGATAAATAGACCATTTGGACATTTCCGACTTTGATTCTAAGATTAACATTTTACAAAAGTCCTTTAAGGCGGACTAAAAGGATCCCTTTTCATGTAATTATAAAGTTAAATAAAAATAGCACATTTTCCCCATAATCTGTTACTAATTTTAATGTTGTAACAACATGTGAATTTTCTATTTGCTATAAAAAACACTTTTTTACAAGGTTCAAAGATCTATAAATTATGAGATAATTATACACAAATTTGTTGTCATTCCCCGCGATCCAACATTGCTCTTTCTAGACCAGGTTCCATTTTATTTGTCTTAGGTAGATAACTTGTATCAAAAGGTATAAAAATGTATAATTTTAGAATCAAATTGGGATTGTGCAAAGGGTCTGTTGTATCAGGATATTGTTTGTCACTCTCCATTGGCTGTTGACCAATGTAATGAATGCTAGCTAAATCATTATGTGTACATGCTATTATTACTGTTTTCCTAAAACTTTTTAAGAAATAAATCGTTGCACATTATTGTTTTTAATTTTCATTTATACTGGCTTCCGTTTGTACATGTATGTTGAAAGTATGCAACCCATAATCTAATTTTTATTTTTCAGAAAATGGAGGTGGATGAAGGTACGGTGAACCATGAAGGAATTAAACAGTACTACATAAGTAAAATTGAAGAACTACAGGTAAGAAGTTGTATAATTTTGTAATTTTCTTTTTAAGAACTTTTTTTAGAAAACAAGTCTGTAGCCATGTGGTGAAAAATCTCATAGCAATGTCTTGGTTTTACTGAATTTTTTGTTTACATTGTTCAATGCGTCAAATGGAATGGGGCTGTCGTGATCATATGGTAGTTGGATTTACAACTACTGGTGCAATTAGTTCATGGCAAGGTGTACTCGATACAACATTGTGTGATAAAGTTTGTCAGTGACTTGCGGCAGGTCTGTAGTTTTCTCCTGGTACTCCTGTATCCTCAACCAATAAAACTGACCACCACGATATAGCTGAAATATTGTAAAAAGTGGCATTAAACACTACAAACCAAACCATCAAAAATCATGTCTTACTTTTACTAAATTGTTTGTTTACATTGTTCACTGCCTCAAATAGAACAAAGATCAATAGAAATAAAGGTCTCATCTGTCAGTCATATTTGAAATGTCTATTTAATTATCTATCATGGCAAGCAAAAATGTTTCAAAGTAGCTATTTTTTGCATATTCATATACCTGTATGATGTACATTTGTATCAGCTTGATCAGCCATTTACAAAAAGCCATACACATGATAAAAATAGTTCATAGAACAAAGATTATAACAGTCACAGTAATCATGACTGATCAGAACTTATCAGTAGTTGACGGAATTCCATTAACTAGTCATTTTTAAACCTTGCCAGTTATTCCATGTTTATATTATTATATATGCTAGGGTTTTGATGGCAGCTACTGCAACGGTATTACATAATGTCTTGGTTTTTCATTTTATATAGTTAGTCAACACAGAGAAAACACAAAATTTGAGAAGATTAGAAGCACAAAGAAATGAGTTGAATGCCAAAGGTATAAGCTATTTAGGGAGCAACCATTTGTTTTATGGGAGGGGGATAAAGGATTTCCATAGAAAAAAATCCAGGCTCAAAAATAAGGTGAAAATATGTTAGGATGTGACAGTGCTGAAATTTGTTTATACAAGAAGTAAAAGACAAAATCTAGTACTCTATAATGCAAGAAATAAGGAAATCATTCTTGCAGATTTTGGGGGGAAATCCAGGATCTGAAACAACTTCTTGCTCCCCATAAAAATGAAATGGTTGATCCCTTATAACTATGATGAAATACATGTATATGTATTCTTAAAGTTATTAAGATTTTTTCACTATAAAAGATAAGGATAATGATCATAATGATTGTGTTAAACAGTTTGATGTGGTCAGTGGTGATTATCTGCAGGACACCCCTGACAGATGTTAGAATGCCATAATGGCCAATATCTCTAATTATCAAAGAAAAATGTTTGTTGGTTTTTTTAAGTCAAAGGTAAAAAAAATAACTTTACACAGGTTTCATAAGGTGTTTATGAAGGAAGATCAAAGTCATCTACCAGGTAAAACAAGTGGTGAGTGGTGACTATATAAAGGCCATTTATATAATGATTTGTCCTTGGGAAGTATTAAGGAGATACTAATACAATCTAGTATGGATTATGAAAAGAAAATTAAAACAGTTATGGTCAACAATTACGCTTGTTTCTGAATCCTATGTTATATTGTATTGTGAAAAAAAAATGTAATATGTAATTCATCAATAAAAAAAAATATGTTTTAAAAAAAACCCAAAAACCCAACAATTCCTTCAATATCAACACAAATGAGAATGTTTTGGACTGTATAAATAGATATGATAATACAGTTTGTACTTGAAATAGAAATGATTAAATTGTGACTTTATCTGTTTATGTATGGTTATAAAGACATTGTTTTGTAGTGCGAATGTTGAGAGAAGAACTTCAGCTTTTACAGGAACAAGGATCTTATGTTGGAGAAGTTGTTAAAGCTATGGATAAGAAAAAAATATTAGTCAAGGTATAAACTCAGACTTTCACAAGGCTGAACATAGATTATGTGTTTGTCTAATTATTTAAGTGGAGGTTTTAATACTGTAATTAGATGTATTTTTTTCAGGTTTTAATCTGGTCAAGTAAGTGTGTTTTAGAAATGGTTAAAAATATACACACAAAATAAAACCAGAATTTACATTGGGATTAACCTGTTTATGTTATATACAAATACATATAGATTCTCCTTCAGTTACCAGTGGTTTGGGGTCGTTGTGCCGTGATCGTATGGTACTCGAATTTACAACCACCAGTGCAAAATCAGTGACTATCACCACTAATGGTGTGAGTTTGAATCGTGCTCATGGCAAGGTGTACTCGATACAACATTTTGTGAAAAAGTTTGTCAGTGTATGTGGTTTTCTCCAGGTATTCTGGTTTCCTCCCATCAATAAGACTGAAATATTGTTGAAACACCATAACAGTGGATTACCATTCTTACTCCACTGGAGATAGTTAAAATTTGAAAATTTAATTATCGAGAGTGGAGAAAATATCATAATCCACTGGTAGCACAAGGAAAATATGTTTCTCCTTTGACTAAAAAGTCAAAAATATTTTTTAAGTTGTTAATTTTTGTCTTTAATGACTTTAGAAGAGAAATTGACAAGAGGAATGGTCATGCAGAAATTATACCCTCGTGGTGATTAAAAATATTATGAAAATTTAACCAACTAATTAAATACACTAAGAATTGGAGAAATACATTTCTATAATTTTAGATTGGCATTACATATGGCTTGTACCAATGGAAATCTGACATATTTTTTTTATCAGTATTTGACATCAAATGTAAAATCCACTACATATTTATTTCATTATCTCAAAATGTACGAAAATGACATGCATTCAATAATTTCATTTAGTGGGTTTATGCAGGGTAAAAGTTTTTGCATTTCCTTCAAAATAAAAAGCCAAGATGATAACGCAAATGAAATTTTACCATAAACACAACAACAAAAAACAAACAAAGCAATATATACATACACTTTGTTCTGCATAAAATCCTCAAATTTATATTTTAAAATATTCTGTTGTATGATAATGTGAGGATATACAGGTATTATGGATGTTTAGCACTAGGTTTAAATGGTATTTAAGTTATTTTGTTGTGGTCATATATTTATTGATGGGGTCGCCATGATCGTATGGTAGTTTAACATCATAGCCCTGCTATATTTACTGATGGAGAAAACCACACCCCTTTTGTAAGTCACCGACAATTATAAGATAATTGGAAAGTATTAGTGACAGCAAAATTTACGGTATTTCATTAAATTGAAACATTTTTGGAAAAAATTATTGAAAAATCCTTGTTCAGCAACAACGTTTGAATGAAGACAAGAATTTTCCTATAATTTTATCCAACAAATACTCACCCTTAATAGGAGAGAAGAATAACATAAAACGTTTTTATAAATAAATGATCAACTTTACATTTCAGGTTCATCCAGAGGGAAAGTTTGTCGTAGACTTGGACAAAAATATTGATATCAACGACGTGACACCTAATTGTAGAGTAGCCTTGAGAAATGACAGCTATACATTACATAAAATTTTACCAAATAAGGTTTGATTTTGATTTTTGATTTTTGGTGTTTTAATGCCACTTTCAGCAATATTTCAGCTATATCATGGCGACCAGTTTTAGTGGTGGAGGAAGCCGGAGAGAACCACCGACCCTGGGCAAACAACTGGTAAATTTTATCTCTTGCGGCTGCGAGTCGAGTGCACCCTTTTTTGTAATTTACAAAGCTGGGCACGAACCCACACCGTATTGGTGATAGGCTTGTATGAGCTGTTAGATCCAACGACCTAACTCATTGAGCCACCCGGGCCCCCCAAATAAGGTTTGTTTTGTCAAAAATTGACAGTTATACATTACATTTGACCAAATAAGGTTTGTTGTGTCAAAAATTGACAGTTATACACTACATAAATTTTTACCAAATAAGGTTTGTTGTGTCACAAATTGACAGCTATGCATTATATAAGATTTTACCAAACAAGGTTTGTTGTGTCATAAATTGACAGCTATGCATTATATTAAATTTTACCAAATAAGGTTTGTTGTGTCATAAATTGACAGCTATGCATTATATAAGATTTTACCAAATAAGGTTTGTTGTGTCATAAATTGACAGCTATGCATTATATAAGATTTTACCAAATAAGGTTTGTTGTGTCATAAATTGACAGCTATGCATTATATAAGATTTTACCAAATAAGGTTTGTTGTGTCATAAATTGACAGCTATGCATTATATAAGATTTTACCAAATAAGGTTTGTTGTGTCATAAATTGACAGCTATGCATTATATAAGATTTTAACAAATAAGGTTTGTTGTGTCATAAATTGACAGCTATGCATTATATAAGATTTTACCAAATAAGGTTTGTTGTGTCATAAATTGACAGCTATGCATTATATAAGATTTTACCAAATAAGGTTTGTTGTGTCATAAATTGACAGCTATGCATTATATAAGATTTTACCAAATAAGGTTTGTTGTGTCATAAATTGACAGCTATGCATTATATAAGATTTTACCAAATAAGGTTTGTTGTGTCATAAATTGACAGCTATGCATTATATAAGATTTTACCAAATAAGGTTTGTTGTGTCATAAATTGACAGCTATGCATTTTATACGATTTTACCGAATAAGGTTTGTTGTGTCATAAATTGACAGCTATGCATTATATAAGATTTTACCAAATAAGGTTTGTTGTGTTGTTAAAAATCAAGATTTAAAACAAATGTAAACCACTCTTTTGTTCAAATGTAGGAAATCTTTGTTAATATAACATGTAAATATCTGTGTAATCTGAGAACAAAGTTGATCACAAGGAGGTTCAGTTTAGACAGGTTTTACTGCATAACCAAATACATTCTGAATTAAATCTGAAAGTGAAAGTTTGATATTAAGAATATCTATCAACTATGATAAAGTTGAAATTTTTCTACCAGGATTATGTGAGTTGTTTCCCTTGAAGTTGTAAAAAGAAAGATGCAATATTACCTTGGTAACTCTTAAGCCTTTTCAGTCTTCAACAGATTAGATTTTTTTTTATTTATCCTTATTGTGGTATGAAGATTTGACTAATGCATCTATGATGTTTTCTGTGATTTTTGGGGATTGAACTTAAAAAAAAAATGTTCTTGTTCATTCAATCAGTTGAAAAAAAATTCTATAAATAGAATCTTCAAGGAGACACCTGTATAACAGCAATTTATAAAACCTATTGTTTACTTAAACCTGCGGCAAGTCACTGACAACTTTATGTCATGAGCTTGTATTTAGTGTACCTTGCCATGGGCGAGTGTCTATCATACTTAAGTGGTGAGGGGCACTGATCATATAGGAAAATTTATATCCAACTGCCATACGATGACATTCGCAACAGCCACCTTTATCATTGGAACGACTGTTAATCTTTTACTGGTTTTTTTTTTAGGTTGATCCGTTAGTAAGTTTAATGATGGTTGAGAAGGTTCCAGATTCTACATATGAGATGGTTGGAGGTTTAGATAAACAGATTAAAGAAATAAAAGAAGTTATAGAGTTACCTGTTAAACATCCAGAATTATTTGAGGCTTTAGGAATAGCACAGCCTAAGGTATACCCTCACTAGATTAGGCTAAGCATATAATATTGTATTATTATTTGAGGCTTTAGGAATAGCACAGCCTATGGTATGCACACACTAGATTAAGCAAAAAACAAATAATATAGTCAGCAAAAAATAATAGTAAATTGATCTAAAAAAAAGAGGAAAAAATAAGATATTGTGTTTTAGTTTAGTTAAATACATAAGCCAGGGGGATAGAGGTTAGGGTTATGGTGTTTAGCAATATTTAAGTTATATTTTGGCTGTCAGTTTTATTGGTGGAGGAACCCTGAGTACCTGGAGAAACCACTGACAAACTTGATCACACAATGTTGTATTGAATTCACCTATCCATGACTAGTGAACCAAATTCAAACTCACAACATTAGTGGTGATAGGCACTGATTGAATAGATAACTGTAGATCTAACTACCATAGGATCACGACCAAGACGGCCCCCAGTGGGATGGATTATGAATGGTTAGTGGTTTAGGTCATGGACACACCTAACATCTGACATCTGTTCCATAGTATCAAGCACACTGAATATATTGATGGAGCATAGAAGTTCCAAAAATGGCTTCTTGAGACCATATATGGATTGGACAAATTCTTGACATAATGTATTTATATTTCAGGGTGTCTTGTTATACGGACCTCCTGGTACAGGGAAGACCTTATTGGCCAGAGCTGTAGCACATCACACAGAATGTACCTTTATCAGAGTATCAGGGTCCGAATTGGTCCAAAAGTTTATTGGTGAAGGGTCCAGAATGGTTAGAGAGTTATTTGTAATGGCAAGGTTTGTATAACATACTGAAAAAGTACATGAGGCCCTGCCTTATAGAACTGCCATATAATTTGACTAGATTTGTGTATATTGTATGTATATGGAGCAATAAACAAGAAATAAGTTTCATTTTCTTTTAGTAGTAATTTTTTGGGGGTTTATAGTTGCTTACAGAGCTCAAATCCTCTTACAGGGGCAGTCGTGATCATGATTGCATGGTAGTTGAATTTACAACTACCTATTCAATCAATGCCTATCACCGATAAAGTTGTGAGTTCCAATCCCACTCATGGCAAGGTGTACTCAATACAACATTATGTGATAAAGTTTGTCAGTGACTTACGGCAGGTCAGTGGTTTTTTTCCAGATACTCAGGTTTCCTACACCAATAAAACTTGCTGTCATGATATAAATGAAATCTTGTCGAAAGTGGTGTTAAACACCCTAATCCCCCTTTCCTATACTAGATATTAAGAACATTGTATTCTCACATGATTGTGTGTAACAGCATATTATATGTGAGATACCCATGGGAGATGCATACATTTCACATCAACGTACCTTTTTTGGGGTTGCAATGTGGAAAAAAACCAAACCTTTTCCAGTGAGTCTTTCAAAAACATTGGACTTGTGATCGCTTCAAACTATAATCTATTGTATTAATAGTTTACAGTTTTATATCTAAGATATAGAACTAAAATTTATAGGATAATTTCAGATATCATATTTATTTTTCATCAGACTGAATTTTTGCCAAATAATGTGAGATCAGACAATTCCACCCTTGGATTCACATTTTCTTGTTTCAGAAACGTGGCAAGCCTCGATTCTGACTGAAAATGTAAACCCCTCGAGTGGAATTGTCCCATCTCACATTCTAAACTATGACTGATTATTATATTCCTTACTATTGGAAACAACATAAACAGTTCAAATAACGCCACGATATAGATGAAATACTGCTAAGGTTGGCATTAAACACGAATTAATTAATCAATCAACCAATCAATCACTTCAAATATAGACAGCCCTTTCAATGACATTGAATTATTTTTCTTTCATTTTCTTTTTAATTATAGAGAGCATGCTCCATCTATTATTTTCATGGATGAAATTGATTCCATTGGGTCATCACGACTTGAAGGAGGATCGGGAGGTAAGGAGAATTTGTTGTTAATTATTTTACGTAGAGAAATTGATGTGCAGTGGAACCTTTCTAATCTGACACAACATAGCACCAGGGAAATGTGTCGGATTGTACAGGATGTCGGAATACTTGGTTTTATTTTAGTTAACAGAAATACTTTAGAACCATAAATTTTTGTCGGATGTCACAGAATGTCGGAACACTCAGGTATCGGATTGCACATGTTCCACTGTATATGGCTTCTGATGGGTTTTATGGGTAGCCTGTTAACTTGGGATTCAGTAATAACAACTTAGATATCTATATTAGTGTGCACATGTTTAATCCTGTAAATCATGGGTTCAATTCCATGCTGTGTTCAGACAAAGGCTGTGAAATTTGTATTTGTTGCTTTCCCAATATGCAATAATCAGAACAGTGACTGGTTGGTTTGGAGTTAGGATAATGTGTCCGAGTGAAGCGACATGACTGATCTAGCTATAGCACAGTAAAAATCTATATGGGGCATGTTGGTCTAGTACGAAACAAAAATTATCATTATCATGTTATCCTTACATGTGGAATTCACTTGCATGACTGCGTCATTTCACTAAGATGGGAGGTTTGAGCCCATAAAACTAGTTTAACCCTGACAATATTTATTGGAGTGCCTGAACCAAGCCAGGAGAATGAGCGGTCATGTGTTTGTCTGTTAGGGGTATACATTTTACCCCTTTCTATGTTTTATCTATTTGATTTTATAATTATTGCGACAGTGTGGTATTTTAGAATTATTGCGACAGTATGGTATTTTATAATTATTGCGACAGTGTGGTATTTTAGAATTATTGCGACAGTGTGGTATTTTAGAATTATTGCGACAATGTGGTATTTTAGAATTATTGCGACAGTGTGGTATTTTTAGAATTATTGCGACAGTGTGGTATTTTAGAATTATTGCAACAGTGTGGTATTTTAGAATTATTGCGACAGTGTGGTATTTTTAGAATTATTGCGACAGTGGTATTTTAGAATTATTGTGACTGGTATTTTTAGAATTATTGCAACAGTGTGGTATTTTTAGAATTATTGTGACTGTGGTATGTTTAGAATTATTGCGACAGTGTGGTATTTTTAGAATTATTGTGACTGTGGTATTTTTAGAATTATTGCGACAGTGTGGTATTTTTAGTTTTTCATTTTATTGATACAATAATTAATATATGAAATATTTTTTATAAATAGGTGACAGTGAAGTACAAAGAACCATGTTAGAATTATTGAACCAGTTAGACGGATTTGAACCAAAACAAAATATTAAGGTAATATATTAGTTAAAACTTATCTTTAAGATCCAACATGAAATGATATTCCCTTATGTGCTTAATGAATATATAGAGAATAACGGCAGTTTTGAAGGTCGAGACAGACATTATTGCTAGTATCGCAGCAAGTCTGACAGGACGAGCTGTGATGATGTATGTCGAGATCTTCAAAACTGACGTTATTGTTTTTATTGGTGACGTCACGAGGACTGATAATTTTCAATATCAGAATCAGTTCTTGTGCATGCGAGTTACAAGCTGACCTAATATTTTTGTGGATCAAGGTCAGTTCAGTGATCCAGACTTTATCAGCGACAAACATCAAAGGGAAAATGTCCAATTTGCCGATAAAGGCATTTTCTCATCTACAAAATAGAACGTAAGATTGTTTACAGGATAACTACTCTTGTATTCTGTATACCGTTGTTCAGTTACAAGTAATTTATTTTCGATATTCAGAATGCAAGTGTATTATACTTTTTATTACATTGATTTTTACCTTTTTGTTTTCACCTATATTACATTAAAAAAATAGACTTTGTTTTTCATTGTCTGACACTCCATCATATTTTCTCTTGTGACGTCACACAGTAAAATAAACGTTTTTATTTCAATGGCTAAAATACTGTTAATATTATTATAAGTGGCATCAAATATCCATTACCCTACAAAAATCCTATCTTGTAACTAAATATACCTAGATTGTTCCTTCAATTTTAAATCTTTGTATTTTAGGTTATAATGGCTACAAACAGGATAGACATATTAGATTCAGCTTTATTACGACCTGGCAGAATAGACAGAAAGATAGAATTCCCTCCACCAAATGAAGATGTATGTATACTGTAAACATTTCCAGAGTTATTTCCCTTTGTTTGTCAGGGCTCATCAAGCCATGTGAGGTGGGCAACTTTCTCATCCTGCTTTCAATGGATATGCCCTATTTCTGTCCTTAAGTCAAAAGTTTTAGTTAGTCACACTGTCGGTGTTTTGAAGTCTGTCTTTTTCTCCAATAATCATGCTCTTTCTTGTATATTTCTGCATATAGAGCTCCCATCTTACTGAAATTTGATCTATAGGGTTTGATATTTTAGTCCAAGCTCCTTGATTGCATAATTTTTTATATTATAATTATATGTAATTATTTCAGTGAAAAAAAGACTTGTTTAGAAAAAAAATACTATTGTAATATTCTGAAATTTGGTACCTTAATGAATCTGGCAAAAAAATCGAAAATAAAAAAACTTTGCACCTTTATAAGATATATCAATGAAAATGTCTGCCCTCCTGGCTGAAAAATGTAACTCTCTCTCTCTCATTTTGTAAATATTGTATATAACTGTTTTCTTATTATGTATTGTATTGTATCTTATTGTGTATTATGTATGTATTTAATTTGTTATCTGTATACCATTGTGTTAACAAAGGTTACCAGAAATAAAGATATATATAGCCTCAAATTTGTTTTTCGAAAGCTTGGGGACATGCAGTAGTGGAGAAAGAAACACATAATGTTACTATATTTCAAAGTATCACAGATTTTTGCTCAATTTGCCCTCAAGTCTTATAAAATATACATCAAGTCCCTCTGTTTTTACCAAGTGTGGTGAGCCCTGGAATATCTTGACAGACACCCTTCATATAGAAATTAGTCATGTGGTGTAGGATTTCAAGACTAAGTTTGTCATGAGTTAGTTCACACAAGTAAACATAGAAATCAGACAGTCAAGGGAGGATTTTTTTTGTTCCTGAAAATGTACTTTAACACGTTCACTTCAGCATAAAAAGTCAGTATTGTACACAAAATATCACACCATCAATTTAATCTGATTTCTTTTTCAGGCTAGAGCGGATATTTTGAAAATTCACTCCAGAAAAATGAATTTAACGAGAGGAATAAATCTCAGAAAGATTGCAGAAATGATGCCAGGGGCATCAGGGGCTGAAGTTAAGGTACGTCAGTGTGTCTACATAATGTTAAGGCAAAAACAGTTAAATAAAAACATGGTAAATTTTCAATGGCTAGGTAAGGATTTGTCATCATGCCATATCCATCATTGTTTTTATTTTTCACATGTTAATTTTTGTAGAAAGAGAAGAATCACAATTAAAGTCAAGAAGAATTGAACAATTTATCACACTTTCAATGTCTGAATAAATGTATTTTTCTTGTTTTTAACAAGTAAAAAGTTAATTACTCGTCAATGACCTTTGCTTCCTGTTTGTATAGTGTAGCGATGAAATATGAGACACCCAAAATGTTGTCTGGTTCTGATACCACACTATTAACACTTTTATTGCATCATGTTAATATATATATTTTTTGTCATTTCTATACAGGGGGTATGTACAGAAGCTGGTATGTATGCCTTGAGAGAAAGGCGAGTCCACGTCACACAAGAAGACTTTGAATTAGCCGTCGCCAAGGTAAGTTACCTATGTTATGTTTATATTAACTACCATCCATCTATTATCTACCGTCAGTATATTACAACATTACTGGCGGGGGAGGGGGAGGGGGATCTTGATGGTCCTTTACTTTTGACCACAAGACTTAACACTACTAACGTGGCTTCATGCCCGATACCCACAGAAGAGTTTCTAGACCAACCCAAGGACAGTAGTTTCACCATTCGATATGTCATAAATGTGCAGGATTCATCCCCCAATATGCTTGGTAAACACGATATAGCTGTATAATTGCTGAAAGTGACAAGAAATATCAACAAACTAATCAATCTACATTATGTTGTGTGGTGTTATTACGACATGTAGATTTATTTTTATTTTGTGTGAGCCTCTTGTTTATTAGTTTTATTGTTAATAATATTACCCAAGAAATATTCAAATCACCTGTTGTGTTGTGACCAATGACTACTGAATGTTTCAATGTCTTCTGTACCATGATTAGCGTGAAACTATTATCTTGGTTAGAGTTGTCTCTCTTTCATCATGGTTGTAATCGTATGGTAGTTGGATTTACAACTACCTATGCAATCAGTGCCTATCACTACTAATGTTGTGTATTTGAATCCCACTCATGGGGAGGTGTACTCAATACAACATTATGTGATAAAGTTTGTCAGTTACTGGTGGCAGGTCAGTGGTTTGGTTATCTCCAGGTACTCTGGTCTCCTCTACCAATATATAGCTGGAATATTGTTGAAATAGCATAACAAGCCATATTCCTTGTTTCTAATATGATCTAGTCTTAATTGAGAGCGAGTCTCCTTCTCCAAAATCGTTCAATCATAATACTTTATTTAGTGGATGTGACTGGTTTACTATATCTAGAGGTATTAAAGTGAACAACATTGTCCTATTATGAAGGAGTAGACAGCTTCTGAAAGTTAATAACAGACTACCTGACATACCTAACAATACAGGATGGCATTAGACATTGCAAAATACCATCTTGGATGAGAAAAACAATTTAACATGTTGTTTCTATGAAAACATAGATATTCTAGATATTGATCATGATTACAATATCACTCTAAAAATAGCATGCTTGATAAATACATGTTCTTAGAAAAGCAGTGAAACTAATTATGTTAAGAAATATCATTTTGGTCTTACAGAGGGAAATACTTTGATATTAGTAATTGGCAAAAATGTATATAAAATATATAGTAAGGATATTTGACCTCATTTTCATGGTTCATTGGTTTTATTTAATTTGGTCAGATTTGTGTCATATTATTTCATTTTGCAGTGTTCTTATTTGTAATTTTCTTATTCTTCTCTGTAATCACTGAACCTTGGCTGGATTGTTCCTTGGATAGTCTTGTACAATATGTATGTTTTTTTGTTGTGTCAGTTGGAAATCCAAGGTGACAGGACATGGCTTTAGTTTTAACAAAACACCCTAAAGGAAAATGATAACTTTTCCCACCCAGATTCTAGAAACTTCATTGAATCGAAATGGTACATGGATGCTCACTCATTGGATGATCTATTTTAAAGTTTTTACTTTTTTGTATGAGTTGAAAGTCTAAGTTGACCTACATCAAAGAACATTATTTAACATCATTGTGAATTTGGATAAAAAAGCTTTTTCTCAGAAACAGTTAACTTGCTTGAACCCAAACAGGTTCAGAATGTGCTGGCTTATAGTTTGCGAGTTCCGAAGTGTTGATAAAAAAAAAAAGATTTTTTTTAAATATTTTTATACAGAGAATATGTTTCAGTTTTATAATTCATTATATGCACTTCTTGATAAATCTGTATGAAAAGTATGACCATTAAAACATCACTTTTTACCTTTGTTGGTAAAAAAATGTAACAAAAGATTTCAATTTGTTATATCACATAAATAAAACCACATTTTCGTTAGTCCTATAGTTATTTTTATTAACTTTTTTTATGGAATCTTGGTGATAAAATTTGACATAAACTCCCCTTTTTAAGTAAACATTTATTCCATTTTCCTAGACAGGTCTCTATTATTCAAATGAAGGTCGTCTGCTTCAATAAATAAGTGAGCAGAAGTCCATTTTGATTCTGTTAAATTTCTGATGGATTCTTTATTAAAAACTCAGATCTTTAATTTTGATGTCAGTTGGAGAAAAAACTGTAACTAAAGTGTTAATTTTGAAGTGTGAAGTCTGACCTTGTCTGCTTGATTTTCTATAAATCACTGTCTATTATCAATTTATTTTTCTATGGATATTATGCAGTGTTAGTACTTTAAACTTTGAGGACTATCCTTTATGGACACTCCAGAGTTATTTCACTGTTGATGAAAAGAAAGTTTAAACAGTGATGGTCAACAATTCAAGTCAATGTGTTAATCTTATGTTAGTCTGAACCATGTATTTCATTTTGTGAAGGTTTGCCCAATTTACAATTTCACATACATGTATATTGTATCGAAATAATCACATCGGTGTCAGTTATGTTTTTGAGACCCACCCCTGTAGCTAGGTATGAAAAATAACCAGTGTTAACAACACAGGCACTACTTGTTTCTATCAATGGAAAGATTGACTGTCAGGAGCGAACTGACTCAGGGGCAAATGGAAATAGGAACAAAACAACTCGGGGTTTGCACAGCCAGAAATGAGGTGCAATTTACCAATTTACACATCAAAGATGGTGACATCCAGATGTCTCAATTGTCATATGATCTATGAATAATATATCATTCCTAATTGCATCCATGTTATTTTTTTAAAGTTGAAAATAATACATTAAATCAAGCCAAATAAAATGAAATAAAAATTATTGACGACCATGAATAATTCGAGGTTCGTGGACAAAATGAAAATCTGAGGTGGCGAAACCTTAACTGGTCTTAAGAGTATATAAAAATGTCTGAAATACATGAAATTGGTGAAGTAAGCAAATGTCATGTTTTCTTAAGCAAATCTTTGTGTGGTGAGTGATTTTTGTCCCACTATCAAACTGTTGGATTAAAAGCGAACTGTCGGACGTATATTCTATTGGACTAAAATACTGTCGGACTATCGGGGTGTCAGATTTATAGCTACGTCCCCATGTTTTTGTAACTTTTTTATGTGAAATGAAATAAAATGTATGTTTGTTGTCATGGTAACTTACAGCTTAAAATTATTCTACTTCAAAATTTATGAAATTGCCCTTCATCTACTTCTTTTCAAAAAGCATGTACCCGCTAAATCGGTAATGTTTGGAAAGAATTTATTTTTACAGAATTCATTAGCCTCTTTAAGAAAATGGAGTTAATTGCAAAATAATTTTCCACTATTTTAGTGTTGCCTTGGTGACTGAGGGGGCCGTCGTGGCCGTGATCGTATGGTAGTTGGATATACAACTGCCTATTCAATTAGTGCCCATCATCACTTATGTTGTGTGTTCGAATCTCGATCAGGGCGAGGTGTGCAACTTTTAAGTGATAAAGTTTGTCAGCGTTATACACCACCAAACAAACAAACAAAAACATTGATGACCGAGTGGTAAAGCTCATTGACTTCTTGTTACATAACGCCTACTGACAGTTTCAAGCCCTGTTACCCATGATACAGCTGACATATTGTTGAAAGTGGCATTGAACACCCATAACTCTCTACCTACACGAAATAAAAAAATAAAAAATTACCAGTAATAGAAATGATATAATGCTACATTTCAGTGATGTTTTTGTTTTCTCAAATCGTTGCCAATTATTAGCCAATGTCTATATATCATTCACTATGGATAGACGAGGGTTTTTGTTTTGTCTTTACGTCTATAAATAAACCTGATGTGATCACTGTTAAAATCAATTTTTATTAGACGAGTTGCGATGAAGTCGAACTTGGCTTATAATATGATGAATGTTGTCCGGGCATCAACTTTTTCGTTTCCGCACAATATCTTAAGAATGAAATGTCTGATCTAAATGAAACTTGGTACACACATACCTGGTGGTGAGAGGAGGAAGCCTATTGATATTGAGGATCGTAGAACAAAGGTCAAGGTCATAACTTCTAAAAATAGAACAAATATTTGATACTTTTTTCGTTTCCGCACGATATCTTAAGAAAAAAATGTAGGATCTAAATGAAACTTGGTACACATATGCCTGATGGTGAGAGGAGGAAGCCTATTGATATTGAGGTTTGTAGGACAAAGGTCAAGGTCACAACTTCTAAAAATAGAAAAAAAAAATTGATAACGAAATGTTGGATCTAGATGAAACTTGGTACACACATGCCTGATGGTGAGAGGAGGAAGCCTATTGATATTGAGGTTTGTAGTACAAAGGTCAAGGTCACAACTTCTAAAAATAGAACAAAAATTAGATACCTTTTTTTGTTTCCGCACGATATCTTAAGAACGAAATGTCAGATCTAAATGAATCTTGGTACACACATGCCTGATGGTGAGAAGAGGAAGCCTATTGATATTGAGGTTTGTAGGTCAAAGGTCAAGGTCACAACTTCTAAAAATAGAACAAATATTTGATACTTTTTGTGTTTCCACGCAATATCTCAAGTACAAGAAACTAAGTACACACATGCCTCATGCTGAGAGGAACAAGTCTCATGAAGTTGAGGATCATGGGTCAAAGGTCAAGATCACAATTTCTAAAAATAGAACAGTAATTTGATACTTTTTAACCAGAACATTGTTTGAGGGTTCTTAACCAAATTTGGCACAAATATAGAATCCTACAAGATGAGATGGATGTTTACGGAACTTCCGGAATTTCCAATTTGGTCACCAAAATGCAGAAAAATTTACCTTGCCCAGATTTCAGTGTTCACAACTCGGCTTTCGCACCTTTGGTGCGTTAAGGTGCGTTACTGATTTTTTTAAATTAAATCAAAATTTATTATGTCTCCCCTTCAAACGAAGGGAGACATATTGTTTTAGTCTGATTTTTTCTTCTTCCGCTTCCGCATCTTCTGCTTCTTCTCAGCAAGGCTTGTCCGGACCATAACTTTTTTGTCTTTCCAGATAGGTCAATTATATTTGGTATGTGGGTGCATGACCATAAGGTGGTGTGTCACATACTGTAATGACCTTCTTTGGACCTTGACCTTTGACCTCAAGGTCAAATAATTGTTTCTTTCGAAATAGGTCAATGATATTTGGTATGTGGCAGGGGTTTCAAAGTGGGCCGGTACTTTTACCTGTCTGAGATCGTGTATAGTACCGGCAAAAATTACTGAACCCCCCAAAATTAGCAGTGGTCAAAACCACAAGTACGATTGGCTTGTGGAATATTTTTCATAAAAAATTAATGATCACGTCAATTGCTGAATTCTCGCATTCAAATCGAACAACTGCGTTCAGCCACGACCAAGTTGACGGGATATTCCCTGTTTTAAAAATAACTTTACTTTAGAATCGTAAATAGCAGTTTGCGCATGCGGTAAATAGATATGTTTTCGCCCTAATATCTTTTCATCCTTGTGTAAAACTCGGACTGGAACAAAGCTGACATCATTTAAAAAAAAAAACCAATTACAAATTATGTTCAAACACAAACTAGTGTAATCTTCAGTAATATAAGTATGATTATTATGTATTATGAATATATGACTACACAATATTTTGTGCGATTTTTTTTATCCATTTAAAACCCAGGGTCGAATCATTTTGGGGCGTACTGTCTTGTTGCTTAACTCCGTCCATATTGTTTAACTTACTGTATGAAATAATAAAAACGTATGGCTAATTAATTTACATATTTTGACGGGGCCCTACCGCGGTTGTTCACAGAAATGAAAGTGTGCTGAAAAACATTTTTAAAAGGGGGTACGAGGAGATAAGGGATAGAAAATTACTAGAAATCTGGAAAAAGGACCGGACATGGCTCAAATACGAATTACATTGTAATGTCAAAATGCCGGCCGGCCACTTTTTTCCCAAAATAATTTAACTTTTGTGATTCAAATGTTAATAAATGTCTTCCCGCAAATCGTTTTTGTTCGAACATTTTTATTTGCACTTATGTCGTGAAAGTAACAATATATATTGTTTTTGTTTAATTATATTTGTATATTGATCTATTTATTAAAATTATAAATTTTATTAATGATGATTTCAAATTAAATTTATATGTTTCATTAATTATGACACTTATATGTCTTGATCCATGCCAATGGTCTTTGATGAGTTTAATTACTGGTAATAAAGTAAAAAACATACAAGCCAAGGTATTGTGAAAAAGAAATGAACATTTTGAGAAGTTTAAGCTTTGATAACAATGGCTTGGTCAGGCCTAGCTGCGGAACCGTAGCTCTTTATGATCCTTTTGGGTTTTTTTTAAGATATGGCAGACTATCCATGAATAATCTTGGCTGAAGTCTGTAAGCTGAAATATTCAATAAAGAAATTGGGGGAAAAAATCCATTATGCATGGTCTTGGTGAAATCTGAACTCTTAAAGAGAAAGTTAATGAGATTTTTCTTTCAAAAACACTTAATGTTTTGCAGTCTCTGAAGTACATTTTTTGACCCACAAAATGCTAGATTTCAGGAGCTTCCGGTGCCCCCCCCTGGACCCCTTACGGCCCTCGGGTGGGTCCGAGACCCACGTCCTAATTTTTTAGGTACCTTCTAAAATTTAAGAAGTACCTCTTATTATAAAAAACTTTGAAACCCCTGATGTGGGTGCATGACCATAAGGCGGTGTGTTGTGTACCTATTGACCTTTGTGGGACCTTGACCTTTGACCTCAAGGTCAAATAATTGGTTTTTAAATAGTATTTTCTTTTCCGGGTCATAACATTTTTGTCTTTCAAGATAGGTCAATGATATTTGGTATATGGGTGCATGACCATAAGACGGTGTAATGACCTTTGTGGGACCTTGACCTTTGACCTTAAGGTCAAATAATTGTTTTTTAAATAGTATTTTCTTGTCTGGGCCATAACATTTTTGTCTTTCGAGATAGGTCAATGATATTTGGTATGTAGATGCATGACCATAAGGTGGTGTGTCGCGTAATGACCTACGTTGGACTTTGACCTCAAGGTCAAATAATGGTTTTTTTAAATAGTATTTTCTTGTCCGGGCCATAACATTTTTGTCTTTCGAGATAGGTTGTTGTACAGATGGCCGCATTAAGGGGAGACATAAGTTTTAGGTATCTAAAACAGTTCTTCCTAGTTCTTTTATGAATTTACCATTAAATTATATTACTTTTGTCATTTTCATGTCTTAGAATTTGAAAATGAATTTGATCAATTCATATAAAGGCATCACCTATCTGACAACTCTCTCATTAAACTGCAGGTGATAGCTTCCTTTTCAACATAAAAAAATTCCATGATATTTATTATAGCCTTTTAAATGGCTAGTGTTAAATTTCTTGTAGTTATTAGTGTACATTGATAATAATTATATATTAATTAACCAAAGATTTTAATTGAACATGCGGCATTGATGTATTTTTAACTTCCTTATATAATTCTTAAAAAAAACAACTGTCGAACTGATTGCAGATGTCTGTTTCTACAAATTATTCCTCCAAAAAATAATGAACAATTTGGTTCAAAACTTGACAGATCAATTATCCACGATGTAACGTTGGTCGGTGATGTCAATTTCAATGCCGGTATCGTAAATTGAGATACATTTCAAGGTGTTTACATTGACTAGAAATCCATAATGTTCAAATTGATATGCCACGACTAGGCAAACACGAAAAATCTTCAGATATAATAGAGAAATCTTGTATAATAACAAATTTAAGTGCATTTGGTGTTCTTTGTTATGTAAGGCAGACTATCTTATCCATTAAGATATGGGTTTTCAGAACAGACAATTATGGCTTTTGGATAAAATTCTGTCACGTCAAAATTGATGAGAATTTTGATTGATACGAAGATATAATTTGGAATGTGTCGAAATGATGCATTACAACGATAATGTACAAACAATAGCAATAAGATTAGGTTGATCAGCTGATCAGGGTCATAAACGAGTAGATGTTCTAGAGTGACTTAACAATAAGATTAGGTTGATCAGCTGATCAGGGTCATAAACGAGTACATGTTCTAGAGCAACTACTTGGCTTTCTGTCACTTATATTGTTTAAATGTTAGTGGATTATCTCTCTTTAACAGCTTAGGTTTATGGTTTGGTTTATGTCACTTTCAACAATATTTCAGTTATATTGCGACGGTCATTTTTATTGGTGGAGGAGACCAGAGGACCTGGAGAAAACCACCAACCTGTCGCTAGTCACTGACAAACCTTATCACATAATATTGTATCGAGTACACCTCGCCATGAACGATGTTCGAACTCACAACTTTAGTGTTGATAGGCAACTAAATAGGCAAGTAAATCCAACTACCATACGATCACAGACACAACAGCTCCCTATCAACTTAAGTATACAAGAACAAGTCAATGTTAGAAATTTTCAGAAAGGGGGGATTGATTTATACTTCCAAAGTGACAGTCACATGATACAAAATGTACTTATACAACACAGTCACATGATACAAAATGTACTTATACAACACAGTCACATGATACAAAATGTACTTATATAACAGTCACATGATATACAATGTACTTATACAAAACAGTCACATGATACAAAATGTACTTATACAACACAGTCACATGATACAAAATATACTTATACAACAGTCACATGATACAAAATGTACTTATACAAAACAGTCACATGATACAAAAATACAACATTCATAATTATTATGACAGTCCTGTAAATTCATGACTTAGCATAAATAACTTTAATGGAATTTGTTTTTGCTATAGATACTGCTTGTCATTCAATAATTAAAATAAAATTATGTTTTGTTATTTTATATTCCTATTATGATGTGTCTACTTGGAACTATCATTTTCTGGTACATTTGTACAGTAGTCCCCCTCTTAAAAGGCTCCTCCCACCAGAGACCACCCCTCTTATAAGGCTCCTCCCACCAGAGACCACCCCTTTTATAAGGCTCCTTCCACCAGAGACCACCCCTCTTATAAGGCTCCTCCCACCAGAGACCACCCCTCTTATAAGGCCACTCCCACCAGAGACCACCCCTCTTATAAGGCCACTACCACCAGAGACCACCCCTCTTATAAGGCCACTCCCACCAGAGACCACCCCTCTTATAAGGCTACTCCCACCAGAGACCACCCCTCTTATAAGGCCACTCCCACCAGAGACCACCCCTCTTATAAGGCCACTCCCACCAGAGACCACCCCTCTTATAAGGCTCCTCCCGCCAGAGACCACCCCTCTTATCAGGCCAGATTTCAGATGCGCAGAGATAATAAAATACTTCTAAATTGTTCCCCTCGAGAAAGACCACTCTTCTTGTAAGACCACATTTTCATTGCAGATGGCGGGGAGGGGAGCTACTGTACATGTATTTGGATGGAGAATATTTAGGTACAGTTGTACCAAGTTCATAGATCTATTTCCTGAAAGAACTTTGATAATACAGTTATATAAATGTCAATCATAACTCTGCAGATCTATATTTAGAATTTTTTTTTAAACAAGATTAATTACTTTGACTTTTTCTTCACAAATAAATGAAATATCACATCAATGCAAATACAGGTTCACAGCTTACTGACCAAAATATCTTCAGTTTCAATTTGGTCATGCATGTCATGTTTGGTTTCAAGTTCTTTTGTTAGGGAAAATAATCTGAAATTAAAAGAAAACAAACCCCAAAAATCCTTTAATCCTTTAAGAAGTGTCAGGAAAAAATTGGGTTGACTTATGTTTACAGTGTTTAAAGGCATACAGGCTGTCAGAATTGAATTTTTTTGTTTATATTAAAAGTTGCCAATATTCGATGTTTTATACTAATAAAATGTTCTGAACAAGAAGCCAGGTTTAAAGCATATGTTATAATGTCGTAATTAGTGAAAAGAATTTGAATGTCTGTTGGTAAAATCACCATTAACACAACCTAATTATAAGTCGGCTGCTTGTCCGAAGTTTGCCGAATACTGATAACTGCTGTAAATAACCAGGAAGCATGTTGCATGTAAATTCGTTAGAATTAATATAATATAAGAAATATATCTATGAAATTGGATCCCGGGGTAATCACTTAATATTATATAATGGTATTTAGTAAGAATGACACTTAAAATCGGAAATACGTGATGAAATCAATAAAAACAAACCCAAACTCTGCAAAGGGGCCCGATAAAGAGAAAATTGTAAACAAATTGTATTGCATATTATTGACAACACTTAAGTTGACTTGATTATATTTTTTTAGAAAAAAACAGACATGAAGTTCATTATTTTAGTCTTTAATTTAAAAGAGATATCACCTAGCGTTTTCTCCTGAAAAAGAGAATATATAAAAAAACTATGATGCAATTCTACTGTTAAAATATGATTCGGCCGAAAAAAGAAACTAAATTATGCTTACTTGTTGAAAAATAGAGTAGGTCGGTATAACATCTTTTTTTTTATTTTTACACAAAGCTTGCTTAATCCTCCTTTTTGTGTCATTTTCGTATAGAATCTGTCAATGTTTTTGTTCAATTCCACGATTTGATTTGTGCCATGTGCTTTCTTCATCAACAAACAATTTCGCACATGCACAAACACTTTCCCGAATGAGTTCACTGTCAGGTCGTATGAATATTGCGCTGGTAAACATTGGAATCTTTACTGGATTCAAGAAAATAAAACAGCGACGTATTTCCTTCGTTCTAGGCTATTTACGTATGATATTATGAAAAATTTCAACTGCAATTAGTAAAAAACATTGAATATTGGCAACTTTTAATATAAAAAAAAATTCAATTCTGACAGCCTGTATGCCTTTAACATAGGATCCTATGCGATGGGAAGATATTAAAAAAATACTTCTAATGAATCGTAAACTTGATTGAAGCCCAACTGTACCAGTCCTTGAAATGAAAATTTGAATTGACTGGTTGGAATAAAAAAAATTTTTTTTTTTTTATATACATGTAGTTTTAAATAGAAACTGAAAAATGTACAGGTCCGTACAAAGTTTTACTGGTCCTGGGCTGGAGGAACGGTGCTCATCATGAGGACTGATGTACATGAATAATCATTGAATGGTACACATGTACTTCATAAATACTACATTTCTTTTGTTGATCAGAAATCCAAGATGGCAGCCACATCAGGTCATCAATAACATCGAGACCCTATGAGATGTGTTTTTAAAAATATATATCTGTAAACTATGAAACTGATTAAGCTCAAACTATATATAAATACTGGTAATCAAAATATACAAATGCCCAGGGAACCTCTGGTTTCAAGAATTTTAGATCAGTACATGTGGCTTAAAAAAAAATGTATCTCCATTCAAAAATTTTGTTTTAAATTGTGTGGATAATTACTACTCAAGAAGCTAAGGTATAGATGGCATAGTTGTTCAGTTCATTGACCTCTGACCACTAGCCTGATGCTAAATGATGTGGGTGCATACCATGATACCCACCACAAGTGTTAAGATTTTCAGACACCTGCCCATGGCTGGGGGGTGGGGGATTCAGTGGTCAGTTCTTTATAGCTGTCCAAGCTTTCCTTCCCCTTGAATTCTAGTAGTCGTTATATAGCTAAAAAATTACTGAAAGTGCAGATATATCAATAGAACTAACCATGTACTTACAACACAGTGGCATTCCTGTTACTTAATCTTTACATTTCTCTGTAATGTTTTGTAGATCGTTTTTTGTTCTTTTTCTTTTGGCCATTGTGTTGTCTATCATTCGATTTATGGATTCTGACTACCCCTTTGGTATCTTCAAACTCTTCTAGTACATGTGACCCAGAAAATGTTTCCTGTCAGACCGAATTTTTGTGATAATTCTTGAGAAGACATATTATCAGTATAAGTCTGTCTATATTTAAGTAGTCGTTCGTTATCTGTTAATTTCCTTTGTGGTAGAAAAAGTTGTACTTTCTAATATTTTTAGAGAGAAAGAAAAAAGGTCAGAGAGCTGTTCTTATTATGTAAATATTTCTTGTGAAAATAAATCATTGAAAAGGGCAATGTGTTATGTAATAAAATATTGTTAGTGAAGTCAATATACAATGTATGGTAGATAACCATTCAGTTTTAATACTGGTATCTCTACATCTACGATAAATCTTCAAAAATAAATGCTGGAAAACCTTGAGAAAAGTTAAAATTCATTTATAGAACATTTAATGATTTATACAGAATAGACATTTTTCAAAGTTATGCAATTTTGGTTCTTAATTTCTCTTTTAGATATTGTTTCAAAGCTATATGTAATGGAATTTCTGACTAAATTATATTTAAAAAAATAATTATTCAAAATTTATATACAGGTACTATATAGAGTTGTATAACATTTTAGTCTTGAATGTGAAATAGATAATCATTTCCAGTTTGAATTCATTTTAATGTCGCTTGCATTGCAGTGTTGATAAGTAGTAAAACACTATCCTTTGTCTTGCTTTGTCGTCTGGGGCATTATTGTCCCACTTTTCTTTAATAATAATCTAATTCTTGGTAAGCTACTTGATAGAACAAACCAGACCAAAGACCAAGATTTATCTGTTGGCATTCATTGTGATGCCATTCTTTTCAACAGGATTTCATTGGAAAATTGACTTATATTAGATTTCAAGGGGGTCGTCGTGGCTGTGATCGTATGGTAGTTGGAATTACAACTACCTATGTAATCAGTGCCTATCACCACTAACGTTGTGAGTTCAAATCCTGCTCAGGCAAGGTGTACTCCATATAACGTTATGTGACAAAGTTTGTCAGTAACTTGCGGCAGGTCGTGGTTTTCTACGGGTACTTCAGTTTCCTCCTCTAATAAAACTGACCACCACAATATACCTGAAATATTGTTGAAAGTGGTGTTAAACACCATAACCCTAACACTAACCCTCTAGATATTAGAACAAGACACTGTAAAACACAGGAAATGATACATTAACAAAAGAAACATTATTTCTTCCAAAACTGGTTTAATTATATTTTGTCCTAATTATTGAACTTGTGGGTTTGCTCCCCACACAATTTAGTATTATTATTATTATTAAAAAAAAATTTTGCTCGATTTTATTTTTCCCTCTATTTTCAGATTATTATTTATATTATTATTTATTAAAATTTGTTGTGCTCAATTTTTTTTCTCTCTATTTTCAGATAATTATTAATTATTTGTTTTATTTTATTTTTATACTCAATTTTATTTTTCTCTATTTTCAGGTTATGCAGAAAGATTCAGAGAAGAATATGTCTATCAAAAAACAATGGAAATAAGAACATTAGTGCTATCAAACATTTCTTTCCTTTTCATACTGAATATTGTCACGATCATTGTAATAATATATGAGATCATTAAATATAAAGATATTAAATTTGTGTTGAAAGTTGGTTTCAAGTTTTATCACTATTCAGGACTGTTTTTACAGCATTACAGGCTCACTGGGACAATACAGTGCACTGGGACCCCTTCCTTAGCTACTACTCACAGAAATAAAACTGTAAATGTCGATAAGATTAAATATATTTATTGTATTGGTGTTTAAACATTAAAAGATATAGGATGTGGCCCCAGGGCAACTGCTCAGCATGCCCATGCATTAAGATGGCACTGTCACTATTCATAAAAATGGAAAACGCTAAATCACTAGAGTGGGTGCCGCCGTAAAGGTAAAAAGTATTTCCGTCCAGTAGGCGACGTCAAACCTTTGCGTCAGGTATGCACATCTTTATGTAGTCGGAATAAATATACCACACAGTCGAAACAGTTTCAAAATCTAATAGAAAAATCATAGAAACAGAGGAAAAATGGATCCTCCAAATACACATATATAGAACCATTCACTTTCCTGGCTTGGTACTGGCACTTC
Source organism: Bathymodiolus septemdierum (assembly GCA_963383655.1). Taxonomy (NCBI): domain Eukaryota; kingdom Metazoa; phylum Mollusca; class Bivalvia; order Mytilida; family Modiolidae; genus Bathymodiolus; species Bathymodiolus septemdierum. The sequence continues at coordinate 56,390,830 of OY726517.1, read as the reverse complement.
AATACAAAGTAGTGGTGCTAATGTCTGTCAAAAACCGCTTAAAGAAATTAAGTGGCCATTGATGTGATTTCCACATAAAACTATAAAATGTTGTGTCCTTATAATGTGGAACTATCTATTTACACTGTTGTGCCACATTATGTTTGGATTTTAACAGCAACTGTGCACTATGGATGTTCATCTGTATCCAACGATTCAAAAACAGTTCAAAATCAAGGTCAATTGAAAATTAAGGTTGAGCAGTGATGGTCAACAATATAATCAATCACAATGAACTACTCCTCTTGACAAACATTTGACATCTATAAACATCAGTAGATAATAGAAATCTAGGTCCTAACTTGGGACAGGCGCTAAGATGTGGCTGGGTTAAACAATTTAATGGAATCCAAATATCCCCTTCATTATTTCTTAATAAAATTTAAAAAAAACGGAAACCACTGTTCTCTAACTTCAGTGGATGTCACCCCAGCCGTATTTGAAACAAAACTGACATGCATATATGATAACAAGTACTGTTATACTATATAACAAGAACTCATTAGAACACAGGATTCAAGATTCCTCAGTCCAAAAATTGGTTTGTCTCCTGTCAAGACAAAGAGAAATTGTTGCTTTGAAATATCCCCCCCCCCCTTTTTCCTCCTTAAGAAAATAGTTGGTCCAGTGCAAGATAAAAATGCTTTGAATGATTCAAATGGCTACATGTCAAATGTTTAAGCTGTTGCTCTAAGACAACCAGTCATATTATTAATATAATTTTTGGTTACATGTCAAATCATTCTTTAAGAAGTGTCTTTTTTAGATAACACAGGTTGTAAAACAATCGGACTTTTTAATGTCCCCTTGTTAGGAGAAGATGTTCTAAGTTGAAAAACTTGTATCTGATCCTATTGTCATGTTTTTGGACAATACAATATGTTTAAACTATAAGTGCCACTGATACTTGAAGATTACAAAATAAGTGCTACCAGTAATTAAAACTACCGGTACAATTATGTCCCCTTGTTTATAAGTGCCACTGGTACTCGAAAATTACAATTATAAGTGCTACCAGTACTTAGAACTACAATTATGTCCCCTTGTTACAAATGTAATAAGCCCTCATCAAAACAACAATGCTCCTTGTTTATATGTGCTACTTAAAACAACAGTTATGTTCCTTGTTTTATACTTAAAAACTACAATTATGTTGTTCAAATGCTCAATAGAGCTTGTATTGTACTGCTGTTTTTGTTGAAATACCCACTTTAAATATAACTTGTTCCTTGTTCATAATATATATAGCCACTCTTAAAATTGTACAATATCTGTATTGTTTCAGTCTATATTTCAATGGAATACACATTTTACATTTTTTTTGTATAAAATGAAAACCAGTTACTTTTCTTCAAAATAACCTTTAAAAAAATTTAATATAAATTATGCTGAATAAATGTAAATGAGAGTACCAAAGGGCAATCAAGAATAAAACACAACACAGAAAATTAAAAAGATGAGCAACACAGGTTTCGCCAAAAAAACTGGTGTGAGCTCGGGTGCTCGCGAAGGGTAAGCATTTCCCGTTTTCTAAAAAGACGTCCGCCTTGTTATTCAGAGTTAAGTCCAGTAAAGTTATTGTCGATGATAGAGGAAAGAGAAGAGATCCATTGCCATTTGAGAAATGAATATGTCTTTTTGGTCAACCACTTCGTGATGATGACCGTAACATTTTTGTAGGGATAACTTTAACCTAGGAACAACGTGGCTTTCTTTGAATATCTAAATAATTGTAACTATCAGTTTTCAATTTAAGAAAGCTAAATAATTTAGTGGCAATTTTTAACAGATGGAAAATTGTAGGACCAAAGGAGGCCTCTGGTTATATATTAAAGAATATTTTATATCTAGACATGAAAATAGAGTTTCAAGGGGTTGTGGTGTTTAACGCCACTTTCAACAATATTTCAGCTATATCGTGCCGGTCAGTTTCATTGGTGTAAGAAACCGGAGTACACAGAGAAAGCAACCGACATGTCGTAAGTCACTGACAAACTTTATCACATAATGTTGTATTGAGTACACCTTGCCATGAGTGGGATTTAGTTAAAAAAAAAAAACGTTTCAAAAGCATTTAAGATTAAGCTTATTTTAGATATGCAGTCTACTCATAATGAAGTAAAAAAGCTTTGATTTTGATAATTAACTTTAAAACATACTTAAGTTATTCTGTACAATCAGTTATATTTGCACAATTTATTTTTAAAGTTAAAACATTAAATTTTGTCGGAGGGCACGGTCATGTTCGGTGTCTTAAATACCTATCAAAGAAGAAATATCTTTAAAAGAAATAATCCTAGCAAAAATTTATTGTACCAAATAGCCTTCTAAGTATGAAAATTGTTTTTTTAATCAAGATCTGAAAAAGGGGTTAGGTTTAGGGTTATGGTGTTTAACGCCACATTCAGCAATATTTCAGCTACTATATCATGGTGGTCAGTTTTATTGGTGGAGAAAACCTGCCGGAAGTCACTGACAAGCATTATCACATAATGTTGTATCGAGTACACCTCGCCGTGAGTGCGGTGAGATCTTCCGGAATACCGGGGTTAAACCCGTTATAGCGAGGCCCGTGTTGCTTAATCTTTTAGTTTCCCATGTAGTATTTTGTCTACCATTGATTGTCCTTTTTTCCTTTTTCTTACTTTTGCCCAATGTATTGTTTGTCCTTCGATTTAACGATTTTGATAATAATCCCTTTAGTATCAGAGGGGGGCGTGCGGGGCGTGCGCCCCCCTAAAATTCGCAAAGCATATGTTATACAACGTTAATTAAGCAGTTCAACAAGCAACTGTTTCATGAATGGTTAACTCGTGACTTGTAAGTCAAAATGAATAGTAATGATATTAGGAGTAAATTTGGGATATCATTCTAAAAAGTTTTACCCATTGATAACAATCAGTATACTGTCTGTCCGGATGAAGCTTTTCGTTTCGCCGTTGGTTCATTCATTAAAAACGTATGATTCGTTCTTGTTTATAGACAAACAAAGGCGAATATGTTAACATTAAGGCTGCATGAAACGATTCCGATCATCTAATTTAGTTACGTTAGCTTATCAGAAATCAATAACAAGTTCATTTATTGACAATTTCCGCTTTTGTTTGTCTATAAACAAGAACGGTCGAATCATACGTTTTCAATGAATGAATCAAACGACGAAAAGAAAAGCTCCATCCGGACGGGCAGTATTAACTAGAACCACCCGAAAGGACAAGCACCGAAAGTACAGATCGAGGAATGCGTTAAAACTTAACCAATAGTTCTTTAAAGGGTTAAAATATCGTGATCCGGGCCAGATCGATCAGTCATGAGTTGAACAATTCGTATCACGGTTGATAAAGAAAAGTTTTACTTTAGGTTCTTATAATCTGACAAAAACATACTGTTAACAATTATCCGCCAACATTAAGACTCAAAGTCAAGTTTATTTGGTCTGATAAAAATGGTGTGGTTGGTTCAAAATTGTCGTTCAAATAAATGTCTGTAATTCCTCAAACCCCAGAGCTTCCGGGGGCTTAGCCCCACTGGGCCCTCTACCAGGGCTCTGCCTTGGATCCGCTAGGGACCTGAAGCTGTCCCCAGACCTCTCGCCCACTCACGCCCCCCTGACCACAAATCCTGGATCGGCCCCTGAGTATCCCCAAACTTTCCTCAAATAAACAACTGTTTCTGTTAATTAATTTATCCTATAGTATTATCGTTAGAAATACCCAATTTATAAATACAAATTTTGCACTATTGAAGTCTCATTATAATTAGTTGTGCTTAAAGCTATAAATATCTTGAAAAAGACCAAAGACAAAAATATTCTATAGGATATGATTAAAAACAGACAAAAAATAAACGTCAACATTTAATACGTGCATCCTACAGGTACAAGATGCTAAACCTTAATTTAAACAATTTTTAAACAGCCTCCCCAACCTGCAAAATTTGTACTTTAAAGTGTTAATTTGATATTTATATCAGTTAATTACAACAATCGTAACTACTGTGCCATTCTCGTTACCCTGCAAATAACCTCGTACGTACATAGTAGAAATTCTTCTTAAATTGTTTGCCGGAAGTTAAGTTAAGTTAAGCCGCACAAAAATATAGTCCACGAAAATCCAATATGGAAGACATACTAAGTAAAATCTAATCATGCAAAACTAATTAAAATTTTAATTGAAATATAGAAAATTGTTTAAAATATAACTTTATCAAACTTTCATGTAACTGACATGTGAAAAGTAGTGCGATTTATACGCCTAATGCATACGAGGTTATTTGCAGAGTAGCGAGAATGGTCGAGTAGTTACGATTGTTAATTACAACTTTCATGTATTTTATGGAGCTAGTTAAAATCCTAAGCTTCTAAAAATCCCGGTCTCATTATCACATTTTGTTATTACTAATTGCAGCACAATTTGTCTTGTGCCATCTTTATGTAATACATTATATGTAAATTAAAAGCATGTTTTATACTCAGCGACGTTATTCTCACGGGTAGAAAATTTAAATAAATCTTTATTAAGTAAGATGATGTAGTTTAAAGAGTATTTCCTGAACCCACAACAACGGGTTTTTTTTATCGCAGGATGTAGAAATATGACATATATGTAGCTATATGACCCGCATCGTGCGTTCATGTTCACTATCAACATTTTTATTTTTTATTGATCGCTGTACCCGAGATCATGGGCACAAAAGGGGCCGTCGTAGTCGCTGTCGTATGGTAGTTGGATTTATAACTCCAACGTGTCTTTTGATAGCCAGTCCAATTTTTTCCCGGGTTTGGTAAATATGGTTCCATTGTGGCAAAGGATTGATATTTGTTCACCTGTTGTTTTTATACCTACCATGTGATTAAAAAAGACATTTCATTCTGTTTTTTCTTTTTTTTTTTAAGTTTGAAATAGTCCGCCAAATAAATGCATTCGGTAAGCCAGATTTGTTCTTCTAAAGACACGTTGGAGTCCGAGAGAATCCAAAATAGACCTCCGACTTAGTTGACAATCGGTCTTGGGAACAGATTGTTGGGGGTATATATGCAAAATAGTACGAATACGACAGTAAACCAGGGGCACAACAGCTGATGGGGGGTCCATAAGGTTAGTGCATTCCATCCGTTTATTTTTCAAAAATCAGGGAAATCGACAATAATAAGAAATTTAGCAGTACCCCGCCATTTTTTTGCCTACCTTATGTTTATTTCTAGTATTGGTGTGGACCCAGTACCCAGAAATAGAGGCCCTACATCGTTACTAGCCCTGAAAATACGTACCCCCGTGGCAAATTAAGGGCCATCGGTCAAGTGCCTGTGGTAGTGGCCTGTCCAAGACAATATTGTGATATCTGGATTTTACACAGCCTATCATCGCAAAAGCTGAGTTCGATTCCCGTGGAGGTTGGGTGTCTCGATACAGCTTTATGTGATACAGTTATCAGTGACTGTGGCAGATCAGTTATTTTCTCTGATTACTTCCTCCAATAAAACTGACTGCCACGATCTGATTATGTTTATGGTGTTTAACGCCACTTTCAACAATATTTCAGTTATATCGTGGCGGTCAGTTTCATTGGTGGAGAAAACTAGAGTACCTGGAGAAAAACACTGACAACGAACGAAAATGTTTCAACGGATCTCTCCCCTTGTATTTCTTTTAAAAATACAGTATCATTCCGCAGTATGTTTCGCCCTTAACTCTAGGCTGCCCCTGGGACTGTGTTGATAATGTCAACTGTTTCGCACTGGTAGACGGATGTATTTTCTTAGATGTTAAGTATAGAATTCAGAATAGATATAATCAAATTAAGAAAGATGAAGTGTCACATTCCATTTTGCTTTCAGCACAGTTAGATAAGGAAATGCGTCAACGTTGTAGAAGGTGTTTGCCGTGTAGAATTACATTTCAGTTTCTGTAATTGACGGTTTGCACGAGACAATTACAAGTCCAAATTGGACAATTTTACCCGCAAAATTCATCCAAATTTAAATATTTCTGCTTCTTCTGGTGCAAAAATGATCAAAATCCGTTTAGAAATGATTTCACAATAATTTTTTTGAAAAATGTGGTTTTATATATGAAAAATGTGGTTTTATATGAAATAATAGCTTAAAATCTAGGGTGACGAATACTTATGTCCATTGACTGTAGATCGAAATCAATAAAAAATTGAATAATATTTAATAAGAGGAATATTCTTAAATGCAGACAGCATTTAACAAATGTTCGTGTAGAAGATAATTCTTTTGAATTTAAATTAAATTTAAACATATGAAACATATAAATAAAACAAAGCTTCGAACGAATAGAAGATGAATTTCATTTCTTTTTTTAATGTAATTATAGGCATCTCTTTATAAATTCTAAATGCGAACGTTTTATTTTGTTACTGTATAACCCAATAATAAAAGTGCGATAAATGAATGCAATGTAGATCCGAGCTGGTATAACATATTTGCCTCTCGCATAGTGATAAGCAATTCAAGCTGTCAAAAATGATAATATTTATAATTCATACTGTCCCCAAAATATACTTTTTGGAGGTACAATTTCCATCATCACTTTTCGAAACTAGACATTTTCTAAACAACTATGAAAATTAAAAATTGTGTTCAGTAATGAAGGGGATACAACATTTATTGTAATATTACAAAATTTTTGGGGAAAATAGTTTTTAATTCAATAACGAAAATTGATATATATGAAATAACTTTAGGTATGTATCAATCTTTGCCACATTCAATATTTTAATTTTTTCACACTTGAGATGGAACCCATCAAATAAATAAGATTATTTTTAAATATGTGAGAACTAACTTAATAGAATGCAAATAATTACGTAATCTTAAACTATTTGTGTCCGCAATAAAAACAGGATTGTTTCAAGTATAGTGCATTGACTTTGGAATAATGCAATCAATATATACGGTGTTTTCTGAATAAATGTCGTTGAAATTAGACCCGGGCATAGAATATCCTGATTTTACTAATTGGTAGAAAGTAATGACATTACAAAATTTATTGCAGAGCTAATCGTATTTTGCTTCATTTAAACAGCATGTATGCTAATGCAATCTATAAATGAGGGGGCGTATATGCATGGTATGCTAATACAATCTATAAATGAGGGGGTGGATATGCATGTAGAACAGTAATAAACGTGCTGTTCCTTTACTTTAAGTTGGGTCTTTAGTGTAATGCTGGATAGTCTCTCAAGTTCAGTTGCTTCCATATACTTTCTTACTTATGGCACCCATCTTGAAAATAAAAAAAGGTCATATGGTACTGGTCGAAAATATAACCAATAACAGCAAAACGAATTACACTCAAGTAAATCTGCAATTCCCCACCCCCGCTAAAACACAGAAGTGATCACGAAAGAAGCAGATGGACATGCAGGTTTGGGACAGATACCATAGGCGGATCCAGCGTGTGTGCCTCTTTTTTTTTTGGCTAAGTTATAAACAGGTAAAACGTGTTTTAACAGAATATTTCCAATTTTGTCCTTGTCATATTTCTTTTTACCATGTTTTATAATTTTCGTTTTCAATTACGTCACGGTATCCCTTATGGAAATGTCTGGATCCGACTCTGAATACCCCATGTAAATCTGCTATACTCCACCCCCACTAAAACACAGAAGTGATCACGAAAGAAGTAGATGGACATGAAAATGCTTGTTAGGGATTAGATGTGGCGGATTATATAGGGATCCCAATCATCCCCACTTAATAACGAGATCTCTATCATCCCCACTTAATATCGAGATCTCTAGCGTCTAAACAGAAATAAAAACAAAACTTGCACAGACTCGATATCCACGCAATGATGGACATGACCTAGATATCAAAATTGGGGAGTTAGAATTTCATTTATCGATTTAATATCCACATTACGATTATGTACCTTTTGTCTTTTTTCTTTTGGCCATTGTGTTGTCTGTTCTTCTTCGATATACGGATTCTGATTACCCCTTTGGTATCTTCAAAGTCTTCTTTCCCCAAGACAAGACATGGAATGCCATCGGTTTCTGTCGCTATCATTTCTGTTTTAGAAGTTTGAGGTTTGGTAGAGGAGTGTTTCTCACTGACATGACTTTTGTGAGAGCGATATTGTCAAAAACTGTTATTTGCAATAGTACAAAATAGAGCAGGTGAATGCTTGTAATTGACTGCCTGCAGACTAGTAAGACAAGTTTAAGAACACAAAAGGAATACTAGTAATTAGAAGCCGTAAATCGAAAAAAGGACAGACAATACAACGAACAAAGGAAACTAGACGAAAGGGCAAACAATGGTAAAAATAATACTACACAGGAAACTGAACACGAACCCACCTAAAAACGGAGGTGAACGCAGATGTTCCAGAAGAGTAAGCCGTTCCTGTACTTCTATTAGTACCCACTGAGTTACCGTTTATGAAGATATAGAATATCTTGATTATAATCCATAAATACAAATGTACATAGAAATCCTAACAAGCGAGGGATACATAAAGATTGAAATACCGTAGTTCGTTCCAGGAGTATTTTTATAGTGAAGAATGTTAACATTTAACAGCTGCATTAATTACCGGAACCTGTGGTCGATTTCACCAAAGGTTGTAAGTCTAAGATCAGTCGTAAGTGTGAATTTCAACCAATCAAAAGCTTGGAAATCACACTTACGATAACACTTACGATTAATCTTAGACTTACGACTTTTTGTGAAATCGACCCCTGATTTATCTCAATCAGTACATATAATATAGTAGATTGTATATAATGCTCACATTTTTGGTAAGAAAATTATATATGACCAATAGCAGTCAGTAGTACAAGAAAGGCTTACATACTTCTATTACTATAATTATATCATTGACAAGAGTCATAGAAGAGGTGCGTACTATACATAAATGTGTGCTATGCACAGTAAGTTACGGTAATTTAAGCCAACTGCTTATTGTTATTGATTTAATATCTATTAACTCATTTAGACATGCGTTATTGTTGATATTATATAATTGATTAGCCACAATATTGTTATAAATATACTGCCTTTGGAGTTCATCTAGATACATTCATTCTAAATGGACCGTCGTGGACATGATCTTATGGTAGTTGGATTTACAACCACCTATGCAATCAGTACCTATCACCACTAACGTTGCGAGTTCGAATCCCGCTCATGGTGAAGTGTACTCGATACAATATTATGTGATAAAGTTGGTCAGTGACTTACGGCAGGTCGTTCTGTGGTTTTCTCCACCAATAAAACTGAGTCACGATATAACTGAAATGTTGTTGAAAGTGGCGTTAAACACCATAAACCAACCAAACCAAACCAACATTTTTTCAGTGGAATGTAGAAAGGGCTATCGCGGCCGCGACCGAATGTTAGTAAATTAGACATTTTGCTTTATTTTGTTTATAAATTCATCTTTATCTTTATTTTGCTTTTAAAATTTTATTTTATTTTATTTTTGTCTTTTGTTTTGGTTCTCTTTAATAGCATCATTTAAATTTCATTTGTTACTTTAGTCTAAATATAAATCGTATTGTAAAGTCGTGGTGTATAGATTTTCGTTGCTTAATTTCATTTTATGTATTTTAATGAGCTTTTAAAGCAATGACAATTTAAATATACTGATTAATTAATGGCGGTTTCTACTGAACTTGTCAATACATTCTGTTAATATATATATAATGATGAACAAAGAGGAAATACGATCAGAAAGAGAAATTCTTTCACGCCAGACGATATTAACTTTAACAAAATAGTTAACTTTTATACTTTGTTGCGTAGTTAAATAGCGTTCTGTCGTCTGCTAATTATAAATTTAAATGGTTGAGATTTTCTTCAAATGAAAGTCAATTCGAGTCGTTAATGTATATTATCTCACCGGGCTTTTCGTACTTTTGATGTTTTAAAGTTAGTTAAAACTTAACATTTAAAAAGATGTAATATTAGGTTGGGAAGCTTCAGTATCATTTAAAACATTTTGTTTGTGTGTTCAGCATGTATATGTATTAGATAGGGAACAAAGACAGAGCTTTAGATAATAAAACTAGAGAAAACCGAAGGGACAATCAAGAATGGACAAACCAGAGACATATGCAAAAATGGGTACAAGACACAGAATGATGACCAAAAAAAAAACATAACACAGAAGGCTATAAAGAAAAGCAACATGGATATTCACCCTTGTCTTTAGAGCGATTAGATTTTTTTTGTTATATCGAACGTCTGCACCGTTCGTGGTACGTGCATTTTGTATTGTTGACAGTCTCATCACTAGACTGACAATTGCCTGTCTCAATCTATTGGATATATAGAGACAGAGAAAGACTACTTTGTCGTTGGCTTTCATTGGTTCTTACTTAGCTCTTTTTTGATTGGTAGAGCTATTTTTAGTTACAAATACTGGGAAAAGTCGTTTCCGGTATGCAATGAAAATCCCTTGTACCAGATTAAGGTCACCATATTTTAAGAACAATTTACTCAATTTTCTTTCTTTTCCCTTTTCTGACTCTATAGAGCGTACCTCTTTTTTGTTTTCGCCGCAAACACAGCACACTTTTGTTGATTTGGTCGGCGTCAAGCTGATCGAACTCATGTTTACAACATCTTCTCAGCTGTTTGAATATTTCTCCCGTTTGTTTACACCGGAAGTTCAATATTTATGCAAAAACGTTTTAATTTTATTTCATGATTTTTATAGAAAAATAAACTCTTTACCTTTAAAATACTCATTTGTATAAGTTAAAATAAATTAAAGATAAAAAAGATCAAGGATTTTATGGTGATGACTTCACCTAAGTAGAAATTCCACTGCGACAGATTAGTGTTTATCTGTCCCTTTAGCCGAGGTACGAGCCAGGGGACATAACTCGTCAGTCTATCTCATCACTTGTATGTATGTTCGTATACATGCTTGAACATCCATATCATTTCAAGAGGAGACCGTCGTGGTCGTGATCGTATGATAATTGGATTTACAATTAACTATATATATATGCAGTCAGTAGCTATCACCACTAATGTTGCGAGTTAGAATCCCGCTCATGGCTATGTGTATTCGATACAACATTATGTGATAAAGTTTGTCAGTGATTTGCGACAGGTCGGTAGTTTTCTCCGGTTTCCTGTAGGGATAATATGTATATAAACTTAATTTTCCATGAGTCTGTTTTCCTGACTTGGAATTGTGTGTCGCGTACTTTTCCATTATTTTTTTCTTCAAATATCATTTCGCAAGACATAGCCAATTTGTTTTTGATGCCATGGAAAGCAATCGGAGGACCTACTGAATAATAAGACCGAGCTATATATTTTTTGCTAAATTACTTTGCTTTTGAGGGGAAGTTAGACAAAATAAAAATAACGTAGGATATCTTCAATTTTATTGCTATTTTATTACTTTATATCTCGTTAATTTACAATCTCATTCCAATAAATATTGTATTGTGTGACCACAAAATTGATATTATCTTTGATCAGTTTAGTCAAAATCGATTAATTAAGTAAGAAATAAGTACAAATCAAAAAATAAATACCTAAAAATAAAACAAAGCAACCTTTCCTCAAAAAATAAAGCAATGCAAAAATAAAAACAAAGCCAACAAACAAAAAGTAAACAAATGAAACACAAATAAAAAATAAAACAAACAACAAAACAAAAGATGAAATAAAAAACAACAACTGCGAAATAAGCTATACATTTACTTGAACATATAGAAATGTGATTGTGTGGGCGAAATGTCAATTCAATTTACACGAATAGAGCATTTACTCTATAAATTCTGCATACACAGAGTAAATAATTTTGAGTTAATTCCAAGCAAATGAAATAGTGTTTAAGAAAAGTGTGATTATTTCAGATGGGTAATCAGAAGCTATAGATCGAAGGACAGACAACACAGAAAAAATCCCAGAGTATACTCGGGTGTTCCTAAAAGGTAAACAGTTTCTGCTTCACTAGTAGCGCCCGTCGTGAAACTCATTTTAAAATCCGGTGACATCTTTGTCATTACCCTTAAACTGGAAAATGGCATTATGTATTTATATTATGTAATATGTGTACCGTGGGCTGGTGGCCTGTTTTGTACAATAAAGAATCTGAATCTGAATCTGAATCTAATCCGGCATTTTAGAAATTACTATGGCAACATAACAATACTCAAAACTTTTATGATTGGGCAAATAATAACGTTTAATATGAAAATATTATTTTTTTCGTTGAATATCCAAATATATTTGATAAAAGTCATTTAAAATAATTTTCTGAACGAACAGAATGTAATATATCTTTACCTATATTTACAACTCTATTAGGCCATGGCAATTGTATTGTTTTCGTTTTGAAATTAAGTAATTCCTTAGAAAATTTTCAGATTTCTAGCGGGAAAATATACACCACAAAAAAAATGTAAAGTACATGGAAATGGATAAAATTGTACATGAAAACAGAGAAATTATCTGCTGAAAACAAGTGACAGCAAACACAATTTAATGAAAAAATGGGGAAATATTGAAAAAGCAAATGAAAAAATATTGTAAAATACAATCTCCTTGACCTATTGGTGTTCCACGTGACTATTTTATGGTTGACCGATTTTAGGTAACGTGACTTGAGCGCCATTTCAAGACCTATGCAAACAAAAAAGGTCAGTGAGCCGACATTTCTTCATCAAATTAAGCGATGTTTTGGCATTTTATTTGGCTTAAGTGCCCAAATAAACATGGCATTTATTTGTTATATAAATTCCTATTTGAATGAGAGTCATAAGGAAATGTCTTAACTGACCGATTTACGGTCACAGGTGGATATAAACAATTCCCATAATAAAAACATATTGGAGCCAATCAGATTCGAGATGAATTGATCATGTTTACGAAGTATTTTCTTTCAAAAATCACATATGTCGAGTGCAGAGAGTATCGGAGTATCATCAGCTGTGGGTTTCGGACTATGCTTATATGGGTATTTGTCGAAAAGACCCAGCTATTAGTGGATCACATTTGTCTTAAATACCACAAGCAAGGTGACATATTTAGAATCCAATCCACACCGTTGGCATTTACGCACGTTTCTTTTATTTTCATCAAGAATCATTAACTGCATAAATCCAACTGTCTTAAGAATAAGATCGCGATTGTGAGGCCCCTATATTGTTGTGTTTTATTTTTTTAATTAGCTAAAAATTCATACGGTACTTGTATCATGGGTATCGTTAAATAATATCGAAATTACACGAATCGTAATTACTAAAAATAAAGTGAAAAAATACAAAAGGTGATGTGCGTCCGTTCCTTAAATGCCCATGAATCATTATATTATTGATAAGTTCATCACAATTACCATTTTACCTGTTGAAAAACTGTTTCAGGAAACTAATTAGAAATGTTTTTTTTTATCTACACTGTAAACTTATATAGAGTAATTGACTAGTGGGTGATAAATGATTATAATCAAATAAAAGCTCCAATTTCCTCGACATAAACATTTATTTCAGATTGTATTGTAATGTATTGTATAATAACTCATTAAATAACTACGTCTTGATTTATTTATGTCGTCTTACTTAGACATTTATTTAGTTATATTTTTATTACCACTTAAGAATATCTACTATTTTTATAACAAAAATATATCTCAATGGAATTCTGGAAGGCATCGAGGCTTTAACGTAATAAGAGTGCTCTTTTTTCGTAGACGGCCATTTTTCAAATGTAAATTAATTTGTTTCTATTGTGGTTTGTATTTTACTTCAGATTGCAGTGTAATCTTTTTTTTTGTTATAATTTGAATCTATCTGTCTCATAAAGTCGAAGAGACTTCGGAAATTCAAATTTATACCATGAGAATTGACAATAAAATTAACACTTCCCAACATGGAAGCCGGGGAGCGGCCATTTCGCGTTTGCGCCTTTCCGCCTTCCAATTTTTATAAAGCGTAAACGTAACCACGAAAATGTGAAATGAAATTATTTCAAGTTTTCACCTTCGTGTTTTTACTTTCGCATTTTCGCCATGCAAAAATCAAAAGACATAAAGGCACATACGCGAAAACGCGAATTGATTGCTGCCGGCTTCCAGTCATTATGTTGAAGAAGTAAATTTAAAAAATAGTGATTGCAATATAAAATATTTTATAAACTCTTATGTTGTAAAGACGTTTTCTTAATTCATTATCACATTTGAGTCTTTTGTAGCCACAATCATATAATGGTTGAACTTACACCTTGGGGATGTATGGTCGGTTCGATCTTCATGTGATATACTTTGGCAGTGACATATGCAATGTCAACCCCCTTGCCGTTCAAGTACCGATCTGTAGATAATTCTCAAATCTCTACCACATTGAAGTTAGAATAAGGAGCGATAACTCTGGTAGAGATTGATAATTCTTCAATAGTATATCCAGCTCTGGAGCGGATACGGGAACTGTTTGGCGAAATGTTGGTGTTGTTTTCATGTTACCATGGTTTCTACCGTGGTGTTCGTGTTTATATTGTAGTTGAATTTCCATCTACCTACATATGGTGACAGTACTTATCACTGCTATAGTCATGAGTTTGATTCTTATGATGAGGTGCACTCGATACAGCTTTATGAGATAAAGTTTGTCAGTGATTTGCGGCAGGTCAGTGTTTTTTCAAGCATATGCCGGTTTGATCTCAACTACAGGCAAACAACATCAATACAGTGGTGTAATAGGTTCTTACATACGTTCTTGGGAAAGACCGGGTAATCTTCCACGAGTGATAGAAATGTTATGTCTTTTCGCGAGTGGAGCGCAGCGAAACGAGCGAAAAGAAACAAAAATTTCTATTCCCAACAACGCATGTAAGTACCTATTTCTTATGTAAACCAACAACTTTCACTATCGCGAACTCCTAGAGACCCCCGCCATTGATCAGTAACTAATTTGCATAAATTATCAGATCAATATCATAAAATTGAGCGTTATGAAATACACATCACATAACATTGACTTTTGTGACATCGATTGGTAAACTAAGGAGCTTTCTACTGATATTTGAGCTTTTCTCACTAATATTTTGTTGAAAGTACAGTATTTTCCTTCATGAGAAACCCCCATACATGAAATATGACGTGACACATATTTTGACGTCATTGAAGAATGACGTCAAAGGTACGGAAAAGAACATCTAGAAATACGAAAAAATTCAAATAAAAGACACAAATATATTTAATACGGTTGGAATCTGTATTTGAAAAAAACCCAATGGTTAATTCCGTAATATATCTGTTATTCAGCTATCAGACAGGGTATATAATGTGACATTCCCGGCTTAGGGTATATATTTAAACGATTTTTTTTTCTTGTTAGAGGCGTTCTGATTGGATGTCACAACGAGTAAAGACGAGTGCACGTGGACTCGTCTTACCTCGGTCGTCTTCACCCGAAAACGGCCATTTACGGAAGAAAAATGAGTCCATATGCCTGCTGGGAATATGTTTTTCTCTAATAATAAAACTTGAAGCAATGATATAACTAAAATAATTGTTTAGAAAATGTGGTTAAATATTCGTAATCCTTATCTTCCTCAATTACGTTTTTTTCCATCAATTTTGATAACTAACAAACTAATTTCTTCTGGGGAATCACCATGGCCGTCACTGACAGATAGGAATGCAACATAATACAGCCAATATCTGATGTCGTTAACCAGTTACAAACAGAACGAAAACAAAAAACAACTTCGGAAATAATCTAACAGGTCGTTATTGTGCTATACGTAATCTGTTTTAAAAGAATTTCATGTAATTACAGAAAACCAGTATTAGAATAATTGAATTTTATTTTATCCATGTATGTAATTAAAGTTTGTGTCCCATTGTTTGTTCAACTAATAGAAAGAAATTAATGTTTGTCTTTTATTTATTTCTGGTAAAAACTAACACTTTTTCATTAAAACTGAGTTTTTTAATCAATTTGTTCCAGTAGTTGGCTGTTGAAATTTGTTTTGTTTTTTACACAGAACAGATGTTCCCTAGAAATGTCATTTATAATATAATTTCTGTGTTTGGTTGTAGTTTAAGGTTTAATGAAGATAAATAACACCATACTGTGTGCATATACCAACATTTAAGATACAAGAAGAGTTTGAAGATGCCAAAGGGGTAATCAGAATCTGTAAATCGAAGGACAGACAACACAATGGCCAAAAGAAAAAGGACAAAAGAACAAACAACGATCTACAAAACATACACATAAAACTAAAGATCGAGTAACACAAACCCCACTAAAAACTGGGGGTGAACTCAGGTGCTCCGGAAGGGTAGGCATATATATCACCTTGCTTATGATAATTTTAGACAGATTTAGTCTGAAATACTGCCCTTTTCGACACTTGCCAATATAAGCACCGTCGATAGCACACAGCTTATTACACCACAGTAGTCTCCACTCGACACAAGTGGGAAACCTTAATGAAAATTCCTCATACTCATGAATAATTCATCTCGAATCTAATTGGTGCCAATGCGTTTCCACTGAGGGAATTATTTACCTATTCCATTCTGCTGGACTAGAAGTTGTCCTCATTCTCAGTGGCCATTCTGCTGGACTAGAAGTTGTCATCATTCTCAGTGGCCATTCTGCTGGACTAGAAGTTGTCCTCATTCTCAGTGGCCATTCTGCCGGACTAGAAGTTGTCTTCATTCTCAGTGGCCATTCTGCTGGACTAGAAATTGTCCTCATTCTCAGTGGCCATTCTGCTGGACTAGAAGTTGTCCTCATTCTCAGTGGCCATTCTGCTGGATCAGAAGTTGTCCTCATTCTCAGTGGCCATTCTGCTGGACTAGATGTTGTCCTCATTCTCAGTGGCCATTCTGCTGGACTAGAAATTGTCCTCATTCTCAGTGGCTATTCTGCTGGACTAGAAGGTGTCCTCATTCTCAGTGGTCCTCATTCTCAGTGGCCATTCTGCCGGACTAGAAATTGTCCTCGTTCTCAGTGGCTATTCTGCTGGACTAGAAGTTGTCCTCGTTCTCAGTGGCTATTCTGCCGGACTAGAAGTTGTCCTTATTCACAGTGGCCATTCTGCTGGACTAGAAGTTGTCCTCATTCTCAGTGGCCATTCTGCTGGACTAGAAGTTGTCCTCATTCTGAGTGGCCATTCTGCTGGATCAGAAGTTGTCCTCATTCTGAGTGGCCATTCTGTTGGATCAGAAGTTGTCCTCATTCTGAGTGGCCATTCTGCTGGATCAGAAGTTGTCCTCATTCTGAGTGGCCATTCTGCTGGATCAGAAGTTGTCCTCATTCTGAGTGGCCATTCTGCTGGACTAGAAGTTGTCCTCATTCTCAGTGGCCATTCTGCCGGACTAGAAGTTGTCCTCATTCTCAGTGGCCATTCTGCTGGACTAGAAGTTGTCCTCATTCTCAGTGGCCATTCTGCCGGACTAGAAGTTGTCCTCATTCTCAGTGGCTATTCTGCTGGACTAGAAGGTGTCCTCATTTTCAGTGGCCATTCTGCTGGACTAGAAGTTGTCCTCATTCTGAGTGGCCATTCTGCTGAACTAGAAGGTGTCCTCATTCTCAGTGACCATTCTGCCGGACTAGAAGTTGTCCTCATTCTCAGTGACCATTCTGCTGGACTAGAAGTTGTCCTCATTCTCAGTGGCCATTCTGCTGGACTAGAAGTTGTCCTCATTCTCAGTGGCCATTCTGCCGGACTAGAAGTTGTCCTCATTCTCAGTGGCTATTCTGCTGGACTAGAAGGTGTCCTCATTTTCAGTGGCCATTCTGCTGGACTAGAAGTTGTCCTCATTCTCAGTGGCCATTCTGCTGGACTAGAAGTTGTCCTCATTCTCAGTGGCTATTTTGCTGGACTAGAAGTTGTCCTCATTCTCAGTGGCCATTCTGCCGGACTGGAAGTTGTCCTCATTCTCAGTGGCCATTCTGCTGGACTAGAAGTTGTCCTCATTCTCAGTGGCCATTCTGCTGGAATAAAAGTAGTCCTCATTCTCAGTGGCCATTCCGCTGGACTAGAAGTTGTCTTCATTCTCAGTGGCCATTCTGCTGGACTAGAAGTTGTCCTCATTCTCAGTGGCCATTCTGCTGGACTAGAAGTTGTCCTCATTCTCAGTGGCCATTCTGCCGGACTAGAAGTTGTCCTCATTCTCAGTGGCCATTCTGCTGGACTAGAAGTTGTCCTCATTCTCAGTGGCCATTTTCTACCATTGCGAATATAAATGGATTCAAAATAGACAGAATGGTGGTTTGTATTGCTCTTGTTTTATTGTTTAGCTTTTTATATAAAAATATAGAAAGACAAAAAATCTGGATTTTGTCTGTATCGAATCTAAAACCGACTCTTATTGCAGGGCTTATCTTAACGTGGTTCTTGACGAACGATTGATTGATTTATTGTGTTTAACGCCACTTTCAGCAATATTTCAGCTATATCATGGCGACCAGTTTTAGTGGTGGAAGAAGCCGTAGTACTCGGAGAGAACCACCGACCATGGGCAAGCAACTGGTAAACTTGATCACTTGCGGCTGCGAGTCGAGTGCACATTTTTTTGTAATTTACAAAGCCGGGTGCGAACCCACGTCGTATTGGTGATAAGCTTGTATGAGTTACTCATTGAGCCACCCGGGCACTCTTGTTGGTATGATATTTTTTGCGGAATGCAGTGTACAACACGTCGATCTTGACTGTATGAGTAGCATGGTATGTGTCTTATAAGTGGCAATAACTACTTACCCATCGCGAGTACCTGGGTTCACTCCAGTTTTTGATGGGGTTCATGTTGCTCATCTTTTTAGTTTTCTGTGTTGTGTTTCTTGTTTTATTCTACCTTCTCGTGTGCCTTGTCCAATCGGCAAACCTCGGGTCAGTTCGCTTCGCTTCCTCAATACCTCGGCTGTAATACGGTATTTGATATGCGTCTACGCGTCACATTTCTTCGCCGGAAGACCGTATCACTTCAATCAAACATTGCGTACCGCGAATAAGTTCTAAAATGGCGACAATAGATGAGTTTGTTTTGAAAAATATTGGTCTTTGATGAAGGTATGGAATCAACCGACATTGCGACAAATGAAAATATATTATTATTGGACGAATATTCGAAAGTGAAATTATTTTAATACCTCCTTCATTGAAGATTTCCGAAAGTAGTTCCAATGGGAGCTATCGTAATACGGACGAGGTATGATGAAGGTACGGAATCAGCCGAAGTTGCGACGAGTGGTGCCTTGTCAGCCCGATGTTATCAGTGTTTCTGGATTGTCCATTCTTGATGGTCCCTTTGGTTTTCTCTAACGCTTAGTTTGTTCATCCAATAACCAGCCAGTTTATAACAATGAAACGTAGGTAACAGGTACAGGTTAATGCCTCTCTCTCTCTCTTTTAATTTTGCATGTTTTTTAAACTGTACGTAAAAAACAAAATGTGCATATTTTCAATAGGCAAGAATCATTATCCCTGCACCTTCTATAACTCCAATGTTTGGTGGTTTTATTTGACCGTAGAGGACGCTAAGCCCTATTTTTCCTTTTCGTGTATCATATATTTGATTTATCTCCATAAAAGTTTATTTATACATTTCTCCTAATAAATAACAAATCACCAAAGATGTCTGAAAACCAATGTTGACATTACAAAGGAAACATAAAAGATAAAAACTGAATATTCACGGAAATTAAAGCCCCCCTTGGGATATCTTGACGCGACAAAAAGAATTTATTCTGGAAACAATGTCGGTACAATTAAATTGGATTTATATAGGAAATGGCAGAAACGGCACAATGTTAATGATAAAAATAATAGATATCAGAAAAAAATATTTGACATGGTTTTAACCAATCACAACATCGTAAATGTATGACGTAATTGTGAATGAATTTGATTTCAAGATGGTCTTCTGCTGGGAATAAAAAGTACAAAATGATGTCTCCTAGCAAATCAGAACCGGTATCGTTTGACCTATGTGGTGATTTCTGATTGATGGTTGGTTGATTTACATCCAGCTGCAAGTATATCGTCCATATTCAGGACCAGAACAAATTGAACCACATCAAAAATCTATCAAGAAAAAATAAGAGATCGGGCAACGACTTTTGACTGCCACTATAAAAGTATGTAGAATTGGGTAGGGATAAACAAAAAAAGTAGCCTCTTATAACGGTTTTAAGGCGCCTACTATTTTCAGAACACGTTAACTATTAAGTATATGCCAAGTTGGGTAAAAGTGCAAATAAATGTCTATATAATTCTATTCTATTAATCTCACCATGAACTACCACCAACCAATAAATAAATAAATAAATGTACTATTTTAATTTGAACAAAGCTTAATCTTATTAATTCCCCATCTAAACAACCAATATTGCTGCCATTGTCGGGTCAAACCAAAGACTATAAAATTGTTATTTGTTTTCCCGGCTAAGCAAGCCCAATAAGGAGTAAGAACAAAAGACTGGTTGGTTCAGAATCAGAATAATGTGTCTGATGTCCTTGAAATGATAGAGCAAACAGTGTTTTAGTTCTATAAAACTAAACCCTATCGTTTCTTGAAATGTTGTTGAGAGTGGCGTTAAACACCACAACACCACCTCTATAACCCTTGACATTGAAAACTATTTAAAATGAAGTAATTTCAGTTCTTCCTAATAAAGCGAGCAGAATACATTTTTCTCTATCACCAAAACACTCAAGACTGTCAAGTAAATAAATTGAAATGCACCGTTTTTTCTTTAAAGACAAAAATAAGAAATATGCAATTATTTCTGTTTTGGTCTTAAACGTCAGTAAATATTTAGTTGATAGCAGACGGAAACTTTCCAAAATACGATAAAACTGCCATCATAAATAAATCGTCCTTTAGTCTTAAGTTGTATGTAAACGCAGAAATCCCGTCAATTCTCAATAAAAGCTGAAGAACTGTCATCACCAATAGCTAGAACCGTGGAAGACATTTACGATGTGTGGTCTTAAAAGCTTCCTGTTACCGTGCAATTTGAGACAAAATTCCCTATTTAGAAATCGTTGTAATTTTACGTTAGTTTTTGTCGATCTGAAAATGTTTATGTAAACAAAAACTTAAACGAATTCACTTTCTTTTTAAAAATACGCTTACATTTGTGAATCCAAAATTATTTAAAAAAGAAAAGAAAAGAAGTTTTTACCAATTAAAGAAATATGAAGACAAGTTTATATGATATAAATTGGTTCTGTTGTTTTTGTTCTCTTTCGATATGTGGGCGTGGAGTGCGTGAGATGAGAGTTCGAATTTAGGCCGGGTGAAACCAAAAAATGCTGCACCAGATTTGTCTCTATTAAAAACGATTTACAGGTTACGGGAAAGACTAAAGCTTTCAACTGTTCATGATTCTAACATGGCGTGCTACTTTCGCTTTGAAAACAATAGAGGGCTCTAAATAGCACAGAACACCCTAGAACATGCGCAGAAGGCATATCTAATCGACAGCGTATTTTGCATATTTGTACTTTTAATATGTATGTTAAATTGAGAGAATAAAAATAATAAATATACCAAAAAAATCAGATGAAACTAATTTTTGATCGTTATCAATTTTTATAACGTTTCTGTAGCGTTATATATTCTTGTAGATAATAACGGGAAGTAATTGGAACAGCGCCCAAAAATAACCTCTGTCTAGGTACGCTTGAATGCATAAAATTACCGTAAATGCCCTGTTAGAATCGAAATAATTCTCGGATGCCGGGATATATGCTTATTTTAACATGGGTAGGCATTATATTTGTCAAGATTGTACACCTCGCTATCGCTCGGTGTAAAATAATGACAAATATAGTACCTACCCATGCTAAAATAAGCATAGAGCCCGGCATCCGAGAATTATTTCTTAAACAAACGACTATTTTTGTTAATTATTTCTATTTTTAGAAATGCTCTTCATTTGCTGGTATGCATTGGTTACGTTACCATTTTTTTTAACTTCAGAACCACAAAACCCAAATGGAAATACATACATTGTCGGCAAGCATGAAATTTTAGAAACGGGAAGAAAAGCAAGCCTATGGCATTTCAGGCCCATTTCGCTGCGAGTGCAAATGAATTTATATTTGCTGACAATGTATGTATATTGCGTTTATCTTCGGCTTGAAAGGGCATCCTTCGGTTGTGCGGGATGTATAAATTAACAACCAACCCGTCCTTCGGATGAGACGTAAATAAAACCGAGGTCCCGTGTTGAGAGATTGCCACCCTCTCCGCACGCTAAAGAACCCAGTGTAACAGCTCATTATGAGCATTATGCTCATGATGAGTGGTCATAGGAGGCATGTTGCACTGGCTATGGGTATGGACGGATAATTTATCCGTCCATACCCATCACCTTTCCTTGTTTCGAGTCCCGTGGCGTTTAATTTTTAATTTTTTTTTTCGTCCTGAATATAGCTGAAAAATTGCTCACTGGACACCAATCAATCAATCAATCAATCAATCAATCAATCAATCAATCAATCAATCAATCAATCAATCAATCATGCACTGTATAAAAGTCACAAACAACTACCAAATTATCTGAAAATAGAGGAAACAAATCTCGTAGATAATTGTTTTCAATGGTGTCTTGTACTGTTTCCGTATCTTACCGCCGTTCAACATGAATCGGGTATCAGAAAAGCCATATATTGGTAAAGACCCGTATATAGCAAAACATTGATCAAGTCAATGCAAATTGACTGCTCAAACAGAACCAATACAGG